>JAWWEQ010000010.1:5909454-6006762 GCA_035583055.1 Torymus tubicola
TCCCCGCGCCTACGTACCCCTTACTTTTAATAACACACATCCGATACATATATATACACCCAAGCAGCAAGCATTCCACGCACCGTCGTAGTTCCCCTCCTATATAGTAGCGCAACTCTTTGGAAAATCGATTCGCCCACCACAGCCGCACCGTCGCTTATACTGCTACCGTAGCTCGTGTCTTATCTTCGCAAAAAATTTGCAGCTCTCCGCCCGCCTCGAGCTATATATACGCAACGCGCCCGTAGAGAGCTACAAGCACGCGCGTGATACCATGAACGTGTATATATATATATATATATATATATATATATAACACCGCCCGGATACCTCTGCGGACGCATTTACGCAGTAGCAGCAGCAGTAGCAGTTATACGGTGGTGCGGCGCACGCGCGCTACGCGCTAGACTATGTAGATTTCTCGATGTTGCGTGTATATAGCTGCGGACCGTACACGTGCACCCACACGTACATACATGCATGCTATATACATATTGTGAGTGCGTATTTTTTGTTTCTCACCGCACGAGCATACATTCTCCACTATCGCTAGAATTCTTTCTTTCGATTCTTCTATTTTCTCTCTCTCTCTCTCTCGCTATACAGTGTCGATCGAGCCGCACTCTTTTTCTTTTTATATTATTATTTCGTCCGTTTTTTCTTTTCATTTTCATTTCGTGAAGAGGGAGCAGTTTCTTGCGTGCCCCAACGATAAAAACAAAAAATCTCTCTCTATCGCGCGCGCGCCCGAGAGAGCTTTATGCGCGGGTTCTTTTCGTTCCCTCGTAATTGATTTAAACACACGCGGAAAAAAAGTGTTTCAAGCTCGCTCACTCTCTCGGCCTCAGTCGTTTTCCGGTCTCTATGTACGCTAGCATATATATGTATATATATATACATATGCGTATATGTATATGCGTGTCCCTTTGTGCTTCGCGCGAGCGCGAGATTATCAATTTCCTACTCGCGACCTCGGCTCGCGCACGGATCTCTCTCTTCCTATTTCCCGCGCGTTCTCTCATTCTCGTCGGCTTTTTTCTCTCTCTCTCTCTCTCTCTCTCTCTCTCTCTCTCTCTCTCTCTGTCTCTCTGCTTCACGTTAGCTCTTTGCTCGCACCCGCGCGTTAAATTTTCGTATTGATTCGGCGGTGCGTGCACGCAGGGCTTCTGCGTTGCCTGCTGCTTTACGCTGTGCTCCGCTACACGCGAAGTATATGCTGAGAGTACATAGGCAGCAGGTGGCGCGGCCTCGCGAGCGCGTCCAGAAGCTCTGGCAATGTCGTCACGCGAGTGCGTGTGCGCTGTATATATATATATATATATAATACTTGCGCAGTGATGGAGAGTAGAGTGTGCGTACTTGGAGAGAAGAAGGGATGAATCGCATACTGTATAAGTGTGCGTATATATATATATATATATATATATATATATATATATATATATTCGATAGACGAGGGCAGCAGGCGCATGGTGCACTGGAAATTAGATTCGTCGATGGTTCATTTAGCAGATCAAGCCCGTAGATCCTCATTAAATATGTAGTTGATATAGTGAATTCATCATTTTGAGAAAAATCGAGAAATGATTATTTCAAGAAATATTTCAGGAATTGCTTTTCTATAATGCGCGTACGATATTGATATCGTAGCTAATATTCCCCATTTTTATTATAATTATTTAAAATTCATAGTTGCAACGAAAAAGTGTAATGAAAATTAAATACGAAATACATCAAGAACATTGAGAACTGCAAGTTGTGACTAAATTATAAAAGTATTACATAATAATAGAATGTATCATGAAATTTTTTTATCTTAATTAATTTATTTATATTCATCGAATTCAAAGCTAACATTATAAGAACATTTTTACAAAATCCCACAAGCACTCGCAGATAGAAAAATAAACAATTTCGACTATTCACTAAAATAGCACGGCGAGAAATAGATGAGCATAGCTGCTAATGCCATTGCGTTCGCTATCGCCACTGATAAAACACCGCTGATTGCGCGACCTTGTGACGAAACGCGCCGCGCTCTAAGGTTATTCCACGTGCATGGACGCCATACGCGCGCGCACGCACAAGAGTGTACACATCATGCGTATATACGAGAGCCCAGCATATTCGCCTCGTGTGTGACCTTAATAGAACAAACAATAAAATGGAAAAAAAAGAAGAAGAAACGAGCGAAGTAATGGACTGGATGTTAACGACTGCGTCTATAAACGCACGGGAATGAACTCGCGCGCGCTTTTTTTTTTTTCATCGTTCGCTGAGATTTTATCGTTGTACGCGAGTTTTGACTATTCGACCGTAATGTCAAATTTCACGGTTGATGATTGCGTGCGTACAGCTGTAGAGTTTGTTATACTTCGGCGGCGCTTCGAACGCGCGTGTCATTCAAATAATATGCGACGAACAACTATAAAATGTTCCATGACATCTATGACTATATACGGCTTTGCACAATGCTATTTGCTCAATTGGCTCAATATAGATATTATATCTTCGCGTGGGTTGTACTATTGAGTTTTCCCCAAGTCACGACGATGATTTTCGTACGGTGTGCAGACGCGTATGAATTTCTGCACTCGAAGAGAGTATATATAGCTAAGTAGCACGTTATCTATCGCTTCGACACGTGATTACACAAACCTGCTCTTAGATTGTTTGAGCATAGCTCGACAAATAATAGATCACATTTAAATTTATACCCTGCTGTTAGATTTGCCAATCAACGTTGTCTGGTATTAATAATTGTAAAAATCAAATTAATCCGATGCAGTCGCATTGTCCAAGCCCTCCATTACCCTGAACTAAAGAAACCTCGCACGTAAATTAAGATCAGCAAATACTAAAATTCAATTGAAAAGTGCTCTAACGAGCTTGAGCAAACACGCTTCTCTGCACCCTCTCTCTCTTTCTCTCTTCTTAATACTTCACACGATTTGAAACTCGAGGACGACTGCACGCACATCGTCAAATTCAATTGCAAAGTTAAAGCATTTAAGGTTCACGTATCACCTAGCAGCATTGCTGCAACTCCCACCTACAACACGAATGTATGTACACATATATATATATCCCCGCTCCAAAGGATTAAGCGCTGGACGAGCTCTGTCCAAACACACGTATAGGATGATCACGGCCGAACGGGTAATAGAGAGGGAGAACGACGCATTCCCAATTCAAAACCAATTTTCGCGAACAAAAAGCGTCAATTTTCGCTCGCACCCGACGCGATTCTCGTCAAACACATACGCTGCACTCATCATTAATGCACACACGCCCGTGCGTTGGCTCTGCGTAGTATCCCGTCAAACGAAATAATCGGGTAAAGTCGCGCGAGCGCCTCCCAAATCGTTTAATTCCATCCGCCTCCCCTTGCGCCTATAGATATATACACGCGGTGCAAAAACACGAGCAAACACGGTAGCATTTAATTTTATTCACTCGGATACAGGAGAGAGAAAGAGAGAGAGAGAGAGCTAGAACGTACATATATACAGTCGCCGACGTCGTATATATATCCATTGTTTTGGGAGGGGGAGAGATATGAGAGGAGACGATGTAGAGAAAGAGAGGGAGTATTGTGTGCTGCATTGCGCATTGGCGGGTTGCTACTGCTGCTTCTGCGTACGTACATATATATATATATATATATATATATATATATGTGTGTGTGTGTACACGCGTAGGCGCCGGCAGGGGTGTAATAATAATGGCGGCGACACTAAGCGCACGGAGGGCGAGATTCCGAGCCGGAGGCCACGTCTAGCGCTGTATGTATATATACAGCCATACCGTCGTTGTCGTCGTGTTCTATATGCATATAAGTCCTGTACACTCGTCCTCGCGAATTTTCATCACGTGGGTGAGAAAGAACGAGACTTCGGAATGCATTAGCACAGCGTCAACCTTGCGGGATTTCGAGAGAAGAGCTTTTTTTATAACACTGGATGGTATTTTCAGACTTTTGGATCATGCATCGCATTGGTTTTTTATGATCGCTTTATTTACGGATATTAAATATACTAGAAATAAAAACATGCATAGTCATCTTTTTTTTACGATTGGTGATCATCGGTTCAGTTTGTATGTAGTGAAAATAAAACATCTGAATTTTCTAATTTGCAAGGTTATAAATACATAAAACCAAAATTATGCATACTCCTATTTTGTATTCATGCGATATTATGTCATAGTTCTAATTCAGTCTAGCACTGTTTATTAGCATATTCATAAATAATTTGCTAGTCATAATGACATTTAACGTAGACCTACAGGCACATTAATTAACCATCAATTACTTTTATAAGTTTCGAAAACATAACGCCGCCATTATACATCCGCAACATTAAATGATTTACTGCTCTAACGAAAGAAATCCGGCTCATCGTCATTATTAAACCCGTCATTTAACCACTGACTTTTCCTCGCCAAATTTCCATTAATATTAACGATAGAGTCACAGCACAAACTCTAACCCCAAATCCTTCGACTTCCTCGAATGAGATCGAAACCCGCGCGCAACACCGAGCTACCCGTCATCCCGGTACTTAAAATTCAAAGAGAACGTCGTCGAGACCCTAACGTATACTGCGCGTCTCTCTCTCTCTCTCTCTCTCTCTCTCTCTCTCTCTCTCGGTATTAGAAACGCCGGGGCGGCATCGAGTGCCGTTAATCACGTCGAAACCGCCACTGCGGTAAGGAACAAACACGCGCCGCAACATATATATAGATCGCGATGCGAAATTCGTAAATCGTAAATCATTATATGGATGCCGAGCGAAGGTATAGTCATAGCGTATACAAGTTCGCATCACGCGAGAAACATCGACTTATAGCCGCGCGGCATTAATAATAATAATCGCGCGAGCACGCATCTGTGTGCGCCTCTCTCTGACGCAAACGCCACTCACGAACGTCTTTTTCGGCTTCAGTTCGAAGGGCAGGCTTCAATTCGTGCGAGCTACGTAGCGTGTGTGTGTGTGTGTATGTGTGCGCGCGCTTTTTTCTGTAATGCGTAATTAAATTTGATGGACAATTTAATTGCGTGGGTTATATGGCGCTGCTGCTGCTGCGCTGTTGCTTCCGCACGAACGTGCGTAGGGAGTTCTTATATATATACATGAACTGGAACGCTTGGAGCATATGCTGCTCTATTTATCTATGGGCATTGGGCTGAAATATCGTCGAGCTGTTTTGATATATAGACTTATATGAGAAAATTCAATTAAAGAAATAATTGGTATACGACTGTAATTTTTGTACAATAAAAGTTATGTTTGAAAGTCAGCTTAAATCAAACTGCAATGTAATGCAATGTACACACACAGAATACAACTATATTGAAAACAAGAATATTTTCCACAATAAAACAAAAAAAAATTGTACCGCACCACGGAACCCAAGCACGCAAGAAATAAGATCCCATATCTAATGATATCGAAATCAAACGGAGTACGGGTGAGCCCCTCTCTATATGTAACGACGAGCGGAAAACAATGCACCCATGCACGTGCGCCACACGCGATACAATCGCCGCATCATCGCGATCGCGTTCGGCTTTCACGAAAATTACCACTCCAAAAAGCGACCTTCGTGTATATATATATGCTCGCACAACACCACTATCTACCTTGCCAAGACAAAGCTCTCCACATGTACATACTCTACCGAAAGGGGAAAGGACTTTCATGGGGCCGTGCTATAGCGCGTATACATATACATACATACATCCGGTGGCAGCGCGCACAAAGACTCGCGCGATGAGCATTAGCGATAAGCGCACGCCGAACTCGCCCGGTGAACGCGCGCGCACTTGTCGCGAGTACGATCGTTATAGGAGACGGTGCGCGCGTTATAATATTATACATACGGGTGCCTCTTTCCCCCCTTAACCGTTAGATACACTACACACACGTGTGTAATATGTGCGTGCGCGTGCAGCACCGAATTCGGCGCACGCTCAAAGTACAGTGGTACAATACCAAATGCGCCGTGGCCGTATTATACGTGTGCTGGCTCATATTTATTTTAACGGTGTGTGTTCGACGATGGTGCACTCGCGATCGGCTGTATATTTGGTTATGCCGGGGCAGTTGTGGCTTAGGTTTTCGGAGAATCGATGAGCCTTTGGAGTGTGGCTCTTTTTTGCGAGCGCGGATGGATTATTGATGACCGAAGCTGTGGGAACGACGAGAATTAAACAGTGTCGAGTGATGGCTGATGCGGCAAGATGATTGCGCGCAGTTAATGGGATGTGCATTTTTGCAATTCTTTGCGGCAATAGTAGTTAGTATATGAGATAAATTTCATCGATTTGTTTTCTAAGTCTATAATCTGGAATAGTATGAACGTTTTGTATGTATTTACTTATATTGCAAAATCGAGCTAAAAATGATTGCCCGTCATTTTTACAAATGGCAAAAAGCTTTTCCTAACGCATCAGCACGTACACATGTTAAATATATAAAAATATCGAATACACATACTATCTCTACGATCTCTTGCCAGTCACAATTATGGTAAAAGCGTATTCATAAAATTGACGGTTTGTCGATTTCAATGCTGCTGAATAGTTAATGCCATAGCCATAAATTCTGAATATCAAGTTTCACAGGTCGGATTATTTGAATAGAAAACGTCAACGAAATTCATTTTTTTAAAGACCGACTGTGTGGTCTCATCAACTAATGAATCATATATATATATATATATATATATATATACACACACCACACGAGATTTTAATACATTAAAATAATTATACGTTATAAATATTTGAAAAAAAGTAATATGCGGCAGCGGGAGTCTCGCCGCAATTTTCCAAATTAATTCCTCCAAAATACTCATAATCACAGCCGGCAAATCTCTCAGCCTGCCTGCCCTAGCCGGCACCGTCGCCCGACCCTTCGCGAATTTCGAAACTACTCGGCGAGTGCTCGCCGCTCGCGTACAAAAGCCGGAAAAAACGTGAGAGTGAGTGAGAGAGAGAGAGAGAGAGAGAGAGAAAGGGCTGGAAAAAAGGAACACAGAGAAAAGCGAGTAGGCATCGACGTCGCTGCGACTATATACAGCAAGCGAGCGAGCGCGCACTACACACCTACCCCTCAGCATTGGTACACGCGGCGACCACGGCCTCTCTCTCTCTCTCTCTCCCTCTTTCTC
This sequence comes from Torymus tubicola, assembly GCA_035583055.1. Taxonomy (NCBI): domain Eukaryota; kingdom Metazoa; phylum Arthropoda; class Insecta; order Hymenoptera; family Torymidae; genus Torymus; species Torymus tubicola. The sequence goes on from JAWWEQ010000010.1 coordinate 5,916,631, forward strand.
TCTCCGAGCGTCGCGGACGAGCGGGAAAAGCTCGAAAATTAAAAAGCCCCCGTAAATCGCGGAATATTACGGACGGTATATCACACTGGCTGTGCCTCCGACGCTGCCACCGCCGCCGCCGCCGCGTATATAAAAGCGAAAGCTCTTTCTCGCTTGCTCGCTCTCTCTCTCTCTCTCTCTCTCGCTGCAAAGAGAAAGAGAGCGGGAAGCTTAATTCGGCTTACGCGCGTGGGAGAGAGAGAGAGAGAGGGAGAGGACAACGACGACTACGCGCTCGGTATATATCCCAGGCGCATATCGGAGAGCGAGAGAGAGAGAGAGAGCTGCGTGTACGCGCGCGTGCGTATTGATCGCGCGCGCGCGCCGGGGGACGTGGTCGGCTGGTGCGTATACGCGCAGACCTAAAAAAAGAGAGGAGGGTCGGTAGAAGAGAAAGAGAGAGAAAGAGAGAGAGAGAAGAACCCGGCCGGCGAGCGATGCAAGCCTACCGTTGCTGCTGCTGCTGATCGCGGAAAAACCGAGGGTGAACGAAAGGGAGAAAAGAGAAGAGAGAAAGACAGGGAGGGAGAGCGATTGATATGGATTCGCCGCTGGATTCAAGAGGAAAGTCGACTGGCTAGCCTCTCTCCTCGACTGGATGGGAAATGCATTTATTTTGATTATGCTTGATGGAAGCTCAACAGAGAGACAGAGACAGAGGTGGAGGGTGGGGGGGAAGCCGAGATGGGCGTTTATGTTTCACTTTATGAATTGTATATATGGATGGAAAGACGTAGTCTCCGAGTCTGCGTCGGGATTATGGAGCGAATTGAAATTATTTCGACGAGAATTCGATCGGATTATTTTACGCGTGCGGCATTGATTTTAATTACTTCAGTTATATACCAGTGCAGTATATGCAATTAATTGAATTTTGTACATCATATGCGTACGCTTGAATATTATCAATACTTATTCAGTAAATATTGTCTATAAACCAACTATTTTATTACTTCAAGGTAAAACAAACGATTATTCACAGTCTATCAATATTTAGACACAAAGGTGTAATTCTACTGATTTGAAATTTTTTATCGCTGATTTATTATGCTTTAATCGCAATTTTAGCCAATAAAATCTAATCACCGTGACAACAAGACCATCCTATTTAATCAGATAGATCGAAACATCATCCGAAAACAGAAATAACTACGATTTACTCAAGAAGACAAAACGAAGATCGACTAAATGGAATATATGTATATGTATCCGACAAACAGACGCATTAAACCAGCCTCCGGTCAGCAGCACCGTCCAACTTCCTCCAGCCGGCGTTTCTACCCGAAACTTCCTGTCCTTGCCCCGACGTGCGCGCGTCTTTGACATCGAGTCCCCGGTTGCCTAGATACCTTCTCTATCTGATGCCTCTGTCCTCCGGCTCCTGTCGTATATACGACGAGAGGACGACGAGGCACACGCCAACGCAGTATGGGGTAATTCAATTTTCCCGCGCTGCGGAAACACTGACGGTCCTACAGACCGCTATGCGTATGTAGACGTCCAAAGTTCGTCTTTAATGGTTTTCGAAAAATCTGATAAGAATTGGAAATGTTTTGTACCGGAGTTAACTTTTTCCGCATGTGACTATACAAAATTGATGGAAAAACTTTTTTTTTTAATGATTTTGTATGATACGTTTTCGACTTTCATTTCAACATTTAATTACAGGATTATACACATATCAAAAAACTTTAATCGTTGAAAGCTTAGATTAGATTAGCAAAGTTGAAGAAAAAAAAAACACCGAATATTTCCCTATCGACAATAATAAAAAAGGTAGTGAACAATTTTCAGACAATGAGGCACCCCCTTCTCATTAACTTTCCCCCCACCTAAAAAACGCATTATATCCTCTATCGTCAGCGATCCTATCTCCCTTCAATTTCAATAACAACCTTCGTAGGCAACCAAAGCACGCCTCATGCGTGTGTCTGGTCGTCGATGCAACGCATGTAATCGTTAGCTCGCTCGCGCGCGCATACTGCCTAACATTATAAAAGTAGCACAGAGCGGCTCCCTCGTCGTTTTTCGTTTACGATAGATAGATATATATACACACACACACACACATGCATATATATGTATATGCATGTGCGTGTGGTTTGTTTGGCCGTGACCCAGATTCTTCGTTAAAACCCTCCCCCCGCACGCACTTCTCGAGGCGCACTATCGCATCTAATTCGGAACTGTTGCGCGCCATCGGGCGATGCTCGTAATGCGTGCGCGCGCGAGAGCTGAGTGCGTGTGTTTCTTTTTCCGAGCGTTCAAGACAGAGAGAGAGAGAGAGGTGTAGCTACGCGATAAATGTTTAGTGCGTTGATGGTACGGAGAGTGCGCTAATAAAAGGGTATGGAAATAAGTATGAGGAGAGGAGCAAGCGAGCTCTGTCTGATTGTATATGGTTGTATAAATATACGAAATAATATAAGATATACATATAAGGAAATTTTTCTTTTTTTTATTAATTTATGTTACTGTAGATAATTGATAAAAACAAATTTATATCTATACTGTGAGACAAGAAATTATTCTTTATACATTGTTCCTAGATTGAAATAAACTACTCAGTTGTTCATAGAGACTTGTTCATAAGCATAATAATACTTAACCTGCAAAACTTTTTATAGGAACTATACTCGTACTTTATTGTTTTCTAATGAGATTGAAGATTATATACACTCAGTGCTATACCCTGTAAACTTGTAAATATTGAATCCTATAGATACCGTGGTTGAGCTTTTAAATGACTAATGTTTCGACTATACAATAGCAATTATGCAACTTATATTTCTAACTGAAAAAAAAAATAATAATAATACCGTTCATAGAACTAATACCGATTTACATTTATGTAAAACACGAAGTAAACTGTAATTTATAGGAAATTAAGCCTCTCAAAGAAAAGATCTTCACTAACTACAAACTACTCTATTTCTCTCGATCCAAAGCACCAATTAAATTATCTCCCATTACAGTATAAATAATTCGGTCTGGAAAAAAAAACTTTTTCTCCAGCCGCGAGTAATGAGTCGCTTTATACAGTTGTCTCCAAATGATCCATCTTTCCGCGCTTGCGCGTCAAACGCGAAACTTCCATAATTACCTACTCGACAGCGAAGCAAAGAAAAATTGCACATGGGCGACGCGTACACAAGTTTTGCAACGTGCTCAATCTTTCATGGGCAAACGTATATGCGCGCGGAGACCAGAACCAGTCGCAAGAAAGACAGAGAGAGAGAGTGAGAGCGCGCTCGTGCAGTAAATTGTAGTCTACACGCTCGCCCGCACATCGCTGAGGCGCCGTTATAATACGCCCGCAATTGTTAAGCGCTGGGTAATGACACGTTTGTATATGTACAGGTGAACTGAAGACGCGTGCGGGAGGGAAGAGCGTAGTATGCTTCTTATATATATATATATATGGCAATTATGCGACCGCAACGAATGAGAGAGAGAGAGAGTAGAGGCGATTTTATTAAAGCGCTTGTTAGTGCGCTTCTTTTTAATAACCGCAGATGGTAAGGGCTCAACTCGTCTTTGCGTGCAGTGAAGGCAAAGTTTGAGAAATTTCCTGTGCGATGCGTATACTATATACCATATCGTATATAGAGGAAAGTGCACCGTTGAATTACGCCTGTTGCAGTGTAATTTCAGGAAGGACGCAATTAATGCGACGAGCGCCGAATTTTTTCTAACTGTTATACGCATTAGGATCCGTAAATTTCAGCCATTAAGCGTACACCTTTGTTCGTTTCCTACTTCTTTTTTTTTGGCCACTCATAAATATATACCAGAAAATGTATTTTTTTTTCTCTTTCATTTTTTTCTGTTAAATAATTAATTACGCACGCTCTTTGTTATATTATTCATGTAAAAATCAATAAACACACAGCGATCAGCGCGAAAACTTTTCAAGAAGTTCAACGAGCCGCGTCGAAATCCTCAAACGTGCGTGCGGCTGAAAGAAAAAACCCGAAAATCAAGCAAAACAAAAACCTATATCCCAACAACTTCCACATTGCCGAAAAAAAAAATAATAATAATAATAGACCTGACGTAGCAAGTACCGAAAGCCCTCGAGAGCATCCAGCACAAGGGCTCTCTAACCACCCACACACGCGGCTCGGTTTCACGGTCCATGGCGCAAAGTTACATACTCCCAAAAACTTTTCGTGCGCAACCCCAAAAATACGTGGCCGTACAGAGAGGGCCATAGTCGCGTAGCCAAAAAAAAAAGAAATGAGCAACGCGCATACACATAGCCTTTGTGTATGTATTATACTCTACGCGAGGGCATAATTCAGAGGATAGGTGGGAGGAGGTTGAAACGACGAAGCCCGCAGGAAACGACACGTCGCGCGCGCGCGCGTACGTCTAACGATAATCTCGTGTGAATAAGAGCGCAAGCTAGCGGGTGCGCGTGCGACGAAGTGTAGGAGTATATAACAGGCGGAGGAGAAGAGAGCAGCAGCAGCAACAGCAACAGCAGCAGCGTCGCCGTTACGCTCGGTGAATTTTGTTCGCCGAAGCAAAAGATGTCCTAATGGCTGCACCGTTGCTTTGACTTCTTGCCCGGCGGGCTCTCTCTCTCTCTCTCTCTCACTCTCTCTCACTCTCTTGCATGCTCTTTGTAGTAAGTTTAGAAAGCGCCGACGGCCGGAGCGCAGGTTATTTCACCGGTGAAAAGACGGCTTGCTCGTTCGTTCGGGCTTGGCTTGCGGCGCTCTTCTTTTTTAATCGCCTGTCGGTGTGTCTATATAGGTGTATATATGCGCGCGCGCGCGACCCGAAATATATAGAGCGTCCATATAGTGGCGCTGCAACTTACCATATACACGACGACACTTTGAGAAGGTGTCCGATATATAAAGTCGCGCGCGCGCGCGCTTCACTCGTTAGGGGCCGTAATGCATCAAAGTCATAGGAGGAAGATGGAAATTGGGAAGGGAGGGAGAGGGGGGAGAGCAATTTTATACGCGCGCTCTTCCGCGACGAGAACTTGCTTGTATAAAGGACGGTTCGTGTCGCTGTGTGGGTGTGTGTGTGTGTGTGTGTACGAAACGTGTATATATATATAAGAGAGAACTAGATGCGTCATCTTCGTCAAGGGAAAGTACATCTTTTGCAGTCTTTTGTCTCGTTGGCTCAGGGACGCGCTGTATATTCGAAGGTATATTTTCGGATTCAGTGCATGAGTGCACTTAACTTGTCGATCTATTCTCAGCTGAGGGACGAGCGATGAATATTTATGGCATTTCTTTACGCTGCTCTTAGCACTTTGATAAAGTTCAAGGGGTTGGATTTTTAACAAACCTTTATTCAAAGCTCAAGAGTATAACCGTAACGGTGATGATAGAGAAGATGTAAGGTTAATTTTACTAAAGAGCGGATGGATTGCAACTTGAACCATTACGGGTGATTGATTCGTTTTTAATTCAGGAAGAAGAATGTGTATAATTAATTTTACTCAATTGTAGTTATTAAAAACTCCATTTTTTTAACAACATTTTCTTCCGTGTTAACAATTATTTCAAACAAAACTTTCAACCTGCTCAATTCCATGCCACCTAATTCACGCTCGATGCACCTCATTCCTCATCGTTAACTCGCGCCGTCCGCGACATCGATGCGCGTTGCATTACGTCGCAGCATATCGTCGTTCTCTCACTGCGCGCAGCGCTTCAGCGGACCGCAACAACAGTCAAAAAATGAAAAAAAAAATGTGTTTGGTCAGGCCAGAAAGAGAAAGGACGATGACGAGTGTAACGGTGGGTCGTTATAAGATGTGTGCAGCGACGCGCGCGCGGTTACGATGCAACCGCGTGCGCTGCATTTTCGTAACGGAGCTTTGCCCCCACCATCGACAACAACTCGACCATAGACATAGTGTCGCGTGAGAAAAGACCTTTGAAATTCCCGCGTGTGACGGTGAAGGTGTGTCTCTCTCTATACGTATGTATGTGCGCTGGCTGCAGCACGAGGGACTTTCATTCGCGAGCGAGGCGAGCCTCCAAAGGGACTTTCACTCTCTCTATACCTAATCACCCTAAATATGCACTCACGTGAGTCGAATACCGCGTGGAGCGCGAGAGGAAAATGAGCGAGCGCGCGTGCGTGTGTTTTGTTGCTTTCGAAGGTGAACCGGTTTCCTCGCGGTGTTTCTTTTTTCTTATATAGTAAACACTGATGCATTCGATCGAAAGTATTCGATGCCCGTATGATGACGACCCTATTTTAATGAGGATCTCATACCGGTACGTAACCGGACGACGAGATAAGCTAATGTGGATTCATCAAAACAGAGTGCAGGATAGAAAGTTATGCGGAAAAGTGAATACGTGCGTGTGGTTATATATTCAGATGCGCGGCTGTGAATAAAAGGCCGGCATTGACGTAGGCTTCCATTTCAAAGTAATAATGATTATCGTTTTTATTAATACTGTACTCTCTCAATGAGTTGATTTATGTAATGACGTCGTTTATTAATTTTAAAAAATCTATGTATTGATAAACAATATTTTAATAGGAATTCAAACAATTTCTCATTGTAATTTAGGGGCTTCACTGCTTTGACAAGAAAAAAAAATTTGTTACAAGAAATTTGAAGGCAATTAAACGATGAATTTTAAATTAACCCTTTCGATCATGAATTTTTTAATTGACTATACAGAGATTTGAACAGCGCGCGTTGCGCGCCCTAACCTGGAAGACGTTTCCGACTTCCTGACTTAGACGCTCGCGCACTACATGAGCCAATTATCACACAACGTTTATCTTGACTTCACAACATCCGGTCATGACTTTTTTTATATAGGGAATGAAATTTCTAACAAAGTAAATAGAATAGATATACCTTTAGATTTTCTCATAATATTTTTTGTATAAACAAACTTTGAATGGCATCAAGTGATTTTTTATAGAAAAAGGATTGGTATTAACTCTATCTAATATAACTTCTATTTATAAATATCGATTAAATATTCAAAAACAACTATATAAAAAGAAACAACCAATAAGGCGACAAAAAATGGTCCAAACTTACCTTCAGGTGTCGTGACGGTGCCAGCCTTGTTGATCTTCGAGTTCCACATAGCGGGAGTCGTGGGCGCTGGACTAAGGTCCGGGGTGGGCGGGTGCGCCGGTGGCAAACTCGCCATCCCCGGGCCCATCTCACTCCTCGGTCCCGTCGCGTTGTGTTGCTGTTGTGCCTGTTGTGCTGCTACCACCGCTGCCTGCTGCTGCTGTTGTTGTTGCTGCTGCTGCTGTTGCTGCTGTTGCCTCTCGTGCTCCGCGCTGTTCGCGTAGTTACCTGAGTCGAAGTTGCCCCGGCTGCTCGAGTACATCTCGCCGGACAGTCGTTCCGCTAGCTTGTCCATTGGCTCCTGCTTTATTCGCAGATCTGCGTAGAAAGATTTGGCAATTAGAAGGTGATAAGTGAGCATCCAATTAATGGTCAGCAAGGCAGACCACATATAGTTAAATTGTGTAATTGATTCTTTACTAAGGTTCAGTATTAATTTAGTTACAAAAAACATTATTTTAATATTCTTTTTAATTTCAAAATTAATTTCAATCAATATATACGTCATCGACTTTCAATATTAAATTTATGCCCAAACCGTTATCAAAAATAACTATGGCGACATGTTTACGATTTCATTGACTAATACAAGAAACTTAAAAAGCATAACACGTTACTTAAATCAACGTTCTATCTCCTCACTCGACCTCTAAAGGAAAAACATTTTCTTAACGCGGATTATATCATGCGAAAGAATCGTTCTTCAGACAAGTTCAATTAATCGCGAACGCGAAATTGAAACATCACGAGGTAGAATCAAAGCACGACGTGACGTAGCGCAAAAATTCGTTCACTCACCTTCCGCGACGCCCTCCTTGGTATCGCAGCTGCGCTCACGCTCCTCCGAGCGCTCGCGTTCCAGCTCCCTCTCGAGTTCCGTGGGCGTGTGGGGTGCCGTGTGCGGGTGTGTGGGTGTCTCCGAGGGATGGCCGAAGGGCGGGTACATGTGGTCCAGGAGTAGTGGATGAGGGGCCGAGGCCGGTCTGAAGGCAGCTCCGTCGCGTAGTACTGAAGCCCTGCCGAGGCTATCCACGTCGCTCGGCGACCTGTTGTTGCAATTCATTGTTGTAGTTTCGGGAGAAGGTGTAATTTTTCTGAGATAAAAAAAAAGAATCGCAGCTGAAGGTGTTTTCGAACTTTATATTTTCATGATATGTTTTTTTTTTCTTCAAATATAGTATAATGATACAGTAATAGAAGAGATTACTGTTAATGTATTGTCTTGCGCAAAAGACAAATTGCTTGCTATGGATACACTGCGGTCTTTAAGTGACCATTATTTTTTGCCTTTCTAGGTCTGATTTCATCGAAATTACTTGGGCAACTCATTAAAATTCTAAAAGAAACCGTTAGATCTATTTCTTGAAACAAATCTTTCACTTTCGGTGTATTCTGATAGATGTTACTGAATTACGTTAGAATTATATTGACTGCCGACTTAATGATTTGATTGCCATGGCCAAAACTGTTATTATCCCAATGAGAAAGGTACACCTGGATCATTTTTTTTATATTTCCGAATTCTTTCGATCGGCATATTTACAAGGTTCAAAAGTAAGTTTCGCAATCACGGATATAACTATTAATAATTGCCAATAGTCTATTAATATTTCCACACATTAAATGTTACACAAAGCACACTTTCAGAACACACATATATATATATAACTTACATCTAAATTATTAGAAAATAATGAACAATACACGACCATTATATTTTATGCGTACATGCATGGTAAACTTTCCCACAAGTCACTTTGACATCTTTTTCGAAACTGCTGTAACACGAGTATTACCTCGAAAACACCCTCGCAGCAAGCCTATAAAGTCAAGAGGACAAAGGATCGGACACAGTGCGAAAGCCGAAGGAATCGTGAAGGATATAACGGTACCGTTGACCAAACGGTAACCTATAGGCACCACAAAGGCCAAAGGAAGGGACTGACGAAAAAAGGTAGAAAAAAAGAAATTCGCTCAGCTGAAAAAAAAAAGAAATTCGCTCAGCTCTCGCTCGCTCTCACCTCATTAGCCTCTTCTGGGGGCTGTCGTAATAGTGCGTGGCTGCGTAGACGTTGGGTAGGGAATAGGTAGGCGCCGGCGAGGGCGGGGCAGGCGTCGGCGTCCGTCGCTTGATGCCCCGTGCTAGTCCGTTCTCCGGGGTCTCCGCGGCCTCGGCTGCGGCGACGTTGCCGTTGTGGCCAGCGCTGCCGGCTCCGCCGCCGTTGATGTTGCTAGCGTTGCTGAGGCTGCCGGCATTGCTGGCGGCGCCGCTACTTGGCTCCGCTGTCGTGGGTGAGCCGTTGTTCTCGGCCGCGTGCCTATGGGCCACCGCCAGCTTCTCGTGCTCTATCGACAGACCCTTCACCTGCGCGGCACGGGTCGCGAAACAAAGGAACGAGCCGTGGTGAATGAGAGTATACAAGTATAGAAGAGAAGATGAGAGGGAGATATATATATGTATGTAGTTCGATGACCTTATATATGCGAAACAGCACGCGTGCGCGCAGAGCGAGAGAATAATATTCCGGAGAAGATTCGCCTTCCTGGAACGCCTGCGTTTTAACCTTTTTTTTATTGCCACGCGCGTAGTTTCGCTATTTTTTTGTTGCGAATACATATGGTTAGGATGCGGTTGTTTTCGAAATGAAGAATATAATTAATTGCCGGTCGGTTGGGTAATAATTGCAAGCTAGAGGACTCACCTGGAGGCACTCGGCGGCCTTGAGGAATGAACTGAGCGACTCCTGGGAGACGTGGACTTCGCCCCGGTACATGAATTCGAGTAGTGCCGCCATGTTGTGGGCACTCGTGCCGTCGAGGATGACGATGAGGCCAGCCGGCGACGGAGGAATGCCCTCGAAGAGTTCCTGAAAGTGCTTGCTGCATGCCGCTAGGATTAGCCTGTGTGCTTTAAATGTGACGCCTGTAACAAAAAAACGAGATATCTTCGTGAGATTTGTTTTTCCAACTGAACAATTGATCGATATAACACAAAAAGCTTTTATGGGATTCCATTAATTTTATATTAAAGATCTATACTCGCAGAAAAGAAACAGACAAGAGTTTTGTTTGAACAAAAAAAACTCTGACGCTTATACAATCGGAGCAAATAGAACAAATCACGTTCGTTACATTAACTTTTTCATTACATTACGACAATACTCATAATACAAACAACCTAATTAAAGTTCATCGTTAAAGATCTCGCACGGTCCGACCGATATATCGTAGGAGATCGGTATGATAGAGTCCAACGCCTTTGTCGTAAAAGATGCCGCGCGTGCGTGCACGTGAATGAACTTCCTCATTGGACGACGAGGATTATTCATTTTTTTTTATATCCTTTCGTCTCATAGTCCGTCCACCTTTTTTTGCCACACGCGTACGCACGTATACACTTTCTCTTTCCGTAATAATTTTTTTACGCGCTTGGAGTACGGATCGGGTTATGTCGCGGGTGTGCGCACGTTGGTCTTTGTCCCGGTTGTAAGGTAGAGTCGGAAAAAAGACCATCCATGAGTGAAAAGCTTGTTTTAATGGATCCTCGTGTGCCATTTAAATCACAAATGTCCGGAAGACGCGCGTCGTAAGCATCGCTCGTAACGAACGCGCGCTTGCACTGACGTATGCAAAGAAGAACGTGTCGCGAGGTTCATGCCACAATACCACAGTGACATATTCTTTGCATTTTTGTTATACATTTGTTTTCTTTGTAATGAAAATCTTTCGTAATCCTATAGGTAAGTTCCGCTTTACTCATAATAAATTTTATCTTCAAATGAAGTTACTCGTAATAATTGCTAAATTGATTTACACATCACATTAAAATAAACAAAAATGCATATTATTAAGAACCACCATGAATGCATTTAAACCATTGCACGTTGTAAACTTCACATCAGCCATTTCAACACATACAATTTGCCCATAGGCCAAAATGTAGGTCGTTGAACCTCTACGCGAACTCCCGAATCATCGCCCTCCTCGTCCGCCACACACCATCATCTATCTATTCGCCAACCCTATACGCCTCTGCTCACGCGTCTCTTCCCACGCTCTTTTTTTGTGTGAACACCCGCACACACACACATACGTGTGAGCTGGGACTTCATTCCGCGGAAATTTCAAGAGGCTCTCTCAAACCCCTTCCCTTTGTTTTTTTTTCTCTCAGAGAGAACCATACGTCGTCGCGACACACACGCGCGATGCCCTTTTCTTGCAGCTCGCAGCGCAACTAGGCCATCTTTGGCCGCGATCTCTTCTCTGCTTCTCTCTTTTTTTTATTGTTATACATGTATATAACATATACGTGCTCGCGTTTTGTGCGCACATGCGAGTTGTATAATTGACCAAGAGAAGCAGCGGCTATATATATATACATATATATAGAACTCTTTTTTTTCTGCGTTTGATGCGCGAGCGCGCGGGCGCATACTTGATGAAGGTAACGCGATACGTTATATGCGCGTCCGCGCTATACGACCGCATGGCGTTACGCGCATGTGTGATGTCTCCTTCTTATAATAGTTCTTTTAGTCTCTGCGTGATATGCTCGTTGCGGACGACGACGGGTGGGAAGAAAGAGAGAGAAACATGCTGTCACTCAGAGCGCGTCAGTGTGGAACAGCGTGCGGGCAGAGAGCAAGGATGAATAATAGCGCGGAAGGATTGTGCGTATGTATATATAGGAATAATGGCTGTAGATCGGTCGTGCACGGTGTGATGGTCGTTGCACTTCGTGGAGCTACGTGGCCCGTTATGTCGTTATGATTATAGCGTGGAAAATGTTTTTCTTAAAATTAAAAACAAGTGGAATATTTCAATGCTTTTGTTATCATAAATATACGACAAACGTAATAATGCAAATGTTGTAAATAATAATCATTCAAATGAAGAAGTGAATAATCGATTAAAAATAAAACGTACGTATCTATATGCACATATTACACGCATCCATATATCTCGTACGACACAAAAACAATTCTCCGAAACGTAATTCGTCTGACCCCAATACCGCACTGATCTCTCCTATATATATATACATATAGATATATATACACGCAGCGCAGATCAACAACTCTCCACGTGCGGCGCAGCGTAATTCCCAAAAAGTGAATAAGCATTAACCAACCGTACTTATATATATGTATACATATAAACTTGGTGGCGTGATTACCGTTCGCCTGCGTTGTTTACGTCTCGGCGTGAACTTTCCGTGATGATGCGCCGCTCACAACACGCGAGAGAGAGAAAGAGAGAAAGGCTGTAGACCGAAGATAACAAAGGCAGAGAGAGAGAGCGAAGTAGATTCCTTACGGAGCAGGAAACGCGAAGGAAAAGGAAAGGCGCGCGTGCGAGAGCGGGCGACATGGAGGTAAATGGTCTTTGACCAGGTGTACACGTACTATATATACGCGCGCTCTGAAGCAGCAGCCACCTGTCTTCACGGAGGACGACTCCTCGATCGTATCGCAGCTCTTTTACAGCTCTGTAATTTCCTGCGCTGGCAGCAGCGCTGGTATGGAAAGTCGGAAAGCCGAGAAGAGAAGCAACGCGATACGCGTGCGATTCGCTCTTGATTTTGTCAGCGCGGTGGCTGCTGCTGCTGTTGCTATTACGTGTAGCAGCCGTTAGACGTGTTTTATCGGATGAAAGATCGAGGAACGTTAGATTCTATAATTTCACGAGTTTGATCGGTTTATAATTTTTTCGTTCATGCATCATTGCGCGGCCTGTTTGACTTATGTGTACTTGATCTTGTTCCTGGTATTAGATAAACATGTTTTTTTTACATAAACAACATTATATTTTATTCGTGGTCAACTCGATTCGTCACTTAATTTATACGTTTTTGTTCGGAGAAATTAATTTTTAAGTTGCCGAATTCAACTATTTACAAATATTTCTAAATAAACATAAACCAATGTTCCGATAAATGATGTATTTAAAGAGATATAATTTTTCTAATGATTAGATTCTTGCTAAATTGTTTACTAAAATCGAATTATTATTAAATACCAAGCTCAAATATGTAGATAAAAAGTTTCCACATTGATAATCGTCACACATCTCAAGTTCTTTGCAGTCTCAGCATACATGCAAATTTTCGAACCCAATATTACACACAGTTACACAATAAAACTTCTGATAAATTTAATTCCCTTCGAAACATCGTAAACGTCATTTCAACCGATAAGAAATACATTGGTGGTAATGAACGATAAAGTGGCGCGTGTGCATCGGGCGTGCCGAAAAAAAAGAAAGAATCGCGTGATTCTAAACACGCCCCAACGTCTGTTGTAAGAGTTAAATAAGTTTTTGACTTTGCTAAATTTTCTGTTCAATGCATTCGCGCAACGATATTCATAATTCATCTATACTGTATCTTCGATTGGGGAAATGTCTCTCAACTTTTCAATTTCGATTTTTCACGACTACAAACTCAGAATTAAAGTTTAAGTAAAAAACTTACAATTTAGCCAATCTATACGCATTTACGATATCTATTACATTACTCCATTACATATGAGAATACCCATAGACAAATATTAATGAACAATTCTACTTTTAGTCCTCACAAAAATCACATCATTCGTTCACATCCAAATTATCCACCGAATGCCAAGAAAAAATTCTCCGAACTTATTGGAGAAAACGCTGTTTATTTGAACGCATCCTAAAAGCGTCGATCTACGCCATGTTTAATTTACCTCGCGCATCGTTAACCCAAATTCAAACCGAAGCCGCGCGTGCAGCCACTTAGGAATTCGGCGCTATCGCGCTTGCACATGTGCAAATCGAAGGTAAAGAGAGAGAGAGAGGGAAAAGTAGATAATATAAACTCGCCGATTTTGCACGCGATAAGAGCCAGTGTGAATGCCCGCGCACACAAACATCTATGCGCCCGCGCCTGTTTAGCAGAATGACAAATCGACGAGCCTATATATATACAATATAGAATACACGACGCGTTGTGATTAGCGAATCGAAAGGTCGAAGCACTCGTCGTGTGATTGAGTGGCTCGATTTTTTTTGTGGAAATGCAACGTCGTGTTTGATTTTTCGTTATCAGGAGAATTTTTTATTACGCTTGTCTGTAGAGAATGATTATTTTTTGCGATTAGGTAATTTGCCGAAAATATGATAATGATTATTAAAAAGGATGAACATGAATAGTCTCCAAAAAGAAACAGATTATATTCAGCATAATAGCGTATATATCAATATTTGGATTTTCTCAAAATTCTATATGATAATTTTTCCATGATAATTAATAAGACATTAATTGCTATTTCACAATCCGGAAAAGTATGAAAATATTCCTATGACAAGCAGAAACACTCGATAATGAAAATTCATGGGATATTTATATCGCCAGTCATTTTACTCCGCTATATTATAGCCATAAATATGAGTGCAAATTTCACTATCTACTTCGATACACAAGAACAAGTATAGTAATAAAAGACAAAGCCTATAAATATTAACTACTTTAAAAAAAACTCTAGAAATTTCTATAGTTTTTCGCAGTGAGCATTAACCATTATATACGACTACGTGTCACCCATTCCTAAAACTTTAAAATTCCCAAATCATAAAATCCACCGCACACTCATTATTCTAATATCCCTCTCAAAATCTTTATTCAAAATATTCGTCAGAAAAGGCGAAATAAAATAAATCTTCATCTGCAATGCCGTAAAACACCAAACACGGGGAGTTCACTAACTCGCAACCTCGCAGTCGTTCCGAAATTGTGTCATTATCTGCACACGCGCGCGCGCACGCAACGCTGCCGAAAAAGTGCTCAGCGCCTTCCGAATAGCTCTCTCTCTTTCTCTCTCTCTCTCTATCTCACTCACTCATTCTCGCTCGCGCCTACAAACTGCCAAAGAGGCCAATGACCCTGCACGGTACTGCCTGCGCACGCGGCGTGGGCGCACTATCTCGCTCTGCGCGCGCGAAAATATATACGCACACTCACACGCATGTGGAGTGGGAGTAGCAGCAGAAGGAGGAGGAGGAGGAGGAGGAGGAGGAGGTGGGGGAGGGAAAAAACGAGGGAGGAAGAGAAGAAAAATCATTTGGAAATGACTGGCGTTGCGTGCGGCGCGACGACCCCGAGAGAACGCGCAAAGGGTCGATGACCAACTTGCAAGGTCGCTGGCACTGTAGCCCGCGCGATACTTGGATTTATGGCCTCAATTTTCCTTTGTCGACAGCGCTCGCCTGACACTTTTGTCGTGCGCGGTTGCGCTGCGCGACTATATGCCAATGCCGCGCCGCTACCACAACGTACGGTTCACTTTAAGTGCCCAGGCCGGGTTAGATTAGCGTTAATGGAACTCGGGAGCTTGTATGTAAGCTCTAGCTTGCCGCTGCGAGTTTCTGCGTGCGTGCGTGCGAAAGATCGTTGTCGCCGCGCGAGGTTAATTGGTAGATTTTTCGAGGCAGAGTTAATGAACGGAGTTTCCCAGCGTTAGTTTTCGAGTTCAGGGTGAACGAGAAAGAGAGAGAGAGAGAGAGAAAGACCATGCGCCTTCTTATTGATTTTTTGGTAATGACCTTCTGACGCCAGAGCCTGCGGCTTAGTCAAATTGTAGTGGGCTGAAGCTTTTAGGAAAGCTGGATATTAACTTTTCCACAAAAGTAAAATGATCAGCGATAAGCCCGATATTTTTCTGCTATTATTTGTATGTAGCATTTGTATATCAATTTTAAAAATTAATGCTAAAAACTAAAAGTCGCCATACATAAGTTTAATAGTCCTAATAATCTCCCAACGCGAAAAAGAAAAAATCAACAGCAACGAATAAACGGCATATGAAATGCATTTTTTTCGAGCGCGCCGATCCAATAAAACGGATGTTTTCGCCTGACGTAATCCTGTCGGGCTTCCTCCTTCTGCTTTGGGGTCGCGTTACGCCACCTAAGCGCCAACTGCTCTTCCTCGTATATACACTCCTTACCCACATTGCCAAAGGAAGAAAAAAAGAAAGAAAGAAAGAAAGAAAAAGAAGAAGAATCGCGTATGCGAACGTCATGGACTCTCATGCTGTTTAAGAGAGCCTAAGGGCATTGTTCTCAGAAGCGCGGCTAAAAACTCCGGAAAAAATATACACGCAGGATTTCTGGCTCCGCGCACGCGTGCCAAGGGTCACTTTCGCAACGCGAGAGTGATAGACCGTTTGGATAAGCTCCGCACATATATATATATATATATATATATATATATATATATATATGTACGCACTTTGTTTCGCATGGCATCGCGCACAGTAACGATTAGAGCTAGTGGACGTTCACCTCTCGCGCATCGATTTTGCCTACCAAGGACACGTGCTGCGCTCGATATATCAAATCGAACAAGCTCGAAGCTTAATTGTATTAACGTGGTTCTGCTGCATTGCTCCTACTTATATCCATATATATTATACAGAGTACCGTGTTTCTTATTTTTTTTTATGCTTCTTTATCCACCGCAGAGATCACTCGCGCAGGGTTTTTTGCTCTCTTCTACCCTGCCAATCGTTCCTTTCAATCTCACGCACGGTCGCGCGCGTGATTAACGACACCAACGCTGTGATATCTTTCAAGGCGAGACGACATGCGTTTTCTTTCTATATACACGCGCACGCGTGCTATATAGATGTATATGTATGCACGTCAATCGTTTGCGAACGCTCGGCCAGTCGAGAAGGGGTCGACGAACTTGTTTAACAATATAATAAAGCAGCTCGTGTGTGTGTATATGTATGTATGTGTGTGTGTGCGTAATCGGCGACGTCCGCGTATTTTTAGATGCGAAAAAAAGAGGGTTGAGGGGAGTGCCTAGAGGCCAGTGAACGCTGCCGGCCGTCTTTTTCGGCAGAGATGGCAGGCATTTCCGCGTTCAACGGCAAGAGTTCTATATAGCTATATAGAAGAAGGACTTATCCAGGTTTCCGCGCTAGCGGAGTCACGATATGTAGGTGAACGGGGGTGAGTGAACGCTCGCGCCCGCGGAAGTGAACTCTCTCGCTCTCCTTCCCTCCCGTCCTCCCTCCCTCACTCTCTACACGCCCTTCCGTTCTTACGCGAGCCTGAGTTCAATGAATTATTTAATCGCCTAGTAAGCGCATATATATATATATATATATGTGTATGTGTGTGTCTGTATATATGCTGAGTGGGAATTTTGTCTGCCAAGGGTGCGCGGGGCAACGAACGTCTTGATGAATTTCGATGCTTGAGCGCTCGCATCAAGGGTTATTATAGGGAATTAGAATTGCTGGATTCTATGGTTTTTTTTTCTTCGCTTTTCGCGTAGGAGTACTGGATTCGCTGACGAGTCGTTGTTGAAGTATTGGATTTTTCAGAAGCATATAGGAGCCCGCGTGTCTTTATTCGGAGTAGTAAAATATTTTATGATCTGTTTATGTTGGAGATTTATCGTAGATGTACGTCAATGAACATAAGAATTATATTGAGATATATAGTTTCTTTTTATGTCGGCAAGCTGCGTTGAAAATCGTTTTATATATTTCCATAAAATTTTTCTTATTATAGTGTGTGTTCGCATAAAGCTAGTAATCTTTTTTGTCAAACATTGACTTACATCTGATTAGAAGCGATGAATATCTTCAATCAGATACGTACAATGCATATTTAAAAATAATTCCGAATAACATCGATCATTTAATTTTCATTTCAAACAGTCCGCGAGAATTCTCCGTCGAAGATTAAACAAATAAATTTCCCCCTCATTAAGAAAGAAATCTTCACTCCAAAATCCCCACCACGACCGAAACCCAGCTGTCGCAGTATCTCTTTTCCTCCTTCTCTATAATTGATTTCTCTGAAATCGGGCCCATACATTAACGCTCGGCATTTCTCGTTAGGCAGTTTATATTATAGTTTACACGTGCGGGAGGAGCCGCAAGAGCAGCAGCAGCAGCAACGGCATCGAACTTCATAGTATAAGCGAATCAGCTTAACCTCTCCCTCTCTTGTGAGAGCGCGGCAGGGGGTGGGGGTCCACCGTTCAGCGCAGGGGCTATCTTTATTCGGGGGAGAGAGAGAGAGAGAGGAGGGAGAATAAAGAGGCGCGCGATTGCGCAATGGAGCGAGCGCTGCACTCTTCCTGGCCGCCCCTCTCTCTCCCTCACTCTCCTACGCGGCTATTCATAAACTCGAAGGTCAATCGACTTTCGCGGGGAGCGCCGTCGCGCGCTACACATGGGGGTAACGAACTTCCGAATTCGATACTTCCATCGTTGTGCGTGTGCGTTTGTGTGTATGGGCTTCTTTTTCTGTAGGGGCAAGGGAGAAAGAAGGAGAGTGAAAGAGAGAGAGAGAAGAAGAAAAAACGATATGTTTTGCAGTTTTTTTTTCGTGCGGGGTCGTCGCGCTCGAGTATCGTACTGCGGTACCGGGCTTTTTGATCTTTGGGCTTTCTGGAGCTCCCCCCGTAACCCTCTTCTCTTTTTTTCGAGGGCTTTCGGAGCGAGGTTGTCCCAACGAGGAAACGAATTATGATCTAATAATTAAGATTTTTACGATTACACATATACTTTTCTTCCTATCGTTTTCTTTAATCTTCGCCTTTTTTTGGAGAATAAATTAATTTTTTTTATGCTAATTATTACACATTCCAACTCGAAACATAATATAATATTAAGCATTTACTTTCCATGCGAATGTCCATCATTAGTTTCTATTGTCATGCAAAATTATTAGACGTCAAACTTCCTCCACGAAAGTTCTGAATTTACAAGAAAGAAAGAAAGAAAGAAAGAACTGCAACTTTCATTTGCCTAAAAAATTCATACGATGAAGAGTGCCGATAAGAAGCTTACTTCATTATGCTAAAAGCCACTATACACGCCCGTATAACCCCAGCACCGCGCGTTCTCTTCAAAATTCAGCATATACATCGAAAGTGAACGGCCTACAAATCAAGCGCTCCCGTCTTATCTCGCCCGCAAATTCCTCGACAACAGCAGCTCCGCTTGCTCCTCGACAAAAGCAGGCCACGAGTGTATATAAAATATATACGTAATATCGGCGCAACCCCTCTCTCGAACGAACAAAAAAAAAAGAAGGCAACCGCGAAGAAGAAGAAAAAAAAAGTGTATATAAAGGAAGTACGCGTATTCGTGTATGTGTATATAGGACCCGGGACGTCGAAAAGCCATAAAATCGACGCTTATCTCTTGGCGCTGATCTTCGAGAAAAGCCTATCAAGCCAGCAAAGTTGCGCGAAGCCAGGGAAGTGCTCGCATGCGAGTATAGGACGACAGTCGTGTGCGAGCTAGATATATAGAGAAATAGAGAGAAGACGGATAGGCCAAGAGCTCGCGTATGCGCCGTAGTAACATAATAACACACATTGGCACAGCGCGCGTAGAGAGAGAAAGAGAGAGAGAGAGAACCGCGGGTGGCGTACATATACACGCATATATGCCCTCTCTCTCTCTCTATCTATCTCTACATTCGCCGGGCGAGCTTTGCCCTCTCTCGCGCTCTGTTCCTCGCAGAAAGATGCCGAGGCGGTTTATTGGAAGTGGAGCCGAGCCAATAGGAAGTAAGGGATTGGCGGTCAATGCCCCGGCAAGGTCGCGCGCGCTCGCTCGCCGCGGCAGCACTGCAAAGCTCTCGCTCTATTGCGTGCTCTCTCTCTCGCTCAGTGTGCGCTATAGTATAGCTATGCTATAGCTAGCTCTTTGCGTGTACATATATATATATATACATATAGACACATGTGTTAGTATGTCGTCGCTCGATTTCGCCGGGGCCTCCAGAGCTCGCGCTGCTGCTGCTGCTCCCTCGCGCGGCCAATAACCGCGTGGGATCAAGGTCGACAGCGGCACTCGCGCTATCTCACTCTTTTTAGTATGTAGCTATATAGCTCATTCACTCGAACTCTGCACATGCCAATAATAGTTGCAGAGCAATGACACCGGCGACGCAACGGTTAGATAAGCAACGATGCGCGCGTGCTTGCGCCGAAACGATGTGTGCGATAGTATATACGCGTAATGCCGGCTAATCGGCGCCGAGAATTATGAAACGAGAGAGAGGGAAGGAGGGTGTGTGGGTGCGGGTGCAACGGCCTCGGGTATACAAACACCGAATGAACGAGGAACCGCACGTGGAGAAGTGAAATATTTTTCGGAGGCCGTGTGCTGGTGTCATTCCACGATTCGCTAGCGATGATTCGTCTCTTTTTTTTTGCACTTTTTTTCTTCGTGGCAGTTGTAGAGGTATATTCCTCTGGACTTTATACTCGACAAATGTGCGATGCACGAAGAGAAGTTTTTATTATAATCTGGCCTTGATGCGGTGCAAATGAATTCCATTTTTTTTTGTTTGCTTTATTTGAACTGTCCCACGTGCGATAGTGTTTAAGGCATTGTAGAACATAATCGCAGCTGACTCGATTACAGCACACTCGGACTAGCTGAATTACGATTTGAAGTCACGTCTATAAATAGAGAGAATCTTCACTATAGCGAGCTTCACGTTCTAGCTCACGAGCAGTATAATGAAGAATGGTAAAGTTTCGAGATAGATATATACGTGACTGGATTGCAGCGCTGTTGTATACGAGCACAACAGTTTTTGTTTCTTTTTCTTGTTCCGATTCGTGTTTCGGTTCAACTTTCAGTTTTCAAAAACATACTCGCCGAGGTGCGCGCGTTACAGTCTGTAGTACACGGAAGACGGCGAAAGTGATGGATATCCTTGGGATTGGAAGAAAATCGGTTAAAAATACCGTAACAATATATAAATTACAACTTAACGTAATACTTTCGGATGCGATTACCATAAGTGTATGAATCGTTGCCATGCCATCGCGTTATAATTCTCGAATTCGCGTGACTCTCAAAATAATCTTACTCAACAATTTTCTCTACATACTAGAAATATCTTGAATTTATAAATTTTTTTACATCCATAGTTAAATCTATTCAGCAAATCTAGAACTAACCTCCATATTAATAACGCAATATTTTTTATCTCAATCGTAACACTTTCGATGCCCATTACTTATTCTTTATTTTCACATTTCTATACTATAATAGCTGTATTTAAACCCAAAACCTTGCTATCGTCTTGTTTGTAGTTACGAAATTAAAAAAAAAAAAACCCTATCCTAAAAGCAACAAAAAAAGTTACGTCGACATATTCGCGCAACAGCCGCACCCGCATCGTGCGATAACCACGCGACGCGGCTGCAATGCAGGTATAGCATCGCTCATTCTTTCTGATTATACATTGCGGAGCTCTCTTATCGCAACGAGCAATAATTGAACTTCACTCGGCCGTTTTATCAGCAGCGTATTTGTACACGCGCAATTAGACATTGGGTACATCAGTTGAACGGTGCTTCGAATGTCATCGCGATGGAAAAAATAGACGACGATGATATTTCCATGCGTGTAGTATGCTACAATGTGTGTGTGTACGCAGTTCGGTCTGCCTATATATATGCGCATGTCCGAACACCTCAAAGTCAGCGATAATAATGAGGCAGGGAGTGGTTTTGTCGGAAAGTATTGGTGATATCTTTTGGGAGAAGATTTGAATAATGCAGGATAGTGCTATTAATTGAATGATAACAAAGTTGATTGGGAAATGTTATTGTATATAGTTATAGTCATTAAGCTTAGGATTTATGATATAATTTTAAAACGTATAATTCGAAGTTTGAATTAATTTGCACGAAATACTTCCTGGTTAGAATGCATGAACTCATATAATAAGTAGATGCAGACACGTCGGTCAGACTTGCAATTAAACTCACACAGCGTGGTTATGAGTCATCAATGAGTCACACACGCTATTCTAATGATTTTCAAGTCAAGATTAAATCAAAATCATAAATATTTACAAAAAGTTTTTTCTTTCCAAGACCTAATCAAGTGCCGAATGCTTGAAAACACATCCTCATAATAAATATAAAGGTATATATCGAAAAACTAAAATAGAATTTCAGCATTAGGCCTATTAGATAATTTATCCTTGACCTTGAATAAGCAACTCCCATCACACTAAATACCAATCATAAAACCGTAATCTCGTAAAATCATATACCGCACCTGCCGCAAAAACTTTCCTTTTCCATGCACTGGCTAAACAACCATGTGTCTCATTCGGAGCGCGTGCGAACCGCTGTTGTCTCGGAAAACAAAAAGAAATAATTCATCATACATATCTATAGCATAACACTCTAAACTTCAACTTCGCGTTCCGCCGTGTACGCACAAGTGCGATAGCTGATAGCAGCAACGTTCGGCTTTTATCTCTTTTACGAACCGCGCTACGGTTGCGATCATCGTGGCGGCGCTGTTGCTATATATTCTACATACACTTGCGCTAAAAATAAAGGAAAAAACGTCGCCTGCACGCACGGGCGAATATAGATACTTATCTATTGCGAAAAAAGAGAGGCGAGAAGAGAATAGACAAGCAGAAGAAGAAAAAAAACGAAGAGCGTTAGATCCGCACGTGTATCGTATTTCTCGCGTTCAAGCTCCGCGGAAAATCGCGCGCAGGTCTGCGGCAATATAAACTTTGGCACGCAGCGCGAGCATCAAGTTTTTTTATCATCCGATCTCGTCTTTTTATAATGTACCTTTTTCTCCCCATCTATCGGGACGCTCTACGCCTGACTTCGTGGATGAATGCGAACGATAGATAGAGAGACGACCGCGGTCCGTGATAGATTCGAGCGGGAAAATCTTGATGGGAATTATCGTTTTTGCGCTGCGGTATAAGAGAATGGAAACGCGCGCGCGCGATGCTAGAAGAACCGGTTCCTCTAAAACGTGTTTCGGATATTTTAATGGATATCCACGTGGAGCATTAGATTGGCTTGTAGCTCAAGGGATTTTGCATGATAGATATCAAAGAATTTTTCATTTTTTGCCTCGAGAAAAACATTTTTTTTCTACTTAATTTGCAACCAGTTTTATTCGAGAATTCAGATTAATGTAAATTATTTTATAAAGTTATATCGCAGACACCAATAATCAAATATATTTACAACGTATTAATATTTAAGTGAAGGATAAATCTATAAAAATGACTTTGTTCCCTTTATTAATGATTAAACAGCTAGAAACATCCTGTTGTTTTGAATGCGAACCTAAATTTGAGAAAGAAAACAGACATTAAGGCATCATCCATCCAAAACTTTACCATTGCTTTCGAGAAAAAAAAAACATACGCGACCACATGAATGAATTCATTACACGAAGTCGAAAATCGTACTCTTAATTCACGGACGTGAGCATTTAAATAGTAAACACTCCCTAATATTCTCCACCGTAAATCAGGATTTCTAAACTCGCTGAAAAATCTCCCACAGCGGAGTAACTATAAGCGGCCACAACATACGCGAGAGATTCACATCCATCCGAAATTACGAAAATTTCTCACGCGTCACGTTCACGCACTCATACACGAGAGAGCTTTCAATAAAAGTGTTTTTACCTCGACGCAAACACTCGCGCATTTCTTTCTCTCTCTCTCTCTCTCTCTCTCTCTCTCTCTCTCTCTCTCTCTCTCGGGCAGGTGCGCATTCTCGGAACCCGCTTTATGGCGTACGAATATAAAGAAGTGCGGCCCGGTAATTTCTTATTCGTTCACGGCATCAGCTATTCGTGGATGCGCGCGAGATATCACGGAATATATACTCGTGCGCCCGCGCGTCCGTGATGTAACTCTTTCTTTCTCGTTTACAGCTCACCTAACGTGTGTGTGTGTGTGAGTGTGTATATATATATTTAGCTATGTGCGGCACTTGAGGAGATTCTCTAATTCGTGCGGAGATTGTGATACGAGAAAACCGCGCGTTCGTACGTGGGATGTACATCAGATAAAGGCGAAAAGCGCCGAGGGGCGTCTGCGAGTATACGCGTGTGCGGAGATAACAAAGTACAATGTAGCACATTTCGCAATAGTTTCCTTCATCCTGAAATTCCCTGGACTATACGAGACCGGAGTACACGCGCTGTTTTGCTTCTTATATCTGTATTATCGTAACAGATAGCCCAGCTGCATTTATTATAAGGAACCTGTATTTCAACATTTTATTTTTCCGTTTCTGAATTTCTAACTAAGGTTTTTTTTTGGTAAATTTTAGTTAAATTCATTTTTTAATTAAATTTTCAAATAGATAACCAGTTAATTAGGATTGAATTAATCTCCAAGGTAAAAGAAAAAGATTTATGGTTTATCAGATATCATATAGACACTTGTTTACAAGAAAACTAGACTTTTCTATACTTTTAGTTGCAGTCTTATCTGTAGTTATAATTAATAATTCGTTATCGCGAAAACTCTTATCAATGACTTATTTACTTTCAACGATTTTATATTCGCCCAACACGACGAATAGTTATGCATACTATTTGGCAAGCAATAATAACTTTACTTTGTAAAATAATCGTAATGTAAACGACTTATTCTTATCATAGAAACGTTTCTGCTAATTTTTACTATTAATAATTTTTTAAGTTATTCATAAGTGAACGAAGGGGGTAAATATTTTATGAAGCTTCGCATAAACCAGGTTCCAAGTTTTTACGTTAAATTTCAACAGTCATTTTTCGCTTGCTTCGCCTTTCATTAGAGATAATATAAACACGAAATAATAGGCCAGTGTGAAAAAAAACTCGTAAATTTTTATCTTCACGGTGAGCGTCCAATTGTAAATGCCTTTGGACAATGCTTTGCCATCGATAAATATTAATAGGCATAGAAGTGGGAGTACATTAGAAAATCAATGCGCATAAAGAGGTAGATAACGGAGCAATTCAAGTTTTTCTCATCAAATTTTTAGCACTCGACACAAACCACTGCGACAGTTCATTTCATTATATGGTTATCTCAAACTACCTCAAACTTTATTCTATAATATAAAAACAATTTTTTTGGTTAATCTTCAAAAGTTAACAAAGTAAAGAACAATGCAAACCAATTTTTAATTATAAATTCATTACCATTGCTCTAGCTATTCAAAATTAAATAAATATATTAACTATTTAATTATCTAAAGTACAAAATATATACTTTGTATGCAAACAGAAATGTTTCACGTTTATCCTTTTGTTAGATCAGACCGCTAATGTGTGTGACTAATGCTAAAGCAACTGACACTAGACGTGTCTTTTTCAGCATATGATATTTTTAAGTTAATACATTTTCACAATTCAGAAAATACGTTTTAGTTATTTACAAATATTTTCTTATACTAAATATAGAACCAATAGACTCCCAAATTTAACTAATATAACTTGCACAAATAAAGAATCATAATATTAAATTTTTCTCCATTTTTCCAAAGCAGCCTAAAGGATCATGGACATTCGTTATGTGTACGAAGCTCTGAATATACCAAGAATCCCCTAATGCATGTAAACTCTCCTCTCTTTGTGTACTACTATTTTAAAAAGAGAAAACTGACAGTATCCAGAAAACAAAAACATAGAACAAAAAAGCAATCAAAGAAAAATCCAACAATTTGAATGAACAAACACGAGGTCCATTAATTATGAAAATTACTGCACGTCACAAACAAACAGGCGCTCGTAACGAAAGAGAAGAACAGGAGAGAGATAGAGAGAGAAAAAACACGGAACCCAAAAGTTCATTCAACTGACATTGCGTCGGTATAGAAACGCACGGGCAGATTCGCCTTGGCGCACGCGCAGGTTTCGTGGTTTTGAATCGTGCTTACGATAATACATAAGAGAAGAGAAAAAAAAAGAAGGCTGAAAATAAAATGCTCGCGCAAGCGAGCGAGCAAACGAGCGAGAGAGGATGTCAATGGCCGGTATCCTGTTGCATCAAAGTGCTAACCTTGACTTCCAGGAAGTATAGTTTGCCAGGGAGTCGTTATGTTTGCGTTCCAAGTGCGTTCACTCCGTTTCTACTCCTCTCTCTCTCTCTCTCCTCTCTCTCTCTCTCTCTCTTTCTCTCTGCCCCGCGTGCGCACGCGCGCACCCCACCCCCGCCTATATCTTCTCTCCCACCGCGCCCGCTGCGTGTGTCCCTCTTGCGTGCGATTTGCCTTCTTTGCCACGCTCGCTTGCTCTCTCTCTCTCTTTGTGCCATTTGCTATATTTTTCAATTTCTTTTTCTATTTCTCGGCTCTTTCCCTCTCTCTTTTTCCTGCCGCGTCGTTGCCGGTTGCTACTTCATGCTTCAAGCCTTTGTCCGCTTCTAGCTCGTCTTTTCTACTGCCCACTTAGCACATGTTTTTCTACGCGAAGATCGGTTAATTATAATTTTTTAACCAAATTTTTAACAAAATACTGCGGAAATCATTCTGTTCTATATTACTACGCACGTGTCGGTGTGCCGTGATTAGTTTTGAAGAAGTTTGGGAAAATATTTTCTAGATAGTTATATTTCTAAAATTTGGAATGACTATCATAATGATCAATTTAGTAGTACTGTCTTAATAATCATCTAAATCAATTCAAATGTTCCAAATCCTCTGCTAAGACATCGAAAAAATACGCAAAAAAAATCAGCATAGCAACAGCATTAAAAGACGCTCCATCTCAGCTAGTAGCATATAATACACCGCAAACATCGGCGAACTTCCTCAGCCTCTCTTCGCTCTTTGTCTTCGATCCCACGAGTGCTCGGCTACTTCGCGTCCACATATCTCTCGCAAGTCTTCCCATCGCGTCGTTCCCTCTCTCTCTCTCTCTTCCATCTCTTCCATTCCACCGCATCTTTTTTCGTACATCTCTCTCATAGTCCCCCCTACGCATATACACCCAACCATTCGTCTTTTTCTCTTTCTCTATATCGTTCTATTCGGTCAGGCACCTCTCTGTGCCGCGCGTGCGTGCCTGCGTGTACGTGCGTTTATCCAGGCCCGCGGAGCGCGACCGAGTGTTATAGAGTTCGCTTCACTTCAAGGTTATACCAGCTCCTTGACTTCTCTCTTTCCTCCTCCTTCTCTCTCTTCTTCTTCTTCTCTTTCCCGCTCGCTCGTTCTATCGTCAAGTGCCTTGCACCCGCACGTGTGCGTTCGACCGACCGACCGACAGTTTTATAATCGGATCCGCGATTCTCGAACTTCGGACGCAACAAGGGGAGAAGAAGGAGTAATAGGCGAGTTGTTTCGTCATCGCGCACGGCTGTGCGGTCTATCGATCCGTCGCTTTTAATTCAATTATAGGTGTCGCTCATCCGTGGACTTTGCGAGATCTTTTTTTTTGTTGCTTTGCTCGCTGCCGGTCGTTCATTAGCTTCGTGCTGCGTGTCTTAGAAAATATATATAAGCGAGCGAACCCAGGTTACGTAACGATGAGCATGCGTGGATGAATTCGCCTCGTCGCACACTGGAGAGCCGGCAGCCGAAGCGAATTTATGCTACTAAATTTTTAACGATTCTTCGTGGAAGAGCCTCCGAGGAATCTTCTTTTTTTCTATACATGGTTTCTTGTTCATTTCGAATCGTGGAAATGAAAATTTATGTGGCTTTAGACTTCGCCAGCGATAATTTTCTAATTCTTCTTTAGCGAGGTTTTTGCGTTTAAATATTCGATTGGGTGCATTATAACTGCGAAGATGATGAAAATTTTCCAAGCGCCATATAGATATAATTCGCACTCATGCCACAACCATCATGACGTAGTTTTTAATCGGCTGCAACTATTGTTTTATCGCCCTCCGCCATTATCGACCGAAATAATAGAGACGGCGAGCATGTAATCTCGTAAAAATAAAACGCAAGCGCGCTCTCGGTCTAATCAAACTCAATAGAATCGCGTTAGACACATATAATATACGGCGGTGTTAGAGAAGAGCGCTAGAAAACAAAAATCATGACCCATTGCGACAAGGTCTTCTTTATCGTTATCGTTGTAAAATATACATATAAATATATGCGGCTGGAAAACGTGAATGAATTTCACACTGTCGAAGCGGATGTTCTCAGCGGTGTTCTGTGCTCGGAATCTCTCTCTCTCTCTCCTCTTGGTTCCACGCGAGCCTGCGTACAACGCAGGCATTTGAAATAGAAGGAACCTTGAGCCAGCAGCATAAGTAAACATCATCGCTCTGCGAGTAATCAAACGATCAGAGTTATTTAACGATTGGGAAATTCGTCAAGTTTTTTTAAGGGTTTAAAAGATTATAACCAACGATACGTTAGAGACGTTAATTTGGTCATGTTCGTAGTTTTGAAGATTAGCAAATTTGCGAAGAGACTGAAGTTCAGCGCGATATAGACTTACGTAAAATCTATATACAACCTATAGACTTTTCAAGCGCACTGTATAGTAAACTTCTGGCACTGTGGGTCTTGCCAATCATCGCATCGTGACGTATACGTACGCTTTACTAATTCTGATGAGGAAATAGATTACCTATTTGTTCAGTTTTTTCTTTAAAGAATTCCGAAGGAAAATTGATTTTTCATCACACGTGTGCGTATACTCCGAGGCATGGCATCGAAAATTTGTAGACGAGGAGAGACCCTGGCTTATGAGAAGCAGGTGCATGTTACAGCATACAGCGAAGTGTTACACAAACAATCGAGCGACGATGTACCTGAGTACGCGTACAGAAGGCGAAAAAAAAGATGGCTTCACGGCAGCATTAGTTGAGTATAACCTTGAATTCGAGCGCGCGATGGACTGGCTGTCGAAAATTGTGGCGTGCGTGACGAAAATGAAACATTGCATGTGATTTCCCGGATGCAATAGCGTGCGTATATATACACTGCGATCGATGATGACAACAGCGCAGATCGGCTTTCCATATGCTATTATGCAGATGTTAAGGATCAATATGTGAATTATATGAAGAAGACATGATGGAAATTCCAGATGAATATTCATGAGGTATATACGTTATTAAACGTATACGAAGGTTTTCACCTACGTACACTGCCAGCATCGGAATGAAGTTCTCCTCTAACACATCCAATATCGACGTTGCGAATGATGTCCGTGACTGGCCAGCCGGCAACAAGCATCACCATAAAACCGCCATATATATACAAGACGAAGTCGAAAGGTGGAAGTCACTCTTCCGCTATAGAATATAAGGCTCTCGACCACATGTTGCTCGGGTCGAATCCTCATCCGGCTTATAAAACCCAAGGAACCGCCATTGCTCCGTGTGCGGCTGTCACCTGTTCACCGATCGAACGCATGCGCGTATGCGCACATATATATATGTAACGCACAAAATAGTTGTTTCGGAAGGCGCTCATCGATGACGCTTTATCGCTGGTTGAATCGTCCAAGTTTTATCTAGTACACGACTGCTCGTGTTCGAGCTCTATCGGATCGATGGCGCAAGGTCGTTACGGCAACAACTCATGCGTTAGAATAATATTTCCGGATCGGAGGATCTTTTTACTTTCTATATAACGAAGAAGCGAGTTTCCTTAGCGGGTATTAAATTAATTCATGCGCTTTTTTTCGGTTACCAGCGGTAATCCCGCGTGTCTAATTTGAATGCAAATTTGAGTTTTTACTATTATTAATCATACCATGAATATTTTATCGCAGTTTAAATAGTATCTTCATATTCACTTTAAATAAGTGGTAAGATATAATTATTAAAGTATTCAATTTTTCCGCGTCACTGACTTAATCACCTGTAAACCATCGATTTGCATCCAAAGATATACCATCTATATCTACCTATCAACCATATTCCACAAACTACTACTGTACCGCATCATTTTCGATAATTTCCGTATAACAAACAAACGATCTCCGCGGGCGCAAACCCAAAAAATTCCACATATCTCATCTAAATCAAACGCAATCCCATCACTCACGGACCCCATGCGATGCACGCGCATCTCAGTACAATAAAAAAAAGACAGCTAAAAAAAACCTCGAGCATATCTCGGACGCAGCGCGCATCATAAAAGAGCTCGACGCATGTGCGGCATATAGTAGTCGCTCTCGCGACCTAGTTTCTCTCTAACGCACGCGCGCGCGCGCGCCAGACATAACAAATATATACGAATAGGAGGCGGGCGCAGTCGATAATTCGGTGCTCGCTGCTGTTGCTGCTGCTGCTGCTGCACACAAACGCGCGTACAACGCATAGGCAGTAGCGAGGCTCGAGCGCTTATACTACTCCGAGAGTCCATGACCTACTTACCGAGGCTTCGAGCCTATGTGGGTCGAACTGCGTTTGTGTGCGTACACGCGTGTGCGTATATATATATATATATATATACGTGCATCTTCCCGCGTGTGCACACACCAGGCGCACTATATGGGAAGCGCAGGGAACGCGCGTGCGTGTCTTTCATTATGTATAATACGTATATATATAGAGAGAGAGAGAAACGCACGCTTGCGACAAACCCACATGGGAGAGTTGAGCAGGCGCGTGAGTGCTGTATGGATCTTTTGAAACTTTATGGTGGTTTTCGAGGTTTTGAAAAAGTATAAGGCTGCTGCTGTTGCTGCTATTGCCCATTGAGGTGACCGTATGGGTTTCTGAGATACATCATGAAATCTCTATAAGGCCATGGGATTTACATGATTTAAATGGAGAAACGTTTATTTATTACGCTTATTCTCTATAGGGAAAAAGGGCCCTTTGGAGGTTGGGCTATGGGTGAATTTTAATGCGCTTTCCATCGACGCGTGATTCAACCGAGCTATTTCCGAATGCTCAATGATGGTTTACGAGAATTCTCACGAATATTGGGACAAGCAATTATCAAAACTACAAATGGATTATTATATTTTTAGAAAACGGTTTGTAAACAAATTATATACAGATCATAATTCAAGTCAATACATTGGTAAACAACATTATCATTCGGCTGCATAATTTATACAACAGCGAGCGTCTCGACCTCGTGGCGATCGTTCTATGCTCAAATCCGAGTTTTTCTTTTATAATAATCAGCGATGATCGACGAAGAGACCCACGCTTTAGGCACACACACACTCGAGGAGCTTAAGTGCGAGATCTTTCTATAGACCGGCGACATCTTTATGGACGTACTGCTAATAGCTTGCAGAAGTAATGGCATGACTGCTCGAGGCGAAAACTCGAGCGCGATATTTATTTAACAATAGACAGCCGTTAGATTTACATAATTTTTTTTCACCTCGTTGCGCAAGAATTCACAAGCGCAAATTCATTTGAAGATAACGGGAAAAACGACGGCACTGTATACGTTTAATAGGTGTGGTATAGTGTGCTCACGGTGAATCGATAAAATTTGTAATACATCGATCGGACCATATAGTCGGAACTTTGATCGCGCAAACGAAACATATATATATATATATATATATATATATTGATCGTCGGCAGCCGTCGTTATCTATGTAGGTATAGATAAACATAATGCGACTTCTGTTCTACTAACAAGGAACGACGCACTCGATTCGACTACACACATTTTTATTCAAATTTTCATCGAAGTATACGTTTATTCACGCATATGCAAACTTTCGATTTCCATTGTTTACGTTATTACGCGAAGAAGACAATATCGTTCCACGTCTATAAGTTTTTTCCAACTCACTTTTAAAACCCTTATATATACACCTAAAATATTATTACCTGTAGCACCGGCAAATATCATTATCCATTCTACGCTCGCGTAATTAATCACTATTAACGACTCAACAGCAACGGAGCACCGTTACAATTGCGCGATTAGCTCGAAAACAAACAAACACATCCCAGCTTCTATATATATATCTATATATACCGCAGCTATAATATTCTCGCGTTGCATATATATACGGAAAATCCACTCTCTCCCTCGGTTCACGCACGCAATAACCTCGTTCCACATACACTTCCCATAATGCATTCCTCAGCGTGCCTATACGAGCGCGTGCGCGTGACGACGTCATCGTTGCATTTATATACATACCCGGAAGGCGTATCGGCCGCCCTGCGATAAAAAAAGAAAAACCTCGGCGGCGCAGCTTCAAAGCAGAGAGGACGCGACTGAACTCTCTCATAATATAGCCGCGCGCATGCAGGAGAAGAAAGAAAAGAAACGCGCGACACCTAAGTATATACATACGGCAAAAAGGCGGATGACGTCACCCGCGGTATATGTATAGTGCACAAACGTTCATCCATACGCCGTGCGTACAAAGAGCCAGCGGCGCGGTAATTCTCGCAGAGCATGCATTGAATATATATATATATATATACTATACGATCGACGGTCTGCTATACGATCTAGCGGCCGAGGAACACTGTTAGATCTAACTGTAACCCAGACCTACTTTGGCTGCTTTTGGTCGCCCCGAGCGCCGTGCGACTAAACGAGTGAGAGAGAAAGAGAGAGAGAAAGAGAACGGCTTGCCCAACCGCGCCGTCTTTATTGCTCGGCGAATGACTTGTTGTTACGTTTTTCGCCACACACGCAGCGTGAGCGCGCGGCCGAGGTATTTTCAAGATTTCAACCGCTATAGACGTGGCTGGTTCGTTAGAAGGCGAGCGCGTGAGTTCGCTTGCGAAATTTAAGGTTTTGGGTTCGAATTTTGGGATAGGAGGAGGCGCGCGCGTTCGGATCGATTGGGTATAACGTTTATTATAATGATTTTGGGAGTCATTAATATTTTCTACCTGATATTTTGATAATTTAAACAATATGTAAATGTATTTGTAAAATGAAAAAAAAAATTTTATTTTTAAAACATAACTTACATGAATGTCAATGTTTAAATAAAAATTAACATATTTTTATAATTTATTTATAATGTTAATTTAATAAAACAAAACTAATATAATGTAAAATAAAAATGATTAAAATAGTTGAAATATTAATTATAATAGATAATTTTTCAAAGAAAAATTTATTACGTAAAATTTGTTCTTAATGTTAATTTGGAAATATAGAAAAATTATTTTATGTGAGACAACAATTTGTTAGCACCATAACTTGTTTAAACATTATTTATTGAAGTGTACATACAAATGTCTTATATAGAATAAATTACAAAACGTTTAAACATTTAGTATGTGAAAAACGTTGACACTAAAATGTAATCAGTTTATTTTTCCTCTAATACCCGTTTATATAAAAAAAAGTCAATGAAGATAGCGAATCGCAGAATGGCTTAAAATTGCACAGTCCTGTTTATCAACAGTCATAGAGATAATGTCACTTTCATATCGCCTTCCACGTGCTACGCGAAAATTCCTTATCACTTGCTTCTCGTAAATTATTTCTAGTTCGCTTAACACTAAACGCACTAATGTAAAGATAAGCAGAAATACGTGAAAATAAGACGTTTTCTTCCTCATTTTTTTAAACTCAGAGTGCAATGATAACTTTTACTATTAATAATTCATACTTATTTCAAATTAAGAATTAATAGCCATAATTTATTAGCTGAAAACTAACAATAATTTAGAATTCATCAAATAATTAATAATACAATATTACTATGAGTTATAACCCAATTTTATCAAATATAAATGCCAAAATTCATTTAAATTGGTATATAATTATTAAACAAAATTATTATAGTGTTCTTATAGCTATAAAGTTAACTACAAAAGAGATAGTTTACAATTAAAATTTCTGACAGGGTTGTATCAGGCATAAAGATTATTTAATAAATGAACTTTTACATTTTACACACTAATTATTATTTTATTGCACTTTAAATAAAATATAATTCAATTAAAAAAACTCTAGTGAATACACTTAAATATTTCGTATACTGCACTTGAAATATTCATGTCAAAGTACTCAATGGTTAGAAGCAACTAATAAGCAGTTACGGAGCTAATTGCACAATACGACGTGACAAGTTTACAATTACAGCAATGCTCTTTTACTTTCCTACCATTAGAATATTTATAACATTAACGCGAAACTCGTACCAGCAAAATAAAGTTTAAACATGAGAGAAAAAACGTCTTTATACAAACTCGTATATACCACACACACTGCACTTTTCACCCACGCGACTTCGCTTAGCGCGAGTCGATCGAACACTGCACTCTTCCTCACCACGCGCGAAACTCTCCTCTCCCACTTGGCGCGCGTTCGCGAATCGACCATGCAACCGCACTTGATTCGCGAGTGCATCGAGCGCTCGCTGCCTCAACACTGGCCTGCCGCAGCCTTCTGGGCGTGCTAAAATACCCGCTGCACTTGGCACGCTCCTTCTCTCTCCTCTCTCTCTCTCTCTCTCTCACACTCCTCCAAGCCCGCCTTCCGCGAATACACATGACGCTACCGCAGGCATTTTCGCGAAGAGATTCGCCAGCTGCACCGGCGAATGCGCGTAGTCGGCGCTTGCTATTGGAGAGGGGGCGGCGCGCTCGATGCAGCCAATCCTCGCGGTGCATCGAGCTGCAGCTGCAGCGATTCGCAAGCCCCCCACCCGTTGAACGTGCTACGTTGCAATTCTCTCTCTCTCTCTCTCTCTCCTCTATTTTCGCACGAGTAGTAACAGTCACGCGCTGGTCGGACACGATTCGCGTGGAGAAAGAGAGGAGTACAAGGCGCAGTTGGTCAGACGACGCGCGCCCCGGCGAAAGTTCTCACGGAAATTATATGCAGCGAGTGTAGCTGATGTTTATCGCTCGTGATTTATCGTCGCTCACTAGAGATGGGGAGGTGGTTGTGGTGAACGAGTAGCGAGCTATTTAAATTGGCTTGGTTAATTTGGTCGAAATATAGAGAAGCGTTAGACTTAGTTTTGACGATTTTCGAAAGTCCGGATTTTTAATGAGATTGGGAGAAAAGATCATTCTAAGAAAATTAGACGCGAATGTCTTTTTTGAGCCTTTTTGCGGTAGGAAAAAGTAGCGACCAATTTATTTATTTATTTATTTTTTTTTTTTGCAAAAAAAATTAGAAACTTAGTTCTGCACGTAAGATGATTCTAAAGAACAAAGTACTTTTCATATATACCCGTATATTACTATTTTCACCATACTGAATGATTGTACATACCGATGCGGTCAAACTAACACCTTGTACACATCAAATAAAAAAAAATTTTTTTTTCTTAATGTCTTATCGTTGTCGACAATGAAAAATCAATTTTGCACGTGGCAAGACACACTTGACGTTTCAAAGCTGACTTTCGCCAGATGGATTATCTCTCTCGTTATATCATTGAAAAGCCGTCTAACATTCACTCTAGCGTTAGATCGAAACAAAAAGAAGAGGAAAAAAACGCAGACTAAGGACCGTTGCGAAAAAAAAGAAAGCATTTTGAAAGGCAGAGTCAGACACATAGTCATCGCGAGAGGTCTTTGCATAGCTCGTGCGAAGTAGTGCAAATCCTGCGCGAGCCAGACGCAGAAAAAAAAGGAGAGAGAGAAAGACACGACACGCGGTGAAAGTCAGCAGTTACATATTGCAAAAATGCGTCGTCCTACTTAGACGCGCGTCTATTTTTGAAACTAATATGCCAAACTCTTTCTCTACTCGCGCGCGCGCGCGCATGCTGCGCTCACCGGGCGTGTTTCACAATCGCGGGGCACGCGAAAGAAAAAACGAACGGTTTTACTCTTATTTCTTTCGTGACGTCGGCCGAAATTAAATGAATAATGCATGTGTGTAGCAAGCGCGCGCGGGCGGCGGGGGCATTTCTAACGGATGTTCCACGTGTATATATCTGCTAATTTTGACTCTAGCGCTGGCTAGCTTTTAGCATAATATCGCCGTTAATAGTGAGTAACGAACTGTTTTTGAAAAAGCAGCTATTTATAACGTTAGATAAATGGAGAAAAGTATATACGTACGGTCTGCGCTAAAAAAAATTTCACCTTTCGCTAATACAGTGAAATTCATATCTCGGTATAAAGTGGCAAACTTCGATGAATTTTCGCGTCCACATGAGCTTGCATAGATTAAAGTTTAGTCGTTACCCGCGAAAGGGGGGAAATCAATCTTCTTACACACACATATATATACACACACACACATACTTTCTTCGGAAAATTCATCGAATCGCGCGCGGGCTTTGCACCAGAGAAAAAAAAGAAGAAAAAGTAGAGGTACATGTATGTAAGCATAAACGAATGAAAAATTGACTTACCCTCGCAGAACAGGGTGACATCCGTGAGACTCTCGCTTTTGAAGAGATTGGAGAAAGCCGTGGCGAGGTTGCTGCCGAAGCTGTTCCACTTGAGGCAGAACTGCTGCTGGTGAGAGTCCATGATGCCACCCCTCGGGCCGATCCCTTGACCTTCGCCGCCACCCCTGTCGCTGCCGCCCTCCAGTATGGAATTCCCCTCTCTATCGCACCCGTGCCCGACTGCTCCTCCAGCTGCAAAAGCCCAAAATGCCGCTCCATTAGGCGTCTTCTCCGTCAGCTCTCTCTCTCCCTCTCTCACTCACACATACAACATCGGTTCCCCGGAAGGAATACACAGGAGTGGAGCTTAACTTTTGGGGTTGATACTACTATATACAGTCTATGTATGTTTTGGGTTATTTAATTTGTAGTAATTAATTGCTTTAGCGGTCACGCGGGAGTTGTACACCTTCTCATATAGGATGCGAAGGTCACTCTGCGGATGATAGAAGTTATATAGTGGCAAGATTCAGTCGTTTAGCTCTCTGGGTCAGATGGGTGGGAAAGGGTCAAACCAATAATATGTAATAATGATAAATCCATATATGTCTATAGCATAATTAAGAGACGAATTTTGTGGTGTCAATTAACATTGAATTATATATATGAAATAAGTTATACTTGACATAAATGCAGCATACCTATATATATAGTAAAGCTTTTTAAAAATAGACCAGTTAATCATTCAATATTGCTCATTGTAGAAATAAAGTACATTTATGTAAACTCCAATGCACCTAAATAAACAAAACAATCAAGTACACGAGGAATTTTAAAGAAGATTTAAAAAACCTAATATAATCGTTGTGTATACGTATAACGAATGCAAATCCAAGTCGACGCTGGGAGCATTGAAAACACACCGCGCGAGCGCAAATTTTTCGAAAGTCAACGTTGAAGAGTCGCACGCGCAAGCGAGCGATCGGCGCATTCTAATCTCCCACAGCAGCGCGCCGTCACGCCACAGTTGCGAAAATCAGCAGTGCGCGCCTTATAGCCTCGACCTAACGCGACGACTTTCACGCGGCCTAACGACCAAGAAAATCAAAAAGGTGCCAAAATCCCGGCGAACTTGATATTGTGTGTGCGAATTCTCTCTCTTACTCCCCCCCCCCTCTCTCTCTCTCTGTCTCACTTTGGAATTCGACGAGATGCGAGCGCGGCAATATATAGGCGTCCGCGTGCGCGTCTGTATAGGTTTTCTTTCGGTCGGCGGGAGCGCGTGCAACGCAATCTAGCACCTTTCTAATAAGTCAGCCGGCGTTCCACTAACCTCAAAAATCTCCGAATATCGTGCGACCACAGTGTGTGTATATCTATGTGTATATATATAAGAACCTCGCTCCCCCGTGATATAGCTGAACAAGCGAGCGGTGCTTTAGACTTCTTGCCAATTTAAAAGTCCGCTCGTGCAACATTCGCGGCTTACGGTTTTTTTTCTCTTTCGAACGCCCAACGCGTGGTGATCGGTTTCCGTAACGGAAATGGACATCTCGATCTTATCGGCAGCTGATGTAGATATTAATGACATAATTACTTTTTGTTTTCGGCGAATTTATTGATCGGAATGGTTTTTTTTAATGTCGCACGTTAAATAATTATCATTTTTACTAGTGAATATTAAAAAAAAAAAACGAAAACTATTGGTGTCAAGAATAACACGCGGACGTTAGAAAACGTTTATTTTTCAAACGATTGTGTCGTAATTGTACGTCGACAAATAGAAACGAAACTTATTAATCTTCACACGTGCCGATACTCCGCAAGGAGATAAGATCGTACAAGTGTTTTCGCATTGCATGTATTCGGTTCGCGATATTTTATAAAGTATATTATTAGTATTCAAAACAATTTTAATAAGGTTAATGGCTGCATTATCGCATTAAAGATACATATCACGTCAAACGATATCGTATGCAAGTTAGTGTATCCGATGTATTTATTATTACGTCCACTTCCGTGTTAGCGTATATTAAAAAAAATGGGAACAAGAAAATACACGATGATGAACAAAACAAATCATTACTCATCCTCGCAGAAATTTCGAATTCTCCGGTGAAATTTTGGGATTCCCAACGCATTTAAAAAAAAAAAAGAAAACAACGCATACACCTAATATTTTTGTTTTGATCTAACTTTTAACACTTCATGCCGTCTATTTTTAATTATTCGGTATTTTGAAATACCAAACATCATTTAATTAACCACAATTGAAACTTTCAATAAAAAAATCCTAATCGTTAGTCGTTAGTTAACCAAACATGAAAGAAGAAAAATGTTCGATCCTCGACGTTGGTGTCAATCATATTTAAACATTTCATACGAGCGAACCGTCACCCGTTTAAATCACCACCCATAATTATTCTCTTCGTATACATAACGAATATATATAGAGAGAAGTAAGCGCAAGTGTGCACTATACGTATATATAGATAAAGTATGCCTACCGGACAGTGCGTCCGCTTCGACGGTCGTCCTCACGAAGCGACGAGGGGGCTTTTTCCTTCGCTGAGCCACCTCATTCACAACCTCCACCTCTTCTAACCATTTCTCCTCGCGAGCTATGGTCGATAAAATTTTTCCTGCCCTCTGGCTGCCAATAGCATCAGGAACAGAATCACCACGTGGTGGCTCCAGCACCGCGTTTCGCGAATCCACACTTTTCGCTTTTCTATATGACTCCTTTCTTATAATCTTCAACAACACTTCACAGATTTACAGTATTGCGATAGTATAGGATCGCTCGATCTCTCAATCAAACTGTTTAAAAGCACACTTCCGGGTTGTCACTGTATAATAATATACGAGTAATTGAACTGCCACCCTCGTCGAGGTTTCCTCGTTCATCCACAAAGTACTTATCGTTCACTTTTTTGGTATATTACGATTAGATACTACACTATAGGTATATATTGTATATATACACCGTACAAAGAGTATATAAACTCGAGATACGAAGAAAAAGAAACTCCACACTTTTGTCAGTCAACGCAAGCGTGCGCGCGCGCGAGCGCTTCGAAAGCTCGCCCCACGCACAAGCACAATAAAGTAGTAGTAGTAGCAGTAGTAGTAGTAGAAGAGCTTGTCACAAGCGCAGCGTCGTCGTATCGATATTACAATGGGGGGTATGTATACACAGTGAGCGCTCGCATGATGTGCGTGTATAGCCGGTTCTAAGCGCTGGTATACTCTACTGCTCTCGTGCTGCGCTAGCACTATACTACTACAACAACTATATACTCGGTCTCTCACTCTTTCGGGTTTGTGCTCGGCGCCGCGTCGACCGACGAAATGGAGAGGCGCGCACCGCGTGCGTACGACCGACCTCGTGGCGCGTGGCAAAGCGCCGCGCGCGCAGCTCGCAGCGCCGGCAGCAGCAGCAGCTACAGCAGCTAGCTATACACCCGAAAAATCGTAAGAGAGAGAGAGAGAGAGAGAGAGGGACTTTACTCGCTCTAGCGTTCGTTAGTTCGCCGCCACTCGCTAGCGCTAGTAGTGCACGCGCGTTCGACCGTCTAGATTAGAAAGAGAGAGAGAACGAGCTAACACATAGGCCGGTATATGGGTCATCCGCGAGCGTACGATGCAAATGCTCCGAACGCTCCGTGAGGGAGAGAGGGACTCGCTACGAGGGAGAGAGAGGGTTATACCTACATTGGTGGTAGTAGTAGTAGTGTAGTGGGACATTACGAAGGAGTGTTTTTTCGCGAGTGGGAGAGAGAGAGAGAGAGGTTGGACAAAAAAACGTAGGGGGGGGGAATAGGTGGGAGACAATGCGTGAAGGCTTGAGGCCACGGTTGAGTGCGGCTATGGAGTGAGGTCGTTATATTATACTAGGCGCTGTGTGAGCGTTGACAACGTTAGAATATTAGAGGCGCTTGGGAATATGTATATGTATATCATATAATAGACGCACAAGGTGCCGCAGCCACTGCTGCGGTAGTGCATTCGTGATAGAATGTGCAGCTACGATTTCTGGGAGGGCTTTTGTCGTCGTAATCGGGTCAACCTCTGGAGTTTACTGTTCACGTTCAGAGACTACTTCCTATATACTTCTTTTCTTTGTACTTTTTGAATTTCCGTTTGACCGTGAAAGATATATTCTGGGATTAAAAGATGACATCTACGACCTATAACTTAATCTTCTACATTCGTCTGACTAACGGAATTAGTTCACTTTTTAAACGTTAACTCAAAGTACTCTTTCGTTTGTAACAATCTTGTAATAGATATCCAATATATACTCTTTTTTTATACATTTGATATTCTATTTTTCTTTAGTTTCCATTCGACTGATCGTCAGGTTGACACTTTTCGAATTATCTAGCATCTATTTCGTTCAGCACTTTTCTTTGTCTATTAGCGCGAGCTGCCATCGCCTAGACTTTTCTAACTATAGATCTAACGCTCTATGTGTTTCCCTCTATCGCGCTCTCGCGTTCTCCTCTGCTCGAACTTGCTTCTTTGTCTTTCAGATCGTGTTCGTTTTTTTTATATAGCACATTTTTTTTTAATCCCCGCACCGCTCGTTTATCATTCAGTTATACAACTATATGCTTTTCTACATGCTTACTATATGTCTACAATTTTATAGTCTTCGATATAAAAACTACTACTTTAATTATACTTTAATATAATAACAAGTTAATTCGCTGTATATATGCGTATATATACGTTTTATTATAAACGTTACGATATTCAACGGCTTTATATTAAATTCTGACTCAATAATTCTGGCGCATAGTAATTCAAAGACGCTTACATAATATGCTAATACTCCTAATACACTAAAAAATTATCACGAAAACTTAAAAGAAAAACCGTGTCCTCCCGAGTCGCCAAATTAAGACAGTAAACTATTCTAGAAAGATGAAATTTTCGAAAAATAATCAAAAATCTTTTGAAAAATCATCCAACTACCAGTTTCATCTTCTTATAAACCATCTTGTCACAAAACCTCTTGCGATCTAGCCGCAATTCACTCGTTTGCTGTCCTCGCTAGAACACACAACTCACTAGCTCGCTCATCCAAACGCTAACACATTCGTGCCGTCATATGTATGCGGCAGCTCCAAGGTGTACACACGCATATATACGCAAACACACATATATGTTCATGGCGCACATCCGTAGTTTCTCTCTCTACTACGACAGCGTATACTATATATATATATATATACGAATCATCATCCGCGCGCATATACACACGCACACGTGCGCGCGTCAGGGTCGCGACGACGCATTTTTGGAGCGCGCGAGAATCGACTAACGAATTGCTGCCGAGCGTTACACACGCACGCGCACACAACATACCGCGGCGGTTCTTTGTTAGCTTCAATGCCGACGATTTTCGTGTCTTGCACGTCGCTAGACTTTTCCACGGTGTAATTGGTGTACATAGAGGCCGGAGCGAACGAAAGCTCGCGATCTTCCGTTTGACGGGTATATATATATGAGACACTGACGTGCTTTACCGTACTTTTGTTTGACGTGTTTTGACAACTGTATGTGTTCGGTGAGTGATTATACTTATGTTAAAAAGTGTAGCGATTGACAGGAAAATACAAACGTAGGTTGTTTATTGTTTGCTAAGAGGAATCCACGTGGAAACAGAAAAATTTTAGAGTGGTTTATTTGGTTATCTATTGCAAGTTTTTTTTTGCTTTAAATTCATGAAAATGGTAATTACCTTTCAACCTGTTGTACGATTGACTTGAATTCAAGTTATTAATTGCACGTAATGATTTCTCGCTAATTTTTATATGTATATAATAAATGTACAATTTAACCAGAAATTAGTTAATTTATATATGTTTAAATTTCAATCTATTAATATAATTAGTCGTCTTTTTGTTTTCTATAGGTCAGATTATCTTTAAGACAGCTTTACTTTAGTAAATTTAGTAAAAATAAAAAATATACCGAAATCACTATATCGTTTATTGATTTGATTACAAAGAATGTAAATCAAAGTCCGACGATGAAGTAAACAATCTAGACGTAGAATAGATCTCACGATAGAGTTGTGACAGAAACAAATGTTCGAGCTAGTAAAGACAGTGAGATAAACGCGAATGGACAGAAGGACTCGGAGCGGATGAGAATGAAATACAGAAAGAGAAGAGGAAGAAGGGGGCAAGGAAGAGGAACGATTCAGAAGTGACATAACACGAACTAGAAGCGAACGTTAATGGAGAAGGTAAACTGCTATGTAAGTCACACACAGACACACAGCATCGATTTTCGGCGCTCTTGGAGTTCAAGGTGACGTATGGAAATGAGGAAGACCGAAATCGGATTGTCTCTATCTCTCTTACTCTCCTCTTCGTCTTCTCGCTTGTTTCGAACGTTTGAGGAAGTGTTGACGGGAGAATTTTGGGGGGTCCCATCACTTAGAATGCGCACATACACGTTTGCACGGCGCTAGAGGAGAGTTATAAACCGCCATCGTCGTTGACATACTCTGACAAAATCTACGAGGCGCGTATACCACGATTGGTACGATATACTCTCTACACCACGAGGGGAAAAAAGATTCGGCCGCTCGCTTCCTTGGTATTCATCGAAAACACGAGACTCCGATTTGTGCTGGTTTGCGGTCTGTGTAGTAGCTTATCGCTTTCTTTTAAATGGCATTCGCAATATCCGAGATAGATATTGATGGGGCTGCTGCTCGTGGGTCTTAAGATGCGCATTGCTAAATAAAGATCTCGGTGAATAAATGCCTATTGTGAGGGTCTTAACTTGAAATTTATACGTAAGAAAAAGTATTGGATAACTTACGTCGTTATATACTTTTATTTTCATTCGAAACCGTAAAGGTGTAACGAACAACAAAGTTTGATCTAATGTTTTGGTGTAATCCAAAATTTTGTAAACGAAAGGATGTATTTTCTTGGTTGAGAAAAGCTTTTAGAGTAGAAGAATATTGTACTTCTATATTTTATATATTATTTTAAATATTAAAGATTATTATTTAATATTAAGATTAATTTTGTCGAACACTCTTTTCGTTCCAAAACGTTCCAACCATTCAACAGAAAAATAAAATTGTATATATCACGGTTTGTTTCATTAATCAAAGGATTATCAAATACCATTACAGAACCAAACTAATAAAAGCGATCGCTCGTTTCACTTGTTAAAAAAGAGCAAAAAAAGCAATCGCGAATAATCGATAAGATCGATATTATTTATCACACGAAAGAGATCGATTAGCTCCGACTAAGAAGTACATCCGTCAGGAGTAGAAAAACTTTGGAGTTCTAACGCTAGCGCGTAGACTATCTATTAACCACACACCAATGCCTTACTCGTTCAAGCCTAGTCATTCTTTTGTGAACTTGTCCTTTAGACAATAACCAGACTCGCTCACTTTCGTCAAGCTCCACTTTCGCGGTGCATTTGTACCGTTGCATCGTGTTAGTACCACGTCTAAATTTGTTTGGGTAAATAACTTGTAAAAGCCATCATCATTGAATCTATCAGTATAAAACGTGTCCAATAAAGTACCGGGATGACGATACAATTTTTAAAGAGTTAAAAAATAAAACGAACAGATGACTTAGGAAATAATAATCTGCGTCTTGGTAACTCGAACCGTCTTAAAAAAGACTTCATCGCAAATTTTATCACTATATACCAATTTATTTATTGTTTACATACTAATTGTTATCTTTCGGAAATGCGAGCCATTGGAGTATTTATAAGATGATAATATAAGTGACGATGATAATAAGAATAATATTGACACGCGTAAATTCGCTCACTCACTACTGTGTCTGACACTTCTCGCCAAATATCCGCAATAACTGCATATTAACATTTTTATTCTTCGATTGCGTCAAATATGCGATATGAAAAATTTCGTTTGTACAGAAGCACACGGAACCGATTGTCATTGACGTCGTCGCAGCTTCGATGCACGTGTCGCATCCAAGTATAATAATACTCGAAACCTTCGCGAAGCGCGTGCTCGCATACGATTCACCTCTCTCTCTCTCTCCAACTCGTGCGACTCGTATATTATACTTCATTGACGCGCGCGCCACGTGCAGAGGCCGAGCCTGAATAAGTCTTTAATTCGCGCGACAAACAACGGCGTTTTATCGATCTAGAAACAAATATCGTCAGCGCAACGACAACCAAGCGACGATTGTGAGATATATATATATATATATATATATATATATACCGCGCCGAGAGAAAAAGAAGAAAGCAGTGCGAAAAATATTTGGCAGAACAACGCGTATAGAAAGAGATAGACATATATGAACACGCGCGCGCGATTCCAAATGATTCATACCACGCGATATATAGATACACACACGCGTGTGCGTTATATGCTGTTGTACAGCCTGCGCGCGCGCACGCATTTTACCATATACACGCGGGCTTTATAGCAGCTGCGCGAAATGACATCATTGCGTGAACTCACACATACATAATATATACATATACATATAGAAGCCGTGAGTTCTCTATACGGTGCGTATAATATACGTATATGTATACTACGTCCCTTATATATTTTC
This sequence comes from Torymus tubicola, assembly GCA_035583055.1. Lineage (NCBI taxonomy): Eukaryota > Metazoa > Arthropoda > Insecta > Hymenoptera > Torymidae > Torymus > Torymus tubicola. The sequence continues at coordinate 5,961,354 of JAWWEQ010000010.1, forward strand.
AAGCTGGTTCGCCGTGAGTGCGCCTAGGGGGCGGTACGTATCGCGTCTAGTAGCTACCGCCATGGACGCGGGGACGATGGGTGTGTATATATATATATATATGTATGTATATGTATACTCGATATGTGTATAATGCGTGCTGCAATAAAAAAAAAAATGACGCTGCCGCGTGAGTGTTATGCCAGCGTAGCGACGCGGAGCGGCCTTGATAGTAGCGCACGAGCCACGGGGCGTTATCAATCGGTTCCGTGCGCGCGCGCGCGACCCAATTATTACACGAGCTTTTCATAATAGTCGGAAGATTCGCGCGACGATGAAATTGCGCACCCGCTTTGTATTATTGCGCGAATATTTGTGAGCCCACGATATGTTTAAGCGTGATTGGGTGGGATCGATAGTGATAAGAGGGGTAGATGTTTTTTTTTTTTAGATTGATCGGGAGTACCTGATTATTGTTTTGAAATGCATTAGTTTTCCATAGGATTTTCAATTGTTATAAATGTGACACCGCTAAAATTATCACTTATAAATAAAATAATTTTAAATTCATGTATGTATAAAAAGATATAGAATCATATTTTTAACTGTACAGAAATTTGAAATGTAAAATGTAGAAAATTTTGTTTACATTGTATAGGCATACATTAATCATCAATATACATCATACTGATTGAAACAATATCTCTACATTTAAATTCTATTTTTAAAGCTACTTATATCTAGCGGGTGAATGAAAATACACGGTCCAAATTAAAATATCTAATTTTTATTGGACATTGGAACATTTTAGTCTGTGCACTAAAAGATTATTAAATTATTAATTTTAAGGCTATAAAAGAATAAAATAAAGTATTATAAATATACTTAATAACATGGTGTACTATTGTTAAATTAGTAAATTCTTCATTTGACAAATAAAACCACTGAATAAAGAACTCGATGTTTAACAAAATTGTTCGCAATTAAATTTTTATAAAATCAATGAATGATTTTCTTCGCTGTCTTATCGACGCGCGTGTATGTAAAAATGTGGGTCAACCGTCAAGATGTAAAACACGTACGTCTGCGCGACACAAGCGAATTTTCAGAATTATTTTTAATCTCTAAAAATTATTGACTTAAGAGTACGATACATATTCACGCAATATAAAAATCTTTCTTCAAAAAAATAAATCATCAAGCAGTAGCAGACGACTGAAGCCCACTTCACCATCATACATTTACTAAATATAATTTAATGACTCTAAATATCCCATCGTACGCTCCACGAAGCGTTAAAAACACTTGCCAACCATGTACACTTGGCGCGCAACAAAGTGCATTATAAGCACCGGAGGTATACGTGACATTCGACGAATTGTGCATACGCTGACAGAAAACAAGCCGGACGTGCCCCAATGCAGTTTTTAAGTGACACCACGCGCGATAAGATAGAAAAAATTCTATTAAAAAAATAAAAAGAAAAAATTATGTATACTATTTTGATCAACGTTACCTTCTAAATTCAGCAGCAAATCGTACATCGCACCAAGCGATGCTGTCCCTCGCGGTCACCCAGATAGTCGAAAAATAAATTCGCGACTCCCAATTATGTCAAAAAGAAAAAAAAACCAGAAGTTCTCTCTCAGCCTTTTTCCAATAGACAAAATCTCCAATCAAACAAACAAAATACGATAAAAAAAGTCTTTTCTCAACGACAAATCGCTTAAATGGTTTATAGCTAAACGTGAAAACACCTCGACGAGGCAAGCCGGTCGATTGGGAGCATCCAAGCGCCTCGGCGTATCCGGCAAAAATTCGGCGAGTTGCTCATAGCCTAGCCCGGCGCGCCTGCACTCGCAGTCAAATCTCTCTCTCTCTCTTTCTTTCTCTTTCTCCCTCACCTTCCTCTCTCTCTCTCACTCGCTCTCGTTCCATATACCTCGTATAGAGCGAGCGCGTGCAGTCAACAGAGCGCGCGAGTGAGTTTCGCGCCCGTGCTTAGAGAACTACGAAGAAGGAGGTGCGGGGGTGGGGGGAGAGAGAACGCGATGGCGGGGAGGTAATTTCGGGCGCGATAGGCGCTCGCGCGGGGGTGCGGGCGCGGGAGGAGGCGACGCCGCAGGAGCGCGAGGGAGAGAGAGAGAGGAGGGGGGAGGAGAGACGCGAGCTCAAGGTCGCCGTGGGGCCGCACGCGCGCCTCTCGGCTCACGCATACACGCACGCATAGCACGCACACCGATGTACATGCCACACCATTTACTATATATATACACGCGCACACGCACTCTGGTGATGTAGCTTGAAGACGCGAGTGCGTGCACATGCGCGGTGTGGGCTGCAGCTCTCTGTCTCCCTCTTACTCGCTCGTCTCTTTCTTTATCGCCCGAGTGAAGTTCGGGGACGAGTAGATTAGGAAAGAGGGAGAAAGAACGAGAAAAAGAGAGAGAGACAGACAAATTTTTTACGCGCGTGCGTTGTTTCGTAATCGACGTAATAGGGACTTTTACATGCAACAGAGAGAGAGAGAGAGGGAGAGAGAAAGACAAGGAGAGGGAGATGTTGTCGAGGATGTGGTTCGTTAAAAATATAAAGTGCAATTTCGCTGTTCGCTTTTTTACGCTGTGCTACAGCATCGGTGGAACTTACGATGAAGTGCAGACAGCAGCTGCGAGCCGCCAAAATGTTTGGAGAATTAGAATTACGTAAGCCGTGGAGCTCTGGTCGGTATAATAAACAGATGCGTTTAAAAAAAGATGTATTCCTTTGTTTTGACTAGCGCATCTTGGCTGCCGAGGCAGTCGTGTATAGTATATACATAAATTTTCGAAACGCGGAAATGAAAGATATTGGCACAGAGCGTTGAAAATTTGTGTGTGAGGCCGCACGAGTGTGTATAAGTATTTGTCTATCTGCACACGAGGCAAACGTAGACTTATAGCGGAAAGTAGATACGATAAGCAGACAGTGATAACTAGTACACTTTTAGAGCGAGAGGGCCAATAAAAGAAGTGTGCTGATTGTAGTGATTAGTTCGTGAAAACAGAAAAACCCGACGTCGAATCTTATCGCGAATATTTTTTTATGTCGCATCTATCATAATCTCGAGCTCCGGCACCGAGTGCAATTTCGATCGTAAATAAAGCCCGAGTGCGCCATATGCATTGTTTGCTCCTTTATGTAGACTTAAGAATGATAAAATTACCGAACTTACTTATCCGTATTTATATGCGTATTCTTACATTCAACTCTCACGTTGGAAACTTAAGTTACCGGAAAACTCCGGGAAAACTTTCAGTAGTAAAAGACGATACGGAGATGCGTCAGACGCAGTGCTCGTCTAGACCTTACCCTCATTTTCGCACATTACCCTGAATCTTACATTAAAGAAGGAGAAAAGAACCGTGTTCTCCTAAACAATATGTTTACGTTGTTATTAAACGCTGCTGCTGACAAACAGGAATATTTACAAAGAACCTCGCTTATCTTCTCCAAACTATACTTGGGCTCTAGCCGCAAAAGCCGATCGCAAAAGCTAAAAAAAAGTAACCACATTTCCTCGAACGCAGTGTTTTGCAAATAATAAAGCATATAATATTTGTGCATCGACGTATGAGACGTTGATAAGCCTCTATTACGAAAGCGATTACCCCGAAATTCGTCATCATCCGATGATCCCAAAACCACAACTCGGCGTTTCCCAATCTTATCCTACCGCGATCGTCTTGGCTACCTGCAATCTCACAACGCTTAATTAGCATAATGCACCTTCCTACTACCGAGAACTCTCTCTCTCTCTCTCACTCTCTCCACTCGAAAACACTCTATACTATAAGTCCATCACGAAGCAAAGCCTCGAAAAAGAGAAAGCTCGTGGGGGGATAGAAACAGAGAGAGAGAAAGAGAGAGAGGAGAGCGCGCGGTATATAGAGTCGAGTCGCATTGTTGGAGCGTGAATCCCGGGCCAGCGCGCAAGCGGTGATTAGGTTTCTCCGCGCGCGCGCGTGCGTGTGTGTGTGCGTAGAGTTGCATGCGCGGCTCTCTCTTGCGTAATCCCCTCGCCGAAAACTTTCTGCTCGCTGTTGCCGCTGCCTCAGCCGGGAGGGAGGAGGAGGCCGACTCTTTTTTTCGCACGACCGCCATATAGCTCTGCCAAAAGAACGTTTGGAGGAGTTTTATATATAGTCGCGTGGCCGTCCTCCTCTCCATCTCTCTCGTCCACGAGAGAGAAAGAGAGTATTTTGCCGCGGGGGTCGGTGTTGTAGGGCTGTCTCCGTCGCGTTCTCTTTCTCTCTCGGACGAGAGCAGGAGAGATGTTAATTTCCCGCGCGCGTGCGCCCGAGTAGAGCTCTGGCGCTTTTGTTTACTACCGCGACTTACGTTCGATGTGCGTTTTTGGTATTATACAAGATATAATTTACGCCTGATGATTGTTATCTAACACAAAGATATTACGAAAAATCTTGTAAACTTCTTTTTGTCTCATAATATACAATTTAGAATCGTTAAATTATTAAACAATTAAAACGATTTATAGCTGTTTATAAAATTATATGAGAGGGATCTTCCGGTTGTTTTTGCCGAAAAAAAAAACGATATACCGAGAAAACATGGTCAACCTGTGATTAAACGCGTACGCAGTATAAGTAGAGTCAGAAACTGTACTACACATGTGACAGCGCATCTATTATATATGCGACTCTCGATGCACGACGAATACGACGAATGAATACAGTGGGGTTTTACCAGTACGCATTTACATAACAGGAGCGCGGAAGTTCCGAAAAGCGCATGAGTATATTATATACGCGCATTGTGTGTGACGCTGCAGGGTTAGCTGGGTATTTGATTATTACGCGTTACGTGCGCGAAAAATAGTCAGTTCTTAGCATTATGTAATAATCGTTCTCCAAATCGTATACAAAAAACCCGTTGTCATCTGTTGTCCCATAGCTCCTTTAATCTTGGCCATATTATATCCGAATATATCATTATTTTCTCGTTTCGCAAATTATAATCAAGTTCCTTACTTTTATTTTTGTTTTATTTGAATTTGTTACAATATTCACAGTATAAAGCATTTAAAAAACGTTGAAGTAAATTATAACAAATAAAAATCCAACTACAGTACTATTTCTTTTTCTACTTTTAATTGATGAACACATCAATCATCATGGCTTGTAAAATAACTTTAAAAATTTTCAACAAACATAAATGATATAGTATACTAATAAACAAAAATCGGTTATACGTTGTTTATAATGCAACGCATCCGAGTGACAAATTATCTCAAGTTCTCTTCAAAAATATCGTTCTAGGGGAAATCCAAGGCCCTTCAGCTTAGTCTGCACTGTCCAATCATCCCGCCAAAAGTTTCCAAACTACGCAGTTCCCGAAACCGAGGCAAGGACACACGCACGCATACAAACAACGATATAGGGAGAACAGAAAGGAAGAGAAAAAGAGGGAGTAGACCTGCATCTTCGGCAGCGCCGGGAAGATCCGGCGGAATGGATATTTTGTCGCTGACGTCATGGGATTTCTCTCCTCTTTCTCTTCGCGAACAAAAAAATAGCTCGCTGCACTGATTCACCATCGAGCGCGGAAGTGGCGCATGTCGTAGTAGAACACACACACATACATATATACATGCATGTATGTTTGTTGCGCCCGCACGCGCTGCAGAAAGAAAGAGAGCGAACTCACCCGCGTGTAATATAGGATAATTATAGGATTTGGTTTCCCTAAAAGTATACCCGATACACACACGCGCTGCTGCTGCCGCTGTTACTGTTGCTGCTGTTGCCTTTCTCTGTGTCTCTGTCTTTCTTTAGCGCTCAACCGTCGATCACTTCTGCGAATCCCTCGATCGGCGAAATGAAACGCAACACGCCTACTCCTCGCTCTTTCGTCTTCCCTCTCTCTCTCTCTCGCTCTTGCGTCGGAGTATGTTTCTCTCTTCTGCACGCGCACAAGCGCCGCATAAATATTGCACAATGGCCGTCCGGCGCCTTCGCGTTGCAAGAAGTCGCGTTAAGAGGTATAAGGTATACACAAGTAAAAGTGTATAAGGGATCGGAGCCGATTTGAAGCTTCAATTTTTAATGAATCTGCTCCTTTAGTCGGCAAAAGTTGTCAACTAGCCGACGTGAAAGCGACTTTATTCTTTGAGCAAAGTTTCAAACGGGACTGCGTATAACTTCGATGTACTTCTCTGTAACGTGTACATATACAATACTTTCTGCATAATTTATACAGATCTGTCATTCGGTCTGTTCAAGCGAAATCAAAGATCGCGGCAGCGCTCCGAAGGCAACTATAGAAAGAGCCTGAGGAACGACCGCGTGATGATATGCATTGAAATGGGTGCCCGAGAATTTCAATTTAATTGTATTAGTATTGCGAAAAAATAGTGACAACTTATTCTTGGCTAAAAAAAATATTGGAGCAATTAGGGTATAGAAATCGATTGTTTAGCAAGTGGTTTGTTGACTAACGAAGATGGATTATTGACGATGTCCCAATAAAATTAATTAAAAGTCGAAAACTCGTAAAAATTTTACATAATTAGTTACTACGTATTTTATAAATTTTATGGTTTTTAGTCCTACACTTCTACAATATCCTTTAATTTCATAGACAAACACAATTTTAACTTCGACTATTCCTAATCGCCATGGTCAACTAATGTTATACAAACATTGTGCTTTGTAAATATTAATAATTATAAGTATATATTATATATTATTAATTATTAGTTATAGTAAAAACAGCAAATTCAATCTTGTACAGAAGATATATTTAAAAAATATTTGAATAACGCACCTCTTCTCAGAATTATCGACAACCGGATGTAAAAATTCGCACGTTAATCTAAACAAACAGTTTTCACAATTCCAACAACTCCGAATTCAAAATTTCCAACTCGTATAAAACAGAGACGCCAAGTCAAACTACACCTCGGGATAAGAATAATCATCTTGACAAATCCCGGAGTAAACCATATATAATATACAGCCGATTACGCAGCACAATGCGGCTCAAATGAAGACGAATGCATGCGACGCCGACAGCACAACATGCACAGCTTATATATACACGTATATATCTCATGGCGCGCGGTCGTAATATATATCGCGTCTCCATATAATACATGCGAAGCATAGCTGTGTATGCCAGGCGCATGTTATTCTCGAAAGTCACGCCGAGAGCCTGCGCGCGGAATCGGACGCGAGCGAGCGCGCGTGCAGTCGCTATGACGACGAAGTCGCGTCGCTCTACCACCACCCGCTCGTACCTATATACATATAATACCTCACTCTCGTCTATATGAATATTGCGCGGGCGACACTCGGTGTATATATATATATATAAGCTCACTCGGCTGTAGAGGAATTTTGCTTTTTTTCACCGCCACCTATGCACACGGGCGTGCATCGCGCAGAGTTATTTTTAAGCTGCAAAATACGTGCTTTGGCACAAAGCGGTCGCCTTGCGGTTACGGATAAATTTAAATTTCCACGAATAATATAGCAGTTGAGATGATGGCTAGTGACAGGTTTTTGTCGAAACTTTACGACAATTTGTCGGTAACAATGGATTATATATTGCTGCGAATTTTGCATAAAGTAAATGGTTATGGTGACTATATACAGCCTGCATGGGTTCTAATCAGAGACGCCGTTTATCATGTATAAGTGACACGAGTTTCGTTCCCTCGTCATGTAAGTGACTAACGCAGTCAATTTGCCATTTTCCAGACAGCCAGCGCTGTACAATGGAAACCTTACGAACGACCCTTACGTGCACATGCGATTCGAAGCCAACATCGACAATGCTACAATATGCAACGAACAGCACTTCCCGCTCGTTCAACTTACGTACACATCATTTCTCTCTCTCTCCCTCTCTCTCTCTCTCACAGAGAGATATCTCTCTCACTGCATTCATTCGACAAAGCGAGCCCACGTCAATTACGAGCCCCCGCGTAACGAACGTCGCCTGCAAACCCATCGAACGCGCGCATTTACGTAAAGCATCGCTCTATACCGCGGCCGCGGCGTAAGTTTATTATACGCGCGAAAGGCCATAATGAGCGATCCCATTATTAGCATCCGTGCATACAATACGGCAAGAAGGTACTTTCTCGACGGATGAAATCCAAAAGGGAGGCGAGTTGCTACTGCTTCTGCGTACTTTCGATAAGAGAAGAGGGGGTGAAACGGTGCTGAAGCGAATGACGGTGGGGAGGAATATAATTTTGCACACGGATAGTAGAGGGAGAAAATGATGAAGAAGAAGAAGAAGAAGAAGAAGAAGTTAGCCGCGTAGTGCGGTTTTTGCGAGATGGGAAATCGAGTTTTCGAAGCTCCTTTCGGCAGGGATAGAAGAAAATTCAAGGAATGCTTAAGATTCTTTGCGCTCGTAGTTAATGTAATACCAAGTTATCTAATGAGGGTGGAATGCAGTAGCTTTATACGTATAGGTTTTTCAACAGCCACGTTAAATTCTTATCTCGCAATTTTACTAAAATGATCGTATGTATTTTTAATATTTTGCATAATTATACCTATATACAAAGAGTTTTGACAACGTGAATTAATTGATTCAATTAAACTTGCCTATTATGATTAATATAACTTTCCAAAACTTCAAACAAAATCTGTTATTTCACCGTAATAACTCTTTAAGATGTTACCCCCACATGTATATATACAACACTTCGCCTCCTAGCTAGTTAGATTAATGATAGTTGCTTCAAGTAATAAGTAGTTATAACCGCAACAGTGGATTAGATGTACATATGCTAGCACTCGAGTTGCTCTATCCGTATAATTTCCACATCAATCGATAAGCGTCAGTACGACTACGTTATATCCAGATATCAAACTTACCCTCGAAATTTAAATTTTCTTCGACGCATTCGTGGGTACTTATATATATACTTTCTTTTCCCTCTACATTAACTACATTAGAACACGCGTCCCCTTGGCGTAATTCAAAATAATGACGAAAATCGCAATCAGTTCCAGTTCATTGCCGAAAGCGAGAGAGTAAGCCTGCGACTGTATGTGTATATCAACCCCCACTCCCGGGGCATCGTTAAAACCGAAAATAACCCATCAATTTTCCAATCCCTCGTAGTTACGAACGCGCGCGCGGAGCGTTTTACTCTCTAAGAATTTTACAGCCCCGCGCGCGTATATATCCTACGCGCCTTCGACTTGGTCGTCTCGTCCCTCTCCGCAACCACCACGTTCGTCCATCTCTCTCTCTCTCTCTCTTTCTCTCTCAGTCTATTTCACTCCCTAGTCTCTCTCTTTCTCTCTCACTCGGTACTGCCAGGGGGCGAGCTAGCGAGCGCCATAGTCAATACTGCAACGCGACGAGGAGAGCGAGCTACCCCTGAAACCCCCGTTTGCAGCACCCCTGCACGCACACGCGACGCACACAGATGCAACCCCGGCGCGTAATTGCCGAAGGGCGAGAGTGAGCGAGAGAAAGATAGCGGCGGGGTGTGTGTGTGTGTGTATATATATGTATGTATATACATATAGATGTATACCTATACGCATATAGTATCAGTAGAAAAGAGAGAAAGAGGGAGAAAGGGGTCGGCGCGATAGAAATTCTGATGAAAGCGCAGATTCTCGGCCGAGGCGAGAGACGTCGAACCGCGCGCGGGGGCGGCGATTGAAAAAGGAAGAGAGAAAGAGAGAGAGAGAGAGAGCACGCGTAACGAGGAAAAAAAGCGCTGATGCTTTTGACGGTTTTCCTTCTTCTTCCGTTCGGTTATCTCTCTGTGTGTGCTTTTTGTTAGCAGGCGCAGGCGCGCAGGGAGCCTCTGTAGAGTGAACGTATAGAGAGAAGGAGAGGGAGAGAGAAAGAGAGCTCGCACAAAAAAGAGTTCGGCCCAGGTTCGAGGACGCGCGCTAATTAAAATCGCCGAAAACTTTTTTCCCTTATCCGGCCCGCTCGAGCTCTGTTGTATTTTTTTATCATCTCTCTCTTTCTCTCTCCCGTATATATACTTTTTGGATGGTATTATGGATAGGGTTTCCGCGCGGATATAGTCGTAGTCGTCGTCGTCGTCGTCCGTGCCGACCGATCGAATATTATTCGCGTGGCTTTTCATCCTGCGCGGAAAGAGCGAGTTTTCCCTCTGTTTAAAAGTCAGTTGCTCTGTCTGATGAATATCGAGAGGGGTGTATATAGTTTTCTCGTTAGAAATAAAGTTTGATAACAATAATATTTAAATTGCAATATAGTTAATATTATTCAGGAAGTATATATATGTAACTTGTGGTTGGAGCTTGTGATGTATAAATTTGAATGATAACAAGCGTATTCTGAAAAATACGATAAATTTTTATCTATTCTATATTAATATTGTTTACTCTTGTAAGCACGTCTTTATCCAAATGTCACAGATAGATAATGAATTCACCTTCGAAAAAATGCATTTGATCTACATTAGAGTTCCAACCTCAATTTCAACACTTCTCGTCTTATCTTTCTATTGGATAATCGTTTAGACTAGGTCTGTTACGCCATTTACGAACACAAGATATCTAAATAGATATCTAATAATGCATGTATTATGCGTGCTGCTCGAATTAATACAATTTTTAGTTTGAAGTAGTACGATAGAACATATCGATTTAAGAAAATAAGTATTCTAAATGAGGCTGTTGAATAGACTTTTCAATACTATATCATTTGATGCATCTAATTATAGAAGATCATGAGCTTTTTTTGTTAGCGTACTAAGCGTGTGATTAGTTACGAAAGTTTGGCTTAAATACAGGGAATGGACGAACAAAAAGTTTACAGTCATATAACTATACGTATCTGTTTGAGCGCGTTGGTGTTCCAATAAAATATGCATGAGAAGAGCGAAATAGTAGCCTCTGTTTCATTCAATCGAACAATATACATAGAATTTCGCCAACTTCGGGCTGAAGAACTTAAACAACTGTTCTCTTTTTCAGTTTTATTTATCTAGTAAATGAGTTATTTCCTAAAATTTAGTCAGCAGTACAATTACTATTCCAGGTACGCAGTGTATACGTCAGAATATAAAATATATATAATCAATGATATAATACATTTTTTTTCCATATACTCTTTGAATAAGATATTTAGAAAAAGAACATTCATTTTAAACACACTTAAAATGAGAAATTATATATAAATATACAAAAAAAATTCATTTGAAATAACTCCTGATTACGTCATTGAACTAGAAAATCACAATCTCACCAAAACATTTAACCGAGAATTAAAAACCTGTAATATAGCGCCTTAATTAATGCGCAACGCGCAAGTAACACCTTCTCGAAGGCAATCAATCACTCCAACACTTTTAAAGCGACAGCTTCAAAATATAAAGACCCGGTGTATACACAATCCCACCGTGGATGCACGGGAGTAAAGAGATCCTCGCGCTCGATAAAGCCTCAAAGAAACATCCCATCGACGAGGTATACAACTGCGCTCGCCGCACGAGAAAGTAATAAAACAAGAGAGAGAGAGAGAGAAAGAGACAAGAGCCAGTTCTCTCGCGGGCCAGAATAATAAGATGCATTTCGGTTACGCGGTAGTTTCCCCGGTGCGCGAACGAAGAGAGAGAAAGAACGAGAGAGAGAGAGAGAAGAACGAGTATGAAAACCGGTAATGCGCACACGCTGAGAAAGAGAGAGAGGGAAGCGGAAGAGAGCGCGAAAGAGTAAAGTGCGCGCGTGTGTGTCCCCCTCCGTATTCAGGCGATGCCGGTTCCTTTTTTTCAGCTATGCAGGTTTCTTTTCTAAGAGAGCAAGAGAACTAGCTACTTCCTAGTTAAGCTATAGAGTTTGCAGTTTGCATTTCTCGACCGGGCATGAGTGCGGTTCCTTTGATGCGAAACTCTTTCTAGAAAGAAATTCTTTTGTAACAGGATTGTGCCTATACATTATATTTGTTCGAGGGAAATTTTCGTAATTTCTTTTGCAATTTGTTTATTTTAAACGTAATTAATTTTTTACTTTTAAGCTTCTAAAGTAGCAGCAATTTGAATAGCATCTTAAATTACATCATGATGATTAAAAATATTGTTAGATTTCCCTTAATATTAAACGTAACAATGGAATAAATTATCCTAACCTTACTATTATGTAATTCTAAGAAATTAACGTGTCTAATAAAAATATTTCGAGACAATATTTTTACTCGTACATATCAAATGTAGAAACATTGGAACTCTAGTGACAATGCAAGGGTCACGCTAAATTAACCCTCGCAGCCGTAAATAAATCGTAAAACATACATACACATCTGCAAGGAGGAGCAGAACACAGCAGCGCACGCAAAGCACTTCTTCCGCGTGGTCATAAAAAACGAAGCCGTCGAAATACCGGTATCGCGAGTGCGCGGCATGAGAAACCGACAAAGACAGAAGGTAGTAGTAGTAGTACAACGAGTGCGAGTACAAAGCAGGTGTTCCCTCCGGTGCACTTCTAGTCCTAGAGAAACGGGCGAGTGGATAGAGAAATGGAGAGAGGGAGCGCGCGCGAGAGAGAGAGACCGCATAGAGCGAGAGCGAGAAATGAAAAAGAGTAGGAAAAAAAATCGATCGGGCCGCATGGTAGAGCAACGACGAGTGCATCCTGCGGAGAAAGTAGCGCTCGGATTAGAGGCGAGCCAATAACGCTTTTCATAGACGAGCTCGAGCTAGTGAGTTGGAGCGAGGCTTTTATTTTTGCGCCACGACGTGCAGCAACGAGGGGCGACTACTCACGTGCGCGCTCGCGTTCTATTCCCCATTATTCCCAGACGTCTAGTTTTCTAATAGTCGTCGTCGTTCTCTGTATATATATATATGTGTGCGTATGTGCGCTCGCGGTAGTTCGCGCTACAGCGTGCAGTGACGCGAGGGTCGATAGCGCCGCGTTATTGCCCTTATGCGCTTGAGAAACTTTCGCCGCGTGCGTGGCTCGTTCTAGGATGTGCGTGTATTGAGTAGTAATGTATAGTAAGGCTACTTTTTATCGTAGTTCGAATATAATTCTGACTTTAAACGACGAGTAATACAGCTCGTGGTACAAATTTAAAAATCGCATCAGTGTAATGATTCATAACTTAAATTTAAGTAAATTTTAAGATGAAATTGAGATACAATGATTTTCACTTATTTTACTATAATTATTTTTAATTTTATTATGATGAAATCTAGAATTGAAATAATTTTATAGTTGTATTACTCTATTAATCTCATTGTATATCTATATAAAATTCAATTAATAGGTAATACAGGTGTTTCTCCGAAAATAAAAAATAAATTTCTAAGGTAATATTATTGGTAGAACAGCAAAAATAACGCTATATCCATTAAAAAAAAATTCAACGACATAAACAAAAAAATACGGCTAAATTCGTGTAGACCCGAAACGATGGAGAAAAAATAATCCCTAAAAATAGCTAAACAACCAACCGCTCATAATTTTGTATTCACAGCGACAAATGCATAACTTACATCTGAAAAAGAAAACGTCGTCAAAGTACCGACAAAAGAACCTCATTACCATCGATACGGCGCATAAAGTCGCGCCCAAAAACCAAATAGTGAGCTCGCACGCATCCTCGCGTATATACACGCGGCCACGCGCGCGCGTGAGAAAGAAGGAAAAGCAAAGCCCGCGTGCTCCGAAAGCTCTTCGTCAAGTAGGTGCGCGCGCGTGAGGCAGTAAAAATTCCAAGAACGAGAGTGAGAGAGAGAGAGAGCGGGAGTCGCGCGTGTTTATATCCCCCGAAATCGCGCTGAATATCGATCGTCGCAGCAACGCGACGTTGTACTTCTTCTATATATATCTGTACGTGTATATATGTATAACATGTGATACTACGCGCACCGAGCGTTGACTATGACTATATTATATACGACGACCGTTGGCGGTGTGTTTATCCGATTTGCGATGCGTGTTATTGTTGCATTCGCGCCCTTCGACGCGGCATTCACCTGGCGCGACGCGCCTGTGTTTATTGACGCGAGCGAACGAACGACCGAGCGTCAGCCGAACGAGACATGATAACGATGAAGGGGAGTCATTAGGGACGTGGGAATATCGTTTAGGCCGTGTGCGAGTCGCGTGCGTTAACTAGAACGCAATTGAAATCCGATCGTTTTCAAGCTCGATTAGAAATAGTTGTTTTAGTTTCTTTTTTCGAATTAGTAGTGGTGTGGGATTTAAAATTTTAAATATTACGATAAATTTTATTTGACAATTTTATCGAATGCATAATTAAAATTAGTAAATTTTCTCGCAATGTTAATAGTAGGCTAACATTTCGAAATAAAAATTATTCGAGAGAATAAAATTAAATTTACGAAACGAATAGCAAACGTATATTCGCAAAACCATACAACAACAAAAAAATAATGCTTCTTACATAAAAATCCAGCAATTAAAATTATTCTACCTGAAAGAACAATAATTTGGAAAACTTTAAAAGGAAAATAAATTAAATCACCGGTGACGTAGAACCACCTCAAAATTCGACGAGCCACACCGACATGTAATATAACACGACGAGTGTCAATAGATTATGTCACGATCGGCGCGCATCGACAACAAAAACAGGCTTACATCAGATAAACAATTATCACAGCTAGCGGCTCGTCACCGCGCGTGCAATGTGCGCCGAAAATAAAAGACGGAAGAGTGAGTGATACGTGATCAAAGTCGCGCGAAACTCCCACTCTACTGCTCCCATGCATCGCGAGCGAGTTGGTGTGTATGTGGAGTCGCATGACTCAATTGCTGGTCGCCCTCTCTCCCACTCCCGAAAAAAACACACACATACACACGACGACGCAAGCGACTGCCGGCAAAATAAGAGAGTGTATATATATATATAAAAGAAGGAAGCTTGATTATCATATACTTACACGTGGAGAATGCACTTGCCGCTCGTTGCAATCACAGTCGTCCAGCGACTGTTCGATTTATAATCTCAGGTGCACTGCACCAAAAACTCACGCGCGTTTGTATGTATATTTGCAAATACTGCAAAAATCTCAAGGACCAAACTATATAACGTGTATATATAGTATATTAGAAGACGACACCTACGCGGCGAGTCACGTGTCGCGAGTACTGCGCTTCGACTTCCGCGACATTCTTCTTCCTCGCTCTATATACACTGCTGCTACTACTGCTGCTGTTGCGCCCCTCCCCCCACCGCTCCTCGCTCTTTTCACTCTCTCTCTCTCTCTCATTCGCGCGCGCACTCGATCAAAACTTCACAACTATAAGTATATATATATATATGTATATACATACACTCGCCGAATTTTTCCTATATATACTTATTACACGTACGTATATATAATACGCACACTCGCTTTGGCAGTGTTCGATTAGGCGCGCGCGCACACGCTCATCGTCGATTGCCGAGAGGCAGCAAAAGTAAAAGAAGACCACTCGCCTCGAAAAAGGGAGAGAGAGAAAGAGAGAGAGAGAACTAGCGTAGCACGCGAGCAGTGCGCGAACTGCGCGTATAGGAAACCGCGAAATAGAAGCTAGGCCGGCTCGCTATAGTATATAGTATAGTTGAGAAAGAGAGAATGAGAGAGAGAGAAGGACAGAAAGAGAGCTGGCCGGCTGAGCTCGAATTGGACTGCCATACACGCGCTAGAGTCCCATAGGCTTCTGCACGCATTTTCCTCTCCTTCTCCTTCTAGCTCTTTCCTTCTCGCCCCGCGCACTCGTATATATATATATGTCTACACATATACACACGCACTCGTCGTCCCTCTCCGTCTCTTTCCCTCTCTCCTCCCTATCGCGGCCAAACTTTTAGGCTTAGCTGCCGCCGCGGCCGCACGCACACGCGATGTCTGTGTATGTAAGTATACATATAATGCGTGATGCGCGCACGTGTGTATTCGCGCTCGTGTGGCCCCTTATAAGCGCGTTCTCGCGCAGTTTCGTGTGCGCATATACTTATATACATATATATACGTATATTGGTAGAGACGGGCGGAGAGAGAATGCGCCCTGTAAACTACCGGTTTACTGTATATACCTATATATATATACATACGTCGCGAGTATATAGAACACGCACGCGAGCTCGTAATCATCGTGCCACGAGGTTGGTAATATATAACGATTGCCCAAACGACGACGAATCGCCGATCCACCTATGCCTGCTGCGCTACTTTAGAGTAGGCGCGTATGTGTATATATGTGTGTATGACACAAGGGAGGAGGAGAAACGCGAGGGTGGTGAGGGAAAACGCGCGTGAACGCACAGGCGTCACGATCAAAGGAGGGCATTTTTAAGAGCCCCGCGCGCTCTTTTATTTTTCGTGGAACTCGCGTTAAGGCAATTTCACGCGGAGGCAGGCCTGTGCTGGCCGTCGAATGAATTACGCCCCCTACGCGCGTGCACACCTTTGTCTCGAACTTAGTTTAAGTCGATCGATGTATTTTACGTTTTTTGTTGTTTTTAAGATTTATTTAAATCACTTAACAAAGATTGCCTAATCAATTGAATACAAATATTTCATCTCTTGAAGTTGAATTAACTCCGAATTTAATTTTGGAGCAAGTCGGGTACTGGCCTGGTATCCTGATGAATCGCCAAATTATAAAATCGATATTTTTTCATTCATTGGTTGTGATCATTAAAATCATATTAGAAAGTATTTTTTTTGTTTAATTATCACTATTTCGTATTTATGCGAAATATTTATTGGTATTAATTAAGATTTAGCGTACACATACGTTTACGTAACGATTTCCTATTCGTAAAACATTTTCAATTGTATAGAAGGTACCTGCATAAGTCAAGAGAGTTGAGTAAGCATATTAAATTGAGATGAGAAGTTGCAAGCAGTTAATAAAAATGCAGAAAAAAATGCGGGCTACGCATTTACAACCCTGCCTATATTTCTTTTGATACGTTGCGAAAGCAGTTTATTGAAGGTCAAAATAGGGGTACGTAACTCTTCGGTAAATTACTTATCTATATTGAGCAAGTCCTAGTTAAAATATTAATTGTTAACAATTGATTAAAACGATACAACAACAATGACTAATATACTAATAATAATATAAAATTGATATGTACCATAGTTGGCGATATTAAAAACAAATTGTATAACTGAACAATAAAATTAACTGCATTTAAAAAAAAAACTATTCAGACGTAGTAATAAAAAAAAAAAACAATTAAGTCCTCTTAAATTTATTCGGTCTGCAACCATATCTTTAGAGGCTCCGGGAAAGTTCTTTTATGGACTAAGACAATGGCGCAATACATTTTGTCGCAAGACACGGAACAACAGACAATCCCTCGAATTTTTTGCTACAATTACACCCGGCTACTAAGGAAGACTCGTCCCTTTTCCGACCTTGCCATTAAAAAAAATTTGAAAAGAAATTTTTTATGATTTCTATTTTTCTCAACTGAAATATTAGAACTATAGTACGAACACGTTTCTAGGAAATACGTATAAAAAAATTGTAGTAAATATTTATTGCAGGTGAATTATATACTTTTTTTAGTAATAGTTACGAGCAAGATAAAATCACTTTTTTATTATACATCGCAATCAACATTTTACTGTTCCAATCAAACTAATCAAACTTAGGAATTACACTTTTAAATTTTTATATTTTTCTAAACACATAAAGCTTACAAGTAAAGAGATTAAAAAACGAAATAGCTTCTTCAACCACAGCTATACTAAATGCAGAGCGCCACACAACTCATCTAACTGATTGTTCGGAACCTCGTAAAAATCACTTGAAAGAGCGAAAAAGAACCGCGACATAAAATCCGTCGACGATAAATTATAAAAACTCACGAATTTTCTGAGTAGTTTAACTTGATGATCCAAGTCTTGCTCTTGGAGCTCGCAACAGTCACGCGAGCCTTCTCTTCTCTACGTGCCTTCATGCCGTCCCTGAAAAAGCGCCGCGCATCGGATCGTTCCCTAATTACTTTTATTAATGAATAAGTGCCTCCTCCACGTGCGTGTATGCTTCTTATAAATTCACCAATCGCCCCATCAACCGAAAAAAAATTTGCAACTATACTCCAATAATTACACGAAAACTAATTGTGTTTTATTGACTATAGTTATATAAAGTTCAACTTTTAATCTGTATTAAAAAAAATTTAAGTATACGTTTTGGTTAAATACCAGTCAAGTTAGGAAAATTTATTTACTGAATGTGTATTAATCATTCTAATATTCTTTATATAATAAAAACTACATTTTGTTGTCGAATTCCAAAAGCATTGATTTATTTGATAGAGCACGTACGTAAGATAATATATTTTCATTAATGCAAAAATTAACATTTTGAATATTTTATCAGTACCTCAAGAATTAAACAAAACATTTACACAATTTCTTTTATTAACGTTTTTTACACAAAATTCCTATATAATTCAAATTCTAATCTTTATAATGGTAGGCCAAACGAAAAATGTTATAAAATAGTCTTGCCAACGCGGTAGGAAGAGAAAAAAAAGATGAGGAAAATATAATCGCCTATAATTCACTGCCGGAATGTTTTTCATGCCGACGAGCGCCCGCACAAGGACGTTTCGGGCTCGAGAAAAAGGCGGAAGTCGAACGTTGAAGGGCACCAAGGCCTCAAACGCAAGAAGCATATAATGCAAAAAGTCGACGTTTGAAACGTAGAGTTTAGAATGCGGCTGCCATTAAAACGCGTTGGCCTTCCCGCTGACGCTTGCTACAACTGTATATGCATTAACGCGCGTTGAACGCTTTATATGCATTCAACAGTCGATGAATTCATGGAAGTATTTCGTAAAAACGATATAGATATGCTTCGCACTTTATACAAAAAGTGTTTCGGGTATTTTATATTTAACTAAATTTACTCAAGCGCGCTACGCGCGGGCAATATCAATACAGGCAATAAAAATATTATAAATAGATATATTATGGATAAATAGTAACTAAAATAAAGTCTTCTGTACATACGTCATAAAATATAGTAAAATTAAATAAAATAAAATGTTTTTATGAATACATATACTTAAGAATTCACAATATAAGAACATCAGTCATTCCTTTTCCTTTCGTTATTTTACACTCAAAACATTAAATGAATACACATTAGTTTTTAATACACATAATCATGTTATAGTAAAATATTGATAATAAATACAACAAAACTTAATAACAATTTTATTTTAATTTATAAATATGTATTATCATTTAAAAGTTTCAAAATTTAAGATTTAATTCAAAATATTGCGCCTTTTTAAAGGTCAACCAATCAGAATACGTTTTAGTCGGCTTCACTTTTCTCGGATCTCTTTTTTAAAAAGGGATTTTTAAAAAGAGAAAAGGGAAAATATTGCGTCTTTTTAAAGGTCAACCAATCAGAACACGTTTTAGCCGGCTTCACTTTTGTCGGATCTCTTTTTTAAAAAGGGATTTTGTAAATGCATGATTTCATCATCTCATTAAGGTACGAAACTAATCCCCGTGTATTAGATCCTGCAACTCTTTCAACTAAACCACCCGCGCATACAACTTTCATCCTCGAAATCCAAGCTCGTAAAAATCATTATATTTGTGAGAACTCACGCTATGCCTTAACGACTACCGTTGTAAAAATGCATAAAGCACAGAGCAACGCCGTAATAAAAAACAAAAACAATAAAAAAGAGAGAAGCAAAGACAATGAAGAATGTTAATCGACTTCTCGCGCGCGCGAGCGAACGAACCAGCGAGCGGTAATCAAACGGTGTTTGCACACCGTGAACTTGAAGGCGGGAAGTGGAGGGGACTATCTAATGCCGGAATCGTGGCCCTGCCACAACGCGCAGTTGAGAAAAACTCGCGGGCGCGTGAAAATTACGAATGAACGTGTACCGCACATCTTGTGGCTTCTTTGTTGGGATATATATATACACACACACGTATACATGTAATTAGCATCGCGAAGAGAATTTGGAAAATTACTCGCGTACACACGTACACCGGTGAGGATTTGATGCAAGGTTGTAATGACAGTATTATATACCGGCGCTTCGGGCGTATGACTAATAACTTCTAACTTTGCAGTAATTACACGTAAAATGATAAATCATTTAAAATATGCAAATGATCTCAAGGAGCATTAGGTCAATCCTTCTTTTTTTTGTCTTCTCTTAGATCTTTTATCTCCTTATAGTATAGTATAATCTCATGCATGCGCTAAACACTATTCAAATATTCCAGATTTATTTGTTCCGATAGTAACATGTGTTTCTTTGATGAAAATAATACGAATGTTTAATTTGCTTGCTAAAATTATGTACACCTTTCATGAAGATTCTCAAATAGTATGGATCCTAATGATGAGAGATACACAATTAAATTACCGTTTACCGTAATGCAAATATGCTAACGCCAAATTAAAGAAACATTTGCGGTTTTTTTTTGTAATATACCACTCGAATCGAGATAAATTAGAGAAGTTAAGATTATACAATTAGCTTTACAGTGAAACCGTTGTTAGTTGTACTGTAAGAAACGGGTTTGATAATTTATGAGGTCGTGGGTGACTATTAGCTATTCGCTAACTGCAATATTCATGAAACGTTTGCAATGAATAGCATACACACACACATACACAGACCCGGAACCGTACAAATTTAATAAGCAGAAAACATAATTGAATAAACTCGTCTATTGATCAATATCCTTCATTAAATATCCAGCGCAACACTTTTTATTATTAGAAAAAAAAATCTAGTTAATTACAGCTACACCAAACAACGTTACATATAAAATTAATGAACAATATACTAACGCAATTATTGCATTAGTGATAAGTACGCGCACTCTCTCATCAGCCAAAGCGGACGTAAACAAACACTGTATCGCGCAAAAAGGGTGTAGCCAATGGACGAGGCGCGCACCCCCACACGAAAGCACTAGACAGCCGCACTGAACTTGACGTGCGCGCGAGGGGCGAGACGAAAGCCGGGCCGAGTGTGCGAGAGAAAGAGATAGAGAGAGTCGAGAAGCTCGCCTCGTGAATAATACACGCCTTGACCTTCAAAAGCCGGCGAACGCCATCTCAAAAACATCACCTTGAGACTGCCACAGCGCTTCTTTTTCCCCTCTTCCCTCTCTCGCTCCTCTGATAACCCAGAGCCGGCAGTATATCTTATGCGCGCTTGCACTCCTGTACATGTATATCCGCTAAACCGCAAAATCACTGCACGCAAAATGCTCCGAAACAAGCCTCGCGAAAAAAGCGCCGCACTCATATTTTATGCACGAGGAGGAATGACTATACGGCCGGTATGTGATAAGCGACCAATAGTGGTAAAAAAAATCACATGGTAAAAGAAAAACTTATGCCACCAATAATTCACTTAAACCAAACACACCGCGTTATTGCGGCTATTCATAATTGATAAGGAAACTAAAGCACACTGTCTCCCCCCCAAAAAAGGACGATAAACGAAAAATTAAGCACTTGTTGAAGAAAAAAAAAAGGATAAATTAAGTAGAAGATGAGAAATATGGAAAAATTAATTAGATAATGCGTTGACGTACCTGGTGGATGGTACCACCATGAATTGAGCAGGGACGACTGATGATTGCTGGGGCCGTTGCCGACCGGGGCGTACATCCTCCTCCGACTACGTCACGCCCGTCACTGTCGCACGCGCTCTCTCCCCGCGAGGATAGAGCCGGCTCACTCGCTCTCTTTCTCTCTTGCTCGCAAGTTGCAAGCGCCCGAGTCGCACACACGCACACCCCCTGCACACGCACAGCAGCGCCCCTCCGCCGGCGCACCACCACCCTGCAGGATCTTGCTCTTTCTCTCTCTCTCACTCCCCGTCATTTCCCCTTCCTCGCGCGAGCCGGCAAGGGGGTTGCAAGGTTACCGGCGGCGAGCCGCCGTCTCTACCACCTCCTCCTCCCTCTCTCTCTCCTCCCGAAGAGAGAAGCCGGCAGCGCCCCTATATAGCGGGCCGCCCACGCTGAGAGCGCAACCCCAGCCATCACTTTCGCTAAAAAGTACTTTCTCTTTCTCCGCGGAGGGTTCGCTGCTGCTGCTGCTGCTGTTGCCGCCGTCTCTCTCTCTCACTCTTTCTCCCCCTCTCTTGCTCTCCCTTGCCATTCGGCTGGGGCTGTATCTCTCTCTCTCACCCTCCGCGTGTGCGAATATGCGGCGGCGGCGTCCGCCCGCGCGCTACTCTCGGTTTTCGCGAAAGAGAGCTTTACAAGGTTGCCAGGAGCGGCGCGAGCGAGCTTTTTTCGGGAGCCCCGCGCTTATGGGACTGCGGTAGCGAAGCGTCGGTTATCCATAAAATTTTTTCGCGAAAGAGCGCATGAAATTTTAATGAAGCTTTTTGCTGTTTGTTAATATTCAATTTGTTTTGTAAATAAAATCATGCATTGTTTAAATAATAGTTTTTTTAGACTTTAGGGCTAGACTTTTGCAAACGTGAAATAGGTAAAAATCCGAACCATAAGGTTACTACTGAGCTGGTTGCAGATGTATTTAGGTTTTCGAGCAAAAATTATATCTTTCTTTATATTTCTCAGATATTTCTAGTTAATAATACTTAGAAAGTAATCAAAAGAATAGGCTAGAATGTTGGACTATTTAATTGAAATTAGTTTTGTACAGGAGATTATAAAATCAGAACCTTATACATACGAAGAAAACATTCAAGTCTTTTGCCCAACGTTGTTATATAAAAATGTTCTTTATAATGTAATTTTATCACAATAAATATATTCCATCGTAATTGTATCTATTCTTATTTAAAAAATAAAAATGTGAATTTGGGAAACAACGTGTATGCTACAAAAAGAGAATTAGTATTTTGGTTGATTAGAAAAAGAAATATGAACGCTTCAATAGCAGTCGAAGCTTTTTATTTTGCGAATGCTCCCTGTCTAGTCTAGTGCGGGGAAAAAGAGGAGAGGTAGTCATACAGATCGAAAGAGAAAAAGCAGCGGAAGAGACTGAGCGAGTTAAATAATGAATACGCAAGAGAGAGAAAGAGAGAGAGGCAGAAAATATGAGCGAAAGACGGAGATAGGGAGCATTGTAAAAAGCTCGAGTTCCGGGCGCAGTGATGAATGCGGATGCGAGGGTATGTGTATATAGAAGTGCACGATGGTTCGAATGCATTTGTTCGAGTGGCTTATTATTCTCTCTCTCTCTCTCTCTCTCTCCCGTGCTTTCTCTTTCTGTACTTCTCTCCCCCATCCTGGCTACGCGGGAGCTTAAAATTTTTCCTGAAATTTCGCATGAGTAAATGGCTGTTATGTATGGAGGAGAATGGGTATTCAGAGAAAAAAGAAGTTTAATATTTTTCTGACTAGCAGAGCTCGAAATAACTCTATGTATAAATAAGTGAATAGTGTATAAAATGTTATTTTTTAGCTTTAATTTGAGTTGTGCCGACTCGAAAATGTATTAGAAATTATTTTTAAATATTTTTTGTCTAAGATTTTAACATTTAAGAATTAAAATTACTAAAAGTTTAAAGAAATTTATTAGTGATACAGATAGTTTGAATCATTTCTCATTATCGCATCTTATATTTAGCAGTGTTCATTCAGTAAACTTTAAAATTAATATTTAATTAAATACTTATTCTTGCTATATATAAAAAAGTGTAAGCGAAATATTAATTAATCAAACTTAATATTAGTACCCCCACATAAAACCATTTATTTCTTTTCCTATATAAATCAGTATTTATTATAGGAAATTAGTATTGCAACAATTTATTCGAATATAATTATTTTATTTCCGAGTACTCCAATAAACCCAAAAAAGTAATTAGGAATCAACAAATAATAATTACTCAGCTATAATACGATGACGTTAAATTTTATGATCCGCAGTTTCTTTTCTTTTTCCCTTGGCCATTTACACATTTAGGATTGATTACAAATAACAGAAGTCTAATTCTGGAAAGGTTTTCCTTTCTTTTTATCCGTAAAAAACGAGGAATCTTGTAGTTTGCAAAAAAGCTAAAATATCATTATTTACACCTACACAAAGTAAATACGTACAATTAACAATTAAACGGCGTAAAAATATTTACCAAAAAACAGAACTACGAATGCAGTGCAATATTTCACTATAAAAAAGTACCATAATAATTCACGAAAGACTAATATACGCAGACGCAGCCGTACGCAGTTCCATATCTATATACGTATACGCGTGCACCGAATGCTTAACCACCTAAATCATCTTCAAGCGGTCGCAACGACCCCTCCGCTCGTAACACATAAACAAAACAGAGCGAGCACATGCACGCCGATAAATCACGAAATACCTACCGTCGCGGTGCACCACCTATACCAACGCACTTGACATATCGCGATTTGCAATTGCGCGTCCGGCAGCGGCACAATTGTCGGCCGGCCGAAGCTTCGCGAAAAAAAAGGGGGCGCGATCGCCCTCTCATGGGCCTACAGCACCCTCAATGTTACGCCACTGTCGACGCGCGACGAGAGGGGAAAGAAGGCAACCCTGCACCCCTGACTCTCCCTCCTCGTTCTGAAGTTCGCATTCGCGTATGTGTGTATATACCCGATGCGCGGCTGAGGGAGAAGTGCGCGCGCGCGCGTGCGACGAGCCCCGAAATTTTCGGAGGTCGCGAACGAGAGAGAAAGTAAAGAGAGTGAGTAAGTGGAGGGGAGAGGAGAGTAGGAGCGTAGGGGTTTCCCGGGGTGAGGGAATGCAGAAGGGAAAGCCGGCGCAGCGCGCGCGCTCGCTGCTATACAGCTTGTGCGAGAGGAGGAGGAGGAGGAAGAGGTAGGGAGGGCAAGCAGGCGCGTATAGGGGGTGGGCCACCGGGCAACCTGCACCCGGCAACAGCCCCCGACCTCGGAAGAACTAATCATTAACCCCCTTCCATGCGGCTCTCTCTCTCTCTCTCTCCCTCTTGCGTACGTGTACGCACACCTCTCTCACTTCTTCATGCGTGCGTGTATGTACTCTGCGTACGTGGCCACAACGCTCTGTGTACGCGCATGAAGAGACGCAGAAGCGATTTCGGCTCGTATATGCCAAGAGAGACAGAGAGAACTTTTGCTCTCGATCTCTTGTTGCTGTTATATACACAGACAGACTGGTATAACCCCCCTGATACCTGCGTTTCCGATTTGCCTCTTATCTACCTTCGTCTGTCGTTTCGTTTTTCTGTTCTTTTTACTTCTTGCCTTTTTTGCCATAACCCATCGTCTACCTCGCGCATTTCTCTTTTCCCGTGTGTCTTGGTACGCTGTGAGCTTGGCTGCGTAGATATGTACGTATACGCGGGCGTATGTGCGCGTGTATATATATACACACACACACACACACGAAACGTGACTTTGGCCGGCTTAAAGGATTCTTACAGGGCGAGCTTTCCGCCAGAACGCGGCTGCGACGACAAAGCTGCTGAATGCCACGTCTATTCCGCCTTTGCCCTTTTGACCTCGAGAAGTCGATCTTGCGTTGCATTTTTATTATTAAGTACGCGACGGCGCGTCTCGCTGTTTTTTTTTTTTTGAAGTATGTGATTTGCGCGTTCTCTTTAAGACGTTTTAAAGAAATATGACCATTTTTCGGGGACTAGAAGGAATATGAACATGATATCGGTTGAAAGCTTTAATGTATCTTTAGCGCTTGAATTTAAACTGAAGAGCAGTCGATACCTATTGTAGTAGATTGCAAATAAATATTTTTAGTAATTTAGTGAATACATGTAATCATATTTGTATTTAAATTAAGAAACAAAGTATTTTGCAATTAGCCTAATTGGAACGATTATGCACTGAAAATTCATCAATTAATTGCAAGAAAGAAATAACTTTTTAATCCATTTAAAAGTATCCTAAACCAATCATCATTTTTCATAGAAACTTAAGAGCTTATTTCCTTAATGTGCATTACGTTATATACGCTACTGTCATAAAAATATATTATGACTATTTCTATTTGGAAGAAAGGCACTTACAAAGAAATTCTGATGCTGATGATAACATCTGATAATTAACATGTTGAGTTTGATGAAATTGATTAAATGTGATAGTTGCTTACGAAATTATGTGTAATAGAATGTAATTCATTTTTTAATAATCGTATTGCGTCAACAATTGATATAGGTATTGAATTTAAGAATTAACTAAATAACGTGGTAATTGTAGAATGAAAATACATTGGAGCAAATTCGTTCGCTGATAAGATATTTCTTTGGATAGGTCTATTGTTATTGTAATGAAATAAAATATCAAATTTTTTATCTACGTGATATTATAAATACTAGAATTCTAAATATAATAATGACAACTTTTTAATCTAGGAAATAGAAGATTATAATAACGCTTTCCGCTCTCTTTAAAGGCACTTGAACAAGGAACAAAAAATAAAAAAAGCAAAAACGACATTCATGTCACTAATATAAATATATTTTTATTTTCATTTCTTAGTTCGCTTTCTGATGTAGTCCCTTTAACGGAACAGTTTACGTACTTATGGATATAGCATACGCTACTCAATCTTACATCCCTTAAAGATTTCGTATTTGCTTAAGATTTCGTTTAAAGTAAAAAGAGTTTTTTGAAAACCCAGTAAAAAAAGCTTACACAGCAAAATATTTTTCATTCGACAATATAAGCATATACATAATTTCATAACTGCAGTTCAATCATAGGTTAAACTAATCTGTTTAATGATTCTCTTTGCTGCCTGCATCTTTTTGACCAATTGTATATATTTCGTATTATGCAAGGGTATTCGTATTGATGTATCTATATCATGATGGAAGAATTTTCCAAAATTAATCAGTGTCAAGCATTTTCATCTGTATTTGTCATAATCAATCAGAATTTGTCAAAAGATCTTGCTAAATTAAAACATACGGATAAATTTTGCACATTTTGAAGGCTAATGAATATGTCAATCACAATAATCAATTTGTAAAAATATGTTGTTTGATTAAATTTCAGTTATTTTTAGCAGAACAGAAGTTGTTTGAATTTATAATTTATTTTCAGTTTTTCTTTTATGTAAAATTTATCTTGAAGGGCGGCATTGAGGTGGTCTAATAGATTAAATAAACCATGGCTATTATGGCATATCATCAAACTATATTCTATCTCACTTCGATCTCCCACAATTTTATACCAATATCTCCCTTTTTTAATCTACCCGACCCTTCAAAAATCGCCAAAATTTCAAATC
Organism: Torymus tubicola; assembly: GCA_035583055.1. Taxonomy (NCBI): domain Eukaryota; kingdom Metazoa; phylum Arthropoda; class Insecta; order Hymenoptera; family Torymidae; genus Torymus; species Torymus tubicola. Next base: position 5,988,563 of record JAWWEQ010000010.1, read on the forward strand.
TCACCCCTCGAGAAAGCCGCGAAAAAAAACAATAGAACGAGCCCACAAAAACCCGTCGAGACTCTATCTCCCTTTCGCCATAGCCAAAAAAAGAAGAGGAAGGAAACTCAAGTCTCTCTCTTTCTCTCTCCCGGGCCTATAGAAGAGAATCGATTTTTTCGCCGCACATGAAAAAAAGGCGCGAGCGAGTCGTCCTACGCTCGTGTTCGAAGCGATAAAGGAGAGAGGAGAGCGGGATAGGAGAGACCGAGCGAACGAGCGGCAGGCGAAATTCGCAAGTGCACTCTCCATCGTGCGCTAGTAGTAGTAGCGGCGTGCGTACGCACGGACGCACTCGTGTCACAGTAGTAGTGGAAGTAGGAAGTGAAACGCACGGGCGAGCGGAGCGAACCCCCGAAAATTCGGCATCGGAACGAGGGGCCGTGAGCACAGAGAGAGAGAGAGAACGAAGGAGACGCACACGAGTAGAAAAAGACGAGAGAGAGAGAGAGAGCAAGCGAGCGAGAGAGCAGGGAGAAGTGCGTAGCGCAGAGGGGTAAGATGCAACGCGCATCTATTGATTCTCCGTTGCCAAGGGTTGGCCCACTCACTTTCGTCGAAAGCGCACGCACGCACATCGCCCCACGCATACATACGCAACGAGAGAGTATATACATGCGCACGCGCGCGCTCACACAGCGCAAAACAGCAGTGCACGTGTGCGTATACATACGCACATAGCCTGTGTGCGTATATAGATATACGATGTATAGGACCAAGGGGAATATCGAAGTCGCCTGCTCTCTCCTTCGGGGAAGCCGAAAGGAAAACTGGATTCTGCAACCCCTGGTATATATACATGGCCGCTCGCTCTCCTCACCCGCTTGCATTTCACGATGCCGAAATAGGAGAGAGAGAGAAGTCTCTAGTGCAGGGAGTCGAATAGAAGGAGCGCAAGGGGAATATTTTATTTCGTCAAGATTTTTCTCGAGTACGAAGATGCGTCGAGTGTCTCTTGTTTAGCGAATAATATGAATAAAATAATGTTTATGCAAATAATACACAAAAAAAATTAGGGATGAATATTTAATGAATATTTTTTCGTTGATTTGTTTTTTTTCCGCTTCTTTTGGGTTTTAAAATCTAAGAAAGGTCATTTAAAATGAAAATAATTTAATAACAGTTGTGCAAAAAATGCACCTTTCCGCCTCGTGACATTCACCACTGCTTACGCCTTGAATAAAATATAGACAGAAGACATTAGTCTTAAATGTCCTAAGCTGAACATAAACAATATTCAAGTTCATACTAGTAAATTGTACGTACCTTTTTTATTTCACAAAATCAAATTCAAAGATGTAGGAAAAAAATTACTGATGAAAAAAGAACATTATAAAATAGTTTTAAATTAATACTTTATACGATAATTTTTAAATGAACTCCAGAAAATAAATGTTATATTTTTGGGAGTTATGAAAATATTATTAGAAAGAGCATATGAATTTGGAGTTAAATAGTGTAAGCCATGTGTTTTCACTTGTGTAGTAATGCGATGATTAATAGTATCCTAAATTTATATAGCAATGAGTATCATTAAAAAGTACGCAGAAAATTTTTGCATAATTTTAACTTGAAAAATAGCATTGAATTTTTTCCATAAAGTGAATCAAATAACCATCAAAATTTTTGTAAATAAAAACTTTTTTACGAGCAAAAATTTTCATGATTACGAATCCTATAACAACTTTATTTACCTTTTTCTTTTTTAATTTCCGTCATTCAACTTGAATTGGGAAAGACTCCATTATCCGCACAGATTAGTCTAGGTTGAATAATAAAATTGTCACTTTACTTTTATCAGCATTGCACTATGCACGCACACCAACCAATCACGTAAAACAAATGCCGAACCAAATGACAATACCCTCTAACCCCGCCAATATATAGAACAAAAATAATACTCACCTTCGTCCCGAGGCTGGTATTCCGCGAAGTTCCTCGTGTTGATGCAAATCATAACAAAAGTCCGAAATAACGAAAAGATAAATGACAATTATGATGACGCGAGTGCCAATGCCGAAAAACGTGCTGGTCCGAAAGTTGAAGATTTTGCTTCTTTTTCCTTGTGTGTGTGTAATTTTTTTGTCTCCCTTATCGCACGCGGGCACCCGCGTCTTTCTCGCGCTGCCGGCAGCGAAGAAGACCGACAACTGCCGCGCGCGAATAAGTTATACTCGCGTGCGTGGTGCGATGCAACCCCCCTCCCTCCGCGCGCTCTATAAAAGTGCCGCAGGCTCGCGCGTACGCCGCGCACGAGGGTAACTCGATCGTATATATACGTATACGTATATGCGAATGTATATAGCGCACACACACTCACGTATAAAAACCGAAAATTTTGATGCGCTCGATGCGAGCGCCTCCTCGTGGTACTGCAACTGGCCTATGGTTCTATACCTAATTCTAATTCTCTCCCCTCGAGGAGAATACACGATGTCGACGTCGAGTGCAGTTGACCCCAATTTCTCGGCTCCCCCCCAATGCTTTCGATGTACGACATGCACGTCGAACGCTTTCTCTACCCCCGTATAGAAAAACTTGTATTAGTTTTTTTACGATAGTCTTAGAATGATTTTTATTAAATTTCGAATATTTCTCTTTTTCTAATTTTTACATGTTGTTTTTTTTTTTAATCTAATTTACTTTCTTCCGGCAGAACGAACTTTTAAATAGATAGGCACAGGAATGGCAAACAGTAAATATTTTAAGAATTTAAATCTATCCAAAGGTTTCTCATGTGATTTAGTATCATTTACGTTTTTTAAGACTTCTTCTATCAGACCTTTTTTGCTTGATCTGTTTTCTTCTGAGACACCCTTCATCATGTCTTCTGTAAAAGTTTGCTTTGCTTTATTCTTATGGTGGTCTTCATACATTTCTTGCAATCGATCAAGTGAAACCATGATTCGAAAGCATTACCTGCATATTCAAACTTTTTATTTTTCAGACTTAATATAAATAAAAATAAGAAATATCTATGTATGTGTACCTTAAAATTTTTCAGTTCTACTAATACTCCAACATTTTAAAAAAATGTAAAATTTATTTTGATGATGAAAATAAACTAATAAGTAGTAACAACAAATTTTGAAATTAATGTTTCCCAACCTAATGATTGCCAACTATTTTGATTAATGACAGTAATTAAAACAAAAGAAAAGCTAGTGTTAAAGTTCATTGCAGTTTTCTCAATTATAATTCATGTATCATGCATTAATTTATTTATCATAAATTATTCCGAAGAACTGATAAATAAAGATTATGAAATTAATTATTGAAAATCATTTAGAATTTATTCTAGGGACTGTACAGCTTTATTCACTTTTAAAGATCATGACAGTCGTCACATTCGTTTTTCAACCGACGTGAGTGTATTGATTTACAAATTTACTCATTTAGTTGATAAATTTGATAATAAATATCGCAAATCAAATAAGTTTCTCACAGAGAATTCCTTTATCTTTGAAAAAGAATGCCAATTGTTATTTTTCTACTGCTCTGTAGAGCGTTTAAACAATTAACCAACTACAACAATGTTATCTTGGAATTCATATTCGGGAACCTCAAGATTGAGGGGAGCTGGACCTTTCCTAATCCTTCCACTAGCATCATAATGCGAACCATGACATGGGCAATAGTATCCACCAAATTCACCAGCATTGGCAATGGGCACACAACCCAAATGTGTGCATACTCCAATAACAATCAACCACTTAGGATCCTTTACTCTCTCAGCATCAGTCTGAGGATCACGTAGGGATCCAACATCAACAGAATTTTCTTTCTGAATCTCAGAAGCAGACCTATAGAAATAATAATAATTTAATACATACACACATACTTTAAGGTAAATATTGTAAAGAAATACAACTTTATACTTTTAATAATTCTTATTTTGTATATTTTCAAAAATAACTTGAATATTTTTATAAATATAAATTTAAAATCTGGTGACTATTTTTCATAGATTTATTTTAGTCAATGTTAATCTAAAATTCTTCTTTTATTCTATATCATGCTATTTATTTTTTACTTTTTGCAAAATTATAAATTGATAAATTATATATTTATATAAACTTTTAAATAATATTTGTATGAATCAATTAATTTTACTTTCATTTAAAACTTGTTAGATGATATCAACTAACCACTTTAAGGATTACAAACTAATACTATCACATTATTAATTTAATTTGTTTATTGATTAATCCAAAATCAAAACATATCTTTAATTTAAAAGTTAATAGAATGTTGTATATATGTTTTATAGATTTTTTATTTTTATGAATTGTTATTCTATTTTTTTTTAATTTTTAAATTGCATAATGTTTATAAAATATTCTACATATGACTTGAGAAGTATAAATGTTGTTAAAGAAATTGAAAAAATGAAATTATTGATTTCATTTTATTTGAGTATACCTGTGACGAATAAAGAGGGGCTTTCCACGCCATTTGAAGACAGCACTCTTTCCTTCTGGGATAGCATCCAGTTTAACTTCAATTTTGGCCATAGCTAATACATCAGCAGATGCAGCCATGGACAAGAGAAGGTCTGTTACAAGAGATTTAGTTGCATAGACACCAGTGACTCCAGTTACTATAAGAATATTTAGAAGTGAATTTTTATATTTTGCTTATTGTAATTTTAGGTCTTAAGAAATTATAAAATTCAAAATTTACCTGCTCCTACAAGGTATGTTACTGTTTGTCGTTCTGGTGCTGTTTTACGTGAATCTGCATTAGGTCTTTTCACAGAATCACGTCGGTAGAAATCAAAATCTGGTACACGAATGTCCGTATGTGCCAACCTATGCTGGGTTACTTGGGAGCTCACTGCATAAAATAATTTTAAATATGTTATTATAAAGCATATTAATATTATATATATTGTGTTCTCTGAACTGTTCGTTGATTTTAAAATTAGAACAGTAAGCATGGAGAAATCAGTAATAGATCCCTCTTGATTTTATCATTTCAAAGTATAACATATACTGTTTACATAAAATATAGGGCATTTTATTTTGATAGCTATATTATTATAATCTATGTTTTGCTTAAACACAGTATACCTAAATAAAGTGAAGTTTAATAATAATTTAAAATATTCTATTTTCATATTAAATTCCAAAAAACAACAAATTATCATATGATGATTATAACCTCTCAAACTAAGAGTTTTCGAAGATACAATGTAGAATATCAACAACCGATGACAACGTCAAAGTGATATACCTCTATAGAAAGCAAATGATAACGCGCAAAAATTTTCGAAGCAGTTGTCAAAAATAACTTTTTAAGCAATATTTTATTACATGATGTTTCACGCTAGCACGTAATTTTCCCGGCCGATAATGCAGACAGCTGCGAGCAACTCGTACTCCAACTCTGCCGAAGGCTGTTACATAATTAGAAATCGAAAATAAACACTTTGCGCGCTCAAAGGGACATAAAATTCATCGACATCAGCATCACTATGATCTGGTGCGTCATTACAAGACGCAAGTCGTACCTGCGATTCCCGAGCTTGCACGCAGAGGCCCGGTCAAGAGGTCCTTGTAGAGAGTGTAGCTGAGGGCCCGTTGAATGGGAGGCAAAACCGAAACCTTTTTGCGCGTGATCTTGCTGGTCGTCTTGGCCGGCTGGGCGCCCACGGAGATGACGTTCACCGCGGCCTTGGCGAAGGGCGCGATGTTCGTGGACTTCGCGATCACGTTCATTTTGTACACGGGGCGGGCTCAAGCACCAGTCTCTTGCACTGAAGGGGACGTGTGCGCCCGCAGATGAGAGTACCAGACCAGACGACAGAAGACACGGATGTCGCTGCTGTTCGCCACCTGGTTTCGGAGTGGGGACGCCCGTTGACACGTTCACGGAGCAGAAAGACCCTGCGCGCTGCTGCTTTTTAGTTGCAGGCAAAAAGTAACTATATACTTAGATGGGTGATTTAAATTTCTCGATTGTCAGTGTCAGTGCGTTAAGTATATAGATAGAAGCCAAGATTTATTAACTTTCATTTGATTACAAGTACAAGTGCATTATTTATTCTGACATTTATGATATTGTACAAACAATAAATATAACATTATTTGTTTTATATAACAGTGTAGCATCACTAATAATATGATTAATGTATATATATAATTAAAAATTCATTAATGAAATCAACTTCAATCCAAACGTATTTCTGAAATTTCATTTTGTACGTATATACATATATACTTTTTTTTATTTAATTTTCGAATAATATTGGATCAAGTGAAAATTCAAATTCATAGTAAATTTTTTTAAGTATTGAAAATAATATAAAAAATAAATTCTGTTACTTATGTTTTTTAAGTGCATGTTGTTTTCTCTATTTTTTGGAAATAAAAGAAACTTAATCAATATTATAGTTTTTTGAAACTTTCATAATTTATTGATCACAATGTGTATAATAATAAAATTATAATAGTTTAATATACTAATAATAACAATATAAAAAAAATTTAATTATATGTATTAATGTCTTTATTTTTTTGCAACTTATAGTAAACATCTTCTTTTATGTTTATAAGAACCATCACAATTATTTTTTCAGAAAATAAATAAGCAACAGATAGTTTCAGTACTTATAAAAGCTACACATACTATAATCAGTCAAGTAATAAGAAAATATTCATTTTTTCTTGCACTTTTATAAATTTTGTCATTTATGAATATCAAAAGCACTCTAAAAAAGCATCATTTTATATCTTTAAGTACATCTCAATTTTATACAATTGATATAAAATTTTTTATTGATATGATATTGCATAGCATTGAAAATACTAAAACTAGATCAAAGATCTCTAATTTCTTAAATGTTTTTTAATTTAACATTGAATCACTTATAACATAGCAAGTTCATTCTAACATAGAATTACAAAAAGTACTTTCTATAAAGTACAGAATTTATACTTTTCATCTTATTAAAATTATGAAAAATATGTTTAATTAAAAATAATCATGAGAAAACTTGACATTGTCCTAATGTCAAACTAATCACAGCTCCAAGTGTTAACAGTAGACATAAGTATCTACCTGTAATAGGAACTCTATAAAGTCTAGCACACATTTTTAATGATGATGTATATAAAAGCAATGTATCCAAATCTTCTCCTGGTGTACCTTGATAAACAAAAGGCCGAACTCGTACTTCATGTCCAGTGGTTTGAATCATTGAACAGGCTGTTGTCAAACGAGCTGCCTGAAGCATAAAAAAATGATAGTATTAATTAGACATTTTATTATAAATATTTTTAAAAAAATGAATGAGTTACTTGTATAAATGGAGCTACTGATATCCAAATCCAAAGTACTACATTGACTATATTAACACAAGTTATTGGATCACCTCTTGCATTGCTATTATCGTATTTTAATAACCAGGCAGTACCTGACATTGCCCAAGAAATATTTACAACTGTATAAATACAAACTGCGGGACCGTATTCATCATTGAAATATTTTAACAATTTTCTAAATTCACTTATCTCCTACAAAACAAAAAAAATTTGCAGTAACACACTATACAATCACATTGATAATATAATATTTTAATACCTTCATCCATTCTAGACCTGGTATTGTGTGCTGAATCAATTTTGCTTTCAAAAAGTATAAATGCGATATAAGTAACTGTCCTTGTAAACAATAGCTTGTTATAATAGTTCCTTGAACCATATCATGCCACAATGTGCAAAGGATTAGTAAAACTTTAAGGACTACTTTTATATCTGGAGGACTAAAAGACAATGTACTTAAAAATTTATTAAATAAATGTTAATAAGAGCATATAATTGATCTTTATACCTTCGTTTAAGCCATTGGAATGTAACAGGTTCTATAGAAATCATAAAACTTACAGTTGTTAAAGCCAAAATTATCCATACTACTCCAAGACCAATAAAAAACCACAGAATTCTAACTAAACGCCTTTGACCACCACAATTAGCAGGATTAGATGACAATAAAAAAGCCCTTTCCATAAGATTTTGTAATTGTTCATTTTCTTTAACACGAAACAAATAAACTGTATACAAATATGCTATTAAATGCAAAGCACTAGGAATGAAATAAGCAAAATAAGCATTTCCATGACAAGTTGTATCATATGTACGTGGCTTTGGCAAAAACTCAGTTTCCAAAGATGCCGGCACATAACAGAATCCTCTATCTCTTCTATTGGAATAGAATATGTTTTATAAGAAGTATTTCACTGTATTTATTACAGACTTACAAAAAATAGATAATGTTACCTGTAGCAAGCCATGTACTGAAGTACATATCCAATACACATGAAAACAATTACTTGAAAAGTGTGAAAATTTGCTAAAATGCAATAACGAGAAATATGTTCACTTTCTTCACTATTTGGTCTTAATCCCATTACACCCAATAGTCTTAAATAGGGTCTCAAGATCTTATATTTACAATAATGTAATACTGCAGATGTATTCAGATTTTCATAATCAGGCATCTCTGTTATTTCACCAATCTATTCAAAATGGAACATAAATTGAAACATTTTCATACATAAAAAATGTACATTATGTATTAAAGAAATTACTACAATATGTTATAATATATTGAAACCTTACTTCTGTACTGTGCAATTGTAAATCCGATAGTAGTGATGGAGTTGATGAGTGACCAGGTTCTTCATTATATTGTTGAGGTGCACACGATTCTTTAACATTCAGCGAACCATTGTTACTTGGACTCGTCTATAAAGCAAGTGTTATATAATAAATATTCTTATTATGTTATTTATTTTATGATTTCAATTTGAAGAATTCATTAAATAATTTTATAATCCAATACAATTTTGATATTTATTTGTCAGTAACTTCTATATGAAAATCTATATTTAGTATTTTTAAACATACTACAAATGTTATTTTACAATATCATTGATATTCTACTGATAAAACGCACGACCTGAGAACTAAAACTATTCATGAAAGCTATCATATTTAAGTAAAAATTTAAAAATAAATACTGAGTAAGAATTTATTTATTACAAATATATTTGATAGAAAATATGTAAAAGTTCTACACTTACCTTCATTTTTAGTCGCGAGTTGGAAGAAAATTCGCGAACAGATTTATGTTAAGTCAACTGTTCAACAACAACAAATTTGAAATTTCTTTTAATAATATAATTTTATTTATATACTTACCGAATGCATTTCTCTTCAAAAGCAAACATAATCCTGTTAAGCTTTCAGTAAGAACATTCACATTTACACATACGACTATATATCTATGACTGACAAGAGAGTGCAAGCTGCATATCAGTAGTGAGTGATGACATTTCACCTTTCACATGAGATATCAATTCAAGCGAGTCTTTATAAATTGCTTTTTATACAATGATGAAATACATAAATAAAAACACGATGAAATGAAAAATGCCAATAATTAATAAAGTAATAAGTATATTTACAACTGTACAATAGTAAAGTGTTAACTTAGATAACTAAAATTCAATGTTTAGGTCTTCTACCTTTTCCTATATTTTTTGCTGGTCTTAGTAAATGTTTAAAGTCTTGTCGATTCGTTTTGTTTTGATCTCGTTTTTTACCAAAATTTTTCTGAAATAAAACAAACATTTTTATTGATAATATAATAAATTTTAAATTATCAATATATTTTTAATGACTACTATAAAAATAATAATCTATTATTTTTACAATAAATTCTTTACCTTTGCTGTAGTGAATGTCATTTCTTTATTTCCTCTTGATCCTGGAACATTGCTTCTATGTGACTCCTCTTTCTGTAATCTGTCTCCAAGACTACTCCTAAAAATAAAAAATTAATAGTAGATAAATCATTTCATTGTCAATGTCTTACTCAATAACTGTTATCATTGCAACATCAGTGGTTTATTGTTCTTGGAGTTCACTCACTTTGCTCGCTTTCTCATGTATTTTGAGCTATTGTAGCTGACACCATCTTTTAACTCGTAAAATTTAGGTTGCTTTCTTGGCTGTTCTTCTTCTTCCTGTTCTTTCCTTTTTCTGTCTTCTTCCCTTTCAAGTTTTTTCTCATTTTCTTTGACTAATCGGTATTGTTTCTGCACTTCTTTCGCCCATGGTTTCTCATCATCAGAACTGTCTACCATATCTTCGTCTTCAGAATTAATGTTTTCTATTTTACAAAATCAAATAGTTAAGTTAGTTTTTTCAAAAAATGTTATAATATTAAAATTATCCAGATTTTCTGAATATAATTTTAATAATTTTGTTTATTTTTTCTACTTTTATAATAAAATGAAGTTTATCTTACCAGCATCATCACTTTCATTGTTATCATTTTCTTGAGCTTGTGCTTGAGCTTGAGCTTGAGCTTGTGCTCGTTTTTTCGTTTTGTTGAGTTGTGAAATGACAGGATTGAGAAGAGCATACTCTTCAGAGTTAACATCAATTTGAAAATCAGGATTTTCAAACATGGCTTTGAATCGATCATCCTTAAGTAAATTTGGTGTTGCTTTCTTCTTCTTTTTAGGATCTGTTATTTCTTCAGAGTTCATGTGTTTCAAAGCCAAATCCTTATTAACAGCTGGTAATTTTTGTACCTAAATTAAAATTTATTATTATATACTTATGACATAAAAATAATGTATACTAATAATAAAATAATATACCTGTACTCTTTTAGGCCGCTCTTCTTCAATCTTTTCACGTATTTTCTTTTTCTTATATTCTTCAAATTCGAATGGTTTCATAACATCTCTAGTCTTTCGATATAGTCTTACATCCATAAAGTATCCATGCATGTAAGCCCTTAATAAGTTAGTTCCTTTCAAGTGTGATAAACCTAATTCATCCAATTCTTTTTCTGTTACAAACTTATAATCATCATAAATTGTTTCATAATCCAATTCTTCAAGTTCCTCTGTAAGATTATCAAGAAAACCACACCATTTTGGAGCTGGCCCAAGGCTAGGAATATAGTAAGTTTGAATTTTTGTATTTTCATTAGCAAGGAACATTAAGCCAGTATTGGGTACAATGCACATATCATTAAAATCTGATGGTGCTTCTATAGATGTATAAATCTTGCCCTATAATTTTTAAATATGTTATCAATTTAAATTTAAGTAATAAAATAAATTAAATTTATAAAAGCTCAATAAAATATTATTATAATATAAAATGATTATTATAAAATAAAATTCATTTACAACTACTTACAGTTTGTTTTTCCCATATTTTTACTATTGAACTGTCCATAGAATATACTAAATCCATACTCTTATGAAATTCAATATTTCTAATTGGTAAACCATACATGTGATCTTTGATTAAAAATGGACTGTTAGATCTAATATCATATAACAAAACTTGTCCAGTAGCAGTTCCAACACCTAAGGTTAAACCCCCTTGACTATTCAATGCAGTAATTGATGGCACTGATTCTAATCTGGATAAAAAGATTCAAATTACAAACAATATTTAAAAATTTTTCAAAAATATACATAATAAAAATACTTATGCATACTTATTATCTTGTTTAATACAACTGAAACCACAGTCGAGAGTTCCAACTTTATTCCTCACTCGAGGATCCCAAGCTTCTATTTTACCTTCATCATTACCAATAAATAGTAATTGATGTACAGGATTAATTGTACACTTATTTATAGCTGAACTGTCAGATATGAATGGTTGTAAAAACTGTCCTCTTTCCAGATTTAATCTGTATATTTCATTACTAAAATAAAATTTATAGAATCATTTAGCTTATATATTTTAGCATATAATTATACAGTACTTATTAATTTACACACCTTGCTCCAACAACAAATAAATCGCAGGTTGGATAATGATATTGCATATCCCTACCAAACCTTGGTATCCTTAATCTGTAATATTTACCATGCGCAGCATGGAATTCAATATGCCTATCACAGTGTAAAAATACTAGCTGTAAAATAAATATTTCCATTAGATATATGAATTTAAAACAATCATATTTTTATTACTAAGTTTTACTTACTTTACTGTAATCATCTGATAATGCTTCAAATGTTACAACTTCTGAATCAAAACATCTTTCAAATTTTAATGACAATTGATTCACATCAAAACATTTTACCCTAGGTTTATATATACCAGTTGCCAATACATACTGACCATCTTTTGAAACTCGAACAGAAGTACTAACACCAGGCATCTCAAAATCTTGAATAAGTTCAATACGCCTTCGTATATCTGTAATTAAATTAACATATAGTTAGATAAGATACAATTTTATACTTAAATTGTAAAAATTCAAAAATAGTTTTTTAATATTATAAATAATTTAATATAAATCAAGAAGATATTTAAAGCTTTTACTTTGTAATTTTTTCAGTTTTCATATTCTCAATATAACTATTATAAATATATTACATTACTTACCAATATTTTTTTTAATAAGAGTTTTCCTTTTTCTCTCACTCAGCCACTGTAAGTATATTAAAAGGTCATTATAAATATAATAATGTTCATATAAACAATACGCTCATAACCTCATTCAGAAAATTATGTTAAACTAACCTCGGGAAGACTTTTCCCGGCGCTTAAGTTGTATATTTTAACATCGTTTGGATTTGACACCTGCATCTTGATAGAGTATAATTAATTATAACTGCAATTAAATATAAAATAACATAATTATTAACAACACGTGAATCCAACTTTTATTGTCTGATCTACAAAACACGTGGATACATTTGTGTGTGTTTACATATGAGTCGTTCTACATAGCGATACGATACCGCTACTTCTCCCGAGTCCCGACACTGCCACAGTTCTCTCGTTCCGCGGCGTTTCTCTCGGTTTATTAATTACCGACAGAACAAGCAAATTACAGCTGGCAACGTTGTATACTTGATTCTTGAAGATAATCAACAAGTAACAACATCAGCTGTCAAGATATTTGCATAATAAAACATTGTGTAGTTGAAAACATTCAACAAAGCTATTGTGCATTAATAGTACTTTTCCACATTTACATTAAAACTATCTGCCATCATGATCTGCCTGACTATTCACTTTTTCGTTATCAGCCACGATAGTAATTTTCAAAGTACTTATGAAAATCTAATAAAATATTTATTGTCTCTTACAAAAAAGTCTTCACACTTATGTTTTTTTCTGAATTTTTAATTTTTATGAAAATACATATATAGATATACATCTCTATAGTATTTCTGGTGTAGTGTCGCAGTCAGGCATACCGTGTAGAATGACCCTAAGATGCATCATGAACTATAATATTCTCGATTTCTTTTGAATTTTCGACTTCTTTAATCTTTACCTATACCAATATACGCAAAATTATGTTTTATTTTTATAAGAAAATTGCGCGTTTGTGTATATATAACTAAAAATCATTTAAAAACCTTTATTAAAAATAATACAATATCAAAATTGTCAATATCAGCGCGCGCAGCGCGCGTCGAATTCTAGAGAAGTAAATAATCACTTCCGTTCTCGTGTCGAACAGTATTTTATACCACGAGCGCCGAAAAATCATACCAAAGTTGTGATTTTGAGGTTAGAGTGGTATAAAGATAATTAAAAACACTTTTTATTTAATTATAGATTAGATTTTTCTTTCCAACACAGAGTTGGTAATTAAAACTTTGTGGTTTGTTTATTTACTTTTTTTTGTTACACTGTGCATAATTGCTTATATAGTTTTAAAAATTTAACTTGATGTACTGTATAAGACTAAAAACACGGATAGTAAGTATGATAGAAACTGAAAAGCAAACAATGAATAAAATTATGAAAAAGTATATATGTATAATTAACTTGCCTTCGGAGAGCGCCCACGCTCCTGGATTTGTGTTTTTAGTCTTTAATACAGTACATAAAGTTAAATTTTTAGAACTATATTAGCAATTATGCACAGTGTAACAAAAAAGTAAGTAAACAAAACACAAAGTTTTAATTATCTACACTATGTTGGAAAGAAAAATCTAATATAATTAAATAAAAAGTGTTTTTAACTACCTTTAATGCACAATAGCTTTGTTCAATGTTTTCAAATATACAATGTTTTATTATGCAAAAGCTTGACAGCTGATGTTGTTGATGTGCTTGAGGATACAACGTTGCCAGCTGTAATTTTCTTGCTCTGTCGGTAATTAATAAACTGAGAGAAACGCCGTGGAACGAGAGAACCGTGGCAGTGTCATGAGAAGTAGCGCCTATAGCGGTGTCGTGTCAGTATCAGTCAGGCATACGTGAACGTGTAGAACGACTCTATATCTTCTTCTTTCTTCTTTAGTTATTTGGTTGGCACCATTGAAATGTACGGCCATCAACGAATTCTGTTGGATACACTGGAAGGCTGTTAGAAGCGCTAAATTCAAAAATTTAAGTGTGAATCTGAAACAGAAAATGAAGGCCCTCACTGCCCCAAAGCAAGAGTCCGGGCTCTGATAAGGGGGAGGCGAGGGCCTCCGTTAAAGCGACAAAGTCGCGAAAGGGTCGAAGCGAAAAGAATCGTACGATAGGGGAGTTATATGTCTAGGCTGCAATTAGAGAGAAAATCACAAAAAATGATAGCGAAATTAGGGCTGGGCAAATGTAAAAAGGAAGATATGATGAATGGAGGAAAGAGTTTGAGGTCAGCCAGGTCCTTAAGAAGGGCGGTGCGTTGATGATCATATTTGGGGTAGGCCCAGAAGATATGATTTAAGTTTGTTTCCATATATACTATAGAGCGAAATGCGTGAATACGCATGCGTATCAGCGTATCCTTCACTATCGATATATATCAAAATTGTTAAATTTGAAAATATATATATATGTATAAAAATATATAAAAATAATAGATATAACACAAGAATTGTTCAACTATATTTCCTATTAAATAAAGTTATTTAACTATATTTTTTTAAATGAAAAATAGTTAAATAAATAAAAAATTATTAATGTGAGTATAAATTTCTACACAATTTATTCTATTGAATAAATTATGTTTACCAGGAATTATGGAATCTCGACAGCTTCGAAATATATCTAGTTATTAGAACATTCATAAAATAAATAAAGTAGTACAGTAAATATAATAATAAAAAATTTTTAACCGTTTCAGAGATCGTTCAAATTAAAATATTTACACATTACAAACTTGAATTTAAAAACTAATATGTTTCTTTATATCTTGAATTTTTATGTTTTAATATTTTTTCAATATTAAAATTCTATTTTGCATCTTCTAGTCTTTTAGTAAATTGTAAAGAAACAAGAATTAGAAAATTTTCATTTTGATGTAGTTATATTTATTAATTATGTTTTATTTGACAAAAATGTTAAATACTTATCTGATATTTATGTTTATATTTTGGAATGAAAATATTAAAATCATTGTTTTGTACTCGTTTTATCTGACATGTTTTATCGGTGTACAGTAATTTAATTGAGGTTTCGACATAAAAAGTAGATGTTTTATTCTAACGAAACTCTTTCTATTTATTTACACATCGATAATTCTTATCAGTATAACCAATCACCTTAGCACGAATACATATATATATATAAGGCATATCGTCATCTAAAATCATGACAGTTCAAAAAGTAGCGCCAAGGTGCTGGCAGCACCTTCCGCAACTCTATACATATATATTTCTATGCTAACGGCCGCGAATCATCAGGGCCCACACGCGAAAATGGCCGCGGCGTCGGCGCGCGCATCGCGCTCTCCAGATGCTGCTGCTGCTCTTTCTTCCTACCTCCCCCGTCACCCCCTACTTCTAACCCCATCTCGCTCCCACTCACAGGCTCAGACGATAGACGCAGGGGGGCGGGAGGTTGGGCGGGGGACCGCCGGCAACGGCGTCGGCGGCTCGAGCTAACGAACAGCACCGCGGCGCAACCGAGCTCGTCTCCTCGTCGGTAGTCGCGAACCGAGCTGGACGGGTGACGGGTTCCACCTCGTTGTTCCACACACAAACACACATACGCACTAATACATTGTATAGCAGCGCTCTGTGGTGAATAAGTTTTTGTAACGCTCGCACACAGTCTCTCTCTGTCGCGCGCCCTCTCCCCCGGATTTTTGTTCTCTCGCTCATCGCGTAGAGAGCATATACAGAACCAGAGTGAGAGAGATAGAGAGCGCAGCAGCGGCGGCGACACACACGCGCACACGGACGTACGGGGCCCCAGACAGATATCTGCCCGGTGCGCGCGCGGACACGCACACGGCGGCGAGTAGCAGTACTACCCAGGGAGGATAGTACTTTTTTGTTCTTCGCCGAGCGCGGAGTGGAGAAGTAGAAGAGAGGAAGAGAGAAAGAGTAGCAGCAACAGAGCAACCATGAGCTGGCAGGATTACGTCGACAAGCAGCTGCTCGCCTCGAGGTGCGTGTCAAAGGCGGCGATCGCCGGACACGATGGCAACCTCTGGGCAAAGTCCGAAGGCTTCGAAGTGAGTACCACCATACCATCTATCATCATCACCATAACCCTTCTTCTTTCCTCGCTTCTATTAACGCTTTTCGAAAGAATCCCTCGATTTGCTCCTACGTAGCGCTCCGTTTTTACGCACGCGCTGCTCCGGTGACATAAAAAAAAACTCCCTTTTCAAACGCGAGTCAGACGAGGATAGAGAAAGAATGGGAGAGTAGTTCGTACGTGTGTATGAGTATCTGCGACTGTGCAAGTGTAAGAAGAAGGAAAGAGAAACGAAAAGTCAGAAAATCCTGACGCCCTCGTCGAAGAGCCGCAGCCAGGCTCTCGACGTCGGTTACAAAAGAGAAGAACGGAGCGCGAGAGGGAAAGAGATAGAGCGAGCGAGCGAGAGACGGAGCAGAGCGGGGCAACGTTAACCTCTCGCGCGCGGGGCGTACTTTCGAAAGCGCCGGCAGCTCTACTCCTGCCTTTTCGTTCCTCTTTCTCACTCTCCCTCTCCTTCTCTCGTTCGCGAACGAAGATACACACGCGGGCATGTATATCTGTATATATCCAAGTTCATACCGGCGCAGAACCGAAAACTACGCCAGCGGAGAAATCGGGTGCCACGTAGTATGACGTCGCCGAGCGCAAAAACGTCGCAACACCTTTTCGTGTCTTTTCTTCGTTCTCTCCCCCTCGCCTATAAAACTGCATTCTTTCATCTTTCCTTTTATCTCTTGCGGATGAATCCGTGCTCTTACTTGGCTGTATACTTTTGCATAATTTCACCGTGCTAACGTCGAGGTGTCGATGGCAATGTACGTGTTATCCGCGCGCGGTGTCGCCCGCCATCCTTTTCGGCGTATATAGCTGCGCCGCGTACATGTACATATATATACAAACGCTTGCTGGCTGCCGCTGCTGCTGCTCGTCGGCGCGTTTGCTCGCTCGCTCGCTCTCGCACGTATCGATCCGTCACAACGTTTCCTCTCTCTCTCTGTCGCTCCTCGTAGCCGGCGTGCGTGCACGCGCCACCAACACCACCGCCACCGCCGCACACACGCCTTTTCTTCCTTCTCTCTTTCTCCCTCCCTCATTCTCTCTTTCCGCTCCGTCAGTCTCTTTCTGTAGCTCCTTTTTTCGAATTTGAAACTACCCATTGTGACCACGTACGCGTATATCCGATTCACTCAGCGTTGGAAAAAAAATTACCGAATTTTCGAGACGCCTGTACTAGCTCAAGCTCGCGCATATGTGCACATCTACCTCTATGTATACACGCGCGTGCATAATGTACGCGTGTGTAATGGGGCGGGAGGGTGCGCGTACATGCAGCACGCGGGCGAAATTTTCAGGGTGTGGCGCCGCAGCGCGCGTTCTGTTCGGTGTCTTTTGCACGGGCTCTGCTGCCTCGCGCACGCTTCCTTTTTTGCCTTCTCTTCCCCTCATTCTCTTCGTCTCTTTCTCTCTCTCTCTTACTGCTCCGCGGAAAGTCCGCGCGGGCGAAAGCGAGAAAGAAGCCGAAAGCGACGACGGCGACACGATCGAACGCACACCGCCGAAAATAGCACGGCCCTGCTTTTTCCTTTCTCTCTCTCTCTCTCGCTCTTACTCGCTTGCTTTGTCGCCAGCCGTTGCTCGCCGCGACAGCCGGACGACGGAGACAGAGAGAGAGAGAGAGAGAGAGAGAGAGAGAGAGAGAGAGAGAGAGAGAGAGAGAGAGAGAGAGAGAGAGAG
>JAWWEQ010000010.1:6008811-6036326 GCA_035583055.1 Torymus tubicola
GAGAGAGAGAGAGAGAGAGAGAGAGAGAGAGAGAGAGAGAGAGAGAGAGAGAGAGAGAGAGAATCACTGGGCTGCGGCACGAGGAAAGTTTCGGATTCCCTCTCCTTTGTGCTCGGCAAGGATTTTAAAATTTTCCTCGGCTTTTCTTTCGCTCGCAGCAAGAAGAGTCTCCCCCCCCCTCTTTCTCTCGCACGCTCCTTGCGTCAGCTGCTCCGAATTACGAAACCGGAGTCGTTCAGGTTGTGCTCACTCTCTCGTTTCGGATGAGACGACAGCGGCGCGAGGAGCCTTGGAGGTTATAATTTCGCGTCTGCAGTTACGCCTACTACCTGCCTTCGGCCCGAAAAAAATATACATGGCAACTATGCCTTCTCCAGGCTAATTAAAAATGCAACCGCCAGCAATTTTAGCCTAATTGATCCGCATGACAATGTCTCATTTCGACGTAGCTCCGAACTCCAAACTGTAATATCAACGGGGGTGAGCAGCGTGTACGCCGTTCTAAAATCCGCAGTAATCGTTGCTATAATTATTCACAAACGTCCATAACATCATGCCATTGATATCAAGTAGTCGCGAACGAGAGAGAAAAAAGGGAGCCTCGTGCATCTATATAAGCGCAGGTACTTGTACCTCTGCACACGTAGGCAGACTCACGCATACACGTGAACTTTCTCTCCCGGTTCGTAACCTGCTTTTCGTCTCACTCTCGAGAGAAAGAGAGAAGAGGGCTATTAAAGTCGCATAAAACGCGCGCGCACGCGCACGCACGAGCACGGATGAGCTCTGCATGCAGAGAGAAAGAGAGAGAGAGCACAGCCTCTCAACGCGTTGCGCTGCGCTTTCCTCGTCGTGTTCGCCCCCTCGCGTGGAAGCGGAAATTGGCAACGGGAGAGAGACAGAAAGACGAGACGGTGAGAGAGAGAGAGAAAGAGAGAATGAGCCAGCGAGTAAACGAACGCTCGTGCATGGTATATAGAAGTTTTGGGCAAAACGGCGAGATAAAAATCGCCAGCTGCATGCACTCTGGTGGACGTGTGGCGGTGGTAAAGAGAAAGAGGAAGAGAGAGAGAGAGAATAGCACGGAGCGCACTCGCGGTACACATATACTTTTCGCTGTCTTTCGCATGGCTGCCAAAATGGCGGCAGCCGGCCGGCCGGGCAGCAACCCTGCCGCTGCTGCTGCTGGCTCCCTGCCTGCTGCTGTACATTGCAGTGCCGTATCTAAGGAAATTCGAAAACCGTTCCATTTCTATTACCTCCTCAAATCTCACGTCTTTTACGGTTTTTGCTATGAAAAAGTTGTTATTTCAATGTTTCCTACACGTTTGTTATCGTTTCGGTGTAGGACAATGTGTATTTTTTTGATGTTTTAATCGTGCTTCCGGAAAAGTATTTGCTTGAGAGAAAATTGGTAAATAGAAACGTTGTAGATTAGATAATGATTGTTGATAATAAATTGATAATGCAAGAGGTACTTTGTTAAATGTTTGTAAGTAAACTCGATTTTTTTTCTTGTCTAACTTTGCATTCCGTAATGTTTTATAACGTTGTCACAATAGGAACCATTGAGATTGAATAATACTATACTTTTGAGATAATCTATTGGTATTAAGTAATAAGAAGTAATAAAGGAAATTATAGTTATTGGTCTTCAGTGCTTATTACCTGCTATGGTATGCATTACACGTAAAACGATGTGGTTTTTGCTTCAATATTATCAACTGCTGTGTCAGCTGTAATGATAAATCATGCCGGGTTCAATGACCACTTGATTTATCTGACATGACATTAAATTTTAATAAATGCGTTTAAACCACAACAATATTTTTTCCTACAGATAGACATAATTTTAGATATATTTCATTCATATCTATCAAAATGCTGACAGTAAAAATAATTAGTTTGATACTTTATCTGAATTTATTTGCAAATGTATTTTTATATTTCGTATGTATATTTGTTGGATTTTTTAATGCAATTTCACATATATTTATCACGATAGAATATTACTGCATGGTTTCGCGGCAGTTTACGTGAGTGGTATATTTATCCAATCTAATACTCGATGAATCATGGGTACATACCGTTTATTTATTATCATTCGCCACTAAGGAGTCAGTCACAACAAATTCTCAAAATATAATAGAATCTTGGAAATTACATTAGCTTAATATGACTATTTCTCCTACAAATTCTAGTTCCACAGTACAAACTCGAGCAAAATCCATCATTTCAGAAAAATATCACCGAGACTGATCATTAATTTGCTTTAAAAAAAAATTTTCTTTTCGTACATACAACAACCAGATACCTTCCGGGTAATTGACAACCATCTCGCGCCAAAGCGTCGTGAACCAATCAGCAGCAAAAAAAAACATTATTAATCCCATTTTGCAAGTATTTCTAAAATTATTGCAACTCCTAATTGCCAACTTTCCAATACGACGAAAATAACAGTAGGGAGATCGTGCAGCGATACAGCGCGAGACTTCGATAATTACGGGCGCTCCGGCGGGAGGAAAATTTCTCCGAAAAAGAAACGTTTGTTTACACTTTGCGACGCGTATAATGAATTAAGAAAGCGCACACCGATAAACTGGTGTATAGACCATGCGAGACGGCCCTGGCAAATCCATTTCGCGCGCGCTTATAATGTCGGTCAAGATTCGCCGACGCGCGTGTGATTCATCAGCCGCGAGAGAACAGTGACGTATACTCAAACTCGTAGTGCCCTGTGCCAAAGGTGTGTGACTCATTGCGTACGACTCTCGCGAGATTTCCCGTGACGCAGAGGGAGATGCGTGAGTAGTCGTTATAAAACTGATCGTGAGGGAGTGCGAGGGTAAGTCATTTCGATCCGCTGGTATCGAGTGATGATGGTTTGACATGGGGAGAGAAAAATGTTGAGAAGTGCAGTGTTATTGGCTGAGAGAATCCCGGGTAAATTGAAACGTCACTCGCTGAGATTACGGGTGCGAGCGGAAGCTGCTCGTCGTCGCTGAAGTTGTCGATTCTTTTTCTGTTTTTCGATAAGATTTTCACTCAACAATGAAAATATTGTAGACATTGTGAAATTCATGAAAATGTACCGAATTTTCATAATGAAAAATCGTCGAAACAATTTTTTTAAAAACACCGTTTGGATTTAATTCTTTTGCTTCTAAATATCATATAGAATATGCTAGAAAAAAAATTGAATCATCGACGAGTCTACAAACGTGAATCATTCAGTCAGCTCGCGACATAAAAAAAGCTCTTAAAAAGAAAACATTTATTATTATCCATTCGTTAGGCTCTACAATTTCTAACTATAATTAAACGTCCATACGAAAACTACTATTACGCCATTTCCTTAGATATAAATATTTTCGCTGATTCGATTATTTCGTTGATCTCATCACAAACAAGTAACTTATCGCACTTAATCGGCCGCAGTAGCCTTCAAAAACAATTCTCCCTCTTCCCCTCTTTCTCTTTCTCACTCCGGCAACCTCATTAATTTATAAACTCAGCTGATTCGCGGCTCTAACAAACAACGGCACAATATCTTTTAAGCTCGGACGAAAATAAACCAGGTTTATACGATCACGAAACGCGTTATTTCGACATCGCTGCTATAGTGGAAAAGCATCATATGTACACGTTCGCGCGTTTCCATCGACGCAGGCTTTTCCTCAAAGAGAAAATCCTCCGAACCTCGTGCAAAGCACGTGCATTTAGCTGCAAACACGTGTGTGCGTGTATTTAGACGAGCGCGTAAACGGTTTGTATCTATCTTCCTCTAACTCCTGATGGTAACGCCGGTACTTCTGGCTTCCATGTTCTCGTAGCCGCGATCGGAATTGCACGCTCGCTTCTGGACCGCACACTTCGGCTTTCTCACGATGCAGTTCAACAAGCATTCGATTATGCGTATATGAGGGTATCTGTATGTATACGTAATGTGCATGCCACGTGGCGAACGATCAGGTTTAGCTGTCAGTTGGTTTGTTAGTTGAGAATCATACAGCAACAAATCCTTGATCTTAGGGTTCTTTATTTTAAGAGATTATTACTATTATGGTACAATCGATTTCTTTATCGTTTGTGAAAGTCTAACCTTCACATTAAGATACTTATCAAGCAAATAGTCAGTAAGAATAAAATGACACTAGAGTTCGATGGCGCGCTACGCGCTCCTCTATTCGTCTTTTGTTATTTTTTTTATCGAAAATTCGATATTCGATTGCTTACATATTCGATAAAACGATAATTCTCGAATATGATTTTTATATGAAGGATTCGTCTTTCTTCTATAAATATAGCCACTATGATAACATATATCTTCCAAAACCATTGTACTATTCTACTTACACGTCCCGTAAAATATATATAATTATATTTGCAAATGCGATCCGACATAATATCGCTTTTTGTCAAACTAATTCTAGAAACATTCATTCTCAAAATTCACCAAACATTCGCGCATCTTTTCGCACGTAATAATTATCAGAGAAATCGATCGGTCCTGCCTTGATTCCCTCCTCGGTATATTAATTATTACGCAGGCATTAACTTATTAATTGGCCGTCGGAGCAAAAGCAAACTCAAGCGAGAGAGAAAGGGGGGAAGGTCACTTATTGAATAACTCAGCCCCAAGAGCGTCTTGATCTTTCATGGTCCATTAGCCGGGCGCATTAACGAGACAGAGCTGGCAGATTCTAATCTAATCTTGTAAGGTGACGTGCGACACGCGTCAATTAGTGCAAAATTGTTTTTGTTATCATAGCGATATTCGCAATGTGATCAACGTCAGCTATATTAGTTTAAGTTTATTTCTAGAATTTGCTCATTTCAATTGTATGATAATATATCTAATTCTTGAAAAAAAAAGATGCTCGTTTTTTTGGCGTAAACACGGAAAAGTGGTTCGTTCGCGATGAAATCGAAGGCCATGCAAAGTCTCGTCATAAAGCGCTAATCCGTTGATAAGAAGGTTGGCTTTCGCCTACCGCCTTGGCATGCTGCTATCGCTCTAACACTCCCCTTATCCTAAGCCAACTCGTCGATGCTCAATACTACTAGAAAAAAAAATTCCACGCGTCTTCGACCACTCAACGCCTGCTTGGTTTCCTTTCAAACCGTAGTTTTGAAAATACACTTGAGTGCGCCCATCGGAAAGAACATATACATGTATATATATCCAGCGAAAATCTGTTACTGCATGAAGCAGCGTTGACACCCGCGCGCATTACACGAAGGCCTTTATGTAGGTCGGCCGTGAGCAGTCCATGCCGCGATTCATGACTCTTAAATCTCGCTCAGGGTCGTCGAAAATAACAATGTTCAATTCTTTGAATCCGCGCCCGCATGCACCTTTACACGTATACCCGCTGGATATTTTTTTGCTCTCTCTCTCTCTCTTTTCTCTGCCTCCTTCTTTCGTATTGTAGCAATGCATACATGTATATACATATACATATACAGAGCATGTCACCTTGACTCTTCTCGGTGCCTTGCGCGAGCAAGCGCGCATCATACGCGACGTTCATGCTAAATTAGCTGATAGAGGATTTTGCATTTAGCACTAGAAGCAGTATTTAATTTTAACCCGCAAGATTTATGCCGCTCGAATGCTAGATGAGCGTGAATTATAATTGCAATGGAGATTTATTCGATGATACAGAATTAACCTGTGTACTTGGAATTTAGGATGCCTTATCTTGATCCTCAATTGATTTGCTTTTTTTTTAATGGAAAACTAAAGTATTTGAAACATTTCTAATTAGCTGCATTTAGTTTTGAAGTAATGTTAATTGGTTGAAATTACCTCTTACCTAACCTCTACTGTGTGTGTAGCTGATTGAATAAATTCAAAGAAACCTGGAAAATCAAAACATCGGTTTTAAGATAATAGCAATTTTCATTATGCATACAATCCAAATTTGATGATAATGAATGTTTAAATTCAATTAAAATAAAGTAAAGAGCTCATTAACTTGACAGACTCCATTGCTTTTCTCTAAAGTAGGCTATAACTGACTTATTACACTTCTGGTGTGACACCTCCTTCGAATTTAAGACCACTTAAACCTTCCTAGCACTAAATCCTGTTATGCAAATGCGCTTGCAGCATCTAACCCTCATTTCTTGAATTCTTTTAAAATTGTACAATAGCTAATGAAACATTTTATCACTTTCTTCCAGGTAAGCAAAGAGGAGCTGGCGAAGCTCGTCCAGGGCTTCGAGGACCAGGACGTCCTGACGTCGTCAGGCGTGACCCTCGCGGGCAATAGGTATATCTACCTGTCGGGCACAGACCGTGTGATAAGGGCAAAGCTGGGCAAGGTCGGCGTGCACTGCATGAAGACGACGCAGGCGGTCGTCGTGTCCCTCTACGAGGACCCGATCCAGCCACAGCAGGCCGCCTCGGTTGTCGAAAAGTTGGGCGACTACCTCCTGTCCTGCGGCTATTAGGTCAGTGCGAGTCGCCTCTCTGCACACACAACCAACCAACCAATCAACCAACCAACACATGAAAACGCGCGAGCACAAGCCATCATCTCTCCTCCTCCACTATCTCCCCCACCACACATAACAGAGAAAACACAGAGAAACGAGATCGCGAAAAAAAAGACAAAAGAAGCGTCGTCGCTGTCGTCGCTGTCGCTCTCGTCGTCACCGTCTTCTCTCTCTCTTTTCTCGCTCTCTTTTCCTCCCGCTCTACTCTGTTATATCTCTCTCGCTCACTCACTCGCGCGAGAGTGCGTGGCATTACGAATGCCCGAAGGCTGTGCTGCACTTGCACGTCGAGAGAGTGAGGGAGAGAGAGTAAGAGAGAGAGAGAGAAAAGGAGAGAGAGAGCGAGAGGGAACGAGGGATGGAAGCAAGAGGGAGAGAGAGAGAAGGGGGAGAAAGATGCATTTACCAGCCGGGGAAAGAAACTGGAGCAAGGAAGTGCACTCTCGCACTTGACTTTGGACTTGCGCCGCGATATATTATACTGTGTAACGTTGCCGCTATTGCTACTGCTGCTGTGCTCTACTGCCGCCAGTGCTCTGCTCGCGACGGAGATAAAACGATTATTTACATTTAGAGTTCTGTCGATGATCTTTGAATTTTTTTTTTGTTAACTACGTTAAGTTAGTGTATGTATTATGCATCGTATCATCTCTCTTCTTCTTTTTTTTAAGAAAAAAAAATAAACAAAAGTAAATAATACTCGATGTGCTTTGTGCAAAATTATGTTTGGGATTCTGCGTTTGTGATTGGAAAGTAATAAACATTTTTACACGAAAACGTATTTTAATTTCTGTCAAGATATAAACTTGTAATTATAAATATAAATTAGACATTTTTAATAGCCCGTTGAATGTCATCGTTCTGAAGATTGTATGTGAATTGAAAAACGAATCGAACGCTTTCAGTTGTGCAGTCTTACAAGCCTAAAACTTTTTTAGGTTCACAAATCGAATCATTTTTGTATAAATTTGGTTTTTTTAACTCTAACTAGAAATGAAAGTGTCTCCAAAATATATATCCGAATGTTGTTATTCAGGACTTTTTCAATTTTGTAAAACGAATAACTTCTTATTTTAATAAAAGAGTTTCAAAATAAGTGAACAAAATTGAAACATTGGCTTTTTTATTTCCACCACAATTATATTTCCATCGAAATTCATGTCTCATATACAACAAGCGTTCAAACACTATACTAAAACATTATAAAAATACTCAATATCCTAAAAAAAAAAAATAACAACGACCTCTGCTTGGAAAAATCCCCTCGAGCTCTCTGTAATGAGGCAAATCGGCAAGAGCCATACTAAAACGGGGATCCAAAAGAGAGACCTTCGTCGCCGGAAAATTTAATCGAACGTCACAAATTACTGGCATGCAAGTAGCTCGCTTATTATACATAGCCAAACGCGAAGTCTCTCCCCCACGAGACGTCTGCAGCAAGCCTCTCCTAACAAGGACTTACCTTCGGGCATCTCTCTCATACTAAACGCGACTATATGAAGGATCGATGCGCCTCGAGCATAATTGAACGGCTTTATTGTTCATTGTGCGCGGGCGAGCTCGCGGCTTCCGGGCGATTGACACGGTTTTTCCTCGTCGGCATTATTATACGCACGAGAGAAATATGTTGTATAGGTACACGAGAGCGTTTCGCAAGGGCCTTTGACTTTTTTCGACACTAGGCGTTGGTCGGAAGCCATTAACTCTCTCCCCCCGGGTTTCCGCGTCGAAGCGCGCACGCTGACGCCGAATATTTTCCATTATCAGAGAGAGAGCGCACAAGCGGCGCCGGCTCTTTACTCGATGACGCTTTACGGTAATTCGAGATGCTTTTATGTATGGTGATGATTTTGAGTTCGCTCTGAACTGGTAGGTTTTATATTAATGCTGAAATAAGTTTTTGATGGAAATCTACGTGAATTTAATTGTAATATGAATTTAATTAACAATTCTATTTATTAGCTTTCGTCTCTGTTGAAAGTCATTAGAAAATGATTAAGCGCAAGGTAATGCTGTAGAGATAATACTTTGGTAATTCCAGTCATTCGAATCGCTGTGTCATTTGTCTTTTTTTGTCTCATTGATCGTATTTCCGGTTATCTGGTCTCTCGAAGTACTATAGTTATCCGATCGCTACACATTTTAATGATCAATACTTGATTCAACAAATCACTACCGTTAAATTGGAAATAAAGGTTTACTACTACTGAAAGCTGCCACGAGAAATATGAATAAAAATGGATTTTTATATTTTATACAACACAATAAAACAGAAATTAAAATAAATTTGGAATTTTTTAAAAGTAATGTTAAATCAAGTCTTTGTTATCAACACAAAAAGCTGTTATTCATACACAAACCGTATCGATCGAGTAACCTTTTTTCTGCCAGCATCAATGATTTACGGTCTTAATCGCCACGTTCTTCTGAAACAAAAACACATTCGCTCATACAGTAGAGATAAGCACAACTCTTTGTTATGATAAGACAATGAAATCTGTGGAATCCTGAGAAGACAGAGCAAGTGAATTATTATAAAGAGCAACCGTATATTTGTTTCCTCGGAGGGGGCAAAAGAAAAAGAAAGTGGAAATAGAAGAAGTGAAGAAATGAGTATAGCATGCGCGAGCGATGATCGTGATTCCGATGCCGATTTCGTAACGTAAATCCAGCGTGAAGCAATATTTCATTCGTCGGTGAGCGCAGACGCTCGCGCGGAACCACACGAGCATAACGGAGTAGTGGCTGCTCCTTTATCTATATGGATGGAACTCATTACTTTGCGCTAGCTGAGCTATGCACCGTGTCTAGGCTTATAGACTTTGCGCGTCATATAGTAATTTCGAGGCGAGTATCGTTAGTACGTGAATAATCAAAATTTCTTTCCTTGCGTCATTATATTATTTTTTTTTTTAATATTTTTATCCTCGATATTATTATAAATTTATAACAAAAGTTGAAAGTAGGAAGTAGGAAAAATGTTCAGGTGAGTAGATCGATATGCTAGCGGAGAAAATTGGAAGAATAGAGGCAGAGTCGTCGACGTCGTCGCCGGTGTTGGATTTGAAGTGCCTTTTCACGCTGACAATTTGGTTGATCTGATTAGCGACCCGCGTGACCCGAATGTATTAGACGCAATTTCGTGGACGGATGTTACTTTGAAAAATCGTGAACTGGAACAGTGATTTTTTCTTTTTAGAAACGAAGAGAAAATTTAATATCTACTCTACATTTATTTAAGTATTTTCTACATTTAAAACAAATTTAACGACTTAAATTGTTTTTAATCTAGTTATTTTTATTTATGCAGTATAAATAAACTAGTATAAACAAAGTCTATTGCGATTTTTATCAGATAAAATTTAACATCAAAGTGATTAACTCTTCAGTATACATCTAAATGTCCTTGCTATCATCGTAATTAATGATAGCATTTAACAACAAATTTACTTCAAAATAAAATTTTTACTTCAACTTCGATAAATGTTAATTTTGACAGAGCAAACATTTCATCGTTTACTTTTATAAAAAGTTGGACACATTATAAATGCTATGTAAATTCAAATAAGTAAAAATTAGGCATATATATATACATTAGAATAAGTAGATAGTCGTGCTTACAAAAAGTGAACGTTCACTTATTTGAGGTGACTTTCATTTCTTTGAATTTAGAGGGGTGATTCAACCCAAATACAAAAGCAAAAGCAAGCACATATATATATAGTTAATTAGTAACGCGAAGAAAAGTCGAAGCAACACAATACTCCAGTCACGTTATTCTCGCTTCTGCAGGAAAACGTCGCGTCGCCGGTGGAGGAGATTGCACTATACGCGGGCGAAACCGGGGCACGAAATTGCATCTTTATCGCCCGCTTGCTTGCTCGCGTGTGTACGTGCTTACACATATACACACAACGGTTCATGCGGCGTGCTACACCGCCTCCAGTAAGAGCGGACACAATTTCCTCTCCCGCAACCATTCCAGCTAGATGCATTATCAGCGAGTCGATGACTCACAACCGCCGCTGCGCGTGCGCAACATATATATATATATATATATATATATATATATATACAGCGTGTCGCATGTGTATAAGCATGGAACAAATATATACATACAGAGGTTGACCATCAAATATACCAAGGCTCATTAGGCAAGTTTTATCAGCAGTTGATAACATAATTAGATTCCCTCTACTGTGGGTGTCAAAGAGTAACAGGAAAAAAAATTTGTCTGTACGTGCGTCTTAGTTTATATGTGTGTATATATATAGAAAGAAGTTAAAAATAACAGCACGAAAGTGTTAACGGCTTGGGATATAGTCGCAGCGCGCGAGAATTGAGCTAATTGACGTGATTCGCCCGTGCGTAATGAGATTATTAATTGATTGTGCCGGGGCAGTCTCTCTCACTACGCTTGGCGAGTGTGTTGCCAATGGTTATTGATAAAGCCGAGACGGAAAGAATGAACATAGCAAAGTGTAGATGCATATACCAGAGAGCTATGCGCGTGCGCGCCTATATACTATGTACTTGAGTTTCAAATTTATGTGTGTCTGCTTTGAGATTTATATTTTACTTCGTTTACTTATAATGCGCGGAAGTTATTCTGTTTGTTCGACTTATAAATTCTTGCGAGATCGTACTTAATTGCTCCTCTAAGACATTTTTGGTTGTTGGATAAATTTGTAATTGTCGGGCCTTGAGAATATAATGGTTCGAATTGGACGTTATGAATAGTAAATTTTATGCTCTACTAGTTTGTAAATATTAATAGCAAGGCGATTGAAGTTTGCGAATAAATTTTTGCAGACGTTAAGAATAGAATCAATTCTATTTATAGATAAAGCTTATAATTTATTTTTGACATTGTGTTTTTATCGCAATAATTAATATATTAAAATATTAAAAAACGTAGCTGTGTGAATATTATTTATGAATGGCTCTAATTGCCTACCCACAATTAAAATTTTTTAAGTGATTTTTCTCTTCACGATGAGCATTGAAGATGATGCAGCATTTTAAAAATGACATAATATGACGCTACAATCTGGGAACGTGACATAATTGAACCTAAATACTTAACTACTCTCATGAGCTTTACCGGTTTTGAAGGAGAAAAACAAGTCGAGATGCGTGTTGTATCATAGACTTTCAAAGTAAAAAAAAAACACCACGGATTTCATGATAATTTTGTTATTGCTAATCTATCAGAGTTTATTACTTGCTTTTATAATTTTCCGGCATGACATCATAGATTATTGATTACGCGCGTTAACGAGATAACTCAAAAGCACGAAAATTAAAATTAAATCATACAAAGTTATCTGACTTAAACATTTTTATGACATGAGTACTTAAGATTAATATAAAATGACAATGGTACTGAAAAATTTGTATGCGTAATGCATCTCATTATTCATATCGAATTGCTAATACGCTTTTAATAGCTCAAACTTCACGAATGACGTTCACATTACATACGTATATCGATAAAAATTCCCAATCGTTTACTCTCATCATTTTCCCCCAATCCGAAACAATCATGTATAGACTACCCGCGTTTATATACGCGTTAAACGTTGAGAAAAATCTCGATCATCAGATCAATGCTTTCGGTGGCACTGCGTTCGCGCTATATAAAGTTTCACACTATAATAGCGGCGCGCGGTGACGAGCGTGAAATATAGGCACGCGAGTATCGAGTCGATCGGCCCGTCGGTGTGTATCAAGCCGCAGCGGATTTCGCGGTGTGGGCTCCGTTAAAGGCAAACACCGTAAGCGAGCGTAACGAACGCGCAAGCAAGCCGCTATACTATGCGCCACCGAACTGCAGATTCACTCTCTCTCTTTGGCTCTCGCTCGTGGCTCATTGAAATCCAAACTTTCGCTCGCGTGTGCTACAGGCGCGCGGAGCGCGATCATCGTTGCGGCAGTGCGGCGTCGGCGGCTTGCCGCGGGATTGAGATTGATTTTGGCCTGTGATTAGAATGAATTTCACGTAGGCTTGCTGTCATTTAAAATTAATGGTATAGTGGTTTTAGCGAATAACGGTCATTATATATCGAAAATAGTTCAAAGTTATGGTATACTTGATTTAATTAATGCTTTGCGATCTTTCTGAATATAAGTACTGATATTTGATATATGAAAGCTGTTATCCGATGGTAATGCAATTTAAGTTATTTCTGTTAGAGCCACTATATTTAACGCTCATTATTCACGTATTTTAACGTATTTGGGTATGTTTGCCAAATTCTAATTTAACTTTCCCGTGAAATTCGATATCATCAGTAAACATATTTGTTAAAAAAAATAACTAAAAATAAACACGTTAAAGTATAGCTGTTATGTTTGTTATTTTGAATTGGAAAAAAGAATGCTCATATAGTACGATACATAAAATAGTATAATTATAGAAAATTTTAATTTATAATCGTAACGGAAGATTCTATCGGCTTTACTGCCAACATTAGCACAACAGTCTCTATACTCGTCGGTTATTTTATATTTGCTGTGTACGATGACGGCTATGACGAGAATAGGAAAAGTAATAAGAGACACACAGACCTGTCGCGAACTGAAAGACGCAACGCAGCAGCAGCGACATAATTGTATACTTTTGTATACAGATCTTCACGGTCTGAATATAAATCGCAATACATTTCTCAATATACATTTTTCATTCATTTTTTTTTCTATATCTGTTTGATTAAACTACGTAATAACATACGGCGTTTCTTCACATTTATTATAATTACAATATATCCTTATTGTCATTCCACTACACACGTGTCTGTGAAATATATTTGTATCATTTCAAACCGACTATTTTTCTTCCTTATCATCATCAAACATACTTCCGCTATCTATAAAACAAATAACACATTTTCTAACGATGCACTTTCCTCTTCTGTTGCAGTGACCTTTGGGACCCAACACAAATATCTATAATTAATAATTAAAACAAAAACTAAACAACCGATGCGGTCGACGATGATTTTATAAATGAAGTAAAAGAAGAAGAAGAAGAAGAAAAAGAAGACGAAGAAAGAAGAAGAAGAAAGAAAACGACGAAGTGAGAGAAGAAGGGTGAATAGAAGATTAAAGTAAAAAAAAAGAAAAAGAAGGAAATAATCAGCGACGGAAAGAACGTGCGCCGGCGCCACACGCGCGACAGCGGCGCAGGCCCGCTGCTCAGTTTTCACACAGCGACACCTATAAAAACATAGCACACACGCACACATAGCAACATAATATACCACCAAAACTATACAATCGCCTATATAAACTCGACAGAGGGTGCAAAGCATTTCGCTCGCATCTCTCTTTGCTCGTGTTCGAGCTTCTCGAGCCGAGTATACCTATATAAAGATAGGCAAAAAGACACAGCAGCATCGGCAGGACGGCGCTCGTCTCTTCGATTTAACTGCCGAAGATCGGCTAAGCCGCTATACGTCTCCGTTGGAAAAGCCTTCTTCTCTCGACCTGTCGTCGGCGCACACGCAGCAGCAGCAGCAGCAGCAGCAGCCTCCTCCATCGATCGACCCCATGCTTGATATACTTTTTTTAAGAAAGGAACCAGAGGTGGGAGGAGAGACTTTTTTTTCGTATACACTACAAATACACATACACTCATACACGCCTAGGAGTGCGAGGCCAAGCTGTGGTATATACCCTATACGAGTTTCTATATATTAAGAGAGTCGAAGGGAGGATGTTACAACGACAGCAGTATAGCAGCAACAACAGCAACGGCCAGGCAACAGTGATATATACAAACGATATACAACCGCAACAATATATAACGCAGCAGCATAAAGAAGCAATTTCTTATTATTGGCGAATGAGACGAAAAAAATGATGATGATAAAAAAAAAACAAATACATTAAGGTTTACATTTTACGAAAAAAAAACGACTCTCGAGATGTACTTTATGTGAAAACCCCCAACATCCATCCACATGATTATTTCTTTATTTTTTAATCCTTGGTTCGTTTTTTCCTTACACATCCTTATTGCTCCTTTTTGCGTTCGAGGATTCCTTTCATTATAGTTGTCTTTCTTTTTTCTTTCTCCACTCGCATCTATCTCGCTGTCTCTCGTCTCCCTTAGATTTAGTTCTCTCAACTCGTATTTTTACTTTTCCCGATGCATATATATATATACGCGCGCCTGAAGCACACATGCGCTCGCTTTCACACAAACAAATAATACACACACACATACACAAACACACCGTACTCGAATATAGCTTTTCTCGAGCGCTTACGTATACGTGCGTGTGTGCTGTTGGCGCGCTCCCGTGGTGCTCTCTTTTTTTTTCTATTCGTTTTACATACACACATATATATATTTTTTTTTCCATTTTTCTCCGCTTATATGTAGGCACACACACACACACATACACGCGCAGACGGACAGAGACGTACAGAGACGTACAAAGAGAGAAAGAGACGTGAACGAAGCGACAAAGGCGCAGGAACAATGAATGATAATGATATAAAGATAACGATAATTACAATAAAAAAATAATAATAATAATAATAGTGAAAATAAGGATAATACTCAGCTGGCGACCGCAGGCATTTTTTCATACAAAAATAAAGGAATACAAAAAAAAACTAGAGAACGAGAGAAAGAGGAAAAAAAGCAGATTTTGTACTTTGAGCATTATTACATAGGAGTTAAAACGATGCCCGCGTGACGGTGCAGAGAGAAAGAGAGAGGCCGATAGCGCGCTATCGGTGTCGGTCTCGCGAGCACCGGTCACTGCGGCATCGCCATTAGATTACAGTCTTTCTATACACGCTGACTTTACCGAGAAGTCGATGATATTATATACACACACCGAGGCAATTCACAAGTGTGTGTGTGCGCAGGCATGAAAGAGAAAGAGTGAGAATGTCCGACGATAACTGAAATTTTCGCAGGAAGCGCACGTATATATACACGTAATATACAGCTACATAGAAAAATCGCATAGATACGCGTTCAAACGACTGTGTGATCGGGATTTAATAAGAGCTTCATTTTTTACATATATACATACATGTGCATCGAACATGACGATAAATGTGTGGGAAGCTGCCGTTGAAGGGAGGAGAGTATAGAAACTTCGGTTGTAAATGTGTGCGTGCGTGATGACTATACGGAGAGGAGAAGTGAAAGAAAGGCCAATCTCACGTGTGACGAACGAGAAAGCGCGCAGACACTTATATATATACGTTGTTGCCAAGAGAGCGCTCCTTTTTACCGAGAGCGCACCGAATTTAATCTATACTGGTCTTGTGCTTTTTAAAAATTCATTATTTCGATGTGGTCACAGTTCGCGAGGTTTCCGAAATAAAAAAGATACATCCATATTGGGAGCTTTCTTTTGTGGTACCGTTTTAACGAGCTCTAAACACTTTCAATGGCTCGATGAAACAATGAAATCAGTATATAGTCTCAATTTTAATTCTAAATTTTACCGTATTACATGTACTGATATTCAATCGAAAATGAACTTGAATTTTCTCTTTACTAAAGTAATTATCATTGGGAGAGGTTCGACACGCCGCTTGAGTCTCTATATATAATCGACGTGAGTGCGCGCGGTATAGAAAGGAGTGCTTTCGTATATATAGGTGAGGAATAACGTGGAGAGGCGAAAGAGGAAAAGAATTAAAGAAGCGAAAAAAAGGTGCTGGCTAAGGCACATCGCACACATCTCACGGCTGCGCGTGTGGGCCCGTGTCGCACAACTACCGCGCGATATACTTTCATTTAGCTATTTACTATCTCATTATTGCTACGTGTAAGAATATATATAGATATAAAGAAGTGACAGACAGAGGGGAAGAATGAGAAAAGAAGAAGGAATTAAAGGACGTGGCTTTATTGTCGAAGATTGAGTATAAAGAACAGAAGTACTTTATACGTATAGGCGAGGTTTAGATTAAAAATAAAACGACGCGAGGGGTTGTGGTGTAGGAGAGCATGTGGTGCGACGCCGATGATTATTAACACGGCGAACGGGACGTGCACGCACGTGTGTGTCGTATTTGCTGAGATTTTTATTATATAGAAAGGGACCGGGGGGCGCGTTTAATGAAGATTAAAATAAAGAAGAATAACAGAGTAAGAATGATGAGTCGCTATTACATATATATACACGCATACACTCACACAAACAAAAAACATACACGCGTACACATTATATATACATCGATTCATTCATTCGTCATATACCTATATATATATATATATATATATATATATATTATAAAGAAGACACGTGAATTTTTACTTCGTAATGAAGAAGAAATATTACATTACACATACACACACACATACATATGTACACATTCATACGCATCTCATACAGCTCGCGAGCGAAATGAGGAAACGCGGGTAAGGTGAGCCCGCGAGCATCCGGAGAGAGAAAGAGAGAGAGAGAGAGAGAGAGAGGAGCTTTGATATTAATAACGAAGCGCCGTATGCGCTGAAAATTTCACTCGCGCGCGAACAACTCCGCAAGCGCACTTATACGCGAATACCTCGTTTCCTGGAAGCTTGCAGCGTTGCGCAGTAGCTAATTATTATCCCCCGCATATTTTCACGAATTCTCTTCTTGCATTTTTTAACTGTCCCAGCATATATAACGTGCCATAGTCCATTGTTTATCTTATTACGAAATTAAAGAGGAAAATTTTGTCATACTCTCACTCTCCCCCTCTCTCTCTCTCTCTCTTGACTGTTTTATTTTAAAACGAAAAAGTTTATATGTTAATTATGCCGCGTTTCTCCGACGCTCGCGATGGTTCATCGACATCTGGCCTCAGATCGTGTTTTATGCGGTTGTGTCATTTCATTGTCGCTCTAAAAAAGAAAAGATAAAAAGAAAAATAACTGCTACACGTGATGAAGAAAAAAAAATATCTATAAACTACTACTGTAACTACTACTGCTACTATTACTGTAACTTGTAATACTGGTTGCTTGTCGAATCGTGCAAAAGATGATGATATGAGATTAAATAAATAAGGGAAAAAATAAAAATAAACAAAAGAAGTAACAATGCCAAGCAACGGCCCGAACTACCTATGTAACGATTTTTATTGATAAACAAGGAAAAGGAATAAAAATTGAAGTGATTGATATTGTAAAAAAAACGAGTAACGCCTCATTGAGACTTTATTTCGTGTCTTTTATATATATATAAACACATGCTCTCTCCTTTCATTATTCATGTTTTTTCTTGTTTGCTCATCGCTTTGTGTGCGTTATTTAGTATATAAAAAAAGCTATAGACACTCGTAAAATCGTTCCTTCCTTGAATATTTTTTGTGAACAATTTGTTTCTATTGATTTCTATTACTATGGTTCCAATTAAGAACACTACTATATGTTCGTCTTTTTTTTCATTTCAATTACATTACGATAGTATCATTGTAAGAACATTTTTGTGATATACTTATAACATTATAACTAATTTTAAAAACCTTCAATATAAGAGTAATACTTTGCAACATATAGACTTTTCTCCGCTCGTGAAACTTCTTTATTACCTTGAAAGCTCTAATATAATTAATGTTATTGAAAGAAATTAAACGCTGTAAAAAGATTTTGTTACTATTATTATATTATACTTGGAATAAAAGAACTTTAGAATACTTTCGACCAAAAAAAAAACCAAGCCTTAAACCATTAAGTTTGCATTATTCGCTTCTTCAACAACATCTTTATTATCATTCAAAGTTCAGCTATAAAATTTTCTTTTCCCGTCACGCTATCGCCAGAAGAAAAGAACCAAGACGACAGGTTTGCACTGGAGTAAGGTGTACACAGCTCACCGCAGGTATATACCTATACGACCACCGTCGGCGTCGTAAATTGTGCACGCCACGCATAAAACGGCGCAAGGACAACGTCTGACGTTGCTGCTACGACGACGACGACGACGACGACGTCGCCGGCGGCAGGACGCCGGAAACGACGCATTCTCTTTCTCTTTGTCGTCTTTCGTCTTCGAATTTCCTGTTAAGGAGTTCCTCGCTCTCCCCCCTTTAACTTCGTTTTCTATTTATCGTATACACGCGGCGCGACGTTAATTCTCGTGGCAAGCGTGCTTCTAAACTTCGTTTTTTCCACTTGATAAGGCTCACGCGCGTCAACCGCAGTGGGGGAAACGCTGTATAGGACACTGGATATATACATATAGCGCGCTCGCGTGAATCCGTAGAAAAAGGCTATTAACCTTGGATGGATCGTTTTTTTTCTTCTTCTCTTTCCAGAAGAGACCGTCCTGTGGTGTGCGCGAGCCGCCTTTTGTGGACTGGAAGATTCCGCGCGTGACTTCGATCGACTTCCTTTTTCAAATGAAAAGTCCAGGGGTCGCAAGTTATATTTCGTTCTCGCGTATAAGGTGAACCGCGAAAGCTTATATGGATATATTTCACTGGATATTGAGACTTTCGTGCTTTATTATTTGCTTATCGCATTTTAATTTATTCACAGTTCAAGGATAGCTTTACTTCAATGTAGGTCATGACTTTCGATGACAGCAGAGCTGTAACGTATCAAACCGCGCGCCGTTATTCTTGTAATCATTATTTCGACTAGTTCTTAACATGGTAGTAATGAAATATAAGGTTTTGCAATTTATCTACTGATGAGTTTATTTTTAGTTTTTTTTTTCTTCTTCAAAATTTAACAATATCTATATCGGCATATTGTTTACGACTTTGCTATTTATTCATAACTATACTATAATAACAGAGTTGAACTTGCACTTACCTTGATGATTAGTTTGAACGCATAAATTTAACATGTAGGTCAGCTGCAAGGTATATACTGGTTAGAGAGAAATATAAGAAAAGAAAACAAGGGTTGTACAGTTTCTACGATTAATTTATTTTATAATTTAAAAATTATATTAAATATAATAATCGCATTACCGGTGATCGTTTCATCGTAGTAATTAATATATTATCAGCTAGAATCTCGTTAATCGTGTATTCATCATTCATAATAATGTCATTAAGAATATTATTACCGTTATCGTTACCGCGACGTGTAATCGAATTATTAGCAACATTACAACATGTTAATGATCCTATAAACTTGCGACCGTATCAATAATATTATATCATTAACATTCTCTGTGGTTTGAAACTTTCGTAGCGCTCATTCACTCGATCTCGCTCTCATGTCTTATCATCGCATTCTCGCTCTCGTTTTCACGCCCACTCGTCGTCGTCGTCGTAGTCACCGTGCACACGATGATGCCACGCAAAGCATACACGCTTCATCCACTGCCTATCGCTCTTTCTCTTTTTCTCTCTCTTTCTTTCTCGCTCTCTCGTTCTAATACTTCCTCACCCTTTCTCTCGCTTAACTCAGGTGTACACGCATAATCGTATGATTCAAGTTCTTCTCGATCGACCTGGATAAACGCATAGGATTTATCCGACATCGAGAGTCTCTTCCTCTCTAATACGATTGCGCATAACAAACAGGGCTCGTCCTTGATCATAACTACACTCGTCTCATTCTCGTCTTCTGAATTTCCATGTTTCACCTTTTTGCTTCAAGTTATACATTATCTCTTATCTTCTTCACTTCTGTCAATTTGGACGTTCACGAAACCAATCAATATAGCTTTCTGTGCCATATACGAATGTTCATTTTTACTTTTCTTTTTTTCTTTTTGCTCTCTGGTAAGACCTAAATGGAAACACGACGAATTTGGTATTCACATACAGAAATCACGACTTTTCACAAAGGTACAAAGAGACTGGCGCGCAGGGCGCACCGGGGTTTGTTTATTTTTTTTTTTTATTTATTTATCATTTTTTTTGTTCATCTTTCTTTCGTTCACACATCGCACGATTCGTCTTGCAAAAATTACACAGAACACGAAACGGCCGACGGCTGTAGTCGTCGGGCCATAGTCATCCTCCCTAAAACTCAACGGTCGCTAAAAAACGGTATCTCCTTGAATCACATTGCATACATTTTACATGGTCTGTGCGAACGTTAACACATTATGTATATTTCGGTAGCCAGAGCCTATCCAGCATCACGACAACAAAGTTTATCTTTTTTATCTTTTTTTTTTGTCCTTTTTCTTTGTTATTTATACTTTTAAACCTTTTTCCGCTCCTTTTACTTCAGAAAAAACAAGACGAAAAAGAAGATTCTGACTTTACCTGTGCAAAAAGTGAGTTTATTTTCAAACTCCATATAGAAATTGCAAAATTTGCTTATGTTTTGTTATTCTCTTCATCTTTTTTAATCTCTTGTTTGCTCCGTTCACAGTTGTATGTTTGTGTGTATGTTTTCATTTTCATTTCACGCGATTGTTACAAATCGCGATCTAGAGCTGGACATTCGGCCCGATTGTACATTCTCATCGCTCTTTATCCTTTCCTCCCTCCCATCTCATACCTATACAATTTTCTTTTATTATATACGATACGTATGAAAAATTATTCGGCATTATAGAGTTACATATAGACAAACTCGCGGCCCACGTTTGAGACAAAAGACACCTCAAACACGTTTAAAAACTTGTATGTAAATCGCACTTTCGTTATACAACTTTATCTTTACGTTTTTTTTTTCTTATTTTTATTTCTCATCTCAAAGGAACAGATACAGTCGCAAATAATCCACACTCAATCAACATATATAGCTTCGCATCGGAATCTCTCACCTCATCTCCCCGTGGGAGACGAGAGTCCCGCCTTAT
Organism: Torymus tubicola; assembly: GCA_035583055.1. Lineage (NCBI taxonomy): Eukaryota > Metazoa > Arthropoda > Insecta > Hymenoptera > Torymidae > Torymus > Torymus tubicola. The sequence goes on from JAWWEQ010000010.1 coordinate 6,030,054, forward strand.
TATTTTTTAGCCGCGTATATTATTGAAAAAAATAGTAAAAAGAGGAAATGTCAACGTGTGGTTTACAAAGCTCTTCCCTCCTTTCAATCGAGGGAATAATCGGTGGTGAGGTGCAAAAGAAGAATAAAAAGTGAACGTCGCGCGACGTATGTCGCGAAAAATTCATTATATACGGAAAACAATTCGGTCGAGCACCGGATCGACTCGTCGAACTTCAAGTGGGCAAAACGAACGACCGCGGGCGAGGGAGAAAACCCTAATGCAGGATAGTCTCCTCTCTATAGAAGAAAAAAAATAAAACAATCTCTCTCTTTATATATATATATATATTAAAAAATAAAACAACGCAGTAGAAGAGAAGAAAAATTAATTGGCACTAGCCCTCGTCGTCGATCTCTCTACCTCTCTCTCTTTCTGCACCGTTCTCCCGCCACCCTCGACGGCCCATGTGAGTCTCGAGGGCCGCGCACTGATCCGCGACGCAATTCTCTCGCTTTCTCTCTCTCTCTCTCTTTCGTTCTCTCGTTTTCTCATCATATACTCTCTTTCTCTTGTAAAAGCTCGTTTACAAAATGAAAAAACGAAGATTATAAAATATATCGTTATATAGACGTCAGGGTAGACAATCCATCGGCGAATGTCCAGCGACGGGAAAAATACTCTCTTTTTCTCTCTTTTTTTCTCTCCCCCAGCTCAACGATGATTCTGTTATCCTTTTGTTTACCTTTTTGTTTTCCACCTCCATTCTCCCAAGTGTGAACTTTTAATTTTATTGGCTCATCGCTTTGCCTTATATTTTTTTTGTTTATCGTCGTTGGTTCCGCGTCTTCGAGGACAGAAATCGGCGAAAAGAAAAGTATTATTTACAACACACCGTTACTCATCGTTTGGAAAAGCTCTTGCGTAATGATTTTTTTTTTGCATTTTCAAGAATTCATGCATATTTTGCTTTTTGGAAAAAACACTTTAGTCGTGCAGAGAGACTTTAATGTATAACCGCTGAATCGTTTAAAGACGTTGCTTAGAATGTCGATAAATATAGAGATATCGAATCGGCCGAGCGCGACGGTCTCGCGATAAATACACCCTCGCTAATAACTTTGTACACTTATGTAGGCATATCTGCAAACGTGAGAATTCGCACTGAAAATACACGTATGGTTTTTTTTTGTTTTTGTTTAGAAAAGTCCTTCCATTAGGAATATATCGTAAGCTTAGTCTAATTTTCCTCTTTGATTATTAAAGTCAATGTAAAAATGTATGTCTTAGGCTTATAGAAACTTACACGAAAGGTTGGCAGTTGTATTTTCGATGCGAATCCCCATAATATATATATATGTATATGTATAATCACCGAACACCGGCTAATTCAGCTTTAAAAAGAAAAATCTAAAACCCATCTGGAGAGCAACAAGCCCGCCCCCCCGTCACCACACAGACATCTTACAAATATCCGGACATTCGAATATTCGCGCGCTTGCACGTGTTATTTATTAATTGCCCATAATTAGTCGTGTTAAAAACTTGTTATACATAATCTTTCATCCGAATAATATAACTCTTACTCGGCTGGAAAGAAAAACTTCGAATATCCGGATCTCCCGACCCTCCATTAAAAATACCGTCGCGCTAGTGCCGATCCGCATGTGACAACCACACGCTTAAACACACGTACACATCCGCATAGCCCGTCCTCGAGGAGAGCCGCAAGAACCAACGGCGCGGAGACCAAAAAGACTATTTCAATCGGAAATAAAGGAGAAAAGGCGCACGTGATCATTATCATCATCATCGGTATCATTATCATCATCATCATCATTATCATCGTCACGCGCGCTCGTGGAGGAGGAGGCTGCCACCTGCATCGAGATATAAGCATCGCTGCGGCAGCCAAAGCTCGACTCTCGCTGGTCCCCGGCTGGTCGACGCACTGCTGGCCGCATTATTGGACGATGCAGCAGCAGGGGTTGCTCGATATCGGGCCCGCGGTTGCGAGCCGCTGTCCGCCTCCCGGTCGCTGTCCCTGTCGCTGGCGATTGGCTACCCTGGCGCACCTGGGCTATTGGTTCTCCAGGGAATAGTGGCGCGAGCGCTTCCAGAAGTTCTTGAAGAAGCCCTTCTTCTTCGGCGCGTCGCTTGCCTCAACACCTGCAACAACAGCGCACACGTGACCCGGTGCACGGGTCAATCGTTAGTTCGTCACTGTAAGAGTATTGAACTTGCCTGTCCATGTATGTGTGTGTGCGTGTGTGTGGTCGGGTTCGTGTTAAGGGAGGGTGGATATGTGGCCGATATATTGAGGGCTGTACTGAGGGCCGGAAGGGAAAAGGGGAGATTGTTAAAGGCGATGGATTACTCGCAGGTATACATACACGCGTGCACTTGCGATCAATTACGCGGGCGGCTACACGTCGCCGCGCTGCCACCGTGAGCTTGATTTACGGTATAGCCAGTATGAAACAGGCGCGTGGAGTATTGCGCTTTTTTTCGCTGACTTTGGGAAAAAGAGAGGCCGGATAAGTTGGGGGGGGGGGGGGCAGTTTTGGGAAATTCTTTATAAGAGGAGTATTTTTTGTAACGTTTTATTGAAAGTTTTTCTGAGAATCCGTGATACGTTTCAAAGTGTAGATGTTAATGACCTGAAGACTCATTTATAAAAATATCACGAAGATTAAAGACACGATTTTATGTTGTTTTTTTTCATAAGATTCCTTTATGTGTTTTCTCAAGTTTAGAAACTAATGGGTTAGTAATTAATTTATTAAATGTAGCAATACCCAAATTAAATAGTTTTTCCTGTAACCGTATTCAAAGTTTTGTAATTTTGGTATTATTTTATATTGAGTTGGTAAAATGCTAATGTACTATATGATTCGAAATCTATTGAAAAGCTTGAATTTTTCCATATAATACTAGAGAATGTTTATTAAAACTTTATCGATTGTACTTTAAGCGAAATAAACCACGCAATAAACGATGTGTACCCCATTCATATATACACTATACTGCTCTCAAATTCACGCATTATGCCGCGCAATTCTTTACAATTCAAACGGGCGTATTGCACAACACTATACCGCGCGGAAAAATGTGCCAGGTTATTTTCCTGATAAAACAAAAGGAAAAAGAAAAAAATAATAATGGAACCGAACTGCGAACAACGTTCCCTACACACACATCTCTATGTTTTTTTTTTGTTTTAATAGAACGAGTCAATCGACGAGAGCCAGTCGCCGTGTCCTCGTTAGAGACTGCGACGCTGCTGCTGCTGCTACCACTCGACTCTCGCGTTCGATTTAAAATATTTCATCCACGTTTTTACGCGTACGACGGCGGTCGCCAGGAGAGAGGATGGTATAAGTCTGCGCGCGCGACGACGGCGCGTCGCCTGCATCCAAAGCAGCCTCTCTTCCGGCTGGACGTCGCTGCTGAGCAGAGGAAGTTTCGAGATATCTTTGCCCGCCTGCCATGACGCGATAAGACCCTGATGTGCGGCTATAGCGTGAAACGCGCGTATAATATTTTCGCTTTCGAAAATTATGACAAAGTGCCGGTGGTGGGGTATTTTTTCCGCGTAAAATCCTCTCGGTTGTTTCGTTATAACGTTGCGGGAGATAAGAAGAACGCGTGCGGTTATTAAAAGTATTCCATTTCGATTGGTGAAATCGAGCGTGGAATGATTAATTTGTTAGTGGCCAGCGGATGTTGTTTTGAGAATATTATTATTGACACGTGTGTGCGCCACTGCCGGTGGTGGCTAGAAATAAAATGCGAAAAGCGTGTCATAGCTCGTATATTTGGAGGACGGAATTCATAAAGCAAAACAATTAGTGAGCGCGAAAATATTTTTTACAATTAATTTTAGATATCGCGATAGTTTTGAGCTGTGCGAAAATAGTTTTTCTATGTTTTTCAAAAACAATGATGAGTGCGCGAGATCGTGTTAATTTTAGAAAAGTTATTATTATTAGTTAAACTTTTACGATATATATGTATAGACTACTATTTATTATACCTTAGTAAGACTGAATTCACAATTTATTTTTTACATAATACAAAAAAGAATACAAAAGATTTAGTAAAATTTTTAAGAATCTATTCTGAATAATTGTGATTTATAAAATTTCATCAAATTTGAATAATATTTAGTAAAAAATTTTCATTAAAAGCTTTATTATTTTATGTCCAGAAAAAAATAAACAAAGATATGTTCTACACATTGATGTAGTAACAACCTATTCTCTAATATCCTTAAATCACATTTTCCACAATTTTAGACATCGTCATCAATGAATCATAGAATAACTTTACATTTTCGGAGAAAATTTTAAAACCACTTTCACTTCGGTATCATTTAATTAGTTACTTTCTGACACAGTATAAAGAGAACTAAAAGAAGTGATCGATTTTTTCACCAAAATTTTCTCTACTTTCACTTAAGAATGACGTACGATACATTTAATTAATTAGGTTTTTTAAATGATTTCACTTTTTCGGTTTTTCTATTGCGTTGTTAGTTAAAAGTTAACGTCTACCTATAGGAATAAAAAATAAAGTTATCTTTAACTGCATAACCGAAACTGCTTTTTTACATAGACACGTAATAGGCAAAAGTAATGTTCTAGTTTTATAAGATAAATAAAAATGAATAAATTAAAAACTTTTTTCCCTAAAATAATTTTAAAGTAAAAACTCGCACAGAAAAAACTTTTCGTTAATGTTCAAGAAGTGCGTCATAAGAATCATAATGACCTGGCGAACTGATATGCATTCCTTAATTAGTTCAGTGATTAAAAAATGAGATTGAAATTTGGTCACATAACGTTACTTATTAATTTCCCGATGACAAAAATGCTTCATTTTGTTTTACATAAGTGATATCTCCTCTACCCATTACACTTTAAGCAATAAATTAAAAGTAGAAAATAGTGACAAATTTCTTTTCTTAAACAATTTTTTCGAAATATTAGTAATCATATATATACACACACTATAAATAATTAGGTTATTTTTAGTTGATTATAATGCTTGAAAAATTAATATTTTCCCATACGTTTTTAAAGTTTATATTTCTTATAATTTGTTTACTCAATTTTGTATATGTAAAGCACATTCCGAATTAGATAACTCGTACTACAAAAAAAAGTATCAGAAGTAATTATAGGTACTGGATTTGATCTTTATGTACTAGAAGTCGACCCTCGGGGTCCGTCAAAATCTGTTTTCCAAAGGTCGTGCACTCTTCTCGCGAGTCAATGACCCCTAAACCATCGACATCCATCTACAATTCTTCAAGTTTCACCGTTATAAAGCTTTTATCCGAGAATGAAATACAATCTAAACACCTTCTCAACAATACTTCGACAGTGCACATAACACAACTCAGCCTCACAAAATGCAACATTCCTTTATCTCCCATAAACAACCACATCCGATGTTTTCGAGCCTCGATCTCATATCACCGCGATATTCCAGTCATCCGCGAATGAATTTGAAAAGCGCGTTCGGCTCGCTTTTCAATATACAAGACAGCTGGCAAAAGGATGTATAGTTTCGTCAATATATCGACCGTGAGTACAAAAAAATCCATAACCGGTGCTCTCTCCTTCTCTCGCATCCACTCCTATATATAAGCGACAATACGACTCTCTTTCTCTCTCACACATTCGGAATCGACTTCTCTCCTCCTCCCGCACGATCGCTTGCTCGCTCGCTTGCTCGCGCGTTTACGTCCGTTTATACGGGGGCTCATATGCATAAGTACATCGAAAGGCCAATGAACGGATGAGGGAAGGAAGATAGCAGTCCGCTCTCTCTCTCTCTCTCTCTACTAGCTCCGGCAACAGCGGACGAGAGAGAAAGCGACGACGACGACGAGCGCTCGCTCTTGCTCTCCTCCGTCGCTTACTGTGTGTATATGTGTGTGCGAGAGAGCGCATGCTGCACGGATCAATACCAATAGCGGCTGGGCGGGCGTGTACGTACGTACGTATATACATATATATATATACATATGTATATATACGCTTGCCGGTGCAACGCGCGGGTGTGTCCCGCAGCGACGATCTTGCTCCGAGGGCAGCAGCAGCAGTAACAGCATCCCCTTCTTCTCGGGAGGGTGGCTGCATAGTAGCAGAGCGGCGCCGGCTCGATATCAAGGAGCGCGGGAGTATAGCAAAATAGTCATTTTTCCTATATAAATTTTAAAATTTCCTCTAGGATTTTTCTCCGTGTACGTTCTTGTGTTTGATTTATAAAGTAGTTCTTTATGCC
>JAWWEQ010000010.1:6037917-6066037 GCA_035583055.1 Torymus tubicola
TTTTGCCCCCCCCCCCCCCCCCCCCCCCGCAGAACGAGAGTCACACCGCACCCTCTTATACTCGCACGTTGCGTATATATAATGCGGCACTTGGCATGTATAGGCGAAGAGAGCAGACGACGAAAAAGTGAGGCTCACCCGCTCACACGGAATGAGAGGCCCTCTCTCAAAAATAACCGCGTAATATTAATAGGCTCGGTGCTCGCGCTCAGTAAAGAAAGAGAGAACGAGAGAGAGAGAGACGCGCGAGTATAGCATACGCGAGAAATGAAGAGAGAAGAGGCGGCGGGAGAGAAGATATTTTGGACGGCTATGACTGTACTCGCGAGAGCGCGTCCTGTGTTCCTTACTAAATTCGGCCCTCCTCGTGCAGCACCGCGGAAAAACTTTCCATGCACGTCGTTCCTCTCTCCCCCTCTCTCTCTCTCTCTTTCTCTTTCTTTCTCGTTGCCGAACGTGCGTACGTGCGCGTTGTCGACGACGACGTCGAAAAATTCAATTTCTAAGCGCGCCATCGAGGATTAGAAGCAGCAGAGAATTTTTAAGTCCCGCGCGCAAGCTATAGGGGGTGAAGAAACTCGGAAGTGTTATGTGAGAAGTCGGTAATCTGCGTGGCTCGAGTGCTCGGCTTTTGAAGAGCTCTGATGCTTTTTACAGACCACGGAGTATTATATTTTTTCTTATTTTTAAGTCATTTTTCATAAAAAAAAATAAAACTTTTTTTATACGAAAAGATTTGAGAGAAGAAGTAAAATGCAGGTGCTCATATCTGCGGGGTGGATGAGGTTAACAGCGAAAGAACTCATAAAAAAGAATATTGGAACATGATATGACCGAGCTTAACAATATAGTGTCGAGGTATACGCTCGTAGATCTAAAACAACTTTCTGCCGTATAGTGCACAAGTGTCGTGAGTTTAAACACAAAAAAAATACTCTTTCGTAATAGTATGAATGTTAAACTATTTTAATTTAAAAATGTAATTAACTTTTAACCGAAACTCAACTAATTTAGGGAAAGCAACTACTTCAAACGTATATGTAACAAGAAATGGTTCAAGAATTTCCGGATTTTATTTCGGGAACAGCGGTTATACTGTTTTGCAATTGCGATGACTCGCCGGTTTATATTTCGATCCACTTAAGTAACCTTTGCATTCCTCTCAAATTGTTTACTCGCAAAAAGCATAGTTCCACATTAATTCGGTCGCATCAATACAGTAAGATTGCCATTAACATTTTTAAATGAAACTTTTGACCAGAAATAGATTACATTTGAAATTTAAAAAATGCTACAATACGCACACTGTTCTTCCCTCCAACTCCCGGTATCTCCCACAACGAACAAAATCACGTAACTGTGACTTTAGTATATATGCGCGTGTGTGCGAATCAGATTTTCACGATGAACATGCGCATAAACGAAACTCGAATCAGTAATATATACATCTGGATGTCTAGGAGATTCTTCGCTTTGTATATTTGCTTTCACAATGAGCCAATGTATTTTAATCGGATCGAGCTCTGCCGCCGCCACTCGCGGAATCGTTAATGACATTGTAATGTTTACACGGCTTCTGAAAATACATCGTGTACTGCGTGCGCGCAAGCCGTGAGCCTCGGTCGGGGGCGAGGTAACGCGCGTGCGGGGTCTTATTTTTGGCCTCGGCGCGCGGCAAACAATATTTCAGCTATTTCTTATTGCGCTCGGTGTAAATCTGGCGCGACTCGAAAATAGCCAGTTTTACCCCCAATAGTTGCGTAGGGAGAGAGAGAGAGAGAGTCGAAGTCACGCATATATATGTACACGCTGCGGGAGGAGAAATTAAATGCTGCGCGTGGCGGTTCTTGGATTTTTTTCGAGAAGTAAGACGGTGAGTTGAAGTTTTACGGTGTAGGATTATATGGGAGAGCTGGAAAGTTTCTGGACTAAATATAATGTGTAATGATGTGGAAATAAAATGTTTTCGGCTTGCATATGTTTGCATAGTGAATGAAAAAGCAAGACTGTATATATATATAATATAACGGAATCATTGTTTATGTGTTGAAAAAAAAGTTAACATTTAGACGTATAGATATGTATATATATTTTGTCATAGCGCGGAAGCGATAATTGATAACTTACCAGCATAAGGACCGGATGGCGAAAGATTATCCTTGCCGGTCTTCCCGTCTTTGCTTCCACCCCCTGAAACAACAAGATAAACATTGCGTTAGCCAAATAGCGATCGGCGAGCTCACAGTGTCGGGCTGCGCTTATCTCACAGAGAGTAAACATTCGTAAAAATATATATATATAGAGAGAGACAGTGACAGAAATAGAAAGAAGTAGAGTATATTAAATATGCGAAAGAGAAGGAGAAAAAGAGCGAAAAAGTATAAAGCTCTCTAATGTCGACTTCACGCTCATAAAATATAGTAACAAACTTGTCGCTTTTGTCGTTACTACAACTACATATATATCGCGTAATTGAACCATCGTTATCGCTCTCCTATAACACACGTTCAGCTACTCCTACGACTACGTAAACTTAGTCGTCAGGTATATAGTCCTGCTCGTAATCCGCGTAACTCGCGAAGTCATGATTTCGTTTAGCGAGTATATATACGGAATGAAAGGGAGGATAACGCGAGGAGAACGAGTATAAAGAAAGACTAGTACGGGATGCTCGCTGCAATCATTATGGCCACATCGTGTCGTCGACAACGACGACGGCGACTATACGACGATAACTGTACATTTTCTATACGAAGCGCGGTGATTTACGCTTGCCGCTATCTCGCGAGCTGTCGCGCAGGATGCGCTCGGTAGCCGATAGCTACGTGAGCAAGCGCGTATACATGTGTGTGTGTGTGTGTAAGCGCTCTGTGAATAGAAAGAGTTTTAGAGGCGAGCTATAGACGTTGTATGTGCTACGGAGTCAAGTGTCTATTGGTTGACTTTTCAAAGTTCGCTCTCTCTTTTTTTTGCAGTGATAGGTAAATGAGTGAGTTTTTTTTTCGAAAGAAAAAGAGTGGGCGCAGAGGAGAGTCAATGAGAGTAGATTTTTTTTTATTTCGAGTTGTTCTTGAAGTATGCGTGTGTGATGAAGTACTATGGCTTTCGACTTTTTCTTTTGTAAATAATGTTGTTACTTTTTGAAAAAAAAAAATGTCTATTTGAGTTGCCTATTTTTTAAGCTAGTTCTAATGAAAGGAGTATACAAGTACGATAGATTGATATACAGATGAGAATAGATTAGACTAAATAATTGCTAAAACTAAAAGTTGTATCTATCTAATTCTACCGTGCTACTATAAAATTTACATAACAAAAGATTTTAGTCTAGACGAACTGCTGAACCGATCAAAACAAACCGTTTCCGTATAACTGTATTTTTTATGGTTAGAAGATTAAATTACTTGATTAAAATAAAGTGAAATTTAATTTCATAAAAGAATTGAAGATATGCCGTCGATTGTTTGGCATACTAAATAATGTATAAGCTTTGTTAAGAACTGCAACAGCGCACAGTAGCAATAAATATTTTTTTTTGTTTTTTCGACAAAACACTGAACGTTAATTCGTAAAGCCCACATGAACGCAGTGATTAAAACGTCTCGGAATGCACAACTACATGCTTGACTGCAATTCTGTATTCAAAGGCTGAACCTTACTTTTACGTCCTACCGATAGTATACTAATAGCAGACATTTATGGCCAAAAATAAACGTTCAGAGCGACCGGTAATTAATATACAGAAAGTGAATTTTAATTACACTGTGACGCTGATTCATCTCGAACACAGTCGGCTTCGTTATGCGTCGCACAAGTAAATTGACAATTTACGCAAAAATAGTAGGAGTTAAAAAATAGTTTAACGGGTAGTACCTGTACTTCTCTCGCAATTTATAGTACAAGTTTTTGAGTATTTTAAACGTATACATTCTTCGTACGAAATGTGTTATATTCTATTTATAGCTATACTCTACAATGTAGAAAATGCCAGAGTTAAATTTAGTCACGACTATATAACTTAGAGTCTGCCTGCAAAATATTTAATCAGCAGCTGAAGCATATAACCGCAATACCCGCGCGTTTGACAAATTACATTCGATGCGTGAATCAGCGTCATCGAGTCGCCTCGATGCCCATTCCTCGTAAGCTATTTGAACGTACACCATACGCCTTGCCGCAGACAACATTTAAGAAGCAATAATGCGCGTATGGTTCCATAACGGTCGGTCCGCCGCTCATTCATATTCACGGCTAATTGACGTCGCGATTCGAAATAACGATCGCTCACCGCATTAACCGAGCCGATAAAGCAATGCAATCTTTATACATATACACATACATTTATATAAATATATACCTCTATATATACGCATTAAAAAAAAACAAGGCACGACTAAAAAGTGCATCGCGCGTTATTTAATTCCGTGAACTCCACTCGACGGATCGTTATATCAACCAGGTAGAAAACGCATGGCCCTAGACGCGCTACTCTTTTTCACGTATATCTACTCGCGACTTAATGGGCCGAGACTCGTTTTCGCAGTTAATCCGCGGAATAGACGCAAGCGAGCGGCCGACGAGAGGAAAAAACTTCGGGTGAAATAACGGGGAAGCGAGCGCAATTCAAAGCCAAGAGCGAATGAACTTGCTATATAGAGAGCGCGCGCGCGTACACACACGCGAGAGACGTATAACGTGCGATTAGAGAGGATTTGAGCGCCTCGTGTCACACGACGCGGTGGTTTTACTCGGATTGTTTTCCGACAGGGAGTAAGTGGACTTTGAGAAGCAGGACGGAGACTTTAAATGTGATAATGCGCTCGAAAAGATGTATTAAAAGTTTAGCTATATATTATTTTAAATGCGTACATATAAAGAAATTCTAATATTTGATATAATAATGAATATAGTAGGCACAATTTGGTATCATTAAAAGTATATTAAATATTTATTTTAACGTTAATTACGTTAAGTATTTGTGAAAAAAATTCAATCAAAATTGTTAACGTGTATGTGCATAGACCGATTAATGAAATAATTATGATGTTGAAACGCGGTTGTTGACTTCGATCATTCTAGAAAGAAATTTAACGCTATATGATAATTATAAAAAGAAAAAGTGTAAATGTACTCTTAAATTATTAATGTGCGTGAAAGTATTACGAGTTTTCACTCATTTATGAGCATTCGAATATTTCTATTACGCGCGTATAAATACACAAGCAGCACGAATATTATACATTAAAATAAATGAGTAAGTAATTGATATACACTAATATCTTAATGCCTTAACGCGCAATTAAATACGTTAACAGCCATTAACTACCTGCTAAACAAGAAACGCACCTACATATATAGATAAAAAATTAATCGGCTCGTCGCCGAGAAAACGAAAAATCCCAATGATCGCGTACACCTTTCCATATACATACACGTAACAAATAACGCGCCATATCAATAAACACCCAACCTATCATCAACCATGCATCGAATTCCACGTAAAAGTAACAAAACCATCATCCACTGATATATATATAACGCCGCATAGTGCTCTATAACCACACTGCTCCTATTCCCGAACTCGTCTCTTATACCTCCTTCTCGAACGGTGGACGCATATAAGCGACGCAGCCGAGCGATCTCGAAAGTGAAACGCACGCGCGACGGGAACGGCGTCGGGCACGAGCTATTAATTGAAAAAGCAAGCTCGGCTGCATAAGAAAACCAAGACAGCGAGACGACGTTGCCACCGCCGTCGTTGCGGACGATCACCTGCGCAGCAGCAGCAGCAGCAACAGCAGGCAAAGACCGGTCTACCCATTTCCCTACATAGCCGGTTAAGGAATGTGGCGCGCACGTGTGCACTGGCCGATAGGTGTATATATGTAGGGGTGTGTATGTGTGTGTGTCTGTGTGAATGTGTGTGTATATATACACATACGAGTATATATATAGAGAGAGAGGCGAACGTGCGATTACTTCCCGGTGCAAGCGAACGAATGTATATATGCCGCCGCCCTTCCGCGAAGATATGAGCGGGAAATTGGTAGCCCCATTAGCCAGCGGGAGATGATGATGGCCGAAGCGGAGGAGAGTCGATATTACGGGTACCACCGCGAGCCACTGATGGCCTGGAGAGTTCGTTTTCTATGTGTTTCTTTTCTATTTTGTTTTTTGTTTTGCTTTGAAGAGATATGGTGCTCGCTCGTTGTGGGAGAGGTTTTTCTCCTAGGTGTTGTTTTGGAGGATGCTGCGTTTCCTGTAAGTGTGTGCAGGAGATAGAGAGGCTTAAGTGTTTCTGTTACTGAGGCTTTTGAATGGCTACTGGGAGGGAATTAAGGAGAAGAGAATGTCGAAGTGGATGAAAATTTATTCGTTTTGTCTTAAGAAGAAGTGTAAAGTTAATAAACACATATATAGTAGAAACCAATGAGTTCAGGATAGAAGAAATGTCGTTAGTTAAATAAAAAATTTAATTATATGAAAAAAAAAAAAATAATAATAATTCGTTTGCGATGAGAGACGCACGTATTTCGTTTGTATATATTTATAGGCAACAAATTACGCAGACATTGAATTGAAATTTATCACCTGCCGCGAGATAAGTAATTTAACGAAATTAACAGCGATAGCACTATTCGGGCGTGTTCAAGGTTTGATATAAAATGCAGCAATATTAAAGCAACAAAGAGCTAAGTGAAGCTTAACTTTATAGCGTTTGTTATGGCTGTTACATAAATTTAATAGCAATGTACATATATATATATATATATATATTTATGAAACCTGAAAGAAATCTTGCATTCAGCATAACTATGCAAGCTAAAATTTCAAATAAAAGCGTCTATGCTTTCATGCAAAATTTATGTTTCTTATTTTGCAATATCTATATCTAGAAAAGTGTGTTATTCATTGTTATTTTATAGAAAGAGAACGTGTAAAGTTAAAAATTCTAAATAGTCGAAATGACTCTTACGAGAAATTGAAAGCATCGAAATGTGCATAATAAGATTAAAAACGGCACAAATTAAACTGTTCTGATGTTAAAATTACTAATGTTAAAATTATTCACCTATCCTAACGTAAAACATTGGCAAAACTTAACGATGGAGAACCCATTGTTCTTCATTTCTTCGAAATCTTCATACAAAATGCATTGTCTGATTTTTGAGAAACCCTTATCAGAGAACGATAAACAGCTTCGACATTGTATCTCCCGACTTTGATAAAATGATAAAATGCAATTGTAATCTGGCAATAAAGACGTCTATCGAGGAAGAGCAATGGCATGGAGCTGCCGCGACTCCTCGCGCGCAGTACGGCGCGAATGGATGCGCAGGCAATGTATACCGGTTGCTATACGGTGTGTAGACGTCTGGACTCCGCGTATAAATCAATATAAAGGCTTCGAGAGCCCGTGCCGAGATGAGAAAGAGAGAGAGAGAGAGAGAGAGTTGTATAGCACACTACACGCGAGCGTGTTTGCCGTCTGACTTCTAACTGGCAAATACTATAACGAGAAAAACAATAATATATTTCTGGCAGTTTTATGTACTTTTTACGCACTTCTATATTTTTCTTTTCATCAATGTATACGATACGTATGAGGTCTTTGAATAAATAGCAAGTTCATAGAGTTATATACAGATAATATGCCTAAAGCATATTGTTTTTAACAATGCATCACTTATAAAAAGCATAATAAAGAAAAATTGTATTGATTCCAACAAAATATTTAACTGTTAATAATCAATATACCCTGAACAATTGCAACAAACAAAACGTGCTATACACACTACCAACAACTGCATTCTTTCAGCAATTCACACCGCGCCATAGTCATTCCAGAACGTGTATTTTTGTGTTCATCGTTCGCGCCCTCTGCCAGCCCCCTCACATAGAAACAACGACTGCTGTGTGTATATATATACATATACATATACGCGCGTGTGAGCTAAAGAAAGAAAGAAAGAAAGAAAGAAGTGGCTTTACCGCGCCTATCGAAGGATTAGCTGCGAGTAGTCGAGGGACCCTTCCGTAAACGCGCGGCATGTTGAAACCACCTGGCTCCTCCGCCTGGTAATCAGTCGGCTTACATAGCACGGCCGAGCGAGCTATATTGTATATAGCGGGTGAGCGCTGTCACGAAGCAGAAAGTCAACAGCCTGGCTACGAGTGCAATATGACGGCGGTTTGCTCTTTATCTGCTGTATATATGCTAACCTGATTGAAAATGCGACGGAGGGTCTGTGTATGTGTGTACTCATGGGTTGGATATATAATAAAGTTGCGACCACTTTTTTCATATATAATTCAAAAATATAGAAGTATAGTTTAAGCATCGTCTAGTGAAATTGTAAGAATAAATTTAAAGTTATTCATATACACGGTGTCCCTCTCCAAAAAAAAGAGTTTTCTCCAAATTCTCTTCTATTAAATTGAATGAACTCCCATAATTCTCTGTATAACGATCACATACATCTTCATTTATGAATACATCAACTCGTCGCGTCGCTTGTAAGCGCTGTATTTCACACCAAAGCCAAACCAATACATAATACACACACACATATATATATTACCCGTCCATTTTCATCGTGAGAAAGTGCTTTCATTCTGCAGTCCGACAGTCAAGCGTAAAATATTCATGTGACTCAACAGATATTGCCTTTCAATGAATCCACCGCGTCCTCTTCTCCTCCTCCTACATACATACATGCATGCATGCATGCATACCCGCGCTATATATACGACTCCACTGCAACACTAAAGCGCCAACTTCAACGCGTGCGCGTTTACATATAGAAAGAAGAATGAACGCGCGCAAAATGTATACGTGTATGTAGCATCGTGAAATTCAATACAGCGGTAGGTAGGTAGGTAGGTAGGCCTTTTTTCCCTAACGAGAACGAGTTCAATGGGTCGCGTGTGTATATATACTGCGAGGGAGGAGTTGGCCGTTTCGTCCCTGTCGCTAGAGTAGATCCGAGCCCATAGAAAAACCGAAGCCTGGACGCTATCGATTGGGTCCGCAAGTAATTCTCGATGTCAATTGCTGACTTTCCTCGCAGCTGAACAGCGATCGATTGATGCGTGGCAAAGGTTGTACAAAAAGTAAAATTTTATCTAAAGTATTTTAATAGTTTGTGATGCTTTTTTTTTTATTTTACCATACATTTTTGTTCATGAAAAATCAAAAGGATTCTGAAATAACCATTGAGAATTACAGAAAAGTTTTTACTATACTTTAAAAGCCCATTAAGATTCTTGCGACAATATGTATACGAAAGTACATATCATTATCATTTGTGTCATCGACTTGCTACTCTGTAATTCGACAATTAAAGCGCGCAGGCAACCATCGTCGTGTCTATCCGCAAGGAGCATCTGTCACTCGATGCGTGGGAGGCCGTGAAATTTCGTCTATTTATAGAAGAAAGTTAGTGGCCCTCTCTTGGTCTTTGAAGAAGCCAAGTCCTCTCGTATAAATGCTGATTTTATTCACGCGAACATCTTGAAAGTGGTGTCGGTATTTTTACGAGTGCAACGTTTCGTAGGAAACGTCACATTATGGTATTTATAGAATCGTAGTTATAAACGCTTCACACATAGTTATTAATAACAACAAGTGAATAATAAAAATAAAGTACTGAAATATAAAGATTTTTCATTTCAACCTATCGGTATCTTAGTATTTTCTCGAAAATACAAAAAAAAAAATGTCCTTTTCTCAACCAAAAGCAGACCTCCTTTTGTCATTCCGAGTAAATATTTTAATTGCTCTCAATGTTAATTAGAAAACAAACACGTTGCTAATTGTACTTCTTTTATTTTTACTTCCACGCTCCAATGTCGTACACACGCAGCTACTATATAGGCAGCAAAACAAAAACACTATATATATATACTAGCGTCAATGCGCATTGCTCATCGCCACCTGCGCGCCTCGCTACAAAAGCTAGGAATCTTCTGAGCAGCACAAAAGGCCAGAAAAACAGCGCCGAGGAAATCCTTGGTATGCCCGCACGACCACTACTATATATATACAACGACTACTACTACTACTACTACTATAGCGTACACAGCAAGCGTGCGCGCAAAATCATTTGGCCGCCTGCACTTTGCGCGTGTGTATAGCGTTTGACTCACGACGCAAAACGGCTGCTTGACCGTTCGCCTGTGTGCACATTTTCTCTATATAGCGTCGTCAATTTCCGCGTTAGTCTATATCCTCGTGTGTGTGTGTGGGTTGTTGGAGAGCGAAAACGGCATCGACGCTTTGTCGCGCTCGTGCGCGTGTCAATCGTCACGGCTCGCGCGGAGAAAGAAGCCGGAAGGCCTTTAATGCCCCGTATGACACGCTCCGTTGTAGAAGTAGAGAGGAAGTATAGAAACGAGCTGCATGGTGAAGATAGGTCGTTGCTAGGGTTCGGCGGGATTTGTAAGATCGGCTTTCCTTTTTTTTTTGTCGGTTTAAAATTTGAGTATAAAGCTTTTTTTTCGAAAATATTATAGAGTTTACTATTGTTAATGGTTGAGTTAATAGTTTTTTAAAATGGTATATGTTTCTTTTGTAGAGGATAATATTATATTAAAAATAAACGTCGAATGAAGCTTAAAAAACTGTAATATATATTTCAAATTGAGCTTTAAAGTAGCAAAATGACCATTAGAAAGCGAATCCGAGGAGTGCAGTTAAGTCTGAACCACTGTATAACCGGAGAAATATGGCGAAGCACCTGTAATTTGAGTGGCACTTGCCGCGAAGTAACACCGCGGGTTTTCTCGGTTTCGATTTACGGTTTTCGAGCGACAAAGTTTCCTTAACAAGGTTAAGATACTCTCCGGTTATTAAAATTAATAACGCTCTATTGAAGCATCGCCCTTTCCGTACTTACGCTTATAGAACTCGAAATGATTCTACTATATTGCTATTAAATTTAGTCGCGCTTTGTGCTTTGAGAATTACAGTGATGTCAATTAGAACACTTTGCTTGTATAAAGTACACCTAATTAATTAATACAGCACGTAGCGTCCCACGCGCACCGATATGAAACTATATTATTATTAATAAAAATTCATAGATAAAGAACTGTCTGTAAAATTTCCTGCAAAACCATTCTTCTCTATATATCGTCCGAGCTTTGCGTGCCAGACAGAGTGAAAGTAATCCGACACGTAGTGTCGATTGCACGTGCTCGTGTCCATCACGAATAATTTCTGCTTGAGTCATTCATTTTGAGATTATACCGGCCGCACTTTATCAGCACAACAAAAGCTCGACTGCACTCCTCTTCACGACTATAATATACATGCGTATATACTTCTCGACCTACTGTGTACTACATTACCAAAACTACTGCAAGACATTTCGAAACAATTCTATATATCAAAAAAAGCACATAGACGTACCGAACGAACGCATAATAATCTCGAACAAGGGTATCACATCTTGCTATAAATATAATACGCAAAAGAGTAATGCACCGAACAGCGCAACTTTTCTCTCTCTTTTAGCCGCGGCTCTGTGTACAGACAACACCAGCGGCGTTTTTGCAAACTGTGTCTCAACTTTTGCCGCTCGCTCGCTTGCTCGCTCGCGTCTACACGCCACTCGATACGTCACCGGAGGGATACACAGTGGCTTAACGCGCTTTCCCGCACAAAAAGTTTCCTAGCCCGCGCGCCATCTGTCAACCTGCTTTCTGTCGATCGCTTTTTACCCTCTGCTCTCTCATGCGAACCGTTATGCCGGAAAATTCGCCTGGACGACGACGTGCGCATGTACGCGCATGGATTTGTGGACTAAAATAGCCATGTATATCGGTGTTCATTTTTTTTTTTTTTTTTTTTTTTTTTATTAAAAAAGAATCTAAATATTCCGTGTATTGTGTAGTCATGTAAAGATTATTTGAATTTAGTCTTTTAGTTATAGTAATTTTGTGTTTAATAGTTTGTTTCAAGATAAGCTACAAATAAAACTTTTATTTACATCGAATGCGTATACTTTAAAATTGTGATCTATATAAATATAATTACACAACGGAAACTTGAACGATTAATTGCATTTCCTGGTCGATCACGATCGCGCCTCTCCTCAGCACCTGCGAGATTGTTTTTCTCCCCCTCAATCTTCTCATATATACTTACAAGACACAAGAATTCGTGTATGCTCGCGCCTTTAATTGGATCGATCGCGCGAGAATCGTGGGCGTGAACGCTGCGCATAAATTCGCGTCGCGTGATAAGTTAATGCCGCGGTCGCATGTGTGAGTTAACGATATCATTTAATTAACGAGCCTCGATCGAAGCACTTTAAAAGCGCTCGAACGGGCGCCTCTTGATATTTATTCATGTGCGCGCGTGCGCTACCACGATCGATCGATTGATTGTCGTCTCGATTATACATATAATATATATATAAGTTAGCACTTCGTATGCGCATAAAAATCGTCACGCGTGTGCTTTTGGATGCGCTTTTCAGAAACGAAGTATATATACTGCCGGGTTCCATAAATCTGCGAGCGTGTTTTGGATCTTATATTGTGGGAGGACGATAGGTAAACACGCGATAATTATGTCAGAGCTTGATAGATGAGCGTGAATGTATATATTTGGTTTGGGAGATTTACTGTTTGCTTGATTCGCATCAAGACAAATGGTACCCCGAGGTTATTTAAGGTGTTAGGCAATTTTTTACTGTGAGTTTTTACGCCTCAAGTGCATCTACTGTTATGTAATGGAAGAGGAATGGAAAAAGAGGTTTTCTATCGTAGTCGAAATAATATACTTGATAAATTAATGAAATTCTCTTACATCGTGATTTATTATTTTATATATTAAGAAACGGTGACGTTTGTTCGTTCGCAAAACTCTGCAAAATTCTGTAACAATTTTCGCTCTTAAAATAAGCCAATATTATATACGTACACTGATGAGCGACATTACAAGATGTAATCACAGAGCCAACAGCGCCGTGCGGCTCATCGAAACAACTTAACGCGCTCGCAAGTAATTTGCTTTCGTTAGGGCGTTGAAATTCGTACCGAGAATTCACTTTCGTTCAACGAGCGTAAAAGTCATCGCGAACCAGCGTTTGCGCACCCCACAACAACTTTTAAATCCCACCTCGGCCATTCGCGTTAACTCGCACTGTGCTAGCGCATCGCTTGGCATTCTCTATAAACACTACACTCACTCTTTCTCTCTCACTCTCTCTCTCTTTCTCGCGAGATACAAACTCCACGATTACTCGGCGCGCTGAATTCCCGCGCGCTCGTGCGATATAGGGGGGAAAGCGAAAGTGCGTGTGTGTGTTTTGAATACCATCGGTGCTTAGCGATCGCGTAACACACATACACAAACACACTTACAGCTAACAGGCACGCGCGCGAAGTAGAGCCAAACAAAACAAATAAGGGAGCGGCGAAATTTCAATTAAACCGCTGCGGTATACTCTACACGTGATAGACGCGAGGATTCCTCCTCGTGCGAAAAGGAGGAGGATTCCATCACCGCTGCGTCATCGTCACGGCGGCTTTGCGAGTGAAAAACTGGTTTCCACTGAGTTCTCTCTCTCTCTCTCTCTCTCTCTATACATATATATCTCGTTCTTCGGGAGGCGTTTATATAGGCACACGAGAGTACGGAGCGAATATCTTCGGGAGCTATTGAGTCTCGGGGAGCAGACATCGAGGCGCGATACAGAACGCCGAGATCGATGATGGAACATGCCACCGTCGTGGCTATTTCCTCCCCTGCGTCTATGCGGGAGGGAGACCGGATGCTTTTCATATATGCGCTCTGAGTGAAAAGTTTCGGGAGAGGATTCCGATGTGAGATTTGAAAACGAGAAGGGAGATGCACGTGCGTGTGTGTGTGTGTGTGTGTGTGTGTGTGTATGAATAAGGTGTGGATGTTTGCGCTTCGACGTGGTGGTACGACATTGCTGAATGTGATGTAAAAGTAAAACGTAAAATGTTGATACAGTGTCTTGGTACTTTAGGAGATTGTTTAGCGGTCGACGTGTGGATAATTTTTCGTGTAAATCTTATACGTTAATTATAGATATTTGAAGAGGAAATTTAACTTTTACATTGGTCAGTACTAATGTAATGGAATGTGTATTGTACCGTGTCTTACTGGATTTATTAAAATTTTGACCCTTAATTTGGCGTATTGCACGTTATCGCCTGAGTAAATCAAGTAGTTAATTTGTCTTTGCTCTTTAATGGCCCTTGTAGGTGTCCTTCGTGTGGATCAAAATAAGAACGTGCTTGCTTTTAGCTTCTTTCGGAGTACATTTGATTTTTCGACGGAATAAAAACTATCGATTTTAAATAGCAGTAGAATGAGATGCATATTATATCTCCTCAAGGTTTGATAATCCACAATTTACATACACATTTTAGGCACGAGCGTTACAACTTTGTTTCGAATTTCTAATGTTTACAATCTATGTTGCTTTGTGGCTTCTTACAATGTATCAACTAAATTTTAATGATATGTAATAAGATACCACAACAATATTCCGCGTTTAAAGATATTTATAAATACTCTTCAAATAAACAGTATTATAGATAGTAAAATGATCAGCAAATAAAAAAAATTCTACAGAAATTCTATCATGTGTTCTATATGTAATAGTAATCAAGTTTCACTCGCCTGATCGTAAATATTTCAAGGAGAGAAGAAACAAGGAGAAAGAAATTCTTCTCTGATTTCTTTATAAGAGAGGTAATAAAAATGAATGTCGTGTCAGAAATGAGTAAGCTCTGAAGCACGCAATAGTGTAGTTCTGAAGTCACTGGCACTGATAAAAAAAATAGGTACTGTGCGAAATAAGTTTCAAACGAGAACGTCATAATAGTAATATCAAATTTTCAACGTTGAAAAATCGTATCGAAAATACGTCAAATTAAAATAATAGATATAGATTTCATTTATAAATATTTTCTTTTGAGCAACTTTTTTCATTTATCTTTGATCATTCTTCATCCTGTTATAAAGTTCAGTACACTATTGATTTATAATCTTCTCGTGTTACACTGCACGCTTGACAGCGAGGCGAAAAGGCGAGAACTAAGCATGCGAACTCTCGCTCCGAATCCACAAGTTATCGTCTCACAATTTACAAGCTGTTAATTCATGAACTTGCAGAGAAAAACTACGCGATGCTAGATAAAAACTGCTTGACAAGTAGGTCGATCGTTTCAGAATGATCGATCCAGAAAAGTCAGCTTGTTATGTATAGATACGTCAATACATAAACAGTACAGCTGTCACGATGGAGCAAACCGACCCGATAATATTTTTAACTATAGTGTCCAAGAAAAAAAAACATTACTACCAGTATAAGTTATTGCATAAATATAAGTAAATAGGTTACACTTTTAGAACGTAAATTCTGCTTGTGACTTATAGATTAACGAGATGATAAACCAAGACAAAAATGATTTTGTAACACGTTAAACAGTTCTTGAAATTAATATAATTATTCGTATTATTTTGTTAAATCTATTAATATATATTTAAAATTTTTTACTTGCTTGTATATAGAATCTCAAACAATTCTTAAAATCCAAAGAACTTATGGTCCCACCGCTAATTAATTTTTAAAGCACGACCTCAAATCCTCTGAGCCGATATCCACACGAAGCCCTTTGCAGACACGTGTGTTCGGGCAATTACCAGCTCGACGCATAGAGCAGCACAGAAACTTCTCCCTCCCACCCTGTGGTAATTGGCACTTTTACGAGTCGAGCCACTTTTCCGTGGCTCATTGGTATGTAGGTGATAGGCACCGAGGGGAGGAGAACGAAAAAGCCTTTTTCTCCGGTACGTACGTGCACTCACTTACCGGGAGGGTAGAAAGCATTAGCTGCGCGAGAGGAAAAAGGGCTGCTGCTACCATCGCTATATATATACATCTACACCGTCGGGGTCATTTTTCTCCGGTGCAGTGTGGAGCTCTGGGGTGGTTTCCAGCGGGTCGCGCGCTAGACGCGCTCACAGACGGAAGTAACGATTGCGAGAGTAGCGACGACCTCGCCCCCGACGCTGTATAGCCGAGAGGACAGCGGGGGGCATGCACCTCGCTCGCACGCGTGCTCGTGTGTGTATATATATATATATACATGGGTTAAGTAAGTACACGATGTACGTGTATTACGCGTTTTTCTCGAGTACATGTGTGTGTGGGTTGCCACGAAATGGGTTACACGCACATGCTTGCTGTTTTTTTTTGTATTGGATCGCGGGTGAGAAAGAGACTTATGAGAGGGCGAGTGCGCGAGAGGAAAACAGCTGATTACGGGGTGTTGGTCGCGACGATCGATTCGCACGCAGAGGTGAAGAGGGGGCAAAGCCGAGGCTGAGGTCGTCGTAATTTCATTACGGTGCAATGTCGCCTTCTTATAGGCTTTATTTAGATATCATTCGCAGACGCTTTATTTATTCTCAGTTGTTTACTGTTTAATTTTCAGAATAAATGATATGTTGAATTTTTATTTTGAAAATCTCCTACAGTAAATAGAACAAAAATGCTTTATTTATAGATGTAACCTTATGAGATTTTACATTTTTAATCCCTTTAAAATAAAATGCATGTATTTTTTATACAGATAACAAAAACAAGGCATAAAAACCAGTACTACGCGTCGCCAGCAACTGAAACCCTTCGAAACAGACCGCACACATCAAACTTTCCCTCGCCTTCCCCGAAAGCAACAATACAAAGACGAGCAACGCCTGGGCGATAAAGCCACTCCCCCTTCCCATTCTTATCCACGTCGAAATTCAGAAAAATACCAGACGAAAACGAGCAAAACTACCGTATATATATATATATACGGATCCATGAACGGATGAAGAAGAGAAACGCGCGAACACATATATATACATACTCACGCGAAGGGAGAGAATTTGACTTCCAAAGCTGCGCGTTGCGCTACCCCCTGCTTGCGAGCGAGCGAGCAAATGCTACTGCACGACCGAAAAACATTTCCTGCGCGGCCTGCGCACGCAGTGCGGGCGACCTCCTCTCTCTCTCTCTCTCTCTCTCTCTCGCTCTCTTTAGCGGTGAGGCAGAGCGAGAGAAAGAGAGAGAGAGCGTAAGCCCTACCCTTTTTTTCACGAGCAGAACGCAGAGGAGGTACACCCGGAGTGTATATAGGAATATTAATTAGTGCTGCGAGTATGTATGTATGCGTGTCTCGTTAGGAACCGCGCGTGTTCCAGATGTATATAGCTTTGTAGGAATGGAGGCTTTTCAGTGAGTGATCTGTTTTGTGCGAACGATGATTCTTTGAATTTTCTGAATTTTATGCAAAACTGTATGAAAGTATAAGGCGAAATAGCGTATTACATTAAATTATTATAATATTTTACATTTTTTTCTTAATTAAACTACACATGTATATAATCAAAAAATGTACATATTTACCAGAAATACGTGTCATTTTGTTAAATTCAAAAGCAATTACAAATTAATTTTCGCGTGAAACATTGGGTTGCGCGCGTCGTTGGTATGCAGAAAAGCGCGTTGCACGCGCTCTCGACAGCGAAATTGGCTTTGAGTTTCAGCGCTGATAATGCGCGCCGCGTGTCGTATGACTTATCGCCACAGAGAAATCTTGACCGCGCGCGGAAAGACCCTCGACTAATGTCTCCATTTGCACCTGGCTTAATCAGTCTTTGAAAAGACTGCACGAGTAAAATGAAACTCAGAGGAGATATAATAAAGCGTTGTTCAGGCTTGTGATGAAGTTTTTTCTAATTTACGAGAGAATGGAAATGACAAAGTTAGCTTATTCTTTCTTAAAAAAAGTGATGAAGGAAAGTTGAAGACAAAGTAAAACGTTTGGGGTTGGTCGAGTCCGATAGACTATAAGCTCGCGATTTGTCGACGGTGAATTTAGCTCGGCACTGAAGATTTTATCTAATTTATCCGAAAAGAACCGCGAGAATTTAAATCGTTTAACAATTAAATTAGAAACATAGAAATTAGAAGTATATTTTTGGTTAGAATCCGTTTTTACATGATAGAAAGCTGCAAAAGTTGTATTCCAGTGGAACCCTAACCTCGAAATTTGTCTTCATTGCAAATAATAAGATAATAAATACAATACCAGTTTCAGTGTAAAATTGTATAAATCTTAGAATATTAAAAAAAAAAAAAAAAAAAATGTAATTTTAAATATATTGGTAGTATAGTATACATGAAAATATAATTTTTGTGTTATTACTAACAATGTGCTAGTATGTATATGATATAAGGCAAATGTAATAATCGTTGCGAGTAAAATTCCAATAAGAGCATTATCTGAAAAATAGAAGATATAAAAGTGTAAAGGTCGTAACTTTGCACTATTAAAATGCCAAGTTTGTTACCAGCACGACTGCACAATAGAATTGCAACTGGTGATAATTTTCTTGCGACGACGCTTTTATAAGACCGTTGAATTTAACTTTTTACAATCGTTATCAGAAAAAAAGCTTTCTCAAGCTCTTCCCGAAGTCAAGTTACAGAAAAAAAGGACACCATAATGCAGAAAACTGACTTGGCGCACACGTGCAGTGAGAAAAGTTATATTTTCGCTTCGTATCACGCTCGGTTCTCTGCGATAAGCGGTAGTTACCGGTCGGTCAACCTTTCATTATCGGCACGCTCGTTACGATGTTTGCTTGTTTCCCAATCGCGTGCGCGCGCGCGCTTTCGACGTCTTTCTTTCTGTCTTTTTCTCTTTGGCTGCGTATAACACTGCTCAAGAGACCGAGCAGAAAAGAAAAGAATCACTCGCGCTGAAAGAAAGAAAAGTAGCGCTAGCACGGATTACGGCTGTCTCTCTCTCTCTCTCTCTCTCTCTCTCTCTCTCTCTCTCTCTCTATAAATAAACGATTGATAAGGAGCGACGAACACCGTTGACTTTTCTCCCGCTAGCCATTGTTCGACGAAACGTGAATGTATGCATGTAAGTGTGCACGAGAGAGCGACAATTTGCGAGTTAAACAACTGCAGCGCAACTAAACAATGCCTTTAAGGGGTCCGCGGGGACAACGACATACGTTGCCGAAGGAGCTGGAAAAAGAGTGCTGAAAAAAAAAAAATTTGTTTTCAGTGTATAGCGACTGCAATGCTGAGTGTCTTTTTGCCCGCAGGAGAAACTTCGTTTCTATGAGGCGCGCATTTTCTGGTTCGGTCGCGAAAAGTCTTTATTGGACACTTTGCGGCGCGATCGTGTTTGCGAAGACAACGCGAGGATTTTACACGACAGTGTGAGTTGAGTTGGACGTTTTTGTGCTGATAACGTAATTTTGAGAAAAATATTATTTGATCTGTGAGAAATATAAGTGTTGAATCACGTACGATAGTTTTTGTTCCCTCAGCTTCATTGTTACTTTGAGCATCAAGCACAATCCATTCACTCGTACAATAACGTCAGTAGATAATAACAACAGTTATATATGTATACAGTCAAGTGCCTGCACTAAGCAACATCCTTACATAATCGACTATTATCGTCCACTAAACACCGGGAGACACCATAAATAAATTTGCTCAACTTTTAATACCCACCTAGGAAATCGTCACGCACAAAATTAACCTGCTGTCTCGTATATATAATAATCCCCACGACGACTGTATTTCCATCATCATCGTACCGATTATATAGCCACGTTCGTGACAAACACAAACAAGCTTCTCTCTCCTCGATCGGCTTAATAAACTCCCGCAAGTTGGCAAACTTTTCAGCGCAGCTCACTAGCCGCGGCTTAATACACATTTAGCGTGAGCCTGATCGTCAGAATGAACGAAGAAGAAGAAGAAGAAGAAGAAAGAAACGTTCGCGCACAGGAGGAAGTAGGAAACCTGGCAAGGAGCAGTAGTAGCAGCAGCAGCAGCAGCTCTATATGTATACCGGCGTGGCAAGGCGGCACGCGAATCGATAAGCCGGTGGTGCTATGTAGCGGTGGCGGTGGTGCGCGCGCGAGAGAAGGACAGTTCCGGCTTCTCTCAGGCTGGCCGCCACCCTATTCGACGTCCCGCAGCCGCAAACCGTCGTCGTCACGAGACTTGTATATAGTGTGTAGTCGTCGTTGCATCTCGCGCGCTGCAGCACACGCCTATTGTTCGCGCTTTGCAGGAACGACTTGTTGTATTGCAAGAAGAAGAAGAAGAAGAAGTAGTTTTCCCGCGGACTGACAATGCTCTGACTGTCTTCCCCCCCCCTCTGGTCATTGTCGCCTCTGCTTTTTCTGAGTGTGAATGGATGCAGATTTCTTTTTTTGTTCATGTTTTTGTTTTATGGGTAAGAAAGGATGAAGAAGGAGGAGGAGAAGTAGGTGCTATATATCGATCTGATTGCTCGAAGTGGTTTTATTGCTGGGGGATTCGAATTGGAGTAGTTTTAGTGCGGTGGGAGTGGGCATTGAAAATGTAAGGAGAAGTTTTTGTCTGTACGTAGGTAGATATAGAGTACAAATATATATATAAATTGAAGAATAGTCTATATTTCAGAGATACCGTTTAGTTAAACTCAGATGAAAGTATGCCAGCCGAAGAGATATGCTTGACGAATTCGCATGAATAAACATTAAAACGATTAATATACGCAGTATATAGAAACTTTTTCCTCTATGTGCCCACTTTAACATTCAGCATGTAATTAAAAAATTATTGTGATTTTCGAGCTACAGATGTAACAAGCGTAATTAGTACGAATGCTCGACTGACTGGCTGATAATTAACGAAACTACACTTTTACTCCGAAAGTTAATTTCTCGAAAGCCGCATCCAAAGTGTAAGACGTTTCACCCGAATCGTCTTTAAATATGCAAACAACGTTTCCCTTCTTCAGTCCATTAAGTCACACAGGCTTAAATTCCAATTTCATTTCTATTTCCCCGACTATATATGTATACACATAAGTGACAAAGTATTTTACAATTTGAAAAACGCGGCTTCCCGGAGTGGTACGCGCGCGCGCGTAGCAAAGGCCGGAAAGGAGGTTCGACGAACCAACGTACCGCGCGTGCATCGAGCCATTATATCGATGACCTCAAGTGACACCGAGGCTTGCGACGTTTATATACACACGTTATATACGTATATACGGCTATTAAGATCGCAACGATTGTCACGACAAAAATTTATCTTTCGCGATAAAAAATAAAATAAAGAAACACCTCTCGACCGCGTCGCTAAAAATAGAAAGACTTTTTCGAGTGATTCGAGACGTTGAATTTTCATCGGCTATGATGATGGTATATATGCCCGGGATGGATAAGCGCGGAAACCAGGCAGCGCTTCTTTTCCATCATTTTTTTTTCAAAAGGAAAGCCAATTAAAATTAAACGTGAATAAGATATAACTTATAAATCAGTTATTTATAAATCAGGTATACAGTGAGTCATGTCGATCGGGAAAGTGACGTCAAATCTACACGTAATGCATTATGCGCGCTGCGCCTGTATAGCTTGTCCCAAAGTCTATAGCTAATATTCGGATGACTCATCCCCTCTATACGTAGCCCTTGATCTGTAAATCCGCATATACGGCGATACTCTCGGAAATATATAGGCTTACCCTCATCTCTAATTAAAAACGTCAACAGTATATAGTTGCACTCTTAGCTTCTATAGCACCGCAAGGATCGAGAAAGATCAATACCTTGCGGATTTCAATGCGCGCGTGTAAGCGGCGCATATATATATAGCAGGATTTCACAATGGTCAGAGCCACATTATCCAAAGAAGGAAGAACCAGGACAAGCGCGCCACGTACTCTGACCTTTCACAAGAACGTTCCTGAGTAAAATACACATCCATTGCCGAATCTCCTTCCTCCGCATATATAGAGCCTATATGAAAATTCTCCTGCATACCTCGCAGCAACGTTCGCAATACGCTTATGAAGCATGCAGCACATAGAACTTCAAGGTAAAAAAAAAGGAGAGAATAAAGAAGACGAAGGAGGAAGGAGTCAGAGGCGCGCGATAGCCCGTGATTCATTTGCTAAGCGCCCTTAGCAACGTGTGCGCTATGTACGCGACGGGCTGCGTGTGCTCGCGCGAGCTATAGAAGCGAGAACGAGAGAGAGAGAGGCCTTGTCCTCCCCGTCATCTTTCAAGGTCGCTCGCCTCACTCTCATTCTCTTACTCGTGGCCGGCTAGAGGGCGCCAGGTGTCGACGACCGGAGGTACACGTGCTGCTGCAGCCGGCCAGCCAGCCGGAAATCGCGGCGCGGGCGTCGGCCTCGAAGACACGGAGTTAGAGGACGATGTCGACGATCGTTGGGATGTGTGGCTCCACCTGCGCTATATAGGAGGAAGGACGAGGATGTGCGACGCTACTGTATTATCTGTTGATGATATAGATGTTTCCTACGTTACCGACGCCTGATTCGGTTTCGAAAGGATTTTATTGTTTTGGTTTCAAGTGTCATTTTAGATTTTTTTTAAATACAGATTTTTCTAAACAAGCGTACTTAACTAACGTTTAATATCTAGATACGCTATCGTTGTAAATTAATCGATATGTTAAAATATACGATTCGAATTTGCTTTTCTTCAAAACTAATGGTGCTTCGTCGATAATTTAACACGGCTTAAAGCTTGATAAAAGTAATATAGAAAAAATTTCACGTATAGCGAACATTTAAGTTTTAAAAATACTTATCCTAATAACAGAACATGCGGTGCACCTATGGTCGCACATTTGCAGCTCATTAGTTAGATTTTTTTTAGCAGAAAGTATAATTGAGGATAAGTCTTTTAAACACACAAAACTTGTACATACCCGAAGCTTTGACTTACTTTTTGTCACGAACTGATTGGCTTTCTCATACGATTATAAGTTATATTGATTTGACATGTATAATATAGATATATAACAAAAAACGATCATGAAATATTATACTAAAGATATATAATTGTAAAAGTGTTGAAAGCGCATAGCACCTAAGTGAATAAATAAGTATATAGAATGGTTAAATGCATGCTGATAATATCTACCTAAAGGTAGTTTTATGCCACGAAAGGTCACCCAGATGATCGAGTAGTTAAAGAAGTTTTGATTAATGTTATATGTCAAAAGATATGAATTTTAACGATTCGCCGATACGAAAACTCGATGAACGATGTACTCCAAAATACTTATGCTTTAATAAATAAATAACTTCATGACTTGTACAATTGAAATAAAGAAAGAAATAATAAAATAGAACTTGTGCAGTTTATCGGGTACGAGCTTTTTATTTTAACTGTACTCGTCATATTTGAAATTGAAAGACAATCTATAATTATCTATGTAAGCATTGAAATAAAAGAAATAAAGTAACATTACCGATGAGCTTGCGATAAATAAAACGGAAAATTATACATTCGATAAAAAATAATTTTACTAATGCTTAATTAACAATATAAAAAATACACAATAGTATTCAATATACTTCTTAAAAAATAATTTACAAAGTTATTCTCGTCTACGGTAAAAAACGAAAAGAACTTAAACAGTCCTACAATACAAAGCTATAAAAAAGCCACAACGCAGCAGCAGCAAGTTTAAAGACGAATCGCGCCATCGAGTTTCCATGCCGGCGAAGATAAATGCGAAGAAACCACAGAGATGCTCCGATTGATATTGTATAGATAAATCTCGCCGCGGAGGAACAGAAGATGACATTATTGATGCGATGTGTCGATCGGTCGTCGGTTTCTGATTCCGGAGCGGACGAGAGATGTTTTTAGTAAGTTTGTTTCGCTTTCGTTAAAGAGAGCGGATGCGCGACACCGAACCGGCGCTTACCTTTCTTGATGAGTAAGCTAGTGACCCTCCGTAGCGCCTCACGTGTACTGGAGGTGGAGCTGTGCTTACTTTGGCCGAAGTATTTGTTGGGCGTGATGTTGGTGGGTAGCGTCAGGGGCTTCCTCTGCTCGCCGGCGCCTGGTAGCCTCGCGTCGTAAGCGCTGTTCAGGCGCTCGAGGTGCTCGATCGACGCGGGCCGCGGCTGATTGCCCGACTTACGGGTCGGGTACCAGCCGCGATTCGGGCCTCCGGCGAGTCGCAACAGCTCCGTGCCGATGATCGCCTGCTCCAGACCCGGATTGTTCCTTCGGTATCTAGAATGTCGGTAAATAATATCATGATTACTTTCTTGAAGTGATAAGTATGCCAGGTCATTTGATGACTTCTACGTGATGGAAGACATTAATTTTATCGTTCATTGATACTTAGCTGTTGTTATTTTATCGCAATTTGAATTTAACAGAATTATTTAAGAAGGAAACATTAGAGACAGGAATCCATCTGTAATTTTCGGAAGTTGAGATTCAAAAGTACAGCTTTAGTAATTTTAAATTGTACTAGAGACACAAATTCCATTTCAGATTGAGTAAGAATAACAACATTGTGTTTAATAAAATTTTAATCAGGTAATTTAATTAATATTATTTGATTCGTTTAGTAAAACAATAATGTTCTCTTTGCTTATAATAGAAAAAAGTCCGTTTCACATAAACCTTAGTAAATTTTAGTAACGCAAAGCCACAGAAACTCCCTCTATCGAATTCAACATTTTCTTCCATGCCCTCCGAACCTTCAAACCCAGATTGTCTCCCTCCGTAGGGAAAAGTCTGCCGCTCAGCAGTATCGTCTTCAGTCGGTAACTCACCCAGTGGTGGCAGTCGTGGGCGCGTACCAGCCGGGTTGCCGGCGCGGCTGCGTGGGATTGTTGCTTCCGCTGCCGCTCGCGTGCTGCGGCGTCCTTGGGATGTCGCTGCCGCGCGCGAACACCGGCGTCTCCGGTAGCGAGCAGCTCGTCTGCATGCCCGAGCCGGTGGCGTTACCGCCGTTGCCGTTGCCTACGCCCCCGTTGCCACTGCCACCCGACGAGCAGGCCTCCGTCGAGGGCGAGTGGCGCTTCGTGAAGGGCCGACGTCGCGACGGGCCGGGTAAGTCCGTCGGCAGCGTCCTCCGCTCCACAGGCACCTAAAAACGTAGAAAAAAAGTATATGTTAGTTTAATTATGAATATACTCTTGGTATTGTTGATGTGGTTGTACATTTATTTTATGATATGGAAGTAGAAGGAATATGGTGGGTCAATTTTTTGGATATGTTTCGAATTGCGTTAGAATGTGGTTCAAATGGTAGACAGAATCTGAAAATTATTTCAGATGTTCAATATGAAAATCAAAAGAGAATTCACAATATTATATTTCAGTTTATTTCTTAATTTTTTACTGGACAATTATTCTGACAAAAAATAAGTACATAATAAACGAATACAGAACATTAAAGAAAAAATTTTTTACCGAGAGTTTTGTTTTCCTCAATTATCAAACCATCTATATAATAAGTTATTTCCTTAATAAGCCATCTAATTGAGCATAAAATATTGAAAAAACATTAAAGTCGACGAAATAAAGAAAAATAAAATCGAACAATACACCTACAACTGGCCATAACAATATTCAAGTAATGGCGAACTTCGCTGGGAACCGGTAAAAACGCGAGGGAGAGGAAAAGCGAGCGCTAAAAACGAAGGCATAAAACAATCCATTCATCTCTCTGTTTCCCTCTCGATCTTTTTAATCCTTTTCCCTTTCATATTCCCGTTTTCCACCCTCTCCCTCTTTCTCCTCCTTTCCGACCCTCTTCGCGTATTTTCACCTCTCCCTCATTCCCCCTTTAATCTCTCCGTCTCTCTCTCTCTCTCTCTCTCGCTCTCTCACTCCCCTCGCACCTTTCTCCCTGCGTGACTGCACGCGCGTATAGATATACGTGTATATATACCTATAAGCGCGATATTCGGCGAGTCTCGGCGCGCGGTTTTGCCTGCGCGAGCGGCGACGGCGGCAGCGGCTTTCAGTGAAATTGCGCGTATGAGAGCCACGGCGAGCAGTGATCCGCGGGGGAAAAAAGCCAGAACGATGGAGTTAACCGCCCTCTGATGGATTATAGTTATTGCGTCGTAATTCATTATTACGTATTGCGCCGGAAAACTGCGCCACTTTAGCAAGTCGTGTGCGATACGTTTGATTTTGGATTTTAGGATTTTCTTAAACGTGTGATCGCTTTGATTTTTTCGTTTGCAAAACTTTTAAATTCATGTTATAGAGTAAATGTTTTGAAAGATCTAACGGAAAAATTAGCATTATTTTAAAACAAAAATTTTGATTTTTAATTATCGATGAAGCAATTTAAATCCAAAATTATATGAAACATAGAAGTGTCACGATGATTGTTAAGCAATAATTTTTTTATAATATAGATAATAGATAACAGTATTTCGAAAGCAATAATCTAATATATAATTTTAGCGTTCGAGATAATCTATTTCGTTCTCGAACGATCTCGAATCTCGATCTCGAAATCGAATATTGAAATAAACGAAAGACGAATATAGGCGCGCGTAGCGCGCTGATTAACCTTAGTATCATATGAAATTTTGAAAAAACCGACTAGATTCGTTCAATTTTCCGACGGTTAATCTAGAAACTCGATTACATACAAACGTACAAACTTACAGACATTTGAAAATCATTTTCACACATTTATTCTTTATTTTAAATTAATGTTAAAATTAAATAGAAGTACTGATTTTATTTAAAATCTAAGAAGTTCACTGCGGGCGCTATAAGGCTAGCCGTATTGAGCCAAAGCCAGCACGCCTGCGGGCGCGGTTGTCGTTGGCTGTCACTGCGACTGTCGGGCGCCCCCACTCACTTCCCTGGCTAACGTTTACTCGCAGTCTCTCTCTCTCTCTCGCGCGCGCGCGTTCCCATGTATGTGCATAGTATAGCGCAAACGGTTTTCGATGCCGTGTCGATCGGCGCTCGAGCGCACACGCGCTTTAAAAGCTATTTATAGAACGATGGAAGTACATGCGCTGTCTGCTGAGATGCTGTGGTAGCTGATCTAGTGTATATAAGAATTTTATGCTGCCGACTATGAAGTCATCTTTAGTTTTCGTCGTTGTGCAGTGTGTAGTGAGTACTGACTATGTCTCTCTCTCTCTTTTTCTCTCTCGTTCATGAACGCGACGCGACCCCGCTACAGTTATTGACGCTGTATCGACCGGCGTTCGAACATGCGCGTGTTTTAAGTGCTACATCGATGGAAGTACGTGTGCTGGGTGATCATACCAGCTGCTCTGGTGCATGTGAGGATCTTCTGCTACCGTCCACGAGATCCTCTTCGAGATTGATGCTGAGTCTTCGTCTGTGTCGTGCTCCAAAAGTGATCCTCTTCACGGTTATTCAGAGATAATCAAGTGTAAACGTAAGTGATACTACTGCACGAGTGGTTTACAGTCAACATCAAAGAAGGAGAAGAGATCAATACACTTAATTTTACAGGTAGAATAAAGTATTACAAGTGCAAGAGGATGATCAAGAGGCCAATGTCACTAAGGTGTCAGCTCAACTCCCATTATTCGGACCATCCTTGTTGGGGTCTAAAACTTGTACGTTGCAGCTCTCTACCTCTTTCGCAGTATAGGTTTTCCAGACATCTATTCAACCTTGAAAATTATTTGAAATAGTTTTATGTAAAATTAATGATAAATAGGAAAGAGTTTGGTTTCATTATATTTTAGAGCTTTTAAATTTAACTTATTTTTTTCTAAGTTAAGATGTCAAGTTATAGTTGAAAATCGACTATTGTATATTTGGACATTAAAGTTAGTTTTTATAGTAGCTCGTCAGGAATTAATTGTACATGAAAATGTTCAATATTAAAAAGTTTTGTTTTATTATATTCTAAAACTATTACATTTTACTTTTTTATGTAAACCAAAATTCTGTAAAATTATAACGGAATAATCGACCATTTTAAGTATATCTAGGGATTTAAGTTCGTTTTTATATGTTTAACTCGTTAGAAATGGATTGTAGATGAAAATGTTAAATGAAAGAAAAAAGATTTGTTTCAATGTTTTTTTTAACTTTTGCGTATTAAACCAAATCAAACATTTCTGTATTATTGAATTAAATGTTGTTAAATGAAAACTGAAAATCGTCCATTTTATGTATATGTAAGCGTTTAAGGGGTAACACCACTCTAGAGACCGAAAAAAAGGCCTTGTTTTGACAATTTATTTTGAGATTATGGGAAAAGG
>JAWWEQ010000010.1:6066137-6123147 GCA_035583055.1 Torymus tubicola
ATTCGATTTCGAGATCGAGATTCGAGATCGCTCGAGAACGAAATAGATTATCTCGAACGCTAAAATTATATAAAGGAAAATATATAAGCATCAAAAACATTCAGAGTTATTAATATTCAATAAACATTCTTTGATTAAGTTCAGAATAAGTAATTGGATAAGCTAACAGTAACTAATTAGAGAAGAACATGACTTTAAATGTATAGGACATACGTGTTGAAAATTTGATATTTTCGAAACTCGAAATTTTATCTAAAAGAAAAAACGTGGAACGTAACCTAATCTGCAGTAAGCTTTTTATCTTCACTTGGATAATTCATAGTTTCAAATCAATTTTGTTTTTAAATAGCAATATGCAAATTGGAAAAGTGGAAATGAAAGAACAAATGCACATAAAATCTATATGGACGATACAGATTATGGACTTATTTAACTGTGAAATAGGAGAATATTTTGAGTTGGCTTCGTTTTCTACGTTTCACAATGGTGTGGAAATCAAGTGGAATTTGCGAATGTATCCAAATGGTAATTTTACGGATAGCAAAGAGTATATTTTTGTAAATCTTGTAGCCAAATGTGAATTACGAATTGCGGCATACATTAATTTTTATGATGGTCCTATCTGTTGTCTGAAGAACAATGAAACGGGTGTGCAACAACTGTTTCCAAGACAGAAACTGTTTAACGAAGAATGTATTTTAAAGAAGGATGCAAATTTAACCCTCGAGTGTAAAATCTCAATCATAAACATGAAACCACAGTCCAGAGAGATGACAGAAGGGCTGAATATATTGCGATCCAGGGAACACGTATCTTTTGAAAATCTCCTGGACTGTGAGCTATTTAGCGACGTACTTTTTGACATCGGTGGTAAGAGAATCTATGGACACAAAAATTTGTTGTGGAGTCGTAGTGAGACCTTCGCATCCATGTTTCTGAACGACAACACGCTGGACAAATCGTTAAAAATTAATCTAGTGTACATCGATGACATCGAGTTCGATGTCTTTCGGGAAATGCTTCGATACCTCTACGCCGCCAAGGTGAACGACATCGACAAGTTCGCCATTCAGCTTCTACACGTGGCTGATAAATATATCATCAATGGACTTAAGTATTTGTGTGAAGAGATTCTTTGCGAAAATCTTACCATGGATAACGTACTGACATGTTATGATGTGGCAGAACGAAGCCATGCGGTTAAAACTCAAAGCTGAAACGATGAATTTTATGAAAATCAATGCCAAAGATGTAATTCACAGACCCGATTTCAAGTCGTCGAATGCAATGTTTGAGATGTTAAAAATGTTGCTCGGTATTAGAGAGCCTGAGGCCGAAGAGGTATCGGTGATCATGGTAAAATAAGTCGTTATTTTTATTTTTATTAGTATTCGATTATAGTTTATAAGATTTTTCATTTAAATAAGATATAAAAGTATTAATATTAATTAATTTAACAATTGATTGCAAGATATATTTTTTTTTGGCAAAAATATTTTCATAATTAACAATAAAAATGTTTATAATTGAGTTTGGTCATTTTTCTTCGTCTATATCGCATGTTAATAAAGAAATAAGATACCATCAAGAGTTACAGTAGAAAATAAATAGTTTGTTTATGATTCAATATAACAACAAACAATGCATAAGAAAATTCTATAAAATTTGTTGTAATTATTTACTATTTGATGTATCTAAATTTTTTAAATGTGTCACCTTACAATTGATTCCAATATTAAATTATCGCGCCATTGCTAAATTCAATTTGTATCTATGTGTCTAGATTATACCTTTTGATTAAGGTAAGATTAGCCAAGTATACAGAGGAACTGTTATTAAACACTTTAGTATAGTCTCGATTTTCCGATCATTCGCGTTCGAGTTTACAAATTTTTCATCGACTTTGAAAGTAAATTTAAAGAAAGTAAATTTAAATTTAAATTTAAATTTAAAGAAAGTAAATTTCTAATGTACAGCACGACGTACAGTCCGGTGTACAGAATGAACAGTCCGGTGTACAAAATGAACAGTCTCCGCGTGCTGGACGCGGAGACTGGGAAAGTCGAGGGAGTGCACTTCACTTACAAATGGGTAATTGATGACTTCTGTCTGTGTTCCTGCAAGACCGTTGGTGAACGCGTTGAATCGCCAACGTTCATGACCTATTCAGCGAACAATACCCAGCAAAAATGGCGAATGCGTCTCTATCCACGAGGCGATCGCCTCGAGTTTCGGGACTATATATCCGTCTTTCTGATGTCGTTTAACGATACGGAAGTCGAGGTACGTTATTCTATATACGTTTTCGATAGCAACGAGTACAAAATCGCGACTACGACGATGGATCAGACGACAGTGTTTCGCAAATCAGGCGGCTGGGGCTCGTCGCGATTCCTCAAGCGCTCGACCGTTATCGATGAGATTACGGAGGTGTTAATTAACGGCTCGCTAACCATTTACTGCGACATTACCGCGGACCTGGACAGTATGAACATGATCAGACGCAACAGTCACAACGAGATGAAGGAACTAGAGTTTCGCAGGTTGAAGGAACTCGACGACCTCGAGACGCTTATGGAGAGCGAGAAGTACAGCGACGTCAGCATCAGTGTACAAGGACGCATCTTTCACGCACACAAGAACATCCTAACGAGCAAGAGCGTCGTTTTTGCCGAAATTTTCGATGAGAGTCCCAGGGAGAACGAGGAGAAGCCGCTGGTGATCGAAGATGTGAACGACGAGGTGTTTCGTGAGTTTCTGCGCTACGTTTACGCGGGGAAGGTGAAAAATGTAGAGAAGCACGCTGCGGCTCTGCTTGCCGCGGCGAACAAGTACAAGATTCTGGGTCTGAAGACGATGTGCGAGGAAGTGCTTCATAAGTGCCTTACGGTCGACAACGCGATAGAGTACCTAAAACTCGCGGATGTTCACGAGTGCGAGGACTTGAAGAAGAAGATCATCGATTTTATCGTCATTAACGGGAAGCAAATGCTCGACGCCCCAGGGTACAAGTCTATCGGCGAAGCCATGCCGTCAAGTATAGTCTACGAGATTATACGCAATCTGACGCTACATGAATTTAGGGATATGTAGAATAATTGTAAAACAATGATAACTTCCACGATCAAACGTTATTGTTATTTAATTTATAATTTTTATATTTTTATCCAATTAACAATTTTTGGCTTTTAATAAATTACATCGCTTTTTAAATAATCTTTACTTTTATTCCCGTTTATTTTCATTTATGCTCGATTCTCCCTATACATACATACATACCAAGTGTTCCAAGAACGTCTGCACAGAGAGGAGAAAAACGTCTTTTTCTTAATAGCGAGTATACACTCGTAAAGCGAAAAAAGAAAAAAGCCACCCGCCGCGTGTCTCAACAATCGTTCTCCTCACCGTTTCGGTCCATTATTAATTTAGAATCGACGCTGTGGTGGTGCTCCACGGGTTCAACTATAACCAACCGCTGTCCTCTCTACGTTGGCAAAGAGAGCGAAAGAGAGAGAGAGAGAAAGCTTTCGTTTCTAATGGTACTTACGTTAAAAAGACACCAATATCCCTAATGAAAACTTCCAGCGCTCTCGTCTTACTCCTTTACCTTCCTCCTACTCTTTCTACCTACCCTCACTTCATCTTCAACGCGACGAGAATATTTTCTTCATCGTCCAAGTCGCAAGCCCCTTATTCGTCCCTATTCATCTCTCGTTTTCTCTTCTTTTATACTTCATTCTTTAACGCTGTCTTGTCCATCCAACCCTTTCGCATATAGATATTTGTTGATAAAATTGCATGTCGCGAGAATAAAACGATAAGATGCGGTGCAAAGTTGATGGAAATATTGTAGGGTTGATACAAGCTGAATACACACGCACATATAACCAGCTATAGAATCTCATTCGCCAGTCGATCAGGAAAATCCCGAACGACTCTCGTTTCTTTTTTTATCTTTCTGTTTCTCTCCTTCGCCCCTTTTGATTCGCGCATCCGATTCAATAACAGCCTGGAGAGGCCAGCGCACTCGGCGGCTTTTCCGCGACTATTTCGCGAGAAGAATACGCCACTGCTCCCCGAAGCTCTTCGATTTCCTCATTTGCGTGCGGATGCATAACCCGCGCGCACGATTTATTGATTTATGCGGCGTCGGCGGCATAGTCGGCGTCGTCGCGAGGGGCAAACGTACTTATAATCCGTTGCGTGAGCTTTTCGTTTCGCTTCTGAATAAGTCGCGCGACATTGCTATTTTCATGTCGCTCTTGATGCGGTTTATTGATGCCTGCTAATAAATGTTTCTATTATTCTTATTATATTGCATTACACTGAGTTAAGTTATTGTTTATATATGAACAATTCATTTGCATTAAATAGTTGATAGATAAAGTTATAATTTTGTTTGTTAATGATTTTGTTTCATATAATATGAACACAATTGATCAATAAACTTAATTTTAAGATAGAAAAGATTAATTTTTAAAATATACTATATGCACGAAGAGAGTCTATCTTGTGTCTACATTATTAAAGTAGAAGTAAGTAGTGTCTCGTAGTTAATTTATCGAAGGATCACGGAAAGCTTCAAGTACAAGATACACAAGATTAGGGTGGAGCTAGATTAATTGCTACGCATTATATTGTATCTCTTTAAATTCGAAGTAATTGAATTTAATTAATATTCTGTTATAAAAATTTCAGGTAATTCAAACATAAAGATTTCAGTTGCGTATAAATTCGTTTTTATTTTTTATTCTTTCTAAAATAATAAAAGCATACGATAAATCAAACCTCTATTTTATACATCTAAAAATTTACGTAGTCCACACTCGCCTCCAGCGAAAACAATACACCCCGATGTATCATGCAATTATACGGGCAATTTCACTCATTGAAACATACATAATACAGAGCA
Organism: Torymus tubicola; assembly: GCA_035583055.1. Lineage (NCBI taxonomy): Eukaryota > Metazoa > Arthropoda > Insecta > Hymenoptera > Torymidae > Torymus > Torymus tubicola. Next base: position 6,071,050 of record JAWWEQ010000010.1, read on the forward strand.
GCGGCTAAAATCAACTCCGGTGAGAAAGAGCGGAAGAAAGCTTGGGAAGAGAATGCGCCGATGTCATGATGCGAGGGGATGGAGAGCAAAAAAGATACGAAAAAAAAATAAGGATCATGGCTGGGCGAGCACGAAAAAAAAACAAAAGGAAAGTGTAGTAGAAGATAAGGAACAGAAGAGCACGAAGAGAAAGACAACGGAGAAACGTAGTAGTAGTCAGGTGCGAGTGCGCGCGCCGGCGCTCGCGACAGAAAGGGGTGCAATAAGAAAAAGAGTAAACGCAGCGGCGGGAGGGAAAAAAGCAGGCGCCTATATTTTCTCGATTTTCACTCTCTTCTCGTGCGGCTCTGCCTCTGCCTCTGTCATTCGCGAACTTTTCTTCGTTCATTTGTTTTCGCTATTTTCAGACGCCCCGCGTTGCTAAGCGGTTCTCCTGCGCAGTTCTGGCTCTTTTTTCGGTACGCATTACCATAAGAGATAAAATCCTAAACTTTAGTGTTTTTAATTTTAATTTGAAATATCAGTACTACAAAATATTTTTAAAGTTTTTAATAACATTTTTCTTGTAAAATGCGAAGCAATTGTGTTAAGTACTTAAAATACTTTACAAATTTCTTGGGAAACCTCGTTAAAATGTTACACCTTTCGGAGCAATAAAAATAAACTGTTGAATTAACATTCCATCAATGCCTGTTAGTCTGTTACGCTTCCGAAGTTTCGCTCGAGCTTTCTTTTTAGTTCATGTTACATTGTCTACATTGCGCGCAAGTCTTCGTGCCTCTTCGGTTTATTTTGGATCTAATGAATTCTCCCGTGACATTTAAGATCGTCTTTTCTTCACCCTTTTTTCAGGTTTACAGCAAAACAGTTATTTTAAAAGCAACCACAAAATAATTCTTTCTTAAAACTCTTGTAAGGACTTTAACATGTATTTTTACGACTAAATGTTACTGAAGTTTGAAAAATATTTATTAACGACAAACTTAAAGAAAAAAGATTTTTTTTCTAAAGAACGCTTTTAACAACGGAGCAATAACAGCCAAAATCACATGGTCAATAACTCTCGGACCATGAAAATTTCAAAAACTTGGCAACGCTCTCACGCCTCGCACGCAGCCTTACAAGATTTTGCGCGCTTACGCGCAAACTGTCGCAGGAGGTAGTCTATTTACGAGCGGCGGGCGCCCGTGTCTTCTCTGTCTCTTTCTTTCCCTTATTCTCTCGAAGAAAATTGTCTCGCGCGCGGAAAAACTCGCGGAGTCCCTCCCTCGTGTCCCAAGAATTTTACTTGTGCGAGTTTGCGTTTTTTCCTCCTCTTTATTTCGAGAGCCAACGGCCCTCCCTTGGAAAGTTTTAAAGACTGCGTGCGCACTCCGACGTCGACGGAGTTGGAATCTTCGGCGTTTCTTCTCCACGCGCGCCCTTCACGGTTAAACCAGCGGCGCGTCTTCGAGAGCACTTTTCTCCCGTTTCTACGTTCGCTCTTTCTCTACGCCTTCTCTGCTCGTTCCTTCCTTAAGCCGCTCGACGTATGTTTGGACCAACAAGCGTTTTTAATACTTCTCTCCTACTCCTATCTCGAAGGGAAACTAAATTATCTTCAGCTGCAAAACCGTTTAAAGCCAAAAGTTTTTACAAGGAGTATTCTGCGTATTATGTCTTTCGTAAGTTATTCGTTTAATTTGCCAAGCAAATCACTTGGATTTTGCTTGTAGATTTATATTTGGAGTACCATTCTCCTGTAACCTTTTCTTATTTAAAAGCTTTCAAAGTTCCACTGAGGTAAGCACATTTTAGACTATACATTTGATACATTAACATTTATTTCTAGTTTGGTATAATCTGTGGGAACAAATATCGTTTCTTTTCGGTATAAGCAGGTAATTAAGGTTGACATTCTACAGTGATGAAATAAGGTAGGATTAGTTTAAGTAGGAATAAAGCACTATAGGATTAAGAAGCTTTAGACGTGGACTTTAGAGTTGTTATGAAATTCGGTACAGTACAATCCCCTGTTACAAGCTTTGAAATTTTTTAATTTTTCCTTTCGCTCTGTATATATGATAAAGTATCCTCTTACCTCGCGCCTCGCGTTGGCGATACCAGCGGCAGTCCTGCGGCCGCGCGAATAACCCGCGTCCATGGACCTCGTATTCAGCGAGGTCGTCTGGTGGTCCTTGGAAGAGTCAAGACTGGTACCTCTATGGGGCGGCACGCGTGGCCTGTACTCCATCGTGCGATTCGCGTGGCCGGTCTTGGCCTTGACCGGGCCGACCGAGACCGAGGCCGTCGCCGTCGATGATGTGCCATTGCAGCCGCCCGAGCCACCGACATCCGAGCTCTCCTCATCGGCCTCCTCTACTGGCGACGGTGGTAGTGGCGGGAACTCCAACACCTCTACGCTCACCTGAACGGAAAATTATGGCTATATTGATTGTTTCGATAATTAACTACTAATTTCCGATTATCAAATAACGTGTTCAAGTAAAAAAAAAACAAAAATAACTTAATATAATCAACTCCTTTATCATTAACTTTTGAGTAACGCCATTAACTCGTACCGTAACTATAACGCTAAATTTTAAAAACTTCATTGCACATTTCTAGCATAAATTAAAAAGTAAGTAAACTTCAAAGTGAAGTCAAGGAGTATGGAGAGCGGTAGAGAGCGTTAAACAGTCATGAGCGAGTGAGTGAGTGAGAAAGAAAGAAAGGGATAGAGAGAGACCGAGAAGAGACCCTTGGGCCATGGAGCCGCGGTGGCGATGCGAGAGGCTTTGCCGATGCGCTGCATGATTAACGAGCCTCTCGTTGGCCTCTCCACAAGCGCGTCAGGCAGTCTGCGAATATCGACGAGCTCTCACCGCGTTCTATCCCGTAACGAGACTCCCTTCTCGCTCAATCTCGCTCTGCTTCTCCATCGCTTTCTCTCTCGTTTTCCTGATGAAGGCTTTCATTCGAATTCGCGCACATGTTGCGCCTCGTATGTAATGATTAAAGCATGACAATTCTTAAATAGATACTATTTTTGTATATCTTTTGTGCATTTACTGAACTGAAGAAGATTTGTAGTTATATGCATGTAAAATTTCTATCAAAGTAGGTGGTGATGCAGTACAAAATTTTCATCGTTACTGCATTAATATTTTCCATTGATTATGAATGTTCCGTTAAATTCTTTAACATTTACATCATTATTCTTAAATTTGCTCTACTCTTACCTGGAAGTCCGGATTCTTCGAGTCCTCGAGGATAGCGTCGATCACGTTCTCGATCTGTTTAGTATCATTCTTGTGATTCTCGAGATCGCCGGGCCTCGTTCGTCTACCGGACGAGTAGACGTCGCCACCGTTGAGTCTCCTCCTATCGAAGTCACAGTCCGGCTTGGCCGTATCCGTGATGTCTGTGGCGTGAGGCGGTGGCGCCGGTGGCTGTTGATGATGCTGCTGTTGTTGCTGTTGCTGCTTTCTCATGGGCTGCCGGCCGTCGTAACAACTGACGTCGAGCAGCCTGCGCTCGCAGCTGTTTTCCTGCTCGAAGCTGTTGCGCTTGCACGCGTTGGGGTGCCTGACGTCGCCGTTACTGCGTTGCCAACGCTTGCTGTTGTTACTACTGCTACTGACACTAACGGTAACACCACCACTACCACCACCACCTCCGCCGACACTGGTCGACTCCGCGACGAACTCGCCACTGTTTTTCACGCTTTCGATCTCCTTGATTGCATCCGTGACCTTTTCCAGCTGACGGCGGTTCTCGTTCAGGGCCTTCTTTACTATGTGGTCCTCGATGAGCAAATTCACTGGAATCTTCGACTCAAGCCTATGATGGTGCTCGTTGATCGAGCGTCGCGTCGGCAACTCGTCGACAATGAGGTTCACGGCCTTGGAGACGTCAAGGCTCTTGGACGTGGTGATAGTGAAGCCATTGCACTCCTTCGTTCGCTCGGCGAAAGTTGTGATTTTCATCGGCTCGTCGTCGTCGTCGTCATCCTCCAGCTCGTGATCATGATGCGGTGGCGGCGGTAACTGTTGCGGTAGTTCCGGCTTTTTACTCGGCCTTTCCTCGACCACGGGTGGAATTGGTTCGGGTTTTCTCTTCTCGATGGATGTCGACGTTGTGGACATGAGGTCAGGCTGAGAAACCGTTTGCGCGTTGGCAAACTCCGTAGGTGGTTCGCTTAGGCCTTCGAGCTTATTGCTCTCCTTCAGCAAGCTCTTGATGTTGTCGAACGTGTTGGAGAAGCGGCGAACCTCCGTCAACCGACTCTCTTCCGTCTCATCGTCGAGACTCTTCGTAGGCGACTTAGGCAGCAATTTGCGCTCCTTCTTGCGTCCACGGCGAATGACGTAGGTACCGTTCTTACTGAGGTCTTGCGGGCGCAAATGGTCGAGGTCGTTCGTCGACGAATCTGAGTACGGCGAAACCAGGTCGTCGTCCGTCGTTGAAACGCGTGGATCCTGCCAGTCGTCGAAATCTCGGAGTTTCGAAGCTGAGCCAACGCCTACAAAGTATACATAATTAATTTATTGAAGATATTATTTTCATATATTAAAGGTACTTAAATAATATATTCGTGTAATACTGAATCGAATGTTAAATCCAGTTAACAATCGGAATACATACAGTTAAATTAATTTTCAGTAATAAGCACTTATTATTATCATTTAATTTTTTATAAATAATTTATCAATTTCAATTAAAATAATTAATTTATAATTTTAAGTCTGTTGTAATGGCCGTTTATCAATTCATTCGTCAGAACATTCAACCAACGAATGAATATTATTCAATTACAATATATAATATCAACATAATAAGAACGGACAAAATACAGTAGCTATTTAAATTTGCCATTAAAAGCTTTATACAAAAAACGGAAAGAAACTAAAATTATCAGCAACTCACTGGACACATCACTGCTCTTTCGCCTCCTCCTACCGACGACTTTCGTGCTTCCAGGTGCGTACAAAGGATCATCATCGAGCGGCACCTCCCAGGCAATGCTGTGCCTTTTGCTAAGCGCCGGTGGCGGCGGAAGCATCTCCTCCAACGAATCGTCACTGAAGTGCTCCTCCTCGGACTGTGTCCTGAAATCCGTGGAGTTGCGCGTAGAGAAATCCGAGTTCCTCGTGGAGAATATCTCAGAGTATCTCTCCTCGGAGCAGCGATCAGACGTCTGGGCGGAGAAGCGCTCGCTCGAGTCTGCATGGGGCAAGCTGAACGAGACGAAGTCGAGATTGCGTATGGAGAAGGGATCGGAAGTGGGCACGCTAACATGATCGTTAGAGCTGGCGCTAGCTACCGCTATCGAGAAATCCGAATGGAAGCGCTCGTTTGACGTCGAGTTGGCGCGCGAGAAATCGGAGCTGTCGCAGTTGGCGCGCATGGAGAAACGCTCAACGGACACGGATGAAGATCGAGGCATCGAGGAACGACTCTCAGCGTCGGAACCGCGCGAGAAGCGACCCTCGGATGAATCCGAATTGTTGCGCCGACGACTCGTGCGCGCCGAGGCTGGCCGCTGCTCGCCGTTGCTGCCGCGAGCCGATGGACTGTCACCGTTGTTTAGGCTACCTCGGTGCTGAGGATTGTGGTGGTGCTGTTGTTGATGGTGGCGGGGATGGTGGTGGCCGCCGCCGACGTCGCCGCCGCTGCTGCTCCCGCATCCGCCGCCTCCTGCCGAACTGCGTGAATGGTGGTTGTTCATTAGGAGCCGGTCTTCCACACTGAAAGAATATTACAAATTTTAATATTTCTATTTATAGTATAGGTTTATATACAGGTATGTTAATGATCCTAACGTGATGGTGTTTTATATATCCTTACACTGAGAGAAAAATTTCTTTACAGTTAATAAGAAGATATATTAAAAATATACAGAAAAATTTATTTACATTTACTCTTTGTGAACTCTTATTAATTAAGCATATTAACTATTAATATGCGCATCATTAATAGTAATATTTTGGACTTTCAGTCAAATGTGAATGTTTTTACATTTACAATTTCCTTATTTCCCCAAAATCAACTATTTCGTATTAATTGTTACTAAGTATATTAACTATAAATAAATCCTTCTCTCAGTGTAGCTTTAAACTGATTAAATTCTGAAAATGTTTTATTTACGAATCGACAAAATGTTTAACAATTAATTGGATGGTATTTGCAACGTGTAACCGTAATTTTCATCCAGCTTGCAATAAGTAGTAGTATCGGACAGTGGTCAGACACCTCTCGGGTTTCGAGCGCCCGCGCCCGTGTTAGCCCTGCACACCATCAATGACACTGAAGACCAATAGTCATTAACTGCTGGAATGTATGGGATCACAACACATTCCGAGTATTGAGTGTAGAATCCAAGTATAATTGAAACTGCTTGATTGAAAAGTTAATTGCTATTCTAAGTACTGGTTTCCATTAAGTTGCCGCAACTGCGAAAGATTTCTATCCTACTGATTGTCGTTACTGTTCAATCGAGCTCCTGCATTACTTAAGTATTTAAATGATAGGGAAAGTTAGCGATTTTATTTTAATCTCTCGAATATATAGGTAAAAGATCGTTCGTATCTGTAAGATAACGTATTTATCTAGGTTTAATTATTATTTTAATAAATAGAGACGTAATGTAATGAGCGTATAATAAGGATTATCTATATTAAAAGATCGATTATAACAGAAGCGAGCAGTTTGTAGGGACGTGATACACAAGTAATGCCGCAACTAAAGCTGCTTAAATTATCGAGCCAGTGCTTCGGTACTTTGACGTCACATTATTTTGAAGATTAGTCATCTGCTTAGTAATTTAACCGGCTAAATCCCACCAGAGTTAAGCTGATCCTCATTATTGGTTGCTTACTTAACTTCTAAAGAGTTTGCAAGATCTTTACTGTTTCAGGTCAATCTTTTGGCACGTAATGGGCGCTAAGCAAATTCGATATTACAAATATCCCAAAATCCCGCAAAATAAGTCAAGAGTAAACAGTTAACTTAATGTTAATAAGGAAAAATATATTTGTTTACCTGCTAGACTTGGTGATCTCCATCTGTCTGCCGGGCCTTCGCGAACCTCCGTGATGATGATGATGGTGATGGAGGTGATGGTTGTTGTGCGCCGATGAGGCCCTCTCCTTCTCGGGACTCGGGTGGCTCGACACATCTTCCTCATCGTCATCGTCCTCCTCTTCCTCATCCTCCCCGTCCTCATCCTCGTCATCGACCTCATCTTCCTCGTCGAGGCCGTCCTCGGACGACTGTCTGAGATCCTCAAGGCCGTCCTCGCTCGAGCGTCGGCCTTTAGACGAGCCATTATTACTGCCACAGCCGTTGTCGGCCGAAGTGACGATAGGCTCGCGACTCGCGATGCGCGGCGGAATCCAGTTGAAGGACACCTTGCCGTCGTAAGGCAGACTGGCGAACTTGCTCGGTGGACTCGGCGGCTCGGCGAGTCGGAAAGGCTCCGGACGCTGCTGCTGCTGCTGTGGTCCGTCACCGTTACCCACGCCGTTCTCCCAGCCGTACGGCCGTTGATGCCTCGTCTTCGGCTGCAAGAATAGGTTATCGTTAGATAGCAGCTCTTGTTGAATTAACTTTGACGATAGTTTGCAGATTTGAAAAACGATATCGTTTGTATTTTTATGGACTATGGAGATTGTATTCGTATTGCCAAAGATATCGCCAATACGTAGATAGAATTAGAAAACTGGTTTCTGTAACGTTTTACACGTATTTAACAATTTTACTACTTTCATTAACTTTTTACCACGATGGTACGATAATTTTAAAGGACCAGTTAATAAATGGTCTAGTCGCAAAAAGTTCTAGTATAACTAAATAGCCCATGGTTACAGATTCTTAATTTTATCTGTGTATATGATGGAAATTGTTAAGAATTTTACCCAGAGAATTCGCAATAACTAAAAAAAATTCAGTAAAAACATCACGAAGATTACCCTTTGAAGTTTATAATCTCTTCCTTACATCGCGTCTCGATATTCGTCAATACACCAAAGTGACGCGCGACGCTTGAGTGTATACACATAAAAACGATCGCTCTCACACCCTCTTTCCTTGCGCCCGCGCATATATCCGGCCCCCGTCGTCTCGTCTCCGGCTGAGAGCACGGCAACGAGGGAAAGCTCTCAAGGAAGCATGGATTCGATGAGAGATCTTTTAGTGGCTTTTAGCATGGAGGGAGAGAAATAGAGAGAGACGAGAGGACAACCGTCTCGCGTTACGTTCGCATGCATGCGGAGAGCATAAACTAATAACACCGGGGGAGAGAGAAAGCGCGTACTCGCATAAACTTGCGAGCTACTTTGCGCGTATGCGTATTAGCTTCTATATAGGTGAAGGTAAAAGAGAGAGAAAGAGAGAGTGGTTATTAAGGTAGCGGGGACGAGCTTTTCGAGTGAGTCGCGAGGATTGTCTTTTTGATGAGGCTAGATTTGGGTCGCTTGCTACCAGAGAGATAAATAGAAGCATACAAAGTTTCGGAGCTGTGCGCAAGGTATTGGGGGCATCCTGAGAATTGCTTTAAATGTCAAGAGAGTTTTTAGCGATGCAAAAATGCTTGTACACTGATATATATATTTACTTGCAGTTTCATTCCTATGTATGTGGAAAGTAACAATAACTCGTTTTCTTTTTATGTTTATAATAAAAACTATCGAATGAATTATTGTCATAAAATTATTTGACTAAAAAAGACTCTTTTAAAGTAAATACGGTGCATTTAAATAAAACTTATTCTTGTAAAATAATAATACGAAAATTACACTAATACAAAAGTAAAAAGACCATGAAACTGACTGCATGTTCATCTATACCATTCATAACTCTAGTTATGAAACGGCAAAATCTCGCTCGATAGCCCAGTGAGTAATCGTGTGAGTACAAACTCGGTCCGCTGATCGATTGTACTTCGCGACAAGTAGCTTACAACTATACGACGACTCCTACACCACCAAAACTACACAGTCGGGTGATGTGTGTGCAACGAAGCGTGCGCCGTTATGCCGGCCGGTCGTTAAACAAGGTTAACCGTCCTCCTCGAACATCTGCCTCACATACTCTACATACCTATATACCTAAGCGTCTCTCCGTCTGGTCTTCGACAAGGAGAGAGTACATTGTCTGCAACCATTTGCTATATAGAGAATAGTATATAACAGAGAAGGAAACAACTCACCAGAGTCGTCTGCGTGGTGACAGCGTGTCCTTGGCGCTTGCCGCTTTCGTCCATCGCGGCCATCCACTGCTGCTGCCGACCGCCACCGGCGCGACGTCCTTGCTGCTGCTGCTGCTTCTGCTTCTGCTGCTGGCCACCTCTCTTCGACGAGTTTCCCGGGGAAACTCTGCAACAAAGACCGTTGAACTTGAGTGGATGGCTAAGTAAGAGAGTAGGGGGAAGGGGGCAGGAGGGTGGAAAGCATTCGAGCTCTCTCTCTCTATCCGCAAGCTCCGTGAATAATTCGAAGAACGAGGCGGATAGCTTAATCGGTGGATCGCTTTTCGCCGGCGTCGCTGCTGCTGCAGCCGAAGTTTTTTCGTCCGGTTAATAATTGAAGAGGGTTGCGCTCTTGGACGATAGCTATGGGTAGGGATAGATGGGGCTACCGGCCGATTATTATGATTGGGAATTAATTAGTCTGATAATTGAGCTGCGCCGCATTAATAAGTTAGCACGGGATTGTGAAGTGGTTTGCGATATATTCATGTTTTATTGAAACTGGTTCAAGTTATTCTAAGTATATAAGCATATTTTAATTGGTATAAAAAAATTTTAAGATCCAGTACCCTGCTTGTTTGGGTACAATGATAGAAAAATGTACGGAAAAATTCCCATGTTTTCTAGTAATTTGGCAATATCAACGAAAACTACAAATTTTTCCATTGAAACATGGTAAAAATTACTGATAACATAGTAAAAATGACTAGAAAAACAGTAAAAATTACTATTTTTCTAAGGGAAAAATTTGTACTTTTCGTTGATATTGCCAAATTACTAGAAAACATGGGAATTTTTTTATCAGTGTAATGAAGAACTACATATTTAAAATTTATGTACATATCAACTAATTTTTTCTCTTTCCTCTTTAAAATCAAATATTCTCAATACCATATTTCAGCATTTCAGCGAAACCATTAATTTTCTTCGCAAAAATTGTCATCATCCCCGCCCCTTTTAACTTCACAGTTGATTAGCGCAGACAACACCGATCGACGTGGCATCCAAATCCACGCGATACAACTTCCGCATATAGGTAGCGAAGGAAGCCGATTTATGAATTTCCCAGCGGAGGGAGTATAGAGAGTCCCGGAGACGTCCGCTTCCGACCGACTGAGCGCGATTGGATTGGCAATTATGAGCCGGAGGGTTGGTTGAGAGAGTGAGTGAGAGAGATAGAGAAATAGAAGGTTGATGCGCGCGAGCTCTGCAGACGACGATTTCATGCCCGCACGATTCGTTGAAATGCCATTACGCACGCTCGCGCGCAGAGATGATTTATATCAGTGGCGGCGTTTTTCCATTAAAACGCGATTTGGCCCCCGCGGCAGCAGCGACGGCGACCAGCTTGAGATCCACAGCACGCGCAAGCTCTCTCTCTCTCTCTCTCTCTTTCTTGCTCGCTTGCGACGTGTGGCACCGTAGCAGCGTTTTCGATATTTTTCCTTATATCTTTATTTGATTGCGGACGAGCGCGATGGAAGACCTTGGGGGAATCGAATTCGATGGATTTGATTTAAAAATGCTTGCAATACGCAATTAATGAGTATGGTTCCTGAGGTATTGAACTTTTTTTTCCACTAAAGACGTTTTTAAGGCATTAAATGATGTTTACGATGTAAAAAATTTGAAAAATGATTAAGTTTTATATCGTAAAGTAAGACATTAGAAATAATTTTTTTTTTCAGAGAATAAAAACGTCTTAGGCTTTTTGCAAGCTTAAAGTATTCTGGTGAAGCTAAATCCACATCATTAACAGCAGTTTTGAGAGAGCTTTTGCCATAATGAAAAAAAAAATTAGATACAAGTTTTCTTAAAATAATTTTGAATATTTATAAACTGCATAGAGGATTCAATGGATTTAATTGTTTTAAGCGTGACATCGCAGTAACCACCTAATCCTCAGCTGATTTACATGTAGAATGGGAGCTTAGAAACCGTTAACCTAACAGAGACTGCTTTATTCCATTTCCATAGAACCGAAGACGAACCAAAAATCTTTGTAGACCCATTGGCGCGAAGCCGAACTGCGCAGTAAGTGGGAAAGCACAATTGCGATTGCGAATAAATCCTTCGGCGTTATCGGCACCTCCAGACGATTGATTTACCTCGGCCCCTTTCGCTCTCCCTGTCTCTCTCTCTCTCTCTCTCTCTCTATCTCACATCTTTCTTCTCGCCTTCTATACACGCTCATTCCATTTCATCCTCTCGCGAACGTCTGCCTCTTTCGCCCAGGGCTTGTACAGAGCCAAAGTTTGATTGTTCGTAATCAGCTGCTGCGCGTCGAACTGTGCGCGTGATAGTCCAACTGCTGGAAATCGGTTATACACTGCGCTCTCTTCTTGCAAATTACTTTCACGAAGTGGCAAAGAACGGAGGAGAGAAAGAGAGAAAGACAGACAGATCTCGTTTGAACGAAAATTTTCTTCGGCGAGTGCGTAGCCATTGATAAGGGTATTATCGACCGAGACGAATGAGATTTTGGATTGGTTTGGATGAATTAAAAATATAAATGAAATCCAAAACGAATAAGGTTATCGAATATGCAGGTCTCGAAAAGGAAAAATGCTACTTTCGAAACTTTTATACCAGATGTAACAAGCCTTGGTTCTTTGATAAATATTTCTTTCGCGAAACCATAGTAATAATTAATTAAGTTAGGGCGAATCATTATAATCTTCTTGCCTCCCACGCTTATATTGAAATCATCAATAACCCCAAATGTGAATGGGACCACGATTGCCAAGATCCCGAACCTGTGTTGTGCCAATATATTGCTCGATTTTTTTTCGAGCATGTAAAATTGATGTATAATTAAATTATACTTTTTTTAAATGTATACATCACTATGCACAACGTTTTATGATATTCCACTGTATTTCAAATACGTATAATTCTTTGTTAAGACTGTAAGCCGTCAAAAAAATGATTATACGGTTTGATACGATCAAATGACCTTTGCTAACAGAAAGTCTTCAAGGCAGCATGCAATTTTATTACCCGCTTTTTTTTTGTCTTTTTTTATTAAAAAATAACGATATAAACAATAGCAGTTTGTAAAGATAGAAAAAATACTGAGCAGTAGAAAAATTTATTTGCATACGAATATGTACTATTCATTTGAGTTAAAATGAATGTCGTAAAAAAGTTTGTTAAGAAACACATTAAAATATTGGAACAATGGCATGAAAGTGAATATTTGTGGCTTTGTTTGCCTTGTACAAGATTGTCCAGACGTAAAAAGATGTTATATCTATTACTTTTGTTCTCATTTGTATAAATACGTATATTTATAAATCACTTTAATATGAGTTTGTAGAGAACGCTACTAGACTTGAGTTGTCATTCGTTAGAATCAACATGAAGTTCGGATCGGTTTTTCTTGTTTTCGTTATTTGTTTAATGGTTCAAGTGACGCTTTCCCAGGAAAACCGAACTTTTTGGAGTCGGCTATTTGATTTGAATTCAACGGAAGAAGCAATTTTACAAAACAAAAGTCGTGTAGTATTAGCACATGTAATCTTGGAACCACTTATTGTGGAAGTGCAACACCAACTGTCAAATACACCAACCAACAATTATACAGCTTATGGAGCTCCTAACACGAATTCCTCTCGAGTCCCATCAAGTGAAGTTACAGTAAGATACTAATTCCATATTTCGAAATATTATTAAAAATAATAGTAATGATAAAACGCGTATATACAATTTTAATAATAGATGAATTACTAAAAAGAAAAGAGTTTTTAGAAAATATTTAATAATAAATAGTTATTTAAAATTTCGAAAACAACGTGAATTAAAAAATAAAAACAACAAATATGATAGTGCAGTAAAAAACTACAATTTTGTTATGATTGAAAATTTTTATTATCAAATATTTTGTATAGGCAACAAAGGGTGATTGAGATTGAAGAGAACAAGTACCTACTACGATGTTTACCACTCAAGTTATAGATATCGCAACGAAATACTAGTAACCGTGGTTTTATTCGATTAATTTTGCTATCAACTGTATATGTGTATGTATTCATGATTTCCCAACATTAATGCAATAAAAACTTATACATGTTTATATATTCTATTTTTTACAAACTCCATAAATTTTAGTTTCAATTATCAAAATAATAGCAACATTTTCGTTTATTCGTACTTCCTCCCATAGTTGGACCTTACTCCGACTCAAAGAAAATAAATATAGAGATAGACAACTATTCCCATTTCCCACAAATCTCTGAATTCGATCTGGCAAAACAAATTATTCGGAGCCAGGCGGCAAAGACTCTCTACAACTCAAGCGGCGCGCGATCGACGAATCGCGTACAATCGGGCCACTTTCCTCTGCACATCGCTGTTGCAGCACAGCCCGGGGAAATGCACTGCAGCGCCGATGGCAGTCGTCGCATTTTACCCCAAGTCTCAGAGGCGGCAGATTGAGGCTGCCTTGAAAGTTCTTTGAGAGATACGGCAACGCGTTACAGGGCGAACCCCTTTCGTACGGGCGATCAGCAGAGAGAGAGAGAGAGAGAGAGAGCTTTCTCCCCTCTCTCTCTTTCGGCTGCTGGCGTGAAATTCGTTCGCCTCGATTGCGTGCACCCCGGAGGAGGAATCGGAAGCGACCTAAAGAGGGTCCGACGGCGACTTTCCTCTTCCATCGAGCGATTTCCTGCAATCCGCGCGAGCGACGGCTGCTGCAATTTCGATGCCCGAGACTGACGTTCGACGACGGCGGCAGCGGCGAGAACTGAAGTCCGTCCCTCTTTCTTGCTCTCGGCGCGCGCTCGCGTGAGAAGTCGAGTTCTACCTTTGTTTTTCCTTTCTATGGCTTTTCTCTTTATCGAAGGAGCGCGCGCCCGAGCGATGGCCAATTCTTTTCTGAGCGACCGAGACCGAGAAAAACAAGCGGCAGCCGTGGATTTTCTACCCTCCCACCCGCCACTTGCACATCCACTTTTTCGAAAGGTCGAGAAGCGAGAGGAGATCGTGAACTTTGGCTGCGAAAATACCCGCTCTTTTGGCTCCTTTTGTAAAGTCCGCGCGGTGCAGTATAGATGGCTCCGGAGATTTAATGAAAAAAGTTGTAATATTTCTTGTAATATCGTTCGGGTCAGAGTTTTATTTTTTAAAAAAAGTACGGATGGAAAAAGGTTAATCTACAATAATTATGACATAATTTATACGGGACGGTTTATCTTATTAAGATTTTTTCTTAATCAGTCCCTAGAGAATTTAATAGAACACAAGTACCTTCTTAATGCAAACAAAACATGCAACTTTATAATTCTCGCGTGTAAAAGTAACATTCTAAACCTTCAAGATTTTTTCGCTTAACGTTATGCTTAGATTTAAAAAAGTATTTCAACTTCAGAAGTGATAATATGCATGAACTAAAGGTGATTGCGAATATATGAAATATTACTAGATATTTTGTATAATTGTAGCCTAAGGAAAAATATTTTTTTTTATTTCTGTAAAGTTCCGAGACTTCGTCAAATTCCATTCATATAAAAATAGAAATTGAAAAGAAAATGTTTTTACAAGATTGCTACTGAGAAATAAGAAAGGCATAAGAGTATAAACCATCGTTGGTTCAACAATTGTTTAAAAAATTCAGACTCGCTTACTCCGCGAATTACTTGTGAAAAATAAATGTATACTCACATGGGGAGGAGAGTGGAGATGATACGTTCAGCCTCTTCTGGCGGCGGGGGAAATTCCTGAGCTGGAGCTGCAGCTGGATCCTGGGGTTCTGGGCAATCTGGAACCGGACGCAATGCTACCAACGCCATCTTCGCTTTCCGGCCATTCATACTCATGTATCCGTCGTCCTCGGATTGATGTCCTGCGCAAACATTTATCATTACACTATAAAAGTTTATTTCATTTGTCGCAAACATGTTTTTTTATAGTAAGTATTTATTTCAAATTTTATAATAATATTTTTAATCTGTTTGTTTCATTATTATTTTATTAAAAAGCGGAGTTTTTAAATAAATTAGAGTTTTGCATGTTCAAACACTGATATTAAGTTCAGTTGATGGAAAAGATTAATCATAGAAATCCTTTAATGCAAATGGTAATTACATCTCGAATTCTAAATGATAAATTCTTTAATTAAGATTTCTATTTAAGAAAGGTCTCAATTTAATGGCTTCCAATTAACTTGATTGCCAAAAGTATCTCCAGACTAATTGTTTGCTTTCAGTTGATAATTGATATTGTTAACACACCATGAAACAAGCATAGTCATAGTCAATAAAAGGTGTGTTAATTGTAATGAGTTGATTCTGATAAGCAACGGAACATAAAATTTAAAAAAATCTTTATATCTATGACAAACGGAAATAGTTTAAATAAATCTTTTTTATAATTACATATATATTTGTAGTATATTAGAATTTAAATCTAGAATTATCAAAAAATTTAAATCATCTTAAAAGACATTTCACACTTTCTAGAGTAATTATTTTCGAAAATATCGTTATTAGTGAAAAATTAAGGTCTTAATCCTTCATATTTTAGCTTTTTCCTAGACGATAGCTCCATTTTATCTCTGGTTTGCACACTTCACAGTGCAAATGCTTAAGCTCTCGGGCTGAGAAAAGAGAATAAGGAAATTGAAAAGAGACTTGAGGAAAAGAGGAAAAATTCCAAAAGAGAGATGGTAGGATTGAGATAAAAAGAAATTTAAAGAGTAAGAATAGGGAAATGGAGTGAGTTTGAAAGCAATAGTTCTGGTAAATAAAACAGTATGAAAGATCATTAATGTTATTAATTAAAATTATTATTAAAATGTGATTTCTCGCCGATAATCGATATTAATAAATTACTATTTATTACGACAATTTCTAAAATATACTAGGACGCATAGGAACTACTAAACTTCTGTGAAAATATTAACAGAGCATTAAGAATTATTTCCTGCAAACTACAGTGTGTCGAAGTTTTAATTTTGATTAATTAACACAGAAAGTAAAAGTTATCGTTCATTT
The DNA here is from genome assembly GCA_035583055.1 of Torymus tubicola. Taxonomy (NCBI): domain Eukaryota; kingdom Metazoa; phylum Arthropoda; class Insecta; order Hymenoptera; family Torymidae; genus Torymus; species Torymus tubicola. The sequence continues at coordinate 6,087,271 of JAWWEQ010000010.1, forward strand.
AGAGATTAAAACACATAAACGTTTTCATTGTTAGTGAAAGTCTGTTTCATTCACGACACTTTAAAGAAAAGTTGTCAATTACGTAACATTGATAGAACCTTCTTGCAATTTTCATTCATCACCCGGTGCTTGTTACAACTCCTAAAGCATTCACACGTAAGCGTCGAGCTTCGTGAAATCCCAAAGAGAGAAAAAGAAGCTACTGCCAAGCTTTAACGAAACAAGAAAAAAAAACCCCATCCCCTGCAGCTAGCATACGATGGAAGAGAAGACTCGCGAATAGTGGAAACGAAGAAGCTAGGAAGCACGGCCAAAGAAAGCAAGAAACACATAGAACGTATAGAGCGAAAGGGAGAAGAAGAAGAGGTATAGGGTAAAAAACGAGTATCCTCGATGCTTCTTTTTTCTCGCAAGCGTAACGAGCGCTCGCGTCTCGACGCCGGCTATAATCTTTTATTCATTCGCGCGGCGTATGCACCGTCAGCGTCGTGTCTGCGGGCGCATTCAAAGCGAAAGCTCCTCTACTCGCACGCGCTCGCGGCTGACGTCGATCCGGAAAAAGTCGATTCATCGGCTCGACGTTCTCTCTCACTCTCTCTCTCTTCTCGGAGTAAGATGCCCTCAGCTACCATACATACACACGCGCACAGACATGCGTGTGTATCTGTGCAGGTGCTTGGAAATTCATGCGAGAAAGAGACCGAGTTTATCCAATGTATCGCTGATTTCCCGGACTGCTTTTACGTGGTTACGTGCTGGGAAGCCAAAAAAGACGCGAGAGTTTTACGCACGCACACACATACGTGCCGGTTTGTCTTTATCTCTTTTCAGAAGAGACGCGTGTTGTTTTCGCGCACGCTCACGCGCTTTATCGCACGGTCCGCCGGTGGATTGAATTTAAATTGGTGGGCGCGAAAACGCGTTTCCGGTGAATGAATCGGGTGAGAGGGAGAGAGAGAGAGAGAGAGAGAGAGAGAGAGAGTTCATTCGGTGTACTCGAGTAAATGATTGTCTGAAGCTAGGCGAGAGGTAAAGAGAGAGAGGGAGAGAAGGGTGTTCGTTACGTTCGGTGCGAAAGTGAAGCTTTGCAGGTTTATTTTCGTGTGGTTTGTTACGTTTGGTTTAATAATTGGAGCGTGTTTTTGGATTGATATAGGTGTGCGTTGTTGAAGAGCTTGATATAAGTTGGATTTGTAATGTGTGTGTGTGTCCTCATTTTAAAAATGTAAGTCTCATGTCTGTCGGAGACGAATGTATAGTATAAAAGAAAAAATATCAAGTACGTGACCTGGAATCCGAGAAATATGATGGAACTTACTTTACAAGGGAGGAGGTAAATTTAAATTCTTTTCGATGGTAGATTTATAAAAATGCATTTTCTGAATATTTGGATGGGAAGGTGCAAATTCATCCTGCTCGGAATATTTTTGTACATAACTTTAAATTGAAACAAATTGCGAGCAAATTGTTTTCACATATTCGAGTAAATTAAAAAAAAAATTGTTATACAACCCGTACGAATTCTTCTCCGATAATGCAAAAAAAAAATTAATCAAAGCTTCATCCATTTAAAAGGAAACATATACCAATCACCGACGATCAAAGAACAATTGTACTCAACATCCCTTATATCTAGCACAACAACAATCCGCTGCAGTAAGCACGCGCCACCGCTTCACCTTTAATCTTTCGAAAGCACTTTTTGTGTCTCCTGCTTCTCTTTCGCTTGCTTGCTCCGCCATAAACAGCCGGGAAAAAATTGCCTCTAGCGTTCGTGGGCAGCGATTCGACAAAACGGACAACAATGCTCACCTAAGGACGGGCTCTCGTCGTCCGGCGTGAGGCCAATGCTCGGCTCCGTGCTGCTGCTGCAATCGGTAGTAGTCGTCGTCGTCGTCGCCGCGAGTCCGCCGCCGACTCCGCCTCCGCCACCGCCGCCGCCGCCACCCTCGCCCTCGACCTCGTGCTCGTCGTATTCGGAGAGCACTTTGTCCAACAGCTCGATCGATCGCTGCACATCGTCACCTCTGCAACAGAAACGTAAGGCGCAATCTATAGCGACAGTTTGGATGCTTCTTTTTTGGTAGGTGGGAAAAGTTTGTCTTTGAATGAGATATATAGGTTGGGTGTGGCTTTGTGATGTTGTTTAAATTAATATGAAGGACAATTTTTCAGTAGAATACGGAAGTACTATACATGTGAAATTCGGAATATTGAAAAATCCATATTCAGTTTAATGAAAATCATGAAACAATAAATTTATGGTTTTATGGTAAAAATTGCTATTTCTTAAAAATTATATAATATTGTTAAAGAGAAAAGGTTTTATTTTATATATCAAGTTACAAAAATACATTTTAAAATACAACTGGCATTTGCACACGATATTATGTCGTATTTATTTGTTTCCAATATAACAATATTCCAATAAATTAATGACAGTTCTCTGTATGGCGAAAATGATTTCGCGAGTATTATTACATCAAGCTATACATATTAATGTATTATATAAATAATTACATATATATATATGATTACACATCGATCGAACGATGTTTTCCCCCAATTTTATAATTACACTGAACAAAATTATAAAAGACAGGGTACAAGCACTTATATACACTCGCTGTATCTATCAGCACGTATTTTTTTCATTAGATCAAAAGTAAACTTTTCATCGGATTCCAACAGAGCGCGGTTCTTATCAAAGTTGACGCAACTAGTTCCTTGGCTTCTTCCTTCGAAGTCTTCGAGAGTGAAAGAGAATAAGCGGAAGAAGAGAAAGAGAGAGAGAGTCACAGTGACGAGTGACCCTCGGCTCGTTAAAGCGAGCCCAATGAAATTGCACCCGGCAGAAAATTGCTTCGCTCCCTCTCTCTCTCTCTCTGCATCACGCGCGATGCCCAGCCCCAGGTCAACACTTCTATACACGCTCCCTTCAAAACATTTCCCGTCTTCTTTTCCTCTCGGCCACCCTCCATGCTACACCCTTATACACCCATTTCACTTACTTTCCCGTCCCGTCGGCTTCCTTTTTTCGCTCAATTTCAAGGGTTGTTTATTTATAATTCACCGTGTTATTTACATTTACATATAGGTATATTGAATTTCCCTTGGTTCTATACATACTGTGTGTTTTTATTCAAATTTGTCTCAAATTTTAAACATTTCAATTCCCCAACGACTATATATACACACAGACACACACACACACACACACAAGTATCATCCCACTAAAAGAAATAAATGTTGTTCAAAGTAGAGAGCGATAAAAATATATCAAGTTTAAGACACATTAGTCGATACGTTAACTCTACACAACGCCGTAATTCCGCTAATCTGTCTCACCCTCTCTCTTTCTCTCTCTCTCTCTCTCAACTTAACTCTTTCTCTCTTTTCAACATAAGAACCCGCCTCTATAACAAACTAGCACTTGAGCGAAATCACATCGCAATTTTCCGCATAATACTTTTTCTCACGCCATACCGTAATACCCGCATAGTTCAACGAGCCCTTGCCACCGCCAGCGTGTGCGTTACTATTTCCAGAGCCTACACGTCGAAGCATCGTAACGACTTGCGCGCATGCCGGCAGCTGCTGCTGCTGCTGCTGCTGCTGTTCTCGTTCGCCTCTGCAAATAACGTTAATTACGCGCCACGGGCGGAGATTATACTCACTCGTCTCTCTCCCTATCCAGCTTCTATATACTACTGCTCGCGAACTCTATGATTTTCACCGCACACACTCCCTCGCGCGCGAGCCGTCTCCCAAGAAATCACGCGCGTACTTGCACGAGATGAAGTCGTAATTGCATGGCTCGCGGAGATGCAAAACACATGCGCAAGCATCCTCGAGTATGTATGCATGCCATGAGTGTATGTGTGTGTATATATATACGCGCATGCTTACACGAGAGACGACGAGGTCTTTGCGATTCTAATCGCCGGCGGCTCGCGCGCGCGACAGTGGAGAATCGCCTCCGGTTTTCCCTGCGCGTGTGTATATACATACACACACACATACGACCGAGAGAGAGAGAGAGAAAGATAAAACTAGAGAGGGAGCAGAAGACGGAAGAAAGTAAGAGAGAAAAATAATCCGTCGTGGGAAGAGCGATGCGTTTTGTTTTAATGGCCTGTGACAAGACTGACCCATTTTCTAGTGCACACACATATTATGCATGTGTGTGTGTGTGTTTTCTTTTTGCGCGAGAGGATTTTAATTGAGCGTGGGAAAGTTTTGCAGGAAAGTTTTTGATTGATGAAGCCGGTTAGCGAGATTCAAGTGGTGTGATTACGCGAAACGCTTTAAAATTCGCTCTCGGTGCGACCGTTGCAGCTCGCGGCGCGAGCAAATTGCGTCGTTTGAGCCCGCAGAGAGAAGAGAAAAATGCTCGCTTGTCGCCTTTATCGCCGCAGCAGCGACAAAGTATGAAATTTTATTTCATTCCGCGAATTTTCTGTCGAATTACGGTCGAATTGGATTTGGAAAAAATTGAAAAACACGTGCGGGTTTATTGCAGATTGTAATGAACAATTCATTTGACAGTATAATCGTGCAGTTGATGTTGAAAGTACGCGGAATTGGATAAAAATTTAATATTCAGTGAATTTCAATTATTAACTACCGTCGTATATAATGGGATTGTAAAGTGTCTTGTGACGACACACAACCACATTATAAGCTTCCTCCAAGCCGTTTAGCTGAGAAAAAAAAGAAAAGTTTACGCGACGTTAGCGCGACGAACAAACGCAGGTAATTGGCTTGAACGACAATCCCGTAAAGTTAAGTCAGAGAGCTCGCGGATGTAGCATGGAGCTGTATGAACTTTTATAGTTCATCGCCCGAGATTTGCCACACTTTATACGCGTGCTGGCCGTGTAAAATCGATGGCTTATTTATCCCTCCGCAAATGCCTGGACAGAATCTTTCTTTTTCAACCTTGTTTTACCAGCTTCGTCCGATGCAAAAAACTTGCTCGGATTTCATCTACCGAAGAAGCTTCAAAACCTAAACTATAACACGCGTATGGCGCGATTTCGCGTCGTAAAAAGCCAAAGTCGTCGCCACGCGTAAATTGGAAGTTTTACGAGCTCTTTAATCATACCCTTGCACACTCGATTACTTTTCTGCTGCACTGAGCAAAAAGAGAATGGTCGTAATTTTTTTTTTCACCTTGCATTCGCGACGACGACTCGTTAGAGCACCCGCACGTGTTCGAGGAAAAATTCGTGTTTGATTTCCATATAGCCGTGACCGAGGCGCCAGGTGTATGTATATATACGTATGTACCATTTTGTCCAGCAGTATATATAGGACTTCAATCAACGCTCCGCGCCATAACGAAGTAATGAGGTTCGTACTCGATAATTGCGTTTGGTTGGAAGTGAAGGGAGGAGGGGATAAAAAGGTGAGCACGATGGGCTGTGGGAAGGATAAACGCAAACAACTCGAGAAAAAGGGAGGATGCTCGAGCGCGCGGGAAAGTAAAAGAGGGGCACTTGAGGAGTACGCCTCGTCTGATAACGTTTCGCCGATTGATCGAGCGCCGGTCGAGTGGCGACGCGTCTTGCAAATTGGCGCTATATGAATTCAGGTCGAGTTGCAAAAGTTATTTCCCGATAAATCGACGTGTATTTATGTATATGCTTGTGTATAATTATTTTTTTTTGTCCCATCGCGATGCAGCAAGCAATTTCGCTTCGATAATCATGCTTTGACACCTAGTGAAAAATGTATCATGATATCAGAGGTATATTGCGGTTTCTTATACTATTTGAGTGATTGATTATTTTAAATATGCAAAGTAAATACATCAATTGTTAAAATTCAGTGTATCAAGCTCGAATATCAAAATGATTAAATTATTATTTTTCGACAATGTCAGTTCTTGTACAAGGGTAGGTATAAATACGTGATTTATTTTCGTTTGCTGATATATTTAAAAATTGTGGTAAAGAAAGTTTCCGGTAGTAGTACCAAATTATATATATCTTATTTAAACTCTACAGAGAGAAAGCGAAAAATCTTTCCGTAACATGGGAAAAATAAAAGGATCTTCGTTTGGTCCCATGCGAACGTTAATACACTTATCATGTATCAAAATACTATATTAAAATCCATTAACGTCATACATTCCGGCATTTTAACCCTTTTACTGCTGGCTTACCCATAAGGTATATAGTACTACCTCCGCAAGCAGTAGCGCATTATTTAGGGCGGCTAATTAACGTCAACTCGCCGCACGTATATTGAACGCCGCGCGCGCTACTGCTTTATAGTTTCGCGGCGGAGAATGTGTCGCTAGCGCGAACGCCAACCCCGAAAGCCGCTTATCCGCATGCGGCGATATCGCAGGCAAGCGTTCGAGCGAACTTCATTAAAGTCGCGGAAGTGAGAATATATAAGCTGCCCGTGTCGATTCTCGCGTTTAACGTCGAGCCTAGTGTGCGATGTGATATTTTTAGAGAGACGTAGTTATATAGCGCGTGAGTGGAATTTCAAGTGTCTGATCCTCTCGAAGGATTTTCTTTTTCTTTTATTAGATATACAGACGTTGTAAGATTAACTCGCACGAGAGTTGAGTGTTTTTGTATGTGTATAACGTTATAACACGCACGCTCGAAATGGATCGAGTGGCTGGTAGGCTGGCTGGCTGGTTGGATTGATGGATGGATGGAAGTTACTAATTGCGTATTCTTTTATTGCATGGTAGATGATGCTTATATTAAAATAAATTAGAAGCTACTACAGGCGCCGTTCGCTTGCTAATTCACTTCCTTGTGCTGAATTATCGTGGTCGTGTGTGTGTATATATATATATATATATATATATATATATATATATATAGGTTCGTCTTAATTGAAGTCGTGTCGTTGAATAGCTTTAATGGGTTTAAAAATTAATGAAGCTATTATTATAATACCGAAAGAGAGAAAAGTTTGTTCAACATTGTGTATAACTGTAACACAATGTATCCGTGAACGTTAGAATTAAATGACGTTGGCTTTTTATTTTAATTAATTACCGTTAAAGAAACCGAAAAGCGCAACTGTTACAAATACGACTCTTCTACCAATGTACCCCCTTTAAAAAGTAAATCGTTCTTCAACAAACATTATTCAAACGCCAAGTATTACTAGCATCTCTACCCTATAACTCAAGCCCAACTGCGCCTAATATCCGCGTAAATTACAGCCCCCGGCAAAAGACGACATCGCAGCGATCATTAGTTAACCCATATACACGGAACCATTCCAACGTAAAACGTCCCCGCACGTATATGCACGACGACCAGCAATAGTAGTAGTAGCAACCAAGCGAACAGCAATCAGCGTAGCTCGGCATCAAAAGCCCCGTGCGCGCTTACTGGCACACATTCGCACGAGAGCTTGCAAGCCCGGATAATTCGATCGCGTAGCGGTCGCGTCCACTGCCACTGCATGTGCGCGCTGGTATAGCGTTAGGTTGTCGCATGTAGGATAGGTAGGTTGGTATTCCGATAACCCAGGCATTCAATTAGGCCCGGGCTTGATGAGCAAAGTTGAAAGGGACAGAAGCGTACGCCTGGATCTAACGAGTATATATATGTATAGCAGGAAAAGGGAAAGACAGGAGACATATACGTATATGTATGTATATATGTATATAGCTCACATGTGAAGCAGCGAGCTACTGGTGGAAAATTGAAAGTCAGCAGGGACGACGAAGACAAATACGTAGATTCGGATATTCGGTTAGCGGAGCCTCGTGATTTTTCGCGCGAGAGCTGTAGACGGGAATAGCAGTCGACTAAGGGATGTGATGGGCAGGTTGAGGACGAGAGAGGGTCGGTTCGTTAAAATAGCGAATGTGGGGACTTTTCGGGGCACGTGTCGGAACGCGCGCGCGGGTGTCAATGTCGCTTCTGGTATACGGAAAATAGAAAGTAGGTTACTCGTGATGGGAAAAAAGAGGAATGTTTTTGGGATCTTGTAATGCGATGAGAATGGATTTTTGTGGATGGCGTAAGTAATAGGTTGATGGAATTATTATATGTGAAAAACAGGGAGGAAATGAATTCTTAAATTTTCTCTTATGATTTCAGATTTAATTGATTTTTTCAGTGTATAATACTTGCAACTGTTATCCAATAAAACTGTGCTGACTTATATGCAGAGAAAAGAAACGAAGAAAATGTAAAACGGAAGTTTCGATAATTTCATTATAAAATCGAGTAGTCTCAATTATAATCGAATCAGTCAATACGAAAGTACAATCCCAGTCTGGCACTAGAGACGCCATATTTGCACGAGCTGACGAACTTCCTAAAATTAGCCCTGAAAAGGACTTTCAGCGCGTTGAACTGTTAACTTCACTAATCGAATTAAAAAGTCCCGAATTAAAAAAAACTCGAATTAGATTTCACCTTTTACCATCAATGTCAATCCAGTTGATTCTCATCGTCTACAGAGCTGTTGTAGACTCCTAATTTCGCCGATTGTAACCCTTGCGCGTCAGCGCTGATTTTTTTGTTCAACAAAACCGTGCGCGCTAACGAGTGCGCCCTCGTTTTCGTCTGCGATTCGAGCGCTCGCGGGACGGCTAATTAACAATTGTGATTACGCGCCACGGCAAACAGCGCGAATGAAATTTTTGTGGAATTCCTGGCCTGGGGAAAGAGTCGCGAAAAGCTCCAATGGGGAAAGAGTCGCATTGCGGCAGTATTCATCAGTCTGTCTGTCGACAAATTTTACATTTAGCAAATGAAGTTTCAGAGTAATGTTGATGCTAATGATATAATGGACGAAGTAATTGTTGTAATAAGTTAAGAGTCTTTACAACGAGTGCTTTACATTCCAATAAGATTTTATTAAAATGCTGCGCGATTATGCTTAAAAACTGTTGCATAATAAAGTGCTTTAATAATTTAAGACTGGTTCATCCCTACTACGCCATACATAAATATATTTAAACAATTACTATCTGCTGCTGTTAAATACTTTTTTCGACAATAATAATATACTTAAGATTTCATATCCTCTTTTAACAAAGATAATCACACCAACAGCACCGACAGTAAAGTCCTCGAAAGTTACGAGAAAGAAACCGCAACGACATTTTATTCATCCCCTTCCCCTTTCTTTATATCTCCACCAGTCCTCGAAATCACTTTGTCGCAAGCGCAAACAGAAAAGAGAATGAGAAAAAACGAGAGGTGAAAAGGGGAGGGGAGGGAAAGGGAGATGAGCGCGAAGGCAAACGAATAGTTGACTAGGTCTAATGAACTTTTTGTGCCGGCGCGGTGCACGCACAAAACATCAACGCGGGGCGCGGCGATTAATTAGCGATTCTTTTGTACGCCTATCCTTTCTGGATCCTGCAGAAACGTCGTATAGTCGTCGGCGTCGCCGTGTCCTCTACGTCGCGAGAGACCACGAAACAAAACAAAGGAAAACGGCGACGTGCACACACACATACGCGCGTATATATATATATATATATATATATGAGAGAGAGGAAAAGTTCGCAGCGCGTACCCCATCTTCGTCGTTACGCCCGCTTCATAATTCAAGATCCTAATTGCCCGAAAGCGACGCGACCGTGTCGTTTTTCTCCTCTCTCTTTCTATATATCTCCCCTCGCTCTCTCGCCCCATGCCATTCCTTATCCCCGTAACCGCGGGGGCAGCGTCGACGAGCGGCTAACCTGCGGCACACAGGACCTTTTTTGCCCGCTCACATTCTGCAAAGGGACTTCTCCTCTCATCTATATACGTTTCATCTCGGAAAGAGACTAGGCATATTCTGAATAAGGATCTTTTGACTGTTTTGGCGTGTATTATATTCTTCATTCGCGCTATATCCTTTCACCAGTAGTTACACATACTCGTCTTGATGAAATACGACTTGTGACGACGGCGTTCCAGAAAAATTCGTTTGGTTATTATATGTGAAGTCGCGGTTTCGACTGAAGAAGATATTACAGAGCGTGCTAGTTATTATGCTTTGTTTAATAAATTAAACTCATTTATTTGAAAATTCGCATCGTTTGTATAACATTGGTAAACGTTTGATCTCTTCAAATATGAAAATAACGTTATACAAATGTAAAAGAACCCGATACATCTGGATAATATCGAAATAAAGCATCGTATAAATCATCCTCGCGTAAAATTCAATCCTCAAACTCGAGAACAACAATACTTTCCGAGCATCGACTTTTCTCAACAGCCACTCTCAGTCCAAGCTATCGAAATCCGCTTATTTTTCCAGCTAGCTCTATCACTCTCCCTCTTTCTCTTTCTTTCACACAAGTATAGAGCCGCCGCCCTACACTCGAATCGAAAGTGCAAAGGGCAAAGTTTTCACGAAGGCGCGCGCTCGCTTGGCAGCCATGCGTGCACTGTGCATAAAGGCCGACGCGAAGGGTAAGAAAGCAGCATCATCGGCTCTGCTCTCGCGCTTCAGAAAGCGAGTAAAAATGAGCGCCGGACGAAGAGAAATTCCAAGTTTTCGTGTGCACTATTGCGCGCCGCTCGCTCAGCCGACAACTTCGTTCTTCTTGGGTCAGAGGTATACATAGTACTAGAGTGGTAGGTATAGGCAAGCTTTGCAAATGCGAATTACGCGTCCGGGGCGTGAGCGAGTAGCGGGCGAGCGAGGAAGTTTCCAGGGGAGTTCGAAAGGGGTGACAAAGTGCAGTGTCGGGCCGTGCTGAGGGTATATAGCACAGTTTCAAGGACGAAAATCGAATGATGGAGAGAGAATTGCTGGCTGCTGGCTTGCGAACAGAGAGAAAGAAAAGCTATGGAGTTGGAAGATAATTTGTAGGCGTTTGCACTAGTTCGCGAGTGAGAGAGCTTTTTGGCAGCTATTTTCTGTACAATAATGAATTTATTTAGGACGAAATTAATTGTGCGAATTGTTTGTAATTGTTTGTTATTGTTCAGAATTCAATTGTAGGTTTGATTATTTCTAAATGAACTTTATAGGGAATAGTGAAATTAGACAAATATTACATATTCTAATATTTACATATTCTAATATACTGTTAAAGTTCCAAATATTTTTAATGAAGTAAACCTTTAAAACCTTTAACTCGTTCTAATAACATTTGGATAACGAAATATTCACGGAAGCCAGCCTAAAATTGCATTTCAACCGAGCGCGCGTATACGCATACATACCCACACTGTACCTCTGGCGAGTATGCCAGCTCTCCAGCGTACGAATTCCATTAACTACACCATCGTCCCTTTTACCCCTTTCTCTATTTTTCCCGCGGAATTTGCACAAAAACGAGGCTGCAACTGCTGCTACCGCGTGCGTCCTTCAAGCTTGCAACACCGAGAATATCGCTCGCGACATACACACACACACACACGCGTGCGTCCTTCTCTTCTCGAATTGAGTTTCCGCTTTGAATCGAAACAGAACGAGAGAGGGGCCGAGAGGAGCTAGAGATCAAAGCGCTCTACACTGAGGCACTTAAATCCCTCGGTCGCACAAGGGAATACGTCGTCGTCGACGTCGACAGCTGGGGTGACGGCCTTGTGTATACCACATATACACCCTGGTCGACGAGGTCAGCGAGCTGTGCCGAGTTAATATGAAAACAGTTGCCATGTTGTGGCATACGTGTATTATATACTATACATGTGTATAACATGTATACGATGGTAACTTGGAGGGTTGAGTTAGGGGGAGGTGTAGACGAGAGAGAGAGAGAGAGAGGGTGCTGTTTTGTATTTACGCCGATTAAAAAAACTCCGAGCTATTAAGTCCCCGGGCTTTTGAGCCGCAGCTGTGAAAGATTCTTATTCTTTTTTTTCGTTCGGAGGATTATTATCAAAGCAAGAGTATAGAGTCTCGCGTATGTGTACCTAGGGGAAATCCGGTGTGCCACTCAAGCTTCACGCGTATAAAGTTGGAGAGATATCTATAGACGGAGGAAATTTTCTTTTCAGCGTAATTAGGTTAATTGGCAGTATATATACGCGGGGCGTGGGAGATTTAAGGGTGTAGCGTGATGATGAAGGTGTTCGTTTTAATTTTAAATAGCCTGATTATAAGGCTTTGGGAGGGGCCTGTATAACGACATTATTAGTATAGTTATCGTACAATGGCCTAACGTTTACGTTTCATTAGAATCTACTTATCACAGAGATGACATGTTTCATAATGATCTCAAGTACTCGTGAAATGTGATTTTCTGAATTGCAGTTTGCGATCTAACTCAATTCAAAGCCAAGAATCTTTATCACTAAACGAATTTCTAATCATAAAAATATCGAAAATTTACTTTTCATTTACGTGTAAATGCGTAGAATAATAAAAAAGCACTTCCTTGCAACACGTTTCTACAAATAAAAGCATATATATACTATTCTAACACTCTACTTCTCTACTTCAATCTCAGGCCCACTTCCAACTCGACGAGTCACCCAAAAATAAGTCACTGACCGCAGCATCAACAAGCGCACGCTCGCTTGCTCAGCCCTTCCCTCTCATCTACACCTAAACACAGTCTCTCTACGTGTACAACAGCGAGCATGCGCCTCGATTAAAAATGCACCTCCGGACCAAACACAAGAAGCGTGCGCTCGCGCGCTCGCTCAAGCGCGTATATACGTACAACAGTGACGCGCAGGGCGGCGTGACACACTTCCTGGTTACATGGACCGACAGCGACAATTCCCTCTCGCTCTCTATACAAAAGGCACATCGTTCTCGCTTGTCACAAACGCGCTATACGAGAGATAGCTGCTGCTGCTGCTACTACTCACACGCACTTTCAAACGTACACATACACATATATATATATATATATATATATATATATATATACAGGTCGCTGGCCCTCCGCGCGTACACGGCTATCGATTGTCCCGTGACCCTGTTTCGCTATAGAGATTCCTGTGTATACAAACATCTTCTGTAATATCCGCACCAGAGGTGCGCTGCTACATATATATATAGCGTCAATGTTACTGCTGGCTACTCTGAACATATTTTGGTGGATAGTGCAACAGCAGCAGTAGGGGATGGCTCACATATATATATATATATATATGTCTGTGTGTGTGTGTACGCGTCAGTATAAGTGTATAGACGACACTATACTCGTTTGCACGCGAGAGAATTCGAGTGGTGGACGTTTGTCGAGGAAGGATGGAAGGGAGAGGGAGTATTGACGTGCCGCAAGGGTGAACGTGCGGTATACTCGCATGAGAGCGAAAAGAAAGAGGAGGAGGAGAGAAAGGCAGTGCAGGGTTGGTGGCATAGTTTCCGACGACGCCGGAATGCACGGTTTATGAACTATTTATTGATTGAGCGAGAGTGTCGCCGTGCGGGGCACAGCCGATGTGCGTTTCTTTTTTTTCTCCCGGAATTTTATCGCGTAATTGTTAGAAACCGGGGTATACGGAATGAGAGGGAATTTTAATTGGGGCTTGCGTGAGATTGATTGTTAACCGCTTTAATTGGTGTAACTGTAATTGCTGCTACTGTGTAGAACACACTGATTTGCTGTACATTGTAAATGTTTGAGGGTTCTATAGTTCTTGTAGATGGTGTATAGGTCTATAGATAACAGTTCCCATGACTTCGCTTTATTGATAATTAATAAAGTTAGCGCATTGAGAAGTGATATACGTGGCATTCCGATTGTATATACGAGTAAAATTGTTCTTGATAATAAAGCCTTTTGATTATTTCGTATAATTAATCGCTCGACTGGAATGCTCGAATGTTATATTATACCTGGTAGTACGCTTGTATGCTCCAGTTTTAAAATTGCTTTATTTTTCCGTATATGTAGGTCAATTTGTTCTCTATATCAACGAAATTCTTGCCGGTGAATCGATGCTGCGCGGTAAATATGATGCTGCAATTTAATTAACGCGATAAATTCAAAGAATTCCAGGTATTATTTTATCGTCCAATTTTTTCTGTTTTTTTTTTCTTCTGCTCATTCATTTCTAGAACATACATTTTAAAAGCACAACGGTTTTATGCCATGCGCCCGCAGTTCTCTATTCTCGTACCCGTATAAAGTATCAACGTTCAATATTTGTCCACCGCAAGAAATCTTCGGCACACCGTAAATAAACCGCAGCTTTTTACGAACTATACAGGGAGAATCGCGCGCGACAAAACGCGCTCTGTGACCACCAAAGCCGAACGTAACAAGAATTTATAGGAGATTTTTCCAATAACTTTTTCCGGCTGCGCACATACTACTACTGCTTCTACTACTACTACACTCTTCCTGCACGTCCACATGTGAACTTGGACGTTGCAACGACTGCTCCGCTGCAGTTTTCGCATGTGTGGGTTTGCAAGCTCGTTGCAATTTTCCGCTACAACGTCGTAGTAGTGATGGTATATATATAGGATCGACTGCTCGGCCCTGGACGAGGTCCGGGGAATCCCCGGGGATGGGAAGGCACAACCTCGTCGACGAGGGATTCCCCGACTACTGGATGTGACTGAGCGTGAAGAAAAACTGCGCGCTGCCTCTTTCGTTCGTATTATAGGTATACGAGTATGTTGGAGTGCAACCTTGGATGTGGGAATATAAATCGCAGTTTGTCGGCAAACGTTCTCACGTGACGAATATACTGAACTTTGACTTGAGATACATGATGTTATAAGTCATAATAAATGAAACAAACTATAATTAGAATATTTCTCATCATTATATCTTACATTGAACTTAATAATTAGCAAAGCTATAGCTTATAAGTAAGAAAAGGAAACAGTAATTTAATATTTATAAATTTAATTGACCTTTTATAATCGTATTCTATCAATGATCGTTATTTTATTTCAGTTTTATAAAGTCATGAATTTCAAATGCAGAATTTAATCAAATCACGATCTTTGACAAATTGTTCGATCCAACTTACCGCATTAAACAATATTCAAATTTACTACTCGCGAATTTAATTAAGAATCAAATTCACTACAAACTTTACCCTTGGTGCGCGTATTTTACATTTTTTAATCAAGTCTCAAGAACGTCCATCGCCGGGCAAATACCGTTAATCATGGTTATGTATCTGACCTTTTACAATATAACCCAAGTTAAATGATCGCTCGCCTGCGCAAGACGTCGCTGCCATGATAAAATATCGCGGCCATTACGATTAAACGAGAGAAGAAAAAAAAAATAAGAGGCGAACTGAAACCGCCTCCCCTGAAGCGAATAATAAATTAGCCCGACGCGCGCGCGCGAGAAAGTGATACCACGCTGTGTATTAAAATTCCAGAGCTTGGAGACGCCTGCGAAGCAACACAAATAAAAGTCTCTGTGTATATATATAACGGAGAGGCGCAAGAGGGTGAATTCTTATCGTGTCGCGAGAGTACGCTAGCTTCCTGCCGGCAATTTTCCATCAGAGCTGCAGCCGGCGTCGAACGGCGCCAAGCTAATTTCCCAGTCTCGAATCGGCTGCCAGCATGCAGCTGGCCGTAAACTTATGCATGGCAAAAAAAAGCGAGCTAGACAATCAACCGTGCGCGTACACTTGACACGCGCGAAGGAGAAAAGGAACAGAAAGAGAAGATACTTTGATAGACGAGCGAGAAGCTTCCGTCGATATTATTGAATGATTCAACGTGTCTGATCGTCTGCGCGTACTACGGCAATAATGACGGCCCTAAATCGACGAGGAGGTTCCCCATTCCAGTCACGTGCGCGTTTCTGGGTAGTCACGCAAAACCTTTCTACGTATAGTTATATATAGTAGCGCGATGCCAATGCCAATCCCCTATACGTGTACATATATATATACGTATACAGGCCGCGCGCGGCAATAATGGCGGCGTGCTTGCGTCGCGATCGGCCTTGCAAATTCAATCATACGCGTGGCAACCAAAGCCGTTACCTCGCGTACGTACGTATACGTGCGCGCGTGTGTGTGTGTGTATAGGTGTAACACGGCCTCGGGCGCATTATTTCCTGATGAGCTTTAGGGCGCGCTCGGTTTCGGTGGTGAGAGGGCGAACCCCGTGGTTACGATTTTTTAGGGATTGTTATTGCACAGGGGGAGAAGAGACGCGCGATGTTCCTGGAAAGTGCAGGGGGGGGGCGTATATTGCGCGCTGAAATTTCTATATCTATGTGGTCGCTGCAGAGCGTTACGGGAATTAAATTATCATGGGTGTATCGCCAGCGCATATTTAGCGGTTTACATGTATCTTAAATTCAATTACTAATATAGCGCGGAATTATTAATAAAGTGGTATTTTTGGAATGTACCCTGAGCCGAGTAATATTTTATATACTATTATTTTAAAATTATCTTACGAACGTTTTTCATTCAGTTTTACGATCGCGCAATAAACTTTTCGATGCGAAAAATTTCAAGAGATCTTAAAATGAACATCACTTTACTCTATCCCCAACCCTAAGTAAAGTAGCCAGTAAAAAAGTGTCCATATCCGTAAGTAAATGCTCCTTTTTGCTCGCATGTATATACCGCACCGTCGTTCATCCTTCTCCCCTCAGTAGTAGTAGTAGTAATAGTAGTAGTAGTAGTAAAAGTAGTACAACCACCATACCAGCGAAATAAATCAGATCGATCGGTCGACTTGCTCGCGATCACTTTTGCCGTCTGTGCTGCTCGCGGATTGTGTGTTTGGCTTCCGGGGTGAGAGAGAGAATTTACGAGCCACTAAACTCGGATTACGCAACGCGCGAGAATAAGACGGACGAACATCGAGGGGGTCGAAGGAGAGAAAGGGGCGGCCAATGGTATGTAAGCCCCGCAGTCCGACCTGACGACTGAGAGTATTTGAATAAAATACGTCTATACGTATATATATACTACTACTACTGTAGGTAGAGCAGCGAAAAGTTTCCGGGGTAACGAACCGCGCGAGCGGCGCCTCCTTCTACTATACGGAAAACCTCTCGCGTTCTTTATTGTGCGCAGCACGCGAGGGACGAAGGACGAGACTTTCTTTACTTTTTTCTTCCGCTTTATTTCTCTCTCGTCTCTTTCTCTTTCCTTTCTTTGAAATTCTTATCTGGCGATCGAGCGTGTCGCGAGGGACATAGGAAGTGTGTGTGTGTGTGTGTGTGTGTAGGTGTGGGTGCGGATGGCGCGTAGCGGTCTTCCGTTTGTGAAAAATGCGCGCACGATAGAGTTCAATGCACAGCGAGGAGAGAAAGAGAGCTTTTATTGTGGGGCATAAAGGGGTTTCATGGGATTGAAACGCGCGGGTGGATGTGAGCTTGAGAAAATTTTTGGATTAGAGCTGATGAGATTTCTTCGATTCTCATCGACGAATTCGCGTTTGATTGGATATTAAAAGTTCTTGCGAGTTAATTATCGTCTAGCAAGATATTGGTATTCAAGTATCCTATAATTTCAAAAAAATAAATGAATACTTTTTAATTTTACTTTTAAACTTATCTAAATAACTTTCTCTCATTTGCAGAATCAATATTGGTGTAATTTCGCCAGTATACTTCGTCAAAAGCCACGATAAAAACCATCAACCATCTCTCCATCCGTCATTGAAAAATAACGACTGTACTCGCCCATCGTTGCTACGTGCACTCATCACAATCTTAACGACGAACTCAAAGTTCCACATCTCTTACCGCCGATATTTTCGCAGCGTAGCAAACTACCCGCGCGAACGAGGGTGTAAATCCCACTAGCGGAGCGACAATGGCGCGTGCTCTCCGTTTCTCTCTGTGTATGTACTCGCGATTCGGATTATACGGGTACAATGCACTCGAGGAACGGATGCACCACGGCAGTGGCGGCAGCCGATGACTTCGCGCGAGTTAGTTACCCAAGCGTGCGCCAGAGAGAGAGAGAGAGAGAGAGAGAGAGAGAGGGAGAGAGCGAGAGATGCACACTTGTGTACAATGCGCAGGGTGTAACTGGGCTTGCGTTGCTTGCACTCGCAGGCGCAGTTATGAGGGAAACGACGTTATTTCTCGCGCGAGCCGATAACATTGTTGCCGCACGACGCTCGTGGTTGTTGTTGTTGTTGTTGGCGCTGTGACTTACGTTCCGATACGAGCTTGCGGAAAGAGAACGAGAGAGGAAGAGAGGAAAAGGGGGCTTTGCTATCCATTCTAGCGTAATGATATTGCTGGTTCTTTATGGGTTTGGTCGTGGTGTAAAAATTGTTTTTACAATAAGAATAAGGATTATAGGTAAATATAGACATTGTGATTGTTTGAGAGAGGTCATTATTTAATTGTTCTTTCAAATGAGATATATATTTTAGTTGAGAACTTAAATTTCCAATGTATTATTAATGCGTTAACAGGTATACATTTGCGATTCTGTTTAGAGCAAGTATAATCACAAACCAAAATAGCGGCGCAACAGCCGTTTCAATTACCAAGAAAGTGCATTTAAATTTTAAGCGTACGCGCGAGCGACGAGCTTTCTCGCAGCCTCATAAATAGAGCTTCGCTCGAAATGCAGCATTAAGTAGAAAGGAAACGCGACGGCGCGCGACAGGCTTGAAAATAGGATCGAAGTGAGTGCAAGGGTCGAATGTGAAGCGCTTTTTTTCAACGGCGCGCACAAGCAGCCAATTCCGATGACGCTTATTACGCGCGACAATGGCCGACGATGTCCGTGTGTGTGTGTGTGTGTGAGTGGGAAGCGTACAATGCTAATTCCATTAGCCATTAGTGCGCCCGGAAAGTGCGATATCTCGCGTGGTATGTATATGCAGGGAGCACGAGAAAGAAATGTCATTAGTTGAGAGTGGAATAACGATCGGGATACGTGCGACAATGGTATAGGAAAAGAGCTTTTTGAGTGGATCTATCTTATGTAAGAAAAAGTTTATTTTGAAAGTTATTAATACAGGTATAAAATTTACTATCACTATTTGATTATTACTTCGCAAGTATAAGCTATTAAATTTCATCAACCGGTAACAAGTTTGTAAAGAGGTAAATTGAAAAATTCTCCCTCAATAAAGGCAAATTTTTTCATCCAAACACTATTTGCAAGAGCAACACCTGCTCTGCGTTAACACCCGCTCTTTTTTCCTCTCTGTAATCGCGTGCAAATAAGCGCGCGTCGTAGCTCGATGGGCTTACCGTCGCCACCTCGTCTGCACAGCTCGCATACAACGCGTCGTCCTCCAGCCGAGAGATGAGGAAAATTCTCTCGCCTCGTCACAACAACGCATACTCGTACTCACCGCCGCCTGTACACGCGCCTTTCGACGCACTCTCGTGCTTCTCCTCCACACACACACATGTATGTACAGGTATATACGTCGGATTATTGAATTTTTATTAACGACGCTTGCTAGAGCTGCGCGACGAAGCTGCCTTATCGCAATAAAACTTTTGACGCGTGCATGCGTGCGTGCATTTTTTTTCCTTTCTCTTATTAGCGCGGGTGGCAGCGTGCGAAGAACGCACAATCAAAGGCACGACTAGCACGCGTGTATATAGTGGTATATAGTGCGGCTAGAGGGGAGCGCGTTTAAAAAAAGCCCTGTGTTATTTTTAAACGATACGGCGAAACTACCGCGTGTGACACGCACGCGGCGACGCGCGATGCAAAGGAATTCTCAGGCCGCGAGAGAGAGAGAGAGAGAGAGAGAAAGAGTGCGGTGAGGAGATTAAACGGTCATTTAATTAAATGGCTGCGGCACGAGTGGAGAGAGGGATGGGGGAAAAAAGGCACAAGTGGAGACTTGAAAAAAATTTGCGCCTTTCAATGTCTCTCTTTTGAGATATAATTTCGCGGGTATGTAGCTTTGTGGAAGAGGAAAGTTGAGCT
Source organism: Torymus tubicola (assembly GCA_035583055.1). NCBI lineage: Eukaryota > Metazoa > Arthropoda > Insecta > Hymenoptera > Torymidae > Torymus > Torymus tubicola. Next base: position 6,107,034 of record JAWWEQ010000010.1, read on the forward strand.
TTGATGTGATACTGTGCGATTAGCAGCCGTGCAGCGATGAAGCTGAATCCAAATGTAATTGAAAGCGTTGATGATAATTCATACTTTTACAGAAGCATTTAATCTTATTAATATAAGAATGAGAAGAAAAAAGTAAATTTTAATGTATTCGTGTAGTCACTTAATTTTTGGTAAATGCCTTTGTTTTTAATTCTCTCTTGATCTTACATTTGCATTCATGGCTACGCTAATTATTCGCAAGTGTACCACACAATTTCTCCGTGACATTTATTTTCCTTGTGCTATGTGCATCAATTCCCTTTTATCTTTTTAATAGCTGTTTTTCGCTAACGAAACCGGTGACTTTTGTTCGGATCAACGGAGCGAGCAGGGAGTAGACTGCTTTTTTCGCGCCTTCTACTTTACTAGTTTGGCTGAAATGCAAGTCATGCGCATGAGTGGATTAACGCTAATTGAAACTGTTTTTGGCCGGGACTGCAATTTGAGGCAAAAAATTTTGTGTATACGCTCAAACTCAGTCTTTTGATGAACATCAACGATTAGTAATAGTAATGATTTTCACTTTGAATATAATATTTCATATACATGTGTAAATTTATCCATTTTAAGTATAGTAATCATTATTGAAATGATCAAAAACTACAAGATTTAGTTTTTCCATTTCAATAATTTTTTCAATAAACCATTAAAATACTAAAAATCACAAAATTACTCTTCATTATTAATAATTTCAATTTGCAAAAATTTTAAAACTAGGTTAAAGCCCGCGAGCTAAATGGATAATTCCATTTGCCGTGGGATTTTATTATACATTGCAGTTGATATTATCAATTACGCAACACACTCCGATATACCGTGCTCGCATTCGCACTCAACGCTCACTAATATAATGTAAGCGTAACATAAAATCGCACACTTAATTAACTGTAAATTAACAGGGATGACCCACATTATACCCTATATACATTCCTGTAGGTAAAGTGCGCGCTCGAGCGGAGAAAGCACTTCCGTCTCATTCGTCCTAATTTAAAATTATCGCGTAATCGAAAAATTTGCATTTCAATAAACCCAGTATAATATACAGCTATTAGGCTTCGAACCTAACGAGCCGCCACCAGACGTTCGTACTCTTTAGCGGACGAAATAGCGACCGATGTAATTCGCGCGACCAAGCGTAAAAAGTTCGGCGCGCAGGCGTCTGATGAATCGAAGCGAACACAGCCCTCGAAGCTTGTGTCTCCCTCTCTCTCTCTCTCCTCTTTTTCCCCCCTCTTCGGTACTACCGTTCGATTTTATACCCTTCCGGCCGTCCCTTTCTCGCCCATCATTACTTGATTAAACTCTCTTCTGACGGCTACTCTATTCCTCGCCTTCTCTTCGTCATCGTAATGTATAAACGCGAGCGTCCCATATTTCTGATAATGGCGCACCTGAGATTGCAGGCGAGCGGATCAAAGAGGGGGAGGAATTTCGATTTTCCTCGCGAAGAGAAAAGGAGAGAGAGAGAGAGTAGGGAAGAGGACGTAGCCGCCTGGCCGGCTACTCAAAGGGGATAACCTGGTGAATTACCGCGCGCGCGCGTTCGTCGTTCTCTTCGTTTTCTTCGCTTCCTTTTCTTTTCGTTCCCGCTGGCTGCTGCTTTTTTGCAGTAGCAGCGGCAACAGCGACGGCAGCGGCGGCGGCAGCAGCGTGAGGCGCTTCTTCATTGGACGCTCGATCGGGCCGTACGAGAGGACGTGCTGCTGGAAACTATCGGTCGCTATGGCTTTATTAAAAAATGTTCGAGTTCGCTCGAGCGCGTCCCGTCGAGAATAATCTATCTTTTAATTGTCAGCATTGCACGTGACCTTTTTTCACTTTGACGTGTGCCGGCGGAAAAAATAATTGAAAGAATATGAAGAGAATAGATGTTTTTTAATTACAAACTGTTTCAGCTCTCCTATATTTCGCGTTCTTTTGTTTAAGAACGTTTTCTTTGACAAATATAACGATAACTTTGCTTTGATTTACGTTACTTTGAAAAATATTTCAGTGAACTGAATTAACTCCAAAAAAGTTTCATATTGAATTGAAGTCAACCGTATTATTCTTTGACACTAAAATGAGCAAAGACTAGAGTTCAAAGTAGTAAAAATATATTCAATATATCATAGAAAATAACTTCCGTTAGAGTGTCTCTGCTTCATTACAAAGTCATTTCAAATGTTACTACTTAAGTAGTTTTTCGTCGTTCCTAACAACGAAACAATGGTAATTGGAACAACGTCACAGTGGTAATTGGAAAAAACGAGTGATATAATAGCGGTGATGGCGACCGTAATATAACGGTTCTCTCGCAAAACCTTTTTCCGCTTCTTAAACAAAGGTAGTGGTGCCCATGCCGCGAAATTCGCTTAAATAGGAAAAAGAAGTACGACTACAGCGTGGAGAATGAGAGAAAATGGACAATAAAACAAAAAAGCTCGGAACTTTTAAGACTATAAATAAAAACGCAGAGTGCAATTCCATTGGGATAGTTGATTCAAAGTATCTTTCTTGGTCATAATAGAGCTGCCGCCGCGTCGAGCCAAAGGCAAGCATAAAACTCTTCGCCCGCGCAGCAACAGCAGCTAGATTTGGGTTAGGGACTTTCGGCAAAGACGCGAACGCTCCTCAAAGTCTTTTCTCTGCTGTGCGGACAAAGTCGGGCTGCCACACTCTTTCTCTCTCTCTCTCTCTCTCTCTCTCTCTGCCTTCCACTTTTACGATGAAGTTTCCTGCCGTCCCGACTTTTTTTCGACACTACGCGCATGTCCCGCGTATTAGGGTTAGGGTTTTGTCGCTCCGTCAAAGATCAAAAGAGAGCCGCGTCAACGAGGACGACGCTGAGAATTCATTTGTACGATCGGCTGGGTGTGTTTTAATGAAAAAATTCTCGCTCTTTCTGTCAATGACGCGCGACGGACGACAACGACGCTCACCGCGGGTGAAAAAGACGAGTATGTGGAGACCGTTGGTCGAAAAGAGAAAGAAGGTATGCGACTGATGTGTCTGGTAACTGCGCTGAGGTATGATGAATTTTACGCGTGAATGAATCGTTAGTAGACATCAGAGGAAAGCGGCTACTCGTCGGTATTGTATTATTCGCTTGTTTCTCGCGAACTCAAGTGTTGAGGTGTTTGGTAAAATGCTTTTGAAAAGACTTTTTAGTGAGAATTTAGTTTAACGAAAGCTTAACGAAAGTATTTTCAGTTCGAAATCACAGTATGTAACTAAACTATGTTAGGTATTATGATACTATCCATAAAAAATCAACACAAGATAGCACAAGTATGCAAACTTGAAATTCGCAAACAATCTAAGGAAAGCTACATCCTCTTTGCTTATTTGCAGTATAATGTGAGTATATAATGCAGTATATATTGAGTTTATGTTAGGTAATCAATATTATTATTTATTGCACCTAACATGAATTACATATTAAAATGACTAGTCATGTAAAATATGAATTTATTGCCAAAGTTTCGGGTGCATTTTGGACACTTTCTTTAAGGGCTCGAACTAGTGTACAAATTACAGTTGTTTCATTTTCTTAAAATAAAATATTCATAAAGTATACAAAATTTGACCTTAAAAATATTGTTACGAATGGAAGCTCCCAGTGAGCAAATAAGTACGATCGTCAACCCGTAAATATGTGATAATGAGTAATATGCCCTAACCAGAAAAACAGGAAGTGAGCATCGAAGACGTATAGCGACACGTATACAAATCAGCAGAAAAGCAAACGACGAATCCAGGAGACACTGTATCAGCAAACGGGGGAAGAATTGGACAGTTGAGGAGAAATAATCCCTCACTCCAGAATCCTTGAGCGAAGATATAAAAACGATGGGAATGCATTAAAAAGAGTCAGAAAGAAGAGGACCCAGGTCAAAAGAGATAAGTAAAGGAAGAGATCAAGTGACGAGAGGTGACGACTTCAAGAAGACGGACAAGACCATCGTGATCGTAGACTAGGTTCTCTCTCTCGTTCGCATATAAGTATTCAAATAAACTATCTTAATTATACCTTAACTGTCGTTGTATTTTACTGCATCGTTTCGAGTATCTTCTCGAACCCACACGAACACCTCAACTCAACCCAAATGAGACCCTCTCAGAAGTCACCCCTCAAACGTAACAATATCAATGATTAATATATTAAGTCACCATATGTCAGAGAGTAAAAAAAAAGTAAATGTCGTTGATTTATTGGTAATTTTTGTTATATAAGTCTTTAAATTATTTTACATTTTAATTCTTATACATTTTTTAAATCTTTTATTTGGAGGATATCGTACGTTTTAAAGTCACATAATAATCTGTTTCGAATATATTAATTTTTATTACATGACGGATGAAACGAAAATCCGTTGAAATAAGGAGCAAAGTACGAGCAGGAAAGACACAAAAAATAACGCGGCACGTAAAATGCGAAATGATGAAGTGAGAGCAGGGCGTATGAAGAAGGGGACAGAAAGAAAGAGAGATCTAAGAGAACGCGACAAAATTGGAACACAGCTGCGCAAAAAGTGAAAGATGAGAAAATGAAAGAGCGCAAGAAAATAATTTGAGTGTTGTTTACGTCTGCCAAGCGTTGGACGGGGACGTCAAAGAGTTCGACGCCATACGATCCGTATACACACATACACGTGCGTCCACGACTTCCGTGGACTCGCAGGCCTTTCATCTATTCTTTTAAAAGCTATGATTCCCTCACTCGTGTTTGCTGGTGCGTATCGCCAAAGATATACGCGTAATTCGAGGTCCTTTTGTGTTCGCTTTTGTAGTGGTGCAAAATGATTTAATTTGAATTCTGAGTGTCAAAGAATTGAATAAATATAAAGCTTAAAACAATTTATTTCATCGCGAATATCGAAATTGATCATGAACTTTGTCTATGTATATTTTCAGAAGTTTCTCTGTCCCTCTCCAAGATTGTATATATATTTTGTAATTTCGCGGGAAACTTGTTTTCGAACAGCCATAACCTGAAAGTACTGTAACTTAAAGCAATATTCCACATTTTATGATGCTGCAAAGTGCGGCCGTATAATTTAAAGTAGTTAATGGTTGATGCTGACATTATATATAACTATAACACCCGCAAAATATGATGCTTAATTAAGACAAGCTGGCACTGACCAAAGTAATAAAGAGGAGTAATCGCCCAAGGGGGCGAAAAACTATAATTAATTGGCGCTCACAACACGTTTCCTTGGGAATGAAGTAGTTTTAAGAGAGCGTAAAACCAAGTGGGTAGAACGAAGGTAACTGTCAAATTTCAAAAACGTTTAAAAATGTGCTCGAAAACGTGCTTTTTCCACTCTCGCTAAGCAGTATAATTTTAATCCGACTAAAATGAATAGTGAAGAAAGTAAAACGCCTTTTTCGACAGTAAAGTGGGGTACTAAAAATTTCAAAATTACTCCAGGTCAAGGAGTTCAACGTTTTTTAGCAAATTATTTTTTCAGTGCGAGCGAAATTTATTCCTGCGACCGTCGTTCTATCACGTAACTGGACACTTTTCATCGATAATAAAAGTTATTGATTGCTCCAGATTTCATTGGGTCATAGACTTTTTTAATTACAGGATTCCCCACATAATTCTCGAATTAAAAAAAAAAAAATGAAAACATGAATTTTACATTTCTTTTTAACGTATCCTATTAAATGAAACGGCCGCATTCTTCTTACTACCATAAAATAATTACTGTAAAACTCTATTTCACAACGCAATTTTGCACTTCTTTTTATACAAAAAAAAAACAAGGAAAAAAACACGTTAAACATCAACATTAACCGTGTCGAAAATTCGTAGACAGGTCTCGGACGGTAACGCCACGGGGACCGCTTAGCGCAGTCGAGCATCATCGGCTAATTTTACAGGCTTTTAGGTAAATCAGGAGCTGCCCCGGCTCATCTATGTGCGCAATATAGCCTCCTTTCCCTCCTTCCCCTCCTCTCCATCCCTCTCTCTCTCAGCGTTCGCGCGCCACTGCACAGTGCTAATAAAGCGAATCGAATTTCGCGAAATCAGGCCAGCGGTTATCGCGCGCTCTCCGGCGTTGCAGAGCGAGATAGAGAACCAGAGAGAGGGAATTCACCGTGTCACTGACAAATCTCTCGACTGCGACCCAGTGCACCGGCACGTTGCCGGTGCTGCTTCTGCTGCTGCTGTTATTCGCTCGAGCAAAGCTCCTCGACTCGATTCTCCTCTCCTCCACCTCCACCCCGTCTTTGTACCCCGGCGTTCTCTTTGTCCTGCTCTATCTCTCTATCTTCGCTTCTCGCTCGCGCTTGTGCGCAGTCCCTTATCATTAGCATTGTAAGCGAGAGAGAGAGAGAGGAGTGAGGAGAGCTTTCTTAATCAGCTATCGCTTTCTCGCGCCTCGTTGTACCGTGCGCTCGCTTCTCTTTTGCCAGTTCATTCGATCGCGAGTGCGCGCGTGCGAGAAGGAGAGGAGTGAGACGATGCTCTCGCCTTTTCTCGCGAGAATCTCGAGCTTTGTGCCATTATGCCCTTTCTTCTTCTTCTTCTACTACTTCTTCTTCTTCTTTGCTGCTGCAACTATGCCGGCTTTTCGCCTGGCGTGCATCGCCACTCGCGATCTCTTCCGCTCTGATTGCCAGCTAATGAATGTCTTTTTCCGAGATTAGCGCGCCTGGGAATTTCGGAAGCGCGCGCTTTGCGTGCCTGTCCGCCCAGAGACGTACGAGGAGCCGAGGAAGAGACAGAGAAAGAATGAGAGAGAGAGAGGGAGAAGAAGTCGAGGAGTGTTGCTTACTCGACTCGTCGTTCTCTTTTTTGAAATGCCATCTATTTAGTTGAGGCACGATCGCACTTTAATGCGTTTTATTTACGCGACTGCGAGCATCGTGTCGTTGCTATACTACTAGTGCTGCACGCTCTTTAGTTGAGCTCTTTTGGAGTCTGACTGTCTGGCCTAGTTTCCCCCACGGTATTTTGCCCCGAGAAATGATAAGAGACTTTTTGGTGTAGTAATTGGACAATAACATGTTCTGTCTACCGTACAGAGCGATAAAGCAGACGTTTACTTCAAGTCCCACGCAATGAATTCACTCTACTCGAAGATCTCTATTAATTTAAGAAACTATCTTTACCAATACCGGTTTCAAATCTAACAAGTGGTTTTTTCATTAAACTGATACGCTGTCCTCGATCTAATTATATAGAATCATAACACAGAAGTATATTCCAGAAGTTTTTACGCAGAGTTCCATTTAAGGCAGACAAGACACCAGGCGAGCGCAAAATCGCAGCTACAATTGGTCACTTAAAAAAAAAAAAAAAAAAGAAAACAATGCCCCAGGCATAACAGACGTTAAAAGTCCGTGATACTCTGAGCATCACATAAAAGAAATCGCCCTATATTATGCAGCATAAAGAGCGAAGCTCTCGGGACCGAAAAGAGGGTTTCAGTGAACAGTCGACTCCGACAAAAAAAGTGAACAAAAAACGTATAGCCCCGGCAAAATTAGAATGAGCCAAGCGCACGCGTATTCAGAGTGCATCACAAGATGCCCCGAGAGTAGCCAATAAAAAGAAATCGGCTCACTCTCTTTCTCTCTCGCGGCAATTACAGACTATCCGGCGCTTTCGTACACTACAGTACAGCGCATCCATTTTTATTAGCCCGTTAACTCACTTAACCACTGCTCTCCTTCTTTCTTCTCCCCGATCCTTTGCTCTACACTCGAAGAGCGAAAGTAAGTGGCGCGTTGGATATCTCTCTCTCTCTCTCTCTCTCTTTCTCGAATGCACGCCGTGTGCCATTATATTCGCCGTGGCCGTTAACGATTTCGCCGGCCCGATATCCGACTCTCGAATATCCGCGCTCGATTCAGTTAGCCCTGGTTTCCACACAGCTACCGCTAACGAACTGTGTATACCTATTTATACCACGACGGCGTGTGCAGGCTCGAAACGGCTGGATTATTTATGCTCGATCGCCCGGAAGATTCGTCTCTCGTTCCGGTCGGCATTGCTATATACCGACTGTGCTGTACTACCGCTGCTATAGCTGGGATTTAAGGTCGCGAGAAAGTGCGAGGAGAGGGAGGGAGCACACGGCGCCGGAAGTACGGACAAAGAGAAAGAAGGAATAAGTGGAGAACGGGTTCTCTCTATCCCTTATCGGAGGGAACTTCTGTCGCGTCCAGGACCATTAGAATCGGATCACGTCCCTCTGCGCTCTATCTTCTAGCCTTTTAGCAAGAGAGAAAGAAATCGCGCGAGCGCGTTGCTCTTTTTCTCTTCTCCCTTGCCGGCAGGTTCGTTAGCCGTTCAAATATTTCACCTCGACTGCGCTGTTGTTGCCTCTCGACCCTATTTTCTTCTTCGTGGCTTTTTTTTTCTTAACGCTATCGCGCTACCGTATTTTTCATCCATTAAAGCCAGAAGGTTTATTATAAAGTTAATGATGAAATTAAGACGATTTTTAGTTAAAATTGGACACTATGAACTATTATTATCCATCTTGTGCGGTAATTTGAGGGGGCGCAGTTCGATAATGGGGCGAAAGAACAGAGATTGAATTACCTTCCCTCTCCCAGGAGGAGGTCGAGGGAAGAAAGATCGCATTAAGCTAACGAAAAACGAAAAAGTCGTCTTTCGCTCTCTTTCTATTCGTCTCTCTAATAACGAAGACGGCAGAGAGCGAGTTTATTCTTGTATCTGGTCTCTTCTTCTCGAGCGCCCTGCTGGAGTGCACAATACCTCAGGATATTTACTGATTTCTCTCTCTCTCTCTCTCTCTCATTCTTTCGTTTGCTCTCCCTCTACTGAACGAGAAGAAAGAGAATGGAGCGTGGACTATGTGGGTCAAGAAAAGCTTCGCTAGAAGCGGACGGTTCATATCCGACAATTAAAGAGCGAGCGCGAGCGCGCAGGACAGGCGCACGATGGGAAATAGCACGGAATTACGGATTTCTGTTTGTTTCCCTGTCTCGTTCCTCAGCTATATATATTTTTCGCTTGGAATTAGGTGGCGCCTTCTCGTTTGTGTTATTTCCAGGCATTGTTAAGATGCTATTCCTGCAGACAATCGGATTGTTTGTTTTTTTTTTCATAAAACGAAAATTTACTGTCTAATTGTGTAAAATTGTAAGCTGAATGCTTCAGACATTCATTTGTCCGTATGATTATTCTGAATGCCATGCTTGACTTATGAAGTAAAAGGTTCGTTAAAAAAGCGATAAAAGTAATTAATTGGCAAGCTTGAAATAACTTTCGATAAACGGGAATAGAGTTTCTTTTCTTTAAAAACTTGCGTTATATCCAGTATTCAATAATACGTAGATCTTTTACAAATGAAGATAGCAATAATAAACAAAACCGTAGCTCCTGTTATTTTTTCCATCTATATTGATAACAAAATTGAAGTCAACAACTGCAATTCTAAAAATTCCGCGCTTCAAATCAATAGCATTCTGCGGTGAAAGTCAATTTTTTACAGAGCTCATACAAAACGCAATTTGTACTATTCAAATAAAAATCTCAATATTCCGACGATAAAAATCCACACCCTCGCTTGCTTCCGAACTATACTGATACATGAACTTACCCGCTAGAATTGATAAAAAAAGCAAAAAGTTGAGAGAAGTGAAAAATATTTCGAGGAAGACAAATTGAAACGTGTAGAAACAACAAAGAGAAGCTATAGAGTCACGACTGAAGAAGTCGTAGAGTACAGCTCTGTAACGATGGTTGCCGTCTCCAACACGAGTAATCCGGTCTGTCGAACAACTGTCGTATTGTCTCTCTTCTTTTCCTGTCTCCTTCTCTCTTCCTCTGTCTCTCTCTCTCTCTCTCTCTCTCTCTACGCATTGGCGTAGCCAGCGCACGCACGCAAGCACTTCCACTAAATCACGGCTCGTCTGGCCGCACAACGGCTCTTTCTACTGCGGCTCCCTCTCATTTCGGATGCGATTGCTCGCGCCTGCGCGTTGTACAACTCGTGCAGCTTTGGTTTCCGAAAACGCAGCCCGATCATCCGGCTCTGGCTCGGGTGCGTATAGTGGTGATGTTCCATCGTGCGAACACATCGCGGCTGCTGTGGGCGAAAAAGGGATAGTGGTATAGCGGCAACGGTCCTGTCGATTCGATTACTCCGCGGTTCAGCTTCGGTCGGATTGAATCATTACGCTGTGCTGCTACATAAGGTTTCTGTGAAACGTAGATAGTCTTTTAGGCTTTGATATTGTTCGCTTCTTTTTGTCATTAATTGTTAAATGTAAAAAAGGAAATAATTAAAGGATAATTATATATTGTCAGCAAAAGCGCTATATATCTCCATTAATGCATATGTAGACACATATCGTGGAACACTAGAAAAAGTTGCTTTAGCTAACTAAAGCATCACTAAAAGCTTTCAAACAGCAAGTTGACCCAGATTTCAGTTTGTAAACAGCCAACGAATGTATACACATAAAAGCCAACGTCCTATTAATGGAGATTCACTTTTACGAGGAAAATCAAAACTTGGAAGTCCTCCAGAATGAAAAAAAAACCTATTCTCCCAGAGCCATGAGAGCATCGTCATTTTCTTAAAAAATTTAGCACAGAACCTTTCTCATCGGTTTCTTCAGGCTGCACGAGCCTCGTAATTCTCACGCTACAGTTGTAAGAGGCTTCCCTCGTTTCTCCTATACGTTATACGCCTCCCAGTCATTTTTATCTCGCACTGTAAAATGCAAGCGCAAAGTGTGATGTAGCAACGCGCGAGCAAAACGTACCGCAGGGAAATAACGCCGCTGCCATGATGAGCCGCACATATACACACGTACACTTCGTTTAGGCCAAGGGAGAGAGATAAAAGAGTCGCGCTGGCTAATAAAAGGACGCTTCATCAGCGGCATCATGTCCATAAAAATTTTATCGCCTCTCCCTACATATAAATTTGCAATAAGCCACGACTACAAGACATACGCCCACTCTCGTGTATACACCATACCTAATCGCGTTTGAGCCGCAAGTGCAGTAGCAGCAGCAACTCGCTAGATTAGATCGGAATCCATATTGGGCAGGTTGCGCGCGTTCGCGTACATATAGCAGCTCATTAACGGGTTCGGCCGAAATGCTCACCCCTACGATCGACCGCAATCAGATCCTCTCGGTACGCGCGTATGGTCCTCTATATATACGTCGCCATTACCCCGGCCGAAGATTGACCTAGTTGCCCCAGCCATGCGCATCCCCCTGTGTGTACCACGTATACCACTCTATATCTACACCTATAGATATATATACACCTCTCTCCTCTGGTAAACACGAATTTTTCACCCTGAAAACGCGGGTCTCTCGAGCAATGAGCTTAATTCCTACTCGAGTTTCCGCGTGAAAGAAACACTGCACGCGGGTCCCAATGGAAGAGACCTGATTTTTCGCTTCGTAGAATTTCCGGAGCGTGGTGGTATACATGTGGAGAGAAGGAGAGAAAGAGAGCCAGAGCGTGTAATCCTTCTTGCAAGCTCCGCTGGTCCTTTTTCTAAACAGGGCGGCTGTTTTTCCGCTGCCGCTAGGTGCGGGAACAAAGGCTCCAAGGCGTCGGATTTAACGAACGGCAGAAGCCACGCAGGAAGGCGGAGAGAGTGGGAGAGATAGCCGCTCGTTTGCCTCGAGCGAGTGTGCATTTACTTTGTTCGGTCGCATTACTACTACTTGCCACTCGACGGACATGCGCGCGTTCCGCACGTTCTCTCTCTCGCTCTCTGTTTCCAAGGGAGCGCCAACGTTTGCGTATTCCATCCACTTTTCGCCGGAGCTCTAGCTCTGAGCTGCAAACTTCTCGCTGCTGCTGCTGCTGCGCCGTGTTTCTGACACGACCTGTGTACGTGAGTAGGTGGAAGTGTTTGTGTCTGTCGGTCTTTCACGCTTTTTCGGAACTCGTGTGTGCACGTATACGCGCGGGTTCTCGCGTGTTTGTTCTAATTGCATTTTGATGCTTTTTACTTCTATATTCTCGGAGTTGGCAGCATTCTGGTTAATTTCAACCATACGTTTTCAACTTCGTTTTTGTATTTAATGCAATTCATATTAAATAGATTGTCATTCCAACCTACAAATTTTCATGTATAACGAAAAGCCTTGTCGATTAAAATATTTTAACTTAATACTAAAATTAATCTATTAGTTTTTCTCACCTCAATAGATACACATTTCCCCTCTTCATTTATCAATTTATCATTCTTTTCACCCCCCAAATAAGCGCACAAAACATCGTATTCCTCGAACACCATAATCCCTCACCCTATACATCCAATCCCCCACACAGCCGCTTTATTCGTCTCGCGCATCTTTTCCCAACCCTTTTTCTCCACCCCCGTTTCGCTCCTTTCGCTTAGCCAGCGAAAATCTCTTTTTCCATTCGGCGCGCGAGCGGATTCTCTGTTTAGCGTACTCGTGTGCTACCACACACACACACACGCACACATATATATAGATACACACGCGCACACACATACAATCCACCCACCTATCGACACACACATGCGCACGTGGCTAAAGCCAGACTATGGTCTTGAACTCTATGCGAAAGACTGCGTCGCGGCGCTATTTTCACGGAGCATTTACCTTGGATGCGTGCGTGTACAGAAGAGTCGTATAGCGGCTACCGAACGGGGGAAGAATAAAAGTTTATACGAGGAAAATTCCGATCGAAAGGGAACACTGCCGGACGAGCGCGGAGTGGGAGAGGTATATAGTAGTAGGGTGAGTACCTTTCCCGATATAAGAACGCTCTTAAAGATGCGAAAGGGGCTCTGCGTAGTTGGCAAAGATAGTTGAGCTGTTTGTCATCCATTGACTTTGGAGGGGATTATTTGCTTCTTGGTTGGTATGGAAGGGAAAAAAGGGAGTTGTTATTGGACTGGAATAACGTTTGTCCTCTAGCACATGACTTTTTTTTATCTATTCAAATAAATATTATGCTGGTTAAATAAACTAATTCGCGTATCTATATATACCAATTTATTTTAAAAAGGGCAAACTTTGGGTTCGATATAATACATATACTCGCAGGCAATCGCAATCTTTATCGCAAACCGCGTGCGATCGTGAATACGCAATCAAAACTTGTAATGGCTTTTGAAATTCATTTCCCCCCTTTAGCGAGATTACAGATATATATACACAGCAAGGTTATATATAGTGAAAGAGAGGGAGTGCGCAGCTTTAAGCCTTCATTAATTAAAAGGGGGCCACTATGGAGAAAACGGACAATAAGACAGCGACGACGACGACTGCGCGGTGTAAATAAAAGAGTAGTAGGACGAGGCCATAAAGAGAAAGATAAATAAAAGGACTCGGAGAAGACAATCGCACAGAGCTATAGTCCACTTGGCCGAGAGCAAGAGAGAAAGAGAGGCTAAAAGTGCCCGATGACCCGAAAGCGCGACTGGGTGCAAGCGTGCTGTATAACCTCCTATATACCCCTTGGATCAGCCTGTTTGTTCGTACTACTCCTCGTTCATTGCTAGAGACCGCCGAGGTTCCTGTATATATATATATATATATGTATATATATATATATATGTGTGTGTGTATAACAACGATTAAATGACGGTTTTTGACCTGTACGAGCTTTTTGCACGACGATGCGTTCAGCTAAAGCTGAAACGATTAGGTCGCGTGTTGCGTTATATATCATACTCTTGCGTTCTTTGAGAACCGACGATGCGCAAAGCTCGAGATACCGCAGCAACACTTCTTGTCGTATACATATAAGCGACGAAATTGAGTTTGGCGCAGAAGATCACACCTCGTCGGCTTCAGAAGCCAGACGGCCGTATAATTCCAAGACGTTTGTCAATCGCTGAATTAATTCCTGACGGCGCGGCATCGGGGGTTGTGCTGAATGGAGTGTATATATATACCCTCGGCGGTGGTGTATTGCTGATTCTAGCTATCTATGCGTCAGTTGAGTGGCGTGATACCAGTGGGATTCGATACGCATATATATAATATAGACACAGTACATTGAATTATTAACTATTTGTAAGGGTTGATATATGATAGGTGATGCCTGTTCTAATAGTTGCAATTACAAGAACCAGTGAGATGCTTTATCAATAGGTATAAAAAGTTTTTAAACTTAACAATCCTCTTATATGATACACACGCAAAGTGAGACTATATTATGTAATACGACATCAACCTTCAATCGCATAAATCCGCGTAGGAGATGAGGGCGAACGCGATATCACCTCGCCTATATCCCTCCCACCCATTGCGGGTCCTAATATTCCGGAAAATACGGGCTAAGTAGCGCGTGAGCTGCACACACACATCGTACTAAACTACACGACGCATGGAAGTATAGGAAGTCCTTTCCGCCCTTACCTCTTCGCCCCACGCGCGTCTAACGACTAAACCGGATTAAGGTGTACGCAACTACTCACTCTATCTCTATCCTTCCTCTAGTAGTCGTGTATATGCTACGGCACGGAGTCCGTCGAAAGTCATGGGTGGAACTCCATTAAACTATGACGCCCGGAGCATCGGCAGCCATGGCCCTTAGCTCGTAGCCTCGGGAAGATCCGGCGCGAGTGCGTAATTAAATCTCGTAATTGGGATTACTCCTCGGCGGGTGCGATTACTCGGCCGAGGTCCCTAGAGGAAGAGAGAGAGAGAGAGCGAGGACGAAGGCGTAGGCACTCGAGTGCGCGAGTGTATAGCCTAGTTCGGCACATCTCAAACAGACACGCTTACGAGAATGTGCACTTAAGCAGCCGGAAGGAGTTACATGCGGAGATATAGACGAGCGCAAATATACGACGCGCGCACTGCGCCTGTCATCTTGCCCTGATGCGCGACTAGTTAGCTATGTCTTTGTGCCGCGATGATGGGTATAAGATGTGTAGGGCACAGCGTGGGTGTTACTGAGGTCGCGGTTTAGCTGGAGTGTACGGGCATGAGTTGAAAATGGGTATGGGTCGGAGGAGTTTGGCCAGCTTCGAGTTTCCTAGTTTTCGAAAATTCGTTAGTATAAAGGGGGCTTGGTGTAATGTTTGTTACCTTGTTGGAATGAAATAAGAAACGTATTGGGGAAAATAAGCGTTTTTAGTATGTTTATTTATTATTGATATATATATTTATTGGTAAATTAATGTATTGCATGCCATTTCAAATGCCAGTGTAATTGTTCCGCGTGCAATAAATTGTAATTTCATAATGTCTTGTGATATTTCACTTTCAGGCACTCTAAATAGCGTTACGTTTAATAAACATATAATCATGCATTTCATCACAAGACTTTCGTTTGTTATCTGTGATTAATATACGTAGTAAGGAACACGCATAAGCCAACCAATAATGTACGAATGCGAATGTGACCTTAATTCATACTTATTGGAGCAACTAAGTAGAAATTTAGTGATGTAAGACAGGCAGAGTAGTAGGAGTAATTACAAGATTTTAGCGCGATTCGAATATTAAATTGCCTCCGAAATGGCAATTTAATGTTATAATTTCTAAGTTAGTCTAAAAACACATTTATTATGTTACTCCTCTATTCTTAATTGATGTAATAATTTTCTTACGCATATATTCGATAATTTATTCGTGTAATCTGAGTTCATTACTGTTCTCGTACCGAGTCAATCAATATTAAGCGAGATATCTATATATATTTTTTTTTAATAATATGCAAATTCGTCGAACTTCTTTTCATAAATCGCTTAATCCTGAAATGACTCTTAAGCATATTGCGAATTTCAAATTACAGCAATCTTCTCCAGCCGGTTGATCAACCGATTTTCCGCGCGCAAGCAAAACAGCAGCGCTGCGCTGAGCCCCGTGTAAAACCAAAGTCCCGAAGCTTTTATTAAATTTCCGCACTCTCGTGCCGATGGCGGCATAACTTGCCCCCGCGCGCCTCCGCCGATATTGAATCACGTCCATCATTGTCGAGCCTTATAAATCTTTTAATTAAATAGAAAAAAGGCGTGAGCGCAAGGGAAAACGAGAGAGAAGGAGCACACGGTGCAGTGGCCGTAATCCGAGGCGAACGCGCACGCCGTGAGCTGGAATTGAATGAAGGTAAAAAACGCTCTAGTCGAGCGACTATATATA
>JAWWEQ010000010.1:6123247-6159046 GCA_035583055.1 Torymus tubicola
TTATATATAAAGGGATGAGATAACCAACGTTGGCCTTTGCGAAGCAGTAGCAGCAGCAGACGTCTGGCGATGGCCCCTCTGAGAGAGAAAGAGAGAAGCCAAGGTCAACCAACCGTCGACGACCCTGTCTCCTCCGGCCAAGTCGTTTTCCCTTCTGCTTCATGCGCACGTGTGTGTATACGTGTGCGCGGGTATATTATACTTCGCGAAAGGGTGGAAAGAAGAAGAAGAAGAGAGAAAGAGAGAGAGTAGGAAGCGCCATGGCGCCTCAGCACAACGGGTTATTCAGATTTAATAATTCGCTAACGACCCGCGCGCTCCTGGAAACTTCACGGATTAAAGAATCTTCAAAGCGGAGAGTGATTGATCGTAATTTCAGAGACTCTGCGCGCGCACAGTAATCCTTGACGGGATTCATAAGGATTAGTCGGGGCCTAGGCACAGCGCCGCGATCAATCAAATTTCCAAGAGGTTCCTTCTTCCGCGGGAATATCTGCGATGCGCATTATGCTCCCGAGAAGAGGGTGAGTGTTTTACGACTTTAAAATGGATCACGTTGCGTTTTTCGCTACCGATGGGAGGAGTTTAAGACGGAAATTCTTTTAAAAACTTAGATTTGATATCTGTGGCTCCGAGTCATAACGACATGTCCATTTTTTTGAAAATCGAAAAAACTTTGGATTTAGTATCTTTAAATGGGTCTTTTTTCATTAATAACTGTCAGTAGTAGCTAAAATATTGCCCTAGAGCTACGATATACAGAAATTGTGACAACATAAGTCCATTTCTCAAATTTAGTAGTTTAAGTGCAGCAGTGATTTATTTTATCCAACAAATTGAATATAAAAATTATTTTTATATAAAATATATACAATAACTAGATAAAATTTATAATTTTATAAACGTTAAGTGCATAAACGTGAGAATTTTGAAAGTTAGTTCATAATACCTGTTCTTTTACGAAATAAAAATGATGCTTTTTAATTTATCGCGAATCCAAGTTGTATTTAAATTGTACTATTATTTTTAACATAATTATTCGCGGATTAATTGATAATTTTGATCCGAATTCATGATTAAATTAACAAAAATGGTCGAAAAATAAACGAGAACAGGACTATTTAATATAAGTTTCCGGCATAACGACATAACTTCATACTTTTTCGAGTATTCACGAAGAAGAATATTCATAACCTGGTCATGCCACTGTGTAAATATTTGTTTTAAATGTTTTAATTGATTAGTACAGTATCGCGGCCTATCTCGTTTATTCCGATCTTACGAATAAGTTTCAACATTGAAACCCATTTTTCCCAGAAACTCCAAATGTGGACTTATGTCGTTATGTCTCAAAGCCACAGATATATATTTAAAAATAAAAGAAGAGTGTTACAGTTTTATAATGAAAGACGCGGCATTGCGTAGATTTAGCAGATGACGTAAAGTAGGTGACGCTCGTAGCGCGAAGTCAAACAGTGACTGTATAGAAGCAGTTTCCGTACGTCGAAGCACGCACGTTCATGGTTAAAATTATATGCTTTTTCTAAATAACAAGAATTCGCTGACTAAATTAGTCATCATCTCTCGTTACTCATTTGCCATATATACACACACTCTTCTATACCACCAAAGCGCGCTTCTACACGTCGCGAACCTCCTCGAATTATAATTTCAAAGGCAAAATAACAAGAAGTCAAAACACAGCAACGCGCACGCGTATACGCCTACTATATAAGAATCCACACAGGCAAGAGGCTGTACCTACCTACAGCAGCAACAGCAGCAGTCGCTCTCTTCAAACAACAAGCTTCTGACATCATCATTGCGTACGTGCTCTTGCGCAGAGAACCGCGAGTAGAACCTCAAAAATTCCCCCCCCCCCTTCTTCTATATCCACGAAGTGGAGAAAAACGAGTGGCAGCACTCTTGGCAGCGGTAGCAGCAGCAACCGCATCGAATAATAAATTCGTTATTCACCACGTCGACGACGACGACGACGCGTACTTGACGAAGAGGGTATAGGACGAACGGAGTGGAATTCAAATCGAAGATGCGCCAATAATGCGGAATATATACTCGACGTGCGAACATCTTCTTCTTCTTCTTCTTCTTCTTCTAGCTGCAGCGAATCCTCGATCCCTTTTCGCAAGGGATGAGAATATGGGACGCTGTGGGAGAGAGTGGAAAATCTCGCGGGGAAATTGAAGAGTTAACGGGTTGCAGGCTGACGGTTCTAGCGCGAGACGAGAATTTATTTATCGCCCTGGAGCGCGATGGTGGAGGATGCCGCAGGCAATTTGTAGTTGAGAGGAGATATATATATATATAGAGAGAGAGAGAGAGAGTGAGAGAGAGAGAGAAGAACACGCTGAGAAATGCCGTCTAATGCTAGTTGCGGATATGTATATATAGGTGATATGCGCAACGCGACATACTACTATGAGGTTTCTCGTCGATGCAGACGGAGTTATAGGTTTGTTCGAGAGTAGAGATTTATACCCTGCCGTGCGTGTGCTGGTACATATATAGATATGTGTAGAAATCATTGGCTCGTTCGAGGTTATCCGTTTAAAAGGGTAATTGTTTCAGGGTTAGAATGTTCGTTTAAAGCTGCACAGCGGACTTCACTTGCAAATTTTTCATCTCCCAGGATTTTTTCACTTATTTAGGATGGAAACTATATATAGCTTATAAGCGTGAGGTTGAACCCGTAATGCGGCTTTCAACCGAATCTAATAATGCATTTGTTCTTTTGTACTAATATGCTGCGAATTTGTGTAATATATGGAAGGGAATATAAACTTACGACATAGGATTGGCGTGATGTACTGGATGTGTGTTACTTACCTAAAACAAAAAGAAAAGTTATGGTTAGACATATGTAAATAACAAACAAAATAATATAAATATATGTACAATAATGTGTATAAAAAAAAATTAAAATATTTTTTGTTTACTATACATTTTCTGGTATGAATAAAAAGTATATTTCGAAAAAATACGAGCACTATTGTAACGCCTCATTATCTTTTCCAAGGAAATACAACAACGCAGCCCACAGATAAGCTCGCAAGTATTATTATACGACACGCTCACACCGAATAATCGTCGCACCACGTAGGCCCAATTTAACGGTTGTCGTCGTTACCGACTTCAGCATCATGCTTCTCAGCGCAAAGACACCACACGTCGCGGCCCGTGAGCAAGCGTTGCATGCTATATAGGTATATATACTCTCCCGCGACAACACAGCGGACGATCCGTGTACCGCGTCTAATTGTTTGCTCGGCGTGACCACGCGTGCGCGCTGACCCCGCGGCTAGCAACTCTGACCCTGGGCGTAACTCGATACACACGAGAGCAACAGTATATAGTCGAGAGAAGAGAAAAGGCTTAAATTCGTGTGGTACTCGTGCATGTGCAACGGCTTGGATCATCGCAGGACATCCTCGGCAATTTCACGATTGTATGCACGTGGGGCAGAGACTGCTATGTATATATGTTGATGTTTGTTGGTTCTAGGTGGATACACGAGGGTGTGGAGAACGATACGCAACAACAACTTGCGTTACGTTAGTAGGTCATGCAGGTGCGACAGGGGAGGAAATATTAATTTTTAGGTTGATGATGAAATTGTTTGGATTAACCGTTATATTTTGGGAACTTTTGTTTTAAATGTGCGAGAGGGTATACTTCAAATCGGGTTAATTTTATTATTAATTTCATTTCATTCATTGAGAATGGATACTTCAAAGATTAATAATGATTTTCAATTTTCTCAAATGAATACCCTTGTACAATAATATTATTAGTGTTTAATGTTATTAACGAGAAATTAAAATCAAAGTGAATTAATACATGAATAATGATAAATTGTAATATAATTCAATTCAAAATCATAATATCATTGTATTAACAGCAATGGAAAGTAAATTTTAAGTATAAACCCAAATACCAATCGGTGTTACATCTGCATAATAATCGTTTTAAGGATTTTCTACTAAGGGTCAACAATTGCCGCTGGTCATAAACTATTGTGCAGAACCGCGCAGTTGTTCGAACGCGCTCATCTGCATATACACATGAGTTTAATGCACCCACGGCTGTAAGCGACATTTGTCAAATGAATATATCGACGCTATCAGATGGAATAACAAACAGTCATTACCCTCTCGCGCATATGTAGGTTAGTAACATTATTTCAGCTACACAAGTCGACCATCATTCGCTCGGATCTCCTCTATACCTGCGATTACATTGAAAAAAAAAACTTAAAATCGAATCTCGCATTAAAACAAATATCGTGTTGCACTCGACAGTCAAAGCTCCACGCGCGTCCCAGTTACCGTAATGATCCTTCCCGCCTACACGCTAAAAAAAAAGAAATTATAGACATTCAGATGCGCCCTCGCTCCTGGAATTCAAGCCGCGCGAGCGTAACCCACAATCAGTGCGGTATCTATATGTATATCTATATACATATATATATTTCGCTAAGCAAACCACGCAGAGACTGCGCGCCTACTCGGTCATTAAGCCCCGACGAAATTAACCTTAAAAGCGGAAAATCAGCGGCATTCGACGTTGACAGTATGTGTATAATATATATACACGGACAGCGCATAAATCATTGGCCCTCGAGGCTCAAACAAAACTCCGCGCTCGCTGGTATATAGAAACGGAATCAATTGTATAATGTCGATTATGACAATACACGAAGCGGCAATGCTGATAGTTATATAAAACCAGTGAGTGACGTCGAGTTATAGATGCGAGTGTGGAGGGAGAGAGTTGTAAACTGAATTCCGCAAATGTGACGGCATCATTAATCGCTTTGACCCGGCGAATGCTGCGGCAACTGCGCGCCAACGCGAATGCGGTTTAGTACAACGAGGCTGTGGGTGAAAGAACGTTAAAGATAAATTGTTAGGCAATCGTGGTAGTGGTTATGCCGCAGATTATATATACTTGTATTAAACAAAAATTCGGAGCTATACATTATTCATTAAAAAGGAATGAAATTAATATAACATTGATATACAGCTTTGGAAAGGAACTATATACGAACGTGTAATATTTATTCAATAATCAATTGAAATGTATATATATATATATAATTCTCCACTGTAAAACAAATGTAAAACAAACATATTCTCAAAATCGAGCAGCATTCATCTCCATCACCGTGACGTCCACTCGAGCGTCTCTAATCTATCGCTCGTTGTCACTTCGTTAAAAACCCACACGACTTAGCACCCTATAATGAATCTTATTACAACCTCCTTCTCTTCCTCGTCGCTCTTCTACATGGACACTACACATATACACTCGAGAGTATGCACATTACGCAACGAGCGCACTGGCAATAAAGCGAGCGAGCGTCTGCTGCACGAGAGACGCGAAGGGTCATACACGCAGTGCTATATGCTGTGGCGTAGTATATAGTCACGAGGGGAAGGGGGAGAGGCTACTCTGTTGCGACGGCGGCGGGATGCCTATTGACCAGTGACCCAGTCACACTTGCGCATTAGCGGACAGCGGCCTCGACTATACATGCTCGACCGTATCGGAGGGCAAACACACACATACACGTAGATAACCGCGCACAGATGAGTGATTGCGCTCAAGTGGCAGCGGACCAACGCTTCGATCGGCCCCCGAATTTATGGGAGAGCAAACCGTGCGGCCAGCCCTGCATGCATGCGTGCATTACTCGTTGCATCTGTATATGTATATATATATGTATTTGTTTGCTCTCTACTTTTGTCGTACACGCGTACGGCTATGCGAGTGAGTATCGATCGCGTATATACACATATACGCGGAGAGCAATTTCCAGTGTTTGTCAATATAAATATACAAGCGCTGTTCCTCGGTGCGAGGGACAGATTAATACCTGCTGTTTTATATACGTATATACTATATGTACAGTACACTTTAGAGGGCCGGTCGTATATATATATATATGTGGAGGAGAAAAATACAAGCGAGTATATGCATGGCCGTGTAAAGAGGAACATTGTGCGAACGTATAGGCGCGGTGACTATTGAAAATTTCGTTCGAATAAGGGCTCGCGGTAAATAAAGAGCGTACCCCTTTTTTTACCACCGCGGTGATGGAGAATGAGGTGGAACGAACTTTTTGATTCGGAATTTTCTAGTTTTTGTGCCGCTGCCGTTCGCAGCTTTCGCGAATAAAAAAAAAAGAGTTCGCAAGCGCTACCGTTGAATGTTAAACACGCGCTGGAGTTAAGCTGTAGTTTTTCTTTTAGGCGAAATTCAATTGTGTTTTTTGTTTGAGAAGGGGAAACTAAAGTGATGGCGGTGATGGTGAACTTTTTGAAGAGGATTTTAGAGTAGAGTATAGAATGGTTTTGCTTAATTTTGAAAACCCGTAAAAACAGTTTTGGAAAGGGTTTTTTTCTTTATTTGCAAAAATACGGGCTGTAATTTTAAAAATTTTCCAGCTTCTCAGCAAAGTTTTTGTAACGTATGCGGGCTTTTTCGGGATTCTACACAGTCATTTGGTTATGCAAAAAGGCAAAGCGCATCGGTTTTACGACCGCTTTTTTCATGCTACCACATACAGTTCGGCATGCACTTTAATTAAGAGTGAAAAATTGACCTCAGAAATACATCACATCGCCACCCGTGACCCTGTCGTAAAAGACTCGATTCATCATTATTACAAGGTGGTATGTATATATACACAACGCAATGGAGAGTCGTGAAAATTTCGTTGCAATGTGAACGCCTTCACGTGGTACATACGTCACGTAGGAATACTCGGATATATTTTTCTGATCACGGGCGACATTTTCGTGTAGGCAGTGGCGGTAAATTCCACGACGGAGTAGTAGCGATCAATCATTAACGATGCTGTAGGATGTAGGATGGGGCGAAAGAAGACGTATATAACGTGCCTTGTGAGTTCAGCTGTGACAGAAAAATTAACGTCAAACGCGAGGGCGAGACACACGTCGAAGTTTTTAATGCTCAGGATGGCGGACGAGTCGTCGTACGGAATAGAACCGACTAACTTGCGGCTTTGAAACATTGATAAACGGGCCGAGGGAGGACGAGGAGACGTCAGGGGTTTGAGTCACGTCGCGCTCGAGCGTGGCCTTATTTCACGCGCGACTCTATATCTTTTACGGCTTATGGCTGATAAATAAGTTGCGGTGCTTGTACCTGATTATTTTATGACAAGGAGAAAGAAAGTGGAGTTTGATAAGTCGAAATGGACGGTAGCTGTACACGTCAAAAAGTTTTTGATCAACGAAAAATAATGTGTATTGTATATAATACAAAACTATACACTGAGAGAAGAATTTGTTTATAGTTAATAAGAAGATATATTAAAAATACACTGAAAAATTTATTTGCATTTACTCTTTATGAACTCTTATTAACTAAGCATATTAACTATTAATATGCGCATCTTAATAGTAATATTTTGAAATTTCAGTCAAATGTGAATGTATTCACATTTACGATTTCCTTATTTCCTCAAAATCAACTATTTTGTATTAACTGTTACTAATTATATTAACTATAAATAAATCCTTCTCTCAGTGTATCTGTTAAGATGTTTGTCTAAAAATATTGCCAGTCGTAAAAGTTGATGCATTAATATCGTCACTTTATTGTTTATCCTTCACCCAAGTTACACTTAACACGAGGCAGCACCAGTTAAATAAATCCGAACGATTCCATCAATCAAGACACGAAAGAGAAAATGCTTTACGCTACAACTCTCTCGATCACTTATTACACAACCCTTGCAGCTCTATACATGCGCGTATCAACGCGTCACGTGTGCGCATGCAATATCGACGCGCGGACAATCCAATGAACGCATGACGCCGGCGGCGACGACGAGGACCAACAGCAAGCGATTACATTTTCCTCGACGCGCGTAAGCCGAGGCTATTCGCCGCGGCGAATAATCTCGTGGCAATAAAAGTTGCTGCAGCATCGGATTGCCTCCTATATATACCGCAGAGCTGTGCAGCTGCAGTGTGTAAGCTGTGTGCAGGGAACGAAGCCGATCGAAGAGTGGATATATATAGTGGGACAAAGTTGTCGCGTTCGAGTGTAATAACTTTGGCGTCGATTGATTTTTGGTGTTAATCAATGTTCCGCTTGATAAAAGCTTGAAACTGCCATCTATTACGTTCCTCTAAAAATGTTTTGAAAGACATGCGTACAAGTAGTAGTAAAGGATAAATAGTAATGATAATATGAGAAAATGTACATTGATTGAAATGCCTCAAAAGCTCGACTTAAAAGGAGAGTGCACACCCTCCGGGAAATGGATTTTTGCAGACATTGGAGAGTCGATTTCTAGTACCTAAAAATGAAGCACAGTGTGCCTAATTCCATCTTATAAGCCTTTTTTCTTGAGATATGGGCAATCTCATCTCAAATATCCTCTATTTCGCTAAAAAATGATGTCTCTTCTATTGACTCTCACATTGCAACTATTTAAGATAAAATTACTTTTAAAAAAAAAGTAAAAATATTGGCGAGTAAGTATTTCCGTTTCTCTCTCTCTTTCTCTCTTTTATTTTTAAACGTTTATTAAACATAAGAAAGTTGCGTATTTAGCAGAAAATTAGCGAAAATTTGACTGATTTTTAAATACTCGACAATTTGTTGATTGATTTCATAACTTTCTTGTTTGATTGCTTGTAACTTCCTGAAAAATCAATAACTTTTAACGAATCACGGCTTAAATTTTAGTTTTTACTGACTACTTTTATAATTTTCTTCCCACATTTTCGTATCTTAAATACTTGCAATGTGAGAGTCAACAGAAGAGACATAATTTTTTTAACGAAATAGAGGATATTTGAGATGATATTGCCCATATTTCAAGAAAAAGGGCCTA
This sequence comes from Torymus tubicola, assembly GCA_035583055.1. Taxonomy (NCBI): domain Eukaryota; kingdom Metazoa; phylum Arthropoda; class Insecta; order Hymenoptera; family Torymidae; genus Torymus; species Torymus tubicola. The sequence goes on from JAWWEQ010000010.1 coordinate 6,132,141, forward strand.
TGAGATGGAATTAGGCACACTGGGCTTCATTTTTAGGTACCAGAGGGTGTGCACTCTTCTTTTTAGTGAAAAAAATAAAATACCAATGCGAAACTACTATTCTTTAACGAAACAAACATATATACTTCTTTAAAGGCGAAAAACAATGAAGCACATAGTATCTCTATAATGAACTTTCAACTTGCTTGCTCTACTTTTCACTTGGAAACTTCTCTCTAACCCCGCCATTACCACTGACAACTTATCGAACCCCTAATACGCCTCCCACCGCGCTATGCGGCGAGCCCCGCGTGCTCTTTAGCCCAGCCCGCGAAATTAACTTGGCTCTTCGTCGTACAATGCCCTGCGCGTGTGCATCCGCAATTCTCTCTCTCTCTCGCTCTCTTTCCCAACCCCGTAGTAGCTCCCTTTAACTTTGAAAGATGGACGGTTTCGCGCGAGAAAACGCCCCCTAGACCACTTTGCATATTGTTCCTGTGCACGCGAAATACGCATATATATATAAATATATATATGCACACACACATACAGACACTTCAAATGGCTACGGCTCGCGTATATATATATATATATATACACACTAATCGAACTCTACCGAGAACCGGGATATAATGGCGTAGTATCCGTACAGGGGAGTTCATCGACCCTAATTGCGCGCGTCGAGCGATTGGTTAAAAGGGCGAGTGATAGATGAGCGCGTGGAGCTCTCTTTGCGAGTGCATTACATATACAGAGGCCATGGGCGAGTCGCGTCTCTATATATATGTATAGATACGTGCATACGGGGCGCGCCGTTAGCCAATAAGCCTGCGAGCTGTGGAGAGTACATATATATACGCGTGGAGTCGGCATATTATGCTATGGACCTTAGCGGGGGGGTCAGGCGACCTTTTTATTTTATCATCGCACGTGCGCGCGCGTGTGTGTGTGTACATGGCGGCTCGACCTTTAATTACCGACTCCACGCGTACACCAGACGAGACCCGCTATTTGATTTTCATTTGCTCGCTGCTAAAGCACGTTTACGGTGCGTACGATATTGCCTCGTTGGCGAGAGGAAATTCTTATGGGGAAGGGTTTTTCGTGTAATGTATGGGCAAACGGACAGCGCAGCTCGCCGATGAATTTACTTTGCCTCAGGGGATTGCCGATGAATAAGAGGATGGAGAAAGAGTAATTATCGATTTAGAAGTCAAGTATACGGTTATAGTGATGGTGTGTGAATTAGTGTAGCTGCGTTGAAAAATATCGATATGCTTATATAGTTGACGTTTTATACGGGGATAATGTATACTATTACAAATTTTCTTTTTTCTTTTGGCCTGTTATAAAGCTGAAAAAAAAACAAAGTTGCGTGAGAATAGTATGATAAAATTTAAAGGATCTTTTTTTGATTAATTAACTGATAGCTCACGCGTTATAACGAGATCAAATTTCAAATCAGATTAACATCGTGAGTACAAATACCTTATAGTCGATCAATGCCATGCTATAAATAAACCAAATTGAAATTTTAATGCTATTACATAATTAAATCGACGAAAATACGGAACAAATAGCAGAGAACCCACAAACAACTTTACACGACTTTACACGCATATACATATGCATACACACAACGATAAAGGCATTCAGACTTGCTGCAAGCGTATGTTAACTCACTTATCCGCAGTGAAAATGAAGCCCCGACGCATTACCAAAATTTCCCTCCTCTCGTCGGTCATTACATTTATCAGCGCTATACGGTGAAAATCATCGTAATAACCGGTACTATGAGTACCCGCACTATATATACAATTGGTATTCACACTATATGTATGATTATAAGGGTATATAGAAATGTGCAACCTTGAAAACAAAATTAAAATCGGAGCTTGCCCTCCGTTTCGACGTGCAGTATAGTGTCGCGACACTTTGTTCCTTTTTCGGTGAAGCCTTTGATCGAGTTAGTTTACTGCGCAGCTACGTATAGTTAGGGTCGAAAATTGACCGTGATAGTCGAAATGGCGCGTAATGACAGTCGGCGAGTGTGAAATTGATTCTGGTGTGTATTGAGAGTGCGTCGTGTATCTCTTGTCTGTCGGCGCGTGTGAGGGGCGTATAAGACGTCTCGGTTCATTTTGCAATTGGGACTTTATTGCGATTTTATTGGCTGCTAGACAGTGTTGTTTTTCTTCTTGAGCAACGGATGTTTGCCTGCCATAGTCGACGCAGGATGTAATTAGATTATGCGTTATAATTTATTTATCTGCATTGGTTATGCAACGATTAGTTTAGTAGATATGTTTGATTGAAATTTGCCAATGTTTAATTGAATTTCATTATCGTCTGACGATGATTGAATACATTCAACAATTTATTGGAATATCAAATAACTATGTTCAATAAATGGTGACATAATACTTAAATAATAATACCGATCGAAAGATAGTATTTATTTCTAGATTTTATATTACGCATTATGTAGATATACAAGATTACAAAATCTATATATTTGCTTCGTGATTAAATTAAATTAATCATAAATTATATTTGATTTATATGCTAAAATATAGTAACTTTATAACACTTAATAAAACTTTTTTACACACCCGAGAACCATAAAACTTTTAGAAAAAGAAAATATACAGAACTGTAACCACCTCAAACTCGCCACAATGTTCAACCTTGCAATTTTCTCACAATCCTCCATCTGACTTATTTCATCCAGCAGCATTATCAACGGAAAAACTTCTTCCATCGACTCATTTCAAAAAGAAAGCTCACATTGTCTCGGTAGATCCACTCCCCGGACTCTTCTTTCTTTCCGGTCCAACGCGCATAGCGCGAGAGGCTAATGAAGCGAAACACTTTACCGCATACTATAGAGATAACGCTATATATACAAAGACGAATGTGTTGCTCTCGCACTTGCTAACTCGCTTGCTTGCTCGAGAGGTCAGTAGGAGTTGCAGAGGAAAAATCCGCAGCTTGCGCGCGAGGGTAAACTATCTGGACAACTTTAATCCCGGAAGCGCCTCCTCCCGCTTTGCTTTAAGTCACTTTTAAGCCGAGAGAGAGAGAGAGAGAGAACTCCTGCGGCTAGCCAGCCGTTTGCGTCACGCGCGCGCGCGCGTGTGCGAAAGTCATTTCTACGGGAAAAGGGAGAAGGAGAGTTTTTCCTTCTCCTGTCCTCGCACGCGCAAAAGCACATTTTTACGCGGCTGTGTATCGCGCGTGCGAGGTAAGCCAACTGACGCGCGAAAGTTTTAGCACGCGGTAGGTGTTGCTGCCGGTGGTGGTGGTGTCCGGTTTCGCGTGCTGCTGCTGCTGCACCGGAGTTAGTTGACTGTGGGTGGCGAGCGAGGATTATGTAGTTGCACGAGAGAAGTAACCTGTGCGTGGGAAATTTTTCACGTTGCTACGTTCATGAAGTTGAAAAAGAAGTGAAACGTGTTTGCTGCGATACAGATTTAAATCGAAATAAAGTAGTGTGGAGGGAGGAGGGTATAAGGAATTGAAAATAATGGTCGTAGAAATTTTATTTTTCAATGTACTTTTGTAATAAAATAAGGCATCTCGTTAGATTTCTGAAATTTTTCATACAAGCGCTACAGTTATAGATCAATTTCCGGAACAACGAAAATATTATTGGTATAGAATGTAAATGAACGGTAATTATTCACTTGTTAAAGATTAAAAATATCTTAGAGTTTTATGCAAAAACCAAATTATTTTGATCTATAACTTTTATATACTAGTAATATTATTGTTTAGGAAGAATTAAATGACAATTTTAAAGTCTTTTTCTATATTCTATATTTTATTTTTTCCTAAATATAAATATTTACACAGCACCACAAAGGAGCAATAACAATTTTCATCATTACAAAATGCGACTTATTAAAAATACAATAGATTATATCTCCGTTATTAACGTTCTATGAGATCAAATAAGAAGCACTCCTTGTATGTTAATTTCAGGCACTTTGATACATCCTATAATAATAAATTATTTGATTGCGTCAAAACTTTATACGTTACACTTAATGATTTAAACGTCATTAAATAATTTGAGTATGAATAAAGATCTATACATTAATTCTAAAGCGAGCTTTTGGTTTGCAGTGATAATATAGTATACCAAGTAAATAATCAACGAACATAACCGTAACATCGTTTGTGTCAGATGAAGCGTGACGCATCAGCATCAGTGCGGCCACTATACGCTATCGCGTCAATAAATCACTTTTGTAAATCATGCCGGCCGTAATTAATAATCTCCAATCGCAATATGAATCACCTCCTTAACAATGCTTTGACCTTCGCATCATATCCCGTCAGTACGCCACTATACATAAACACCTCAGTATGAAATCCCCCTCCAACCATCGTGTATATCCCACCCACATCGCCCTACCTAAAAAAAACAACACAACACACGACACTGTACTACGATCACGAAACACCTGCGAAATCGCCGGTCAGCTTTCCATCTCTCTCTTTCTCTCTCGATTCCATGGGTATTGCCGCAGCTCATCGACCAGTATACCTACATCGAAACGAGATACCGAAGTGTGCGTAGGAGACGACCGGTGGGCGCTCGGGTCACTGTTGCTGTTGCCATTGACAGCGCGAGCTTTCTCAATCCTACACGGAAACAGCGTCAGGCGTAAGCACGCACAGTTCTAACACGGCAGCGGCGATTTTTACGAGCGCGTTGAGTATAAAAGAGATTCGTCTGGTTTCTGTCTCTCGCATTAATATGCAGAACGATGTGTCATCGTAGAACGGAGTGTATAGAGTCGATATTGCGCGGCTATACCGTACTACTACGACGCTTTACGACTGCTTTCCGAGGAACCTGTTTTTTTTTCCTTTTGTCCGTGTTGTCGTAGCTGTGTCGACTTTGTACATTGCGTATAGTTGTTGCGAGAGAAGTGCGGAGATTTGTTTGAAAACCTTTTGATTGAGGTAGATTATAGGCGTGGAAATCGTGGGGATTATTAGTTATGAAATAAGATGAATCGAGAAGTGGTTCTGATATAATGTAACAACGAACTCGTTCCATAAATCGTTGTTGTTTTAATTCTATTGACACTTGTATACTCTGTATAGTTTCACTGTTACATTGTTTAGTGTTATACGTATAATTAATGAAATAACATTATTTAAATTTTTTATGAATACAGAATAATACCTGTATTGAAAAATAATTAAAAATACGAAAACTCGACTAGAAAATTAGCTAATTATATATTTACGATTGAAATAAAAATGTTCAAGGCCTTAGGTCGTGCCTTTACGGTTCATTCTGTTTTTAGACTGAAATGACGTTAATTAATAATAATTGGAATAGCCGCGACTACATGAAGTAGGTCATCTGCATTAAGCTCTCATATAATGAGCTTGAAAAAGTGACATCAGAAATTAAATTAGCTCCCAAACGCGAAGATACTTATGTAGACCATCGAAAGAAAAATTACACTAGTACTTAGCCCTAATCGCCGTTATCCACCTCCACGCGATTTCATAATCCCGGATGTCTCAAACAAAAAAGCCACCTATACTTCTCACACCAACGAACTGTGACCTCTCGCCCAGGCAAAGACGTGACCACCCCTTGCTCTACATAAACACACACACACGCTCCTTTCCCGCGACCTAAGCTACCGGAAATTGCCGATCAATTAACCCTCTGAATCGCGATAAACGCCCCACGGGTACCGCGCGTTGGATCGGCTGCAACACACACACACACACACACACACACACACACACGTATATATATATATATGTATATACTCAGCACGCACGACCTCTTCGCGCATATTGACCCAACCGGAGTACTATACACCAGAGCTGCAGGGGAGGTCGACGGCACAATGGACCGTACTAGCAGCAACGCGCCACCCCCGAAACATATCCTCGACTCGCCCAACCGCGTGGACGAGTCGACCTCTCTCTCTCTCTCCCTCTCTCTCTCACGTAAGCACCTGCGTGCGTGAGCGAGCGCGTATTTATTCAGCGAACTTGAACCCCCGCATAGGTCCTGACTTGGCTGTGCAGGACTGACTTGTGCCGGCTGTGGAGTAATGAGGCTTCGGCTGCAGGCACGTCCGCGCTGCCAGTGCGCGCGTGCAAGGGTTTCGGAGTTGTGGAAGGTCGGTGGAAGAGAGAGAGAGAGAGAGAGAGAGAGAGAGAGGGAGAGAGATGCTATGGTGGAATCGAGCGGAAACTATGATTACTTTGATTCTCTGCGCCCAGAGAGAGAGAGAAAGAGCCAAGTTTGATTTCGTTAGGCAAATGTTGAACTTTGGGAAAGGGGGGAGGGGGGAAGGAATCGCGAGAAGTGCTGATGTAAGAGTTGACACGTTGAACCATGACTATTGATCTGAGATGGTTGACTTTTGTGCAATTGAAAGGGATTTTCATTCATATTACAATGATCTGTATACTATTTGGTTTCTTTCTACGTAGTATGTATTTTGAATAAAATGATTTAAAATTATTGCGCAAATTGTAATATTAGATATCTAAATATATAAATTATTTTTTTTTTTTTCATTTGAATATAGACAACAGATATATATACACATACACGCACGTGCGCGTTCGCAATCAATCTGCAATCAAGTGTTCTATTTTTTTTTATATGTAACGTTTAGTCTTTTCACGTGGTCAATATTGGTTTAAAGGTCAGTTGAATTTTGCAAAAATTTTGCTATCGACGCGTCGGAAAATAATCCGCTGATAGTTTCGATTGCGAATGATTCACGCGTATTCACAGGTTTTTTTTTAGATGCGCGATAGTGTGAATATGAACTTGATCGCGCAAACACGGTTCGTCAGTTTACGTAATGATAACTCGCGCATGCAACCTATCTGGATTTTCCATGCAGCGCGCTGACATACATTCACGGACGGATAACAATCTTGTGCAAATATATATATTTGTTGTCACTGACAATAGTTCATCAACGAGCGTTAATTACACTTATCCTCGCGAAAGATATAGAAACCCATGATGTATTTTCCTTGCAAGTTACATGAATGCCACGCGATGATAATATGAAATACTATAGCGTTATTGTTATTTTGTATTAAAAATTGCGGCACTTCATTCATCAAATAAACAAATATTATTTGATTGCCTAGCGTCTTTTCAGACGGCAATTACTTTACATTTCTATAATTAGAGCACTGTGTGTATACAAAAATAAGGCACATTCCCAGAGGCAAAACGAGCTGATAAAAGCGCGAATGAAGTATGGTGTTTACGTCTCCACGCGATGTTTTCGCACTCGATCAAAAGTTTATATTCGAAGAGCCAACGGCGATCTATAATTAAGTCTCAAGTTCAACGTACGCGCGCGTGGGCATCATCATCGCGCGATGAGATGCACTGCTCTGCTCTCCTCTCGACCATCATGCTGTCGTCAGAAAAGGAGAATTCGTCTAGATAGCCGCAATAGCACTGATTTTCGTAGGCGTGATGCGCTCCGGTGGCTGTTTAACATATTCTATCTTTTTTCGCGCACTAGAAGACGTGCAACGGCCGCGAGTAATATGTATATATGCAGGAGACGAGCGAACGCGCATAATTTGCAACGAGAAAAGTCTAAATGTCGCAAAAGAGAGAGAGAGAAAGGGAAAACGAGATTTCGAGAATTTCGAGAATTTCTGCTATAACGTTTTCTGTTGCTTCTTATTCACGACGACGAGTGCACGGAGAGAACTAGAAGAAATGAAAAAAGTCCTGGGATCACGGGCGAGAAAATTAGATTAACTTTATGGAAAACTATGGAAATAAAGAAAGTGTGTGCTTGATGTACGTTGAAATTTATGCTACTTTTTTTCGTCCTACGCGAGATACATCTAATTGAGCTAAAGAAAAATCTGTGTCACTCTTAATTTATTTATGTAGATTAAATTGCAAGGTTCAAAAGTACCTGTAAGGCTGTAGCCTCGTGTCATTTTTAATATGCAATATATTTTTTCTTCAATGTTTCCAGATTTAATCTTAATACAACAACTATTTGTACTATTATAGTCTCAAATAAATATTACTAAAAATCTTTCAATTCAACTAATATTAGCGTAAACAATAATCAATCGCAATTCCTAAATCAATTCCACATTCCACATCCAAATACAACAAGTCAATCGAGTAGTTAAAAAAATAATGACCATACTACCAGAATTCAGTTCCACGAAGCTATACTGCTTTTCACATATACATATATACACACGCACATACTACTGTACGTGTCACCGCACCGCTTAATACTACGCGCATTGCGCACTCAGCTATTCGCGCTCTCAGCTGTACAGCAAACAAACAAACACCCGCGAAATCTAGGCAGACCGCGCGTGCACGCACGCACCCACCGACGTATACGTCTATATATATATATATATATATATATATATATATATAAACACTTTTTCTCAGCTATATACTACTGTTACTGCCTGGACCCTTTGCGGCCTCTCACCGCAATCCATCACTCGCCACCCTCAATTTTCATTAGCCGCCAATCAATTTGTCCGTTCTGTCGTTCGTTCGTATACCTAACGCGTTATACTGCTCAAACCAACCGCTGTACCGCCACAGGCGACACGCGCACCGTGCAGCAATTCTCTCTCTCGACTTTTCGCGGTCACGAAAACCTCGACGTTCCCATCGACCACCAGCGCACATAGTGATATACGGCTCCATTCTCGAAGAAATCACTCGTCTGCGCATTATCATTCACCGTATAGTGTATTGAAACTCGCGCAAACTAGGAGAGGGGAGAAGATTTACGATGGGAGCTTTTGGGGAGCCATGCGCGTCTAATATGCATGGAGCAACAGCGTAGCGGGAGGTACATGTGTGTACCTATGTATACAGAGCGAATAGATTAGAGAAGGTAACCGAAGGTGGTTTTTACGATAACGAGAGTTCGGCTAAAGTCGCACGCAAGGGGGGAAGGTGAAGTTTACGGCGACTCGCGGACTGTCGTCTCTACGCAGCTTCGCTCCTGCGGTCGGTCGTTAAATTTCCGGGGTATCACTTTGAGAAGTTCGTATAGGAGAACGCTGCTTGCTTTCGAGGATTTATTGCACGTGTTAGACAGGGGGTTTTGTACGTGTGCGTGGTGGTAGTATGCGCGTTCCACGTGTGTTTAGCGCGCGCTGTTGCTTTATTCGAAGTGTTTGCGAATTCTTTTTAAGTTGCTTGGGGCACCTTCGGGATGTTGTCGTTTCGGCTTTCTAAGATTCTATCGTACGAAGTATTTTTATAAAACATCATAAACCGTAAGTTACAAAATTTCTTATGTTTATCCGAAAAAAAAAATGAAACAACATCACGCCTCGCACATTTTGCAATAATAAAAGAAACGGTTTCACGATACAGATCAAGAATATTTCCGAGAAGATCAGCCGTAAACTACTCGCGCTCTCGTTTATTCCCGAATTTCTCGCGAGCTTATCTTCCCCTCGGGCGCGCGTACCATCTTGGCCCATATTTCTAGCGAAAAATGCACGTCGCCGTGAAATGCAGCTAAGCGCATACTCGGCCCTCTAGACGTACATATACATATATCCTCGCGCTACTGTATATACACACCTATATATAAACCTCCTTCAGCTAGCTGTCGTAAGAGGAGTTGAGCGCGAGAAACGGTAATGCGCCGTAAAAATTGACGCCGGCGAAATTGGATCGTTTCGCGGAAAGCACGTAGCGGGTAAAATGACAAGAAGAAACTCACTTTTCTCTCTTCATCCCCTCCCCCTTCACCCCTCAGCCTCTTCAAAACGCGATAGTTGTAATTCACGAAGAGAGAGAGAGAGAGAGAGAGAGAGAGAGAGAGAGAGAGAGGACATGCGACAACTCCCGGTGTTCCGTGATTCTTCGTGGAACGACAATGGACCGTGGAATTGGTGCTCGGCACTTTTGTTTAGAGCAGTAGAGTATTATACGGATGAGACATGCTACTGCTACTGCTGCTGCTCCTGCTGCAGTTGGTCGTAGCAGGGATCGATTTGGTATTGCGTTTGTGTGTATATATATATATATATATATATGTAGAGCGTAATGTGTGGCCACGCGTGTTATGCCCTCCCTTGATGAGAAGGGCGCAGTAAACGCGTAATGTGTCGCACTTGTGCTAGATTTAATACATAACTAGGGGAGTCGAGACATCGTTATGTGCAGCGCGGTACTTGGTTCGTGTTCATTATAGAGTAATAAATGTATAAAATGCTTCGAGTTCTTATACTATTTTAATGTATAAAATTGTAGAGCTGTACGTAGTATGAATGTTTAAAAATTGAATTGACATTAATCATGAACACAATGAAATAACTGTATACAATTGAAAGAGTTTTATATTTTATATTAATATACTCTAAAAATATAGAGAACCCTTTTGTTGCTCATAATAGTATTGTAACCTCACTTCAAAAAGAGCGTTTAAATCATTAATAATTATGATAGTTAATAATTTAGACAAACGGATGATGTTTTTATGCTACTTAATTATCATGAATTATCTATACGATGTATTTTAGAACAACTATTTAAAATGTGATTATTTTCAACATTTTTGTTACTCCATACCGGTATAACATTTATTCATGAGTCGATTACCAGTTTTCAAACGCTCGATCTATAATGCTTTCATCCCAACGAGAACCGACGAATCTCGCACTATTAAAAATCCAACATCCCTCCTCTCTCTCTTTTCCCCCGAAACTTGGTTCAGGCGTTTCGTGCGGCTGTCTGGAATTTTGAATACGCGCGGCTTGCGAGTTGATCCTGAGAAACCTATGCACAAGGCACAGAAAGTCTCTCTCTCTCAGTCGTGCGCTCACTTTGCAAAACTTTCCGTAATACCTTAACTTTTGAAATTAAACGTCCCTCGCCTTCGAACACATCCTCCTTCTCTGAAACCCTATGGTCACAAATATATATACTCGTGTGCCGAGCAGACTCCGGTTCTCGGCAAGAATGTCGCGCGCGCGCACACGATATAAAACGAAGTAATTTCGCCCCCCCCCCCCCCCCCAACGAACGACGTGTGCGCAGCAGAACGGAGAAAAAATAGAGAGAGAGAGAGAGAGAGAGAGAGAGAGAAGGAAAACTAGGAAACGAGTGGGGACGTCGACGACTCCTGAAAGTTTTAGCACCCGGGAGTAGAGTGGCTGCGCAATTTTTCAGCGAAGCGCGTATGCGCGCGCGACTCGATCGTAAAGTCATGCATAATTCGCCGCGTACACGTTTCTGCAGTAGCAGCAGCAGCAGCAGTGCAAGAACTCGCGCAGTGCACCAAGCGACGATTGTCGCGTAATTTTTCCATTCTCCTCGCGGCTGCCGCCTGCTGCGCGTGCACACTTGAGTCGCGTTTTTCACCCCCTTCTATAATATACGCAGGTGCAATAGTATACGCGCTTTTGTCACACTCCGCGAAAAGCCATTATATCTAAGAACGCGCGAGCTCGTAATTATACCACGTGAGAGAGCTGCTGCCTCCTGAACGCAAGTTGTACCTACACCCGAAGAAATTACAAAATTGTTCTCCGTGGTTTCCCCTTTTTCGGTAATTAAAACGAAACTATATATGAATATACGCGGACAGAGGGCGTTGCTGGGCGTCGTCCGCGCGTAGCTACATTTTTTGCGTGACTTGTTAATGTAAGCGCGCGCGTGGTGGTTCCAAGGATTTAAATGGACCACCACGCGAGTAATTAACCTACATTTTTCTTCGCGGCGTCGCTGTATAATGAGCTTACGGCAGTACAAGAGTACACGAGCGGAAAAATTTGCAGAGATTTCATTCGCGTGGTTTTTGCGTCGTTGGATTTCTTTTTTTTCATTTTCTCATTATTCGCGTGCGAGTGTAAAATCATTTGCAAGGGGAGCAACGTGCGGCTTAATTCTGCGTGCGAGTTTGGATTTGGAGCAATTTATTCGTTCGGTTTTTCATTCATTATGTTTGCTGGTATAAGAGGATTATTATGAGATTCGAAGTGACGTTGCGCTGTTTCGGCTTGATTTTTAATTAACCATTTCCGCGCGATATTGCTTGGAATTGCGACAGTAAAGGTTTTGTCGGAGATAAAAGTATCTTGTTATTAAATTAACTTACAAATTGGGACATTAGATAAATAAAAAATTATTAAACATTTAATATAAACGTATATTTATTATTTTATTATCTCTAAGTAAACTATTTAAGCAAAAAAACTGTATTTGCAAAGCTAAAAACTGAAAAGTTTTTTTCCGTGTAAAATAATGTTCGCCGGAATAACAATCACTCAGTGCGGCTGGCTTTTAAAAACTTTTTTAATGGACACTATAAAAGGTAGTTTGCAACGACTGCACCCCTGCATATATACCATTTCGGCTGCATCTCGCGATCAATCTTTCTCCGCAGCATATCGCGCACAGCAAGTCAAACTTTCAACGAAAATTCCCGTCATTTTTCACGAACTTGGCGTCAAGGCGGCACCATCATAGTAATTGCATTGCGGACGCTAAATTTCTCGTTTACAAAATAAACAGAGCCACAGCTAGGATAAAAATGTTTGCCGCCAAAGAAAGTTTTGACAGCATATCTGTGAGTTATATTTCAGCAGTGTAAATGAATGCATGTATGCTCTCACACACACACACACGTGGGAGTATGTATATATATATATATCTAAAATCACAGAAACCACAGTACCACGACGACAGTGAGTTTAACTTTCATGCTCCTTGCAGAAGAGACTCCCACGTATACATACAGCGTGCGGGAGCAGGACTTCATTATTTTCATTAGTTTTCGCTGGCGCATGCGTCTGCCGCCACCACCATCCTCGCGTTCTATGCCACGGCCGCTTAGCCGCGCTAATACGGATTTCACATGGGCGCGAGTTTGAAGCTTTAGAAGGGAGGACGAACGATGGCGCGTCTTCGCCAAATGCGCTCTATTAAAATGCAAAGCCCGAGGAGGACGACGACGACGACGTGCCCGCGGGGCTCGTATTTTCCTATGTAGCAAATCCTGACTCTCGCTATTCGTCACAGGGGATGTGCATGAGACCGGAATGCAGCGAGCAAAGTGCTCTAGCCGCGGTCCCTTTTGATTCTATTAAAATATTTGCTTGGTGATGTCTTTACGGTGCGGTGGAGTAACGCAGTGTATATAATCATGGTGCTTTATCAAACGCAATGGGCGGTTAGTTGTGTATTATACAGTGTGTTATTTTCTATTTTTTTTTTTGTTTTTTTTTTGTTTTACGAGAAAAAAAGGGAGTTTCGATGCTTAGCGCAATGAATTTTTTCGCTGAAAATACATTTTCCCGACACGCCGCGTCCTCTCTCCCTCGGTTTCATGAATTTTTATAGCATTTTATATAACTGCACAATAAAGGCGAAGCTTATAAAAGTTGCAGTCCGTGCAAATATTATATATAGAGAATGCCTTTTCAGCGAGCGATTTTTCTTTTTTAAAAGTGGCGCGCGTGCGGGCGTATTCTTTTTTTTCCCCTCACCGAAGAATAATGCAGAAAATGCCGAGGCGTAAAGCTCTTTGTTGCACTTTGATTAAATTACTACGGCTTTCGCTGCTAGCTAGATGTATAGATCGAAGACACTGCCTGTGTGTGTGTATTATGTATATGGATTTTGCAAAGACTTGCATAAGACTGTAGGAAATGCGGTGTTAAAATGCATTAACGGGTGGGGGCATGAAGGAGTTCATTATATGCAGCTGAACATTACCTGATTTCGCCGCGAAAAGAGGTTTATTTTGCGTTTATAGCTCTTTAGCCTGCATTCATAACTCTTTGACGTAGGTAGCTATTATATTGTACTACATATATATATATATATATATATATAATATTGGTTATCGACAATAGGGCAATATATATGTACACCATTCAATATCTTGTATAACTAATAGGATTACCAACATTGTATCGATCTTCGTGTTACTCAATAAACTTTAATTGAACATCGCTACATGCGCTTATACAGCATATCAACGTAATAAAAATTGACTATATACTCTTACACTCGTGCAAATACAGCTAAAATACAGCTAGTGTAATAAACACTGCTATATATACGCATTACTCCCTCGATCTACACCACTTACCAGACCATTAACCAATTAACTCGGATATTTTTGTAATTACCTGTCCACAACCCTCCTAACCTTAGACCAGCACCTTCGGTATCACCTCACTCTACCGCAAATTTTTTTCCCCTCTTCTCACGCCATTTCCCGACCAATCTCACATCCAACGTCTACGACCCTCAAATCTCGCGCAGTCCCGGCGCGAAGCCGGTATCTCTCGAAGACGCACACCTATATATATACACACACACACAACGGTCGTGTCTGCGGCAGCAACGGCGACGCCCGAGATTCTCGCGCGGCCGAGATATAACGCCGCGGGCTGGCGGGTTGGCGTCGGGACTGATTCCAAGATTACAACTTTAATTAACGGATTAAGCCGGTTAAGCGCTGTTTGCCCGGAATTAACAGCCCGAGCGCTCGGTAGGGGGCTTTATTACACGCACGAACCATGGCCTGCACGAATCGCCCCGCGGCCAATTTTCGCCCGCAGCAGTATAGCAGCAGCAACTTGCTATACACCTTCGACGACGATAGTAGTGGTGGCAGGAGTTCGCGCCTTGTCGAAGCGTGGGCTACGTGTATAGGTGCGAAAGTGAATGTATGTGTGGGTGTGTGTATATATGTGTACAGAAATTAACCTCGTCGCTGTTAACATGCTATATGTGGTTGTGTGAAGTACGCAGTATAGAATAGGGTTGTGCTTGTCTTGGTTTGTCGGTCTGTGTTATTGCGCCGGGGTTACCCGGCGCCATAGCAGCGTTCTTTTCCGCATTCGGAAGGGAGATGGAGTAGAGGGAAGAAGACATTTAGTTTTAAATCCAATTTTCCTGCTAATTCCGGAGTGCGCGGGAAATGTAATGGGACCCGGCGGGGGTTATGATTCCTTCGCGCGAAAATAAATTGTAATGAAATGTTTCACTGATTAAATTTGCGCTTGTTTTCCTGGTAGTTGGATGTAATATAGCAGAAGAGTATTACTCAATTTACAAAATTAGGTTCTCTTTCTTTAATTTAACATCATTCTCTACGAATAATAAATTGAGCATTTCTTGTGAACTTATTGCCAGGTAGGCAAGCGGCATTTAATTGTACGTTATATACGGATTTTGATACATATTTCTAGCATTATAATACATAATTTAAATTTAATTCTATCCATTCTTTGAACAAGACTACGGCAAAGCTTAAAGCTCCCTACACACAATTGTTCCTTTCCAGTTTTATGCAAATGTTCAAAAATTCTATCAGCCTCTCTCTCTTTCTCTTTCACCGAATCTACATCTCTTCGCCCTCTTTTCACTATACTCTTCCACTTTGCCAGTGCACCCACTACAGCAGCAGCAGCAGCAGCTTCCGCCTCCCAATAACTAAGCAATGTCGCCTGGGAAACCGTCGGCAATTGGATTTTCGAGTATAATTTCCTCGCCGACGTTGCCCTCCCTGCGTATACTCTTCCTCCCTCTCTCCCTCTCTCTTTCGTCGTCGCCTCTCGTGCCATTTGCCGCCCCTATTACCGCTCTATATATATATATATATATATACATATATATGTACTATACCACACTGCACCGGCGACAACGTAACGCGCGAGTGCACGTGTGCGCCTTTGTCGCGCGGGCGTATATACTTCGGTGGACAGACGCCAAATGCGCGTGAGTAACGAGAAAACTTTTCAGTAGCAGTAGCAGCGCGCTGTGTCATGACGCCTCTACGACGCGTGCTGGTTGCTTTTAAGGACGATTGGCACACGATATTCTCAGGTGAGAGCTTGCTTCAGGCGTTAAGGTATATATATATATATATATATATTTGCGAGAAGAAGCAAGGTACGACGAGCGAATTCTGTGTGGTGGTTCAAGGTTCGCACGACGAGTAGGTAACTTCGAAAAAGTTATCTGTCTTTTGTCCTTGTTCTCGTTCGAGACAGGAGAGAGAAGGCAATTGGCAGTTGTATAATGGTTGTGCGAGAAAAGTCCGAAGTTTTTTAATTCATCTCAGTTGAATGACGGTGGTACTACTCCATGCGCGTACTTTGCGCGTTCGGAAAGTTTCTTGATGCGCGGTAGTTTACTTAGAAACACTACGAGATCCGCGTATATAACGCAGTAATTTCAGCTCGTCTAAGTGGACATAAAGACGCGTGCAATTTATTCATTTAAACGAGAAAATATAGATAATAGAGCAGCAGTGGTAAGTTCTTCACATATCGATATATACTATAGAGCGACATGGTAGGAGCAGTCGTTGACCCGGTCATCTTCGGAGCTTCCTTAATAAGCCTAGTAGAGTGCTCCTTAGAGGGAGAGAGACTGGATTTATATACGCACTTGGGGATATACAAGGAGCGCGCGAGAGCGCTACAAGCTTTTGCAGTCAAGAAGCAGCAGACTCGGCACTCGACCTGTCACTTTGAGTGCCGGTATTCAATAGCGATCGATGGAGGGGAAGGGGAAGGAGTATACATAGACCGAACTGCTATTTTAACGACTTTTCCTATATATATGTACTGTGATGAGAGAGATATAAACATAAAGTGCATTGTACTGAAATTGGTCATGGTAGCAGCACTGACTTTTTAATGGATATTCAACACAGGCGAGACGGTTCTCAGATTAAGTCGTTCTCATGTGTGTATTTTATATAGATTTTGTAAAGTTTCTGAGCGCAACAAAGTTTGAACGAATATTTAGTACAAGCATCAAATTCGAATAACTTTCGAACGAGTACACGTACACATATATATCGAACCACAACAAACCCTCATAATTTTAGTAGAGTCCCCTGCAATTCCGATACGGTTGCGTACACACATATGGAGTTCCCAATCCACGAGATCACATCTACGTGAATGAAACAAAAAAGAGACTTGGTTTACTCTCGCTATATTAACATTCAATTAAATCAGCGATTCCAATAACTATCGGCAAACAAAAGGCCCACACGGGCGTGCAGAGTATACGTGAGAGTAATTCCTCGCGATTCCTCGCCACAGAAAACTAGGCCACGTGAATCTCTGCGTTTACACATATATTCACGCCCACTGCGTAGGGAGAGCGAGAAAGAGCGATTATCCACTGAACTGCTAAGGTAAACGTACTGATCGAATCGTAGAAGGAGCTTCCATCCACCGCGAGCTTTATCTCCATTATTATTCACGCTGCAAGCGACTCGCATGTAGACACTTTGCATTACCGCGAAACGAGTGCAGCGAGGCGGCAACGTTGAATGAACGCCCATCGACGTATAGTTGTGCTACACTAATTGATTAATTAGTGGATGAGTAGTCGATTCAACTTTAACCCAATTCCCCAATATGTGTGCTGTGCTGGGCTCATCGCTTATGTTATATGCATCAAAGAACAAACAGAATTTTGTCAATCGCACAGGCGCGTTTTGAATATCCTATCATCTTTCATCAAGTAAAAGAGAGAGAGAGAGAGAGAGAGGGTAGAAATAACGAATGATTAGAGATCTCGGTAAGCGCATAGAGCGTTAATTCCCTCTCTCTTCGACGATATTAACTGAAACGACTGACTTTTGACGGGGCGCGAGAGTGGATTAGGCGCGCGCATTCGCGTTTAAATCATGCGCATGAATTATGAACTGTAAATGGACGCGCACGCGTCTGCCCCACGGCGTTTGAATTATACGTGGATGCATGTCGAGTGCATGCGTCTACTCGTTATTCAAAGGACGCTGGAAATATCCCGTTATATACCGACGACGCCGCGTTGGCTTTCGTTACGTAATTTTATTTACTTTCCGAATGCACGAGGTTAACGAAAAATTGAGCTTGCGAGCGTAGAGGAATGTCAATTATCCAAATATGCTTGTACGTTAAAATTGAGTGTGATGACGTTCGACGAAAGTAGTTGTTTAAGGTTGTTGCATAAAAACGGTTTGTGCATCTTAACCAAGAATAAAACAAGAAAATTTGTAGAATTATTAGGATAATATAGTTATTAAGTCTATATGAATTTTGATATAATAGTTTTAATAGATCGTGCTCAGTGTATAGTTACAAAAACTTAAAAAATAGTATTCAAAGAAAAGTGAGGAGCGGAAGCGGGAATAGCGCTTCCACGATCGGTAATTGGTCTCTCTACAATTATACGCAACAAAGCTAGGGTGCGTGCCTCTTGTAATTTTACGGTTTTGAGCACTGAAATTCAAAGTACAAAGCATGAATTACAGCACGCGCGTGTTTCAATGTCAGCGGCAGGTAACCGAAAGTCGACTAGATAATTACTTTACAAGATTTTCACTTTGTGCCGCGTATCACTGTTAAGACCGCGCATAAAATCCATAAGAACTCCATTTCGAGTAGAGAAATTAAAGGTACTTTAGTATAAGCTGTATGTGGAATGAATTTCAGGAGCTTCCATGCGAGATAATCAATCGTAAAATAAGTACATGTAATATGCAAGTAATTTACCTCTTTATATAATTCTCTTGTAAAGAATAACACAATATTTCCATAAATTATAAATAACATATAAAACTAATCTTTTTACCATCAATTTTCTATTAACAAAAAATAGACAATATTATAAATAAAATGTCAGTCCAATCCCATAGCTTTTTTACAATACCATTCATAATTTCATTTCCAAACTCATTTGCATATTCTGCCATTCAAAAATGTCAGAGCCCACTGCGATACGTTGAAATGCAATTACACACGCGTATAGCATAAAACTCTGCATCAAACATACTAGTTTACAACCAAAGTCAATCCTGTATAGACCGTTATTAAATCACTTCCAAACATAACGAAGCAAACTCCCGCACGATCGATCGTCCCCTGACCGCAAACCCAATCTCTCTCTCCCTCTCTCTCTCTCGGTCGTTCTCCCCTTTGAAAAAAAGCCAATCGTCACGACCGCGACAACCTCTGCTCTCGCCAAGCCTTCGAACGAGGTTAAAATGAAAAATGTCCTCCTTATAACCTCGTTACTCGCCTTCCCCACCAACACGACACACCATCCTTGCTAGGCCACAGGACAGCAGTTGGCTCACGCTTTCATCTACAACTACATATAACTCGAGAGAGAGAGAGTGAGTGAGGCCAACGGCGCCTCGTGGGAGTGTCTCGCGGTTGCACGCGGCAGCAGCAGCAGTAGCGCTGATCGGATTTGGAAAGGGTATATATATATATGATGTGCGAGGCGGTTGCTCCCCCTTTGCACGTGTCGCCTGCTCTTATCACTCACGGGCCTGCTGTTCCGTCATTCATCCGCTTGTGCGCGCGCGCGCGTGTGTGTTGGTGTTGACCGATGATAATCGACGTTTGTAGCAGCCCGCCCGTATATACCACCGACGCTCTTCTCCTCCAGTGGGGAAGCATCGATCGGGAGCTTCCACTGTTATGTACAAAATGCAGGAGCTAATCGGTCGTGTGAGAGAGTTAGGCCGAGGGTGTCAAGAGTTCTCGTGTGTGTATATATGTGCGTGATATCTTTATGCGCGCGGATTGTAATGGCACGCGGAGATTAAGCGTGATGGATGCGCCCCCGAGTAGGTTTGGTTTTCACAAAGCGTGTCGTATATATATACACACACGAAGTGCGTGAGAGTTTGATGCGTGTAAGGCCCGGAAGGGGGATAAGGAATACAAGCGCCGCGTGCGGTGTGTTTCGACTGGTTGAGCGGGGATATGATACAGTCTGCTGATGATGCGTATGTGCGCGTATACGTGATTTATGAGCTGTTGTAAGTACACTGGGAAAAGTGATTAGGTGTTGTCGGCGAGGCGCACATCGTTGCGAGCGCGTGTTTGCTTTGACGAGTCGGCAGTTTTCTATCTGTGGTATCGAATTCTCTGATGTGTCTATTATGTTATGAGAGACAGAACTGATGTATGAGCAAATGTTTTGCTTGGCGTTCATTCTTCACTTTTTTCATAGAATCAATAGTTTGAAATCAAATATTTAAAATGTCAAGCAAATTTGCTTTTAGTAAAAACTGCGTGAAAACTAAAGTAACAGATATATTAATACAGTGCGACAACTTTTATGTCAAATGTGGCAGCATTTTATAACGTAAATTAATAATGAAATACGTGAGAAATAATATATGCAGACGTATTTTATATACTAATCTAATTATGCAATAAGATACTGAAATTTCCTATGTAAAATGCATGAGTAGCGTTTAAATTGCAACAAATTTAAAGTATTAACCTTTTTGAAGTATAATTCAATTTACCTTCATCCTCACCATTTATTTTCTCTTTTAAATTACTGTCTCTGTCAAAAGAATTTTAATTTAAATCTCATCCGATTTGATTATTACGGCACTCTTTATAATACCGTCAAATCCATGAAACAATTTTCGCACGTCATATAAACAAATTATATTTTATTTAAAGTAACGCAGGAATAAAACACTTTCATAAATTATCCTTCTTCACATTTTATTATAAAGCCAAATTCCTTTCAATTGCTATTCAAATAAAATCTAAATTCCATAGCAAACAGATTCGGTTTTTCAAATTTTTACAGAATTCCCCCCACCGTTCCCTGTATGGCATTAGCTTCGACTATACTGTTTTTTTTTGGAAAAATGCTCACGTTCGTGCAGGCTCCCCAGAGTCTTTTTCGACTACGGCGCGACCACACAGACATATATATTCATGCGTGCAAAAACCTGCAGTAGTCGTTATATATATACGCAGTCGGCGGGTAGAACCCGCGTGCCGGAAGTTATTTAGTGGCTCGCGCCGGCGGTCGGCGCTCACGAAGAGGGCAAAACGCGAGAGGGAGAGAAACAGAGGGAATCGTGGAGAATCGATATCGCGAGGCGCGACAAATCGATTATCGCGAACGAACGCTGCACGCAGACGCACCCGCGTATATATATATATATACACACATCTATCCAGCGAGCACTTGAAAGTGCAGCACACGTATATATACGTGAAGGGCGTATAGAAGAGAGGAAACGGGCAATGAAGAAAAAAGCTCGAGACAGAGAGGAGAAATCTACAAGCGCGCGACAGACACATACACATAGTGAAGTATATAACGCCTGCGGGCGGCGACAACACGAGTGGTTAATTGGCGGGTTCACCCCCCGCGGGGGCTCGATAATAAGTGATAATTAATCCGTTGTGTGCGCCGCCCGCGTATACGTACATACATGTATATATACGTATAATCTACATCCACACACATACGCGTATACATTCACGTAGCGACGCAGCATTGATTAGCCCATACTATACACGCGTACACGGGGGAGGGGGGGGGGGGGCCAAGGCATGACGAACGACGCGTGCTACTGCAGCAGCAACGGCGGCACATACACACTCGAGTGAATGTGCGTGCGTGCGTGTGCAACGGGGAAGTAATCAGTACCGTATGCACGAGCACGAGGTGCGCACAGACGCGGCGTCGGCGGCTCCGAGTCTACTCGCTCTCGGGTTTTTTTTTTTTTTATTTCGCTCTTTCTTTGCGCGTGCGTGTATATGCGTCGATGTGCGCGCGGACCGCGTACCGGCGAAAGTACCCGAGGGAGAAGGAAGAGGAGAGGAGAGTACGAGTGCGAGTATACGTCTGTGCGTGTAGGGTGCGGGGGCTTGAAATAAAGCGAGTGGTACTTTCAGCCCTTTGCATTGCCCCGACGTGCGTGCGACGTATTCTCTCTTACTCGCACTCGCTATATCGAGAAAAATCCCTTCTTTTTCACTCTTTTTCTAATTTTCGTGCTATTTTTCGTTGTAGTTTCTTGGAGGGGGATTTTTTTTCTCTTCTCGCGTATGCAGTGTAATATGCAAAGCGATACGGTTCGCATGAATGAATGAATTTTCCTCTTTTTATTCCAGGTTGTTAACCTTTGGATTTACCAGTAGTGTGTATAATACATGGGGAACGTAGCTTTGGTAATACTGAATACTTTACGGTGAAGTAAATTATTAATAAACACTTTTTCAGCAAATCTCGTCTCTGCTAATACTACTGTTATAGGCAAAAGACTAATACTATATATTCAATCTTCACAAACATCTTTAACAACTTAAAACATTATCATTATATACTTTTGCTATATATGAACTATAACTCAAGCTTGCACACAACAAGTTTCATAATAATAATTGATATCCTTCGCGTACACGTTTCCAACATCGTTCATAAACAACTTTGACTTTTGCTCAACTGCTGCACGTGCACGCAGCTCTGAGTATAAAAATCCGGGCGCGTGCATGAGCGCACGCACGCACGCGATTTGCATACAGGCCTTTGCACTCGCGTCTTTCCGCTACACAACCATCGTGGTTCACCTGCAACTATAGCTCTTTGACTCTTTTCCCTCCCTCGTTTCCCAACGAGATCCTATACGTTGTCGCCTCCGCTATTAGCGAGTCGCGTCGCGTGCGAGAGCGAGTCCAGTGCATGTTGGGCGGCTTCTTCTCTTCCGAGACAGCAGCAGCCTTTTTCCTTTCACTTGGCCGTCACTAATTGTAAGTGCAGCGAGTCGTAGGACGCCTGGCGTACACGCGTGTCATGCACGTATATAAGAAAATCTTACGCTTACGTTTTCTATTAATTATGGGATGACGATGGCTGAGTTTTGCGATTGTGTGTTGTTTTTTCGTCGGCTGGTGGGGAGGAACGTCCGAGTTTTACGATTAAATTCTGGCTGATTATCATTGAGGATATATAGAGATGTAATTGAAGGTCTTGGAAGTTCTGTTTGATAGTTGAGAATTTAGGTCGCTTGATCTGTAAGAAACTTTTAGAAGAAAGAGAAGAAGGAGGAGGTATAATTAAGTTTTCGAACTAGGTTAAGATGTCTTTTTTCGGGGAACAATGCGAAGTCAGAAAAATGCTCTAGTTACTTGATAAGTGGTCGCTCGGCTATTAAAAACGCTTTAGCTACTTTGGTACGTAAAGAACAGTTACTTCCGGAACGTAGTTTGATACAACATTTTGGACGTTGATATATATAGTATCGGGATGAGTGACCAAAAGTAAAACAATGAAAGTGCTTTTCATAGAGAAAACAAAATTTCACATCTCGCAAGTTGAAGCGTGCTATTAACCCATTTAAGATTGTTTTGCATTAATTGTTCGTAATAATTATGACCAAAATCATATACATCATAAAAGTTTTTGTTTGCATATAATCTTTCGGAAAAGTCAAAACGCCAATAAAAATGATTTTATTTGCTTAATACCACGAATTACTATTTATTTTGTGACTATAAAAACAATCACACAATAATTCAAATATATTAAAAAAAAACGTTCATAACAGCTTAATTATTCGCTTCAAGTTAAAATTGTACTCGATGTATATAATATACCATCGTCTCTACCGCCAAGTAAAAAGCAAATCAAGCGATGCGCGCGTAAAATCTCGCGCGCATCAGACATCGCACGCACTCCATACTGACGAGTCGCGTCGTACCATCTCGTCATTAGTCGCGCGCTTCTTCCCTCTCCTCTCGCGAAGGGCGTATCTCTCTCTCTTCTCTATCCCTCACCACTACCATCAACGCCACCCCATCTACTACCCTATCCCTCATTTAGAAATTCCACGAAGTGGCTGGCTGCAGACGCGCCTGCCGCGTCCTTCATTTTCATGAGGCGCGCATCGCTTGCTACTGCTATATATTCTATACCACCGTACTACGGCTGCTCTGTACTCTCTGCAATACATATTGCATGGGGTTCTTTCTCCTTCTCTCTCTCTCTCTCTCTCTTAGCTTCTTCCAATCGCGGATTTTCTGATCCGCGCATTGCCTTTCAGTGCGCAATTTGCGCGAGTGCCACCGCCGCGAGCCTTTCCCTCGTCGAATTTCCTGACCACTTGATCCTATATGTACTCCAACCGCGTGTTTGCTGCTGCCGGAGCTTCTTATGCTCGTTCGTGTCTTCGTACGGCGCTCCGGGGCCTCCCCTCCAGCGCGTTTGTTTGTTTTGAAGGATTTCGGAACGGAGCCTGTGTATGGGGTTTCGTGGGGAGGAGTCAGCTAAAGGGGGAATGGGGAGGAGATAAGTTCTCAGAGATGGTGTATGGGGAAGCCGCCGGCTGAGACGCAAATAACGAGGGATTTTTGCCGGGTTGGCACTGCAGAGGATGGAGAAGGGATTTTGTTTGGGATTGATTCTGATGTTTGGGCTGTAGGGGGTCGCGAAACTTTTATTCTATTATTGAAAGAGATTCCCGACTGTCTATGTGTGTATATGCACGCGAGAAGGTGGAAAAGAAATGTATATTTGTATGAAAAACACTCCTTTAATTTGGAATTGAAAGCAAAAAGTCTGTTTTTTTCTTCAGAAGAATACTCAATTGTTAATTTATACGCGTGTGTGAGGAAAAAATAGCATCAAAAGAAGTGAAAAGGAAAATGCGTCATTTCCCCTGTTTCACGAATCCGCGAGAGTACAATGATCCTCCACTGCAAAGGGTTATGTGGAAGTAAAGCAAATTATAAAGGTCAGAAAAGTGTATGTGTCTGATGTTCAAAGGAATGGCAATCAATGTACATATATACCTATGTAAATTTTACTTTGAACATTTTTCAAAAGCCACTGAGTATATATCTGTAGGCATATCAAAGGTGAAAGTGCAAACGCAATCCGTTATAACGAGTTGCAAACTCGATTAAAAGAGAAGCGCGGCTCATTAAGCAGTTAACTAACAAAAAAAATCAGGAAACTCTAAAAAAAAAAAATTCCTAATCCACGCATAATTAATTCCTTCATTAAGGGAGTTGTTTATCTATATATCGTTAGCAAACATTCTCTCAACCCGATAAGCATGCAAAAAAGCTCATCGAACTCCGTCTACCTAAACTACCCTCGCAAAAAACAAAAAACGTTAACAACTCCAATTAATCCAACGCACTGGAAATCCGGCTGATATAGATAATATCCTCACCATCGCGTCTGTGTACATATCAACGCGATCGAAGACGCACTCCCCACAGGCAATAAAAAGTCAAAATCATGTACGTGCCTGTGTATGTGTACGGGCGGCTGCACGTACGCCCGAGGCACACCTTTAACTCTTTTAGAGCAGGAAGGTGTGCGTACTTTGATCTCTCCGCAGGCGCAATTCCAAGCCCGGCAGGCTTTGAAGCGCTTCTCGCTCGTATATATATATATATATATATACGTATATATACATATACACGGCCTAGAACCGCACTCCGCAATCGTTTTTACTTTGCATCTAGGTACGAAGTACGCGTGTATAGTTGTGCGATTCTCTTTCATTTGCTCCACCTGATGATGATGGTAGTGTCATAATGTGCAGTGCGTGTTGTTATGCGTGTGAAGGGCCTTGACGCGTGAAGTGTAATATAATTTACGGATGTGTGATGTGTGTATATGGGAAAGAGTTGGGGCTTGCGTTGTACGAATAGAGGGTTGAAAGCGTATACAGCTGTTGAGTTGTGAGTGATAAAAGTGAATGATAATGACGGAGGGTTCGTTTGATAAAGTTTGATGTTGTTCTGTTATTGATGATATTGTATATGTATTATATATGCTAGAGAGAATGAAAATGGGTAACTAATGGGGTGTTAATGTATTTACGATGGCCGAATGAATTTTATGCTGAATTATACGGATTGGGTAAACGGTGCATTACCACGCGGAATGCCGTTAAACGCGGAAATTCAATCATTATGAAATAAATTGCACGCCGCGCGCCGCCCATTAAGGTTTCTCGTCGCGCACGATGAATTGTATAACCCTTTTATATACGTACACTATAGAGGCATACAACGAAGGATAAAACACCTTTTCTCTACTCGACTTAACAACGTGCATCGATTAATTCCTCAGCGCTGTATACTACACCACAGGACAAATAATATACCCTTCGGTGTATTTCAAGTATATCCCCGCGCTTCATGGCCGCACGCAGGCGAAAAAGCACGTTTATTTACCCGTACAAAAGAGCACGATGCGATGAGGATCCCCACCCAGTCTCATTCTCTTTACCTCGCGGAATAAGAATTCAGCGATCGAACGTCCTCGATTATTCATTAGCTACTCTATACTACCGCGGGAGACAGGCGCGTACCTCTTTGATCATAGCGATGCTCCTTTGTGCACGCGCACGCGCTCCCTTCTTATATATATATACTCTCACTGTTAATTCGAAGCGTCGCGTTTGGCCTCTGCCCGGGGAATTCTTTTGTCCGGGTGAGCGCGAGAAGCGGAAAAGTTCATGGGGGAAAAGAAGCAGAGAGGCGAGAGAGAGAGAGAGAGAACGAAAAGTCTCGAATCTTTTCGACGCGCGTGAGTTTCCTTTTGCGACGTTTCAAAAGGGACACGCGTGTGTTGCGCTGGGTTAGATCGACGTCAACGTCGTCGTCAAGGGGGAGGAAAGAGGGTGGAGAAAGGAAATGTATTTCGGATCGAAAGTTTCGCGCGCTCGGTCAAAGTTGAGAGGACTCTCTCTCGAGGGTCTCGTTTGAAACGATTTTGAAGTTAAGGGATTAGAAAACGTTGTCGGGGAATTTTCGCGCGCGCGCGTATACCAGTTATGAATAAGTTAAAAATTCTTCTTTTTATATATATGTAAAAGTCGTATATAGAAAAGTTTGGTATAGAATTAATCGAAATAAGTTTGTAAAACTAGTTCAATTTTTTCGAGGTATTCATGCTTTTGTATATGAAAATGAAAATTTTTCACTGCAAAATTACAATAACTAAATTGTAATATAATTGTTCAAGACTTAAACTCGCTTTAAAGTCATATAAAGTGATGAGTACACTGTAAAAAAAAATTCCAGAAATTTAATGCACATATGCTGGAAGCAAATTTCAAGCAGGTACATTAAAACGA
>JAWWEQ010000010.1:6159146-6173101 GCA_035583055.1 Torymus tubicola
GGTGATTTTAAAAGAAAAAAAAATTTTGACCTCTCGATTCACCTGAGAACTGCCCATATATATATATATATATATAGGTGGCTCATCTACTATGCCTGTCGCGTCCGTGCACCGCGTTACTCCGCGTTGGATTATACTATACGCGAATGCGACGCATATAGTGCTCGGGGTGCGTGTGCTAGCTGCACATGCTTTGGGAAGAAGAAAAAGAGAGAAAGGGGAGTGCCTTCAGGGCAAAACTGATTCTACGAGATCGAATGTATCGGAACTGCAGCGAGTCGGCTAAGTAGATTCTGTCGTTGTGTTCTTCCTACCGTACCCGCGGCCACTAGCGTGCGGTTGGGAAAAATGCTATATGTACAGGAAGATGTTTTTATTTGTGTAACGCGGTGAGATTGTGGATACGGAGAGTGGAGTAGCGCTAAAGTAGATTGTCAAGGTAGATATTGATGAAAGTAGTTTTGTATTTTACCGGAATGAAGTTGTTGTTTCATGCGTTCGGAAAAATATTGTAAAGAAAAAGGAAGAACAATCTTTTCGATTTAATCAAGAGTTTGCTAAAGAAAATATAACTTAACATCATTTATTGCCATCTAGAAAATTTAAGATGATTGGATTGCACGGGATCAAACGTTGATATCGTACAAAACGTTATTCGATATAGTCTACAGATATAAAGATGTCTTTTTTTACTTTTATTTTTAAACTTTAGCCATCTACTAATCATGAGTTCGAAATTATATAATCGTCATTAGGTATATTTTTTACACTGAAACATCGCAATTAAAAAACATAAACAAAGCTAATTTGCTCTCTTTTAAACACTTTCCTCCCATTATACTTACATATACATCGAATCTCATCAAAAATAAAAGATAACTTCCAATATCACGTGCGACTTACACGCGCCGGCGACGTTTTTCCCGATAACACACCATCCGCCGTCACACTGGAAAAACACTCAAGAGCTATTCCCGCCATGCGCGCGTTGCATATAAAAAAAATCACCCAGACGCGTCGTTGTCGCCATGCAGTCTGTTGCTTCGATCATGCTCGCGTGATCTCTCTTTTGCTCCGAATACTTTCTTCTCCCTCTTGTTTCTAGCCAGCATATACGCATGCACAGGTATATAGAGATAATATGTACACACTGCGCGCTCACACAGAGCAGGCTCTAATTTCCAACTGACCGAGTTCGCGTGGTGCCGGGTTATCTGCCGATACTTTTTCCGTACGCCCGAGCACGCATGTGTATGTATCTATATAGAAGATGGGATGCTGTCGTAGAGTAAAGGAGAAAGGTAGCGGAGGCGGAGTCGCGAAATTAACGCGGAGTGCGGTGTATGTGTATTATACGTCGTGGAGAGCTGTTCCCCCGTGGGAGTAATGAGCGCTGGCGTGAATGCTGTGCAGCCAAGGCGCTTGGGCGTTCTGTTTGTATACACTATAGCTATGCTCGTGCTTTTCAATGGCTGCGTGTGTATTCGCTGTATCTTTATCCCAGTCTTCTATCTTTTTTTTTTCGTTATTGGCTATGGGTCCCCTTGGGTCCATAGGGTCTCAATTTGCCTCCATTCATATTTTGTGGTCTCCAGAGGGACTTGTAAATTTTTTGTAACGGAAAACGCTTATGTATATATTATTATAGTTGAACGACCAAACGAAGCTGCAGCTTAGCTTGTAGAAACTATACGAGTACCTACGGTATTAAAAATTTTAGTGTATGAACTTTTGATGAACGAAATGAAAAAGAAAAAATATCTTTTTTCCCCCCCAGAGGCGTTTATACGCACTTTCAGCATCTTTCTCGTTAATTATCGCTTCCACATTCGTTTTGTTATCATTAAATTTACACGACGTCGATAGGCTCTAAAACCCTGTACGCGTATACGTTCGCGCACCCGATTAAAAGAGAAAACCACATACAGAAGGCCCGTTTGTATGTATAGTTGCTACGCGCAGAAGCACGAGCTTCGTTAATCTTTTTTTCGCATTTTAGTGGATTTTAAGAAGGGCTTTCGAGGCGCAGCGTATTTTTAATTTCTCGAGTATAGGCACGAGGTCGTTGCACACGCTAGGGCGTACACCACCTACCTGCAGCCTGTACGTGTTACCGTTATATACACACCGAGGCGCTTGTTGACATATTTTGCGCGAGTCGTTTACGAGTTTAATTATTTTAATTAACTCAAGAAGAAAACGAAATGTCTGTGTATATACATATATACACACACACACAAAATAATAATGACAATTTTTTAATTTTGAATATTCCACGGTCGAAGCCATTTATTATTCCATGTAGATTCTGTTTACGATGGTCGTTGAGCACGAGAGATGGAGAAAGAGAGAGAGAGAGAGAGAGAGAAAGTCAATGACTCGACGCTATACGATATGGATACGAAATTCATATAGACGTGAACAGACGTCATAAATTCATGACGTGACAAGTTTTATCCTTCGTCCAATTATCAATGTCGGAGAGGAATAAGACCGTTATTACTTTTAGTGCCAATATAAATCTTCCTTCTAACCACCAATCAAAACTTTCGAAAAATAGTGCCACCATTTGTCGTGCATGCTCGTTACTTTATTCAATAAGATTTCTTGCGCGAAAAGTATTAAGGAAATGGGTTTTTACTGTTAGCTATTTAGAGCAAGAAAGCACTCAAAGCCAATAATTGAACCGATAATTCTTCCAACAAGCGTTGAAGCCAATCTGCAAATTATGTCAGAGCTTATGTACAAATAAGTAGGCGCTAACCGCTTTACTATTTGTGGCAATGACTTTCACCATAGAAATTGATGCACCGTATCAATTAGAATATTCCAAAACCTCAAAGATACAACGAGAATAGATAAAATTATGCAACGTGTTTAGAATTACGTAATTCATAAATAAAAGTTTACTCTAGCTTCTTATCATCCTACAATTACGTGATATTTCGATGTCTCTCATGCTATCTTCATACACAGCATATCTCCATATAAATAAAAACCCAACGACCTCACTCAACCCTACGCCACTGTTATCTCCACACACGCACACAGAGACACAACCTTGACAAATCCCTCACTCTGTACTCCAGCATTCTCTTCCCCATCTCCCACACTGTATCCATTAATTTTTGTCTTCCCGGCAAACGAGCAGCTCACGGGTGAGCGCAGCTGCCTGCCTGTTCGCTCACTCGACCGTTTATATCATCATCGCACGGGCGTGCAATACCAGGAGCCGGTGAGCGTAATCTGCTCTGCCGCCTGTGCGCGCGGATCGATTATTAGCCGCCGTCGACGCGCGAATTAAGTGACCAGCGATTTCGCACAAGCTGAGGCGCGTGGATCTAATACGCGCACGCGCGAAATATTAATTGAGTGAGGAGCTGTGGATGTTGCGCGCAATTTTTTGGTATAAGGATTGATGTTGTAGCGAAGAATAGGCGTTGAAGGTTTTGCGAGTAGTATTTTTGTCTGGCACGATATATATATAATTGATTATATTTTTTTAGTCGATCGTTACAACTGCGGAAAGTAAATTGGTATAGCTTTTTTATTTTCAATGTTGAAATCGGGATGGAAATATTTCACCATTAAAATACGTATCGAATATTGAACCGTAAAAACAATAGTGGAAATTTAGTTGTTCATTTTTCGTTTGTTTACTTGACCATGTTACATTTAATTTAAAACAATTGTTTATGCAGACAGCTTTAATTTCACTGTATTGACGTTTGTTTTAGGTTTGAACATAAACCCACGTCTAACGGAGATGAGCACGCATCATACTTACATTTATCATGCAAATATTATGCAACGCCAAAGTGAAACTATAGGGCAACTGTGCATGACCGCGCGCGGTCGAGTAGCTAATCAGGCTAGAAGCATTGTACGATATCTATATGAGGGCCGTTTTTTTTACGTCGATTACCATTCGCCATTAAAATAATTACGACGTTTCAGTTCAAAAAAAGTCCTCCTCACAATGCACCCCGAGAGATAAGAATATATAAGAGTGCAGCGCATAGAATCCGGCGAGGGCTATAATATATACGTATATATATATGCGCGTCGAGGAGGTTCATACACTTTTCAGACTGCTGAAAGCACTTCAGCGGATTAAGATTTATCGTGCCGCGAGAAATTAATCTTATCTCTCACGTTTTTTTTCAGTCGAAGCGTGATTTCGCGAAATAGGCGTGCGCTGTGCATTCACGCAACGGTTTTACCTTCACGATAATTAAAATCTCATTTGAGAACGTATATATTAATTCTCTGCGTTATTTCGTTAAGGCTGTAAGGATATTGATTTTTATTGTTTCAAGTCTTTAAAGAGAAATTAATACCGTAGAGTAGGAAATGCCGTGTTTTTTAAAAGTATAATACGGAACTCTATAAAAAAGCATAGGTAGTGGAAGGCTTTAACAAAGGATAGCGAAAAATTGAAGGTGAACTTTCTATATACTGACCAACGTGATTAATTAATACGTGAAAGCATATAATCGTATAAAATAAAATGGGTAAAATCGTTTAAAGGCATTTCAAAAGATTAAAGTCAAACACTAATGATATCGAATTCTACGAGCGAGTTTTAGTTGCTTTCAATGAAATATTAAGCTGGATTCTATTTTAAAAATATAAATGTATGATGATAAAATTTAACATTTTCAGCGATAAAAATTGTTATTGATTTGTAATCATTTATGATAATACAAGTTACTTTTTGTGTAACACTTCATCAATGTAATTCTGGAACGTCTTTATGAACAATATACTTGATTTAATTAACAGTTTGAAAAATGGTAGGTATAACAAGTACGCTATATTAAACGTTAACATAACTGATTAACATAACGACGAGCTCTTAAAAAATTTAATAAACAATTTGTTCGCTAGACCGTGTACAATTATATCATACAACTATCTTGTACATTTTATATCTTTAACGCGTTTTTTTTGCACTGAAAAAAAAACCACCATGAAAAAAAGTTCCTTCTCCGCATGCTTCAATCTCATAATTTATACGCGCGCGCGGTGTAAAACGCGAGGGGAGGAAAAATTTAATTGCGATTCTCGAGACATCGCTGATGTAGCTGCCGCGTGCCGAATATCGAGTTCCGGTGTATATAGCACCGAGGCTGCGCGCGCGCACGGCGGTCGAGGAAGTGCACGAACCGAGAGCCCCTGGCATAGACTGAGGCCGAGAGTAGAGAGAGAGAGAGAGAGAGAGAGAGGGAGTAATACGACGTAATCAATTTTCAGATCGGCCATCGACATTGACATCGAGTGCTCTTCCGGCCGACAGACACTCGACCGGACGGAGGAGGATACACACAAGGTCACGTTTCTATCGTCCCTCACTTACACACACACACACACACACACACACATACACACCCACACATATATACGGTACCTCAACGTCCTACACAAACACGCGCCTGCGCAGTGTACGATGCGCATCTCTATCTCTCTCTTCCTCTTGGCCACTTTGCGTTTCATGCGAAAAACAGAGAGAGAGAGATGGAAGCAGGGAGAAGAAGGCGAGAGCTAGGGAGGGGCGCGACGCTTTGTTTGAAATTCGAAGCGGAAAAGCCGAAAGGACTTGGCGAGCGGCCGATATTACGGCACGCCGAATGACTGCGCGCTCGGCAGTAGCAGCAGTAGTATAGTAGTAGTAGTAGCAGGAGCAGTGGACCCGCACGCGCGAGCGGATCGATCACGCGCACCGACTAGCTCGGCCTCTCTCTCTCTCTTTTTCTCCCTCGACTGAAAGGGATAGGACGACTGCATAGCATGCGACTGTTTTATCCCCTCCACGTCGGCTGCTGCGCCCGTGAAAAAAGTACTGTTTACCATGGTATCGACGCGGGGGTGGTTTCTTTCACGAGATAGAACCAGAGAGGGAGGGAGAGAGTGAGATATAGAACCATTTGGCTGAGAAAGAGAGACTATAGTTTTTCTCGAATGGACGTGCTTTTTCGTTGTTTTTACCAGTGGGGAATCGCGTTTGACGCTTTTTTTCGCAAGGATCAGCTGCTGCTGCTCCTGCTGCTGGAGCCGCGGGCTATTTTTGTTTCGAAAGATAAATGTAGAAGCGTACTGATGGATTTAGCGAATTTAGTTTGATTGGTAGTCGCGCGATGCCGCAAGCGCGCCGAGTATCCGTTTAGCACACGTGCGTGTACGAGAGGTGAGAGTGAGGGTATGCAAATATTTGGCTTTTATGTGCCATTACTAAATAAAAATCTTATTTCAAATATCCAATGCCTATAGAATGTAGAAACGGCGAGGAAGCGGCGGTCTTTTAGTTTTTTGTTTGATCTTTTACTACTGAAAAACTTTTCTATTTAATGTGCCATCGGTATACTCTTTTTAAAAGATAGATACTGAAATTGAAAATTTGAAATGATAATTTCATCGGGTTGTCTATTATATACGACAATTCTAATCAGGAAATTCTTCATGAAATCCGTTATACCAATCATCCTTCCATCCCCACACTTTCCGCGTATGATACGCGCTAAACTTGTATTATGCAAATCCACGGTTGTGGCGCGGCGCACTTGTCCGATAACTAAAGCCAAAAGCCCAATCGTTGCTCGAAGATTATACGCTGTAAACGATGAAAGTAAAATCTTCTGCTCCAGACGCGCTACGGCGCTCAACTTGCAAAGTAAGTCCGCGAGATAGAAGGGGGGGGGATGAGTAAAGAAAGATTTGCAATGCGGTGAGTAACGAGCGAATCCGTAGACCAGAGAGAGATGAGAGTTCTACTGATGAGAGGCCAAGACGTTCGCACGGCAGACGGCCAATAATAATCGCGCACTTTCTCCCCTCTCTCTCTCTCTCTCTTTCTCTCTCTCTCCCACCCTCTCCTTCGCCATTAAAATAATCTGATAGTCTGCGTACCGCAGCAACGTCGTCGTTGTCGTCATCCCTGTCGTCGTTGCAAAGAAAAGGGGGAGAGAGAGAGAGACCAAGAGAGTGAGGGAAAGGAAGAAAGGGACGCGCCGACAGATTGCTCCTCGTCGTCGTCGTCGTCGTCGTCGTCGTCGTCAAAAGAGAACACAGAAGGGGGGGAGAGGGCGTGCCGAGGAAAAAATTGTGATATCGCAAATTACCGCTGTGCGGCAGCAACGAGCTGCTTGATTGAACTGAAATTAAGGAGCGGACGTCGACAGTCATTGCGCTGCCGTGCGTACCGTACAGTGCCGCGAGTGAGAGAGAGAGAGAGCATGATGCTGCTTCTCTGCAAAGACAACGCGCGGCTGGTAAAGCAGGAGCAGCAACAGCGTCGTTTCTTATTTACAGGGAGCAGGAGGCGGTCTACGAGCTTCATTTGCAACGTTCACCTTTACCGCTCGGACTGATGGCATATTCGTGCTATATATAATCCTTTCAGGCCTTTCAATGGCGCCCGTAATTGCGCGTGTGCGCACGAGTGTTGTGCATTTCCTCTCTCTTTCTCTCTCGCTCTCTCTCAGCCATTGGCAATCCAGTCTGTGGCTGGCCTGCGAGGTCTTTGGCACGTGGAAAAAAAACACGTTCTGATAAGTAATGAGTCCGGTACTGTTAGGTGGGGCAGGGGATAGGGAAAAGAGCGCGAGAGATGATGATGATGATGATGATTCAGTTGCGGGAAGTAGGGGAAGCTGGATGAATGGAGGTGTTTTGCTTGGGCGAGGCGGGCACGTCCACTGCTCGCAAAGCTGTAGTAGTATACTAAAGAATGTAGGGAAGTGAAGTAATGTAGTTTTTTGATGGCTCGCTGCAGTGAGGTGAGATGCTTTCAAGAGGAACGAGTTTTCTTCTTGCGCAGTAGAATGGTGGTAAGATGGCTCTGATAAGTTGGTTTCGATTGAACGCTGGTTGCTTCCGGATTGCTTTTTTCTTTTAGGTTTTAATAGAAGACTTTGGTATACTTAAATTAGATGATTCTGAAAGCTTTATGTACACGATGACATCGAGTTGTATGATTTAAAGTCATGTGAGCTATGTGTTTTCATTAATACAAATGTCTGCAACGTTGTGGGAATAGAGAATTGGCGCAGATTTGACAAAGGTTAAACATAAATGATTTATTGCCGGAATTCCAATGGCGTGAATTCGGTCGGTTTACTAGATATATACGTGTCTAGAGTCGTAACCTTAATCCTAGTATGTTAAAGGAAACGCAGAGAATCGTCATCAGCAAGTGGAAACTGATAGTGACGGATTTATGTGAGCTTAAGTGGACTTGTAAACTAGTCTAAATATAATCTTACTGAAAAATGATAGTTCTTATTATAACCGAATATATGATTTAGCTAGTTTTAAGAAGAATTTCAAAAACCCTGGTAGAAAATTAAGCAGTATTTATACCTAAGCTCTTGTAAATCAGCTAAATTTGTTAGCTATATATAAATGAGCTAGTATATTAACTATAAGCTACCTAAAGATTAGCTAATTTTTCGTTAACCTTTGCGAAACTATATTTTCATTAGTTATAAAACAACTAACGTTGTTAGCTAAGAATTACTTAAATCTTCAAGATATTGATTTTTCCAGATATACTGCCCAATTTTACATTTTTATAAGGATCATCGATAATCAAAATAGTTGTTATCGATAAAATTTTTGTGTATTCACTTACGTATTACAGGTCATATTCACAAAAAGAAAGCATAAAAGGTAGTTGTATTCACCTGAAACAGAGAAAAAAAGATTTGTTAAGTACTGCACATAACTCAGTATGTATAAAATACAAATCAGATACAATTATAATGACTAAAAAAACTGCGATTTATCATAACATATTTTTTTTACAACTATGTTTAGTCATAAACGTTGCAACAAAGGACGTTATATCTCACTTTTCTCGGTAATACAATATATAACAGAAAAACTACCCCCGACTCCCCGCACGCCAATTTACTTGACTAACACTCTTCCCCACACGCGTCGTTACGCACGTATAGCTTCCGGCCGCTTACGAGGCAAAAAAATCACTCAATATTTTTCGCACGCGACAGCTAATACCCGCACGCGCAAGCGAGGGCACCGATAAGACCAGTACCACCATAACCACCACCCCCCCTCGCAGAGCATCATACCGCAGCATGAAGAAAAAAATGTCGTAATACCCTATTTCTTAATTAAGCAGACCCTCGTAGGCCTAATCTAACCTCCTCCATCCGCGTACGTGTGTGTATATACACACACACACAAACGAAACGTGAGGCGATCGCTACAAGAGTGAACGAGAGGAAAAGCCTCCCTCTCCTCCCTCTCCTTACGATCTTGGAAATTAATTTGATCCCCCTGATGTTTACGTACGTACACGTTCGCGGATTTCCCTCTTCTCATAGCAGCTATCT
Source organism: Torymus tubicola (assembly GCA_035583055.1). Lineage (NCBI taxonomy): Eukaryota > Metazoa > Arthropoda > Insecta > Hymenoptera > Torymidae > Torymus > Torymus tubicola. Next base: position 6,168,500 of record JAWWEQ010000010.1, read on the forward strand.
TTCGTCGTGAGCGAGCGTGCTTCGAGTATGGTTCTCGTTCCACCCTCGCGACGACTACGACTCTCGCTCTCGCTGCGGTGGATTTTCGCTGACGTTACGCGCGTATCGATTGCGTGCAAACTTTGAAGTGGAAAGAGCTAGCGAGAGGGAGAGAAAGCGAAAGAGAGAGATAGAAGGGGGCAGAGAGAAAAAAGCTGGGGGAGAGAGAGAGCAGCAAGCGAGGCTGTGCGTGAGCGCACCGCGTCGAAAAAAAAGCAAGCTGAAAAAGAGCCCGAGTGAGAGAGAGAGAGAGAGAGAGAGAGAGAGAGACAGGGGCAGGAAGAGTTAGCGGCTTTTTTCGGTAATGATTTTTCGGATTTGACGTTGCGGTATTGGGGTCCCGTAGAAAAAAAGAGCATTCGGAGTTTAGAGGGTAGAAAGCTGAGTTGAATTTATTTATACGGGGATTTCCGGTATATTCGGCAAAGTTAGACTAGATTATTGTGAAGTTTTTAAGCTATGATGTGCCCGAGTGATTTGCTACATTATGTGTCAGATTACGCGAATAATAGCGATTGTAATTCAGGGGAAATTTGCAATTCGAATAGGGTATTATGTAGAAGTATATAGCTGGGAATTAATGATCAATACTTTGTCATTGGGTTTTTTTCTACTGTAATATCCGATTATCATATAATTACATTAAGTTTACATAAATATTCCATTTTTTCTCTTTAACTTGTTCTTGATATCGATAGCACTTATAGAAAAATAAACATATATTATAGATGATAAATTATAGATGTCACAATCACTTACAGAAAAAGTCGGCTTTAACCTCGAGATTCTTTTCCATTAAACAACAAAGACAGAATAGCCAAGCACACGATAAAAAGGTAATCCGAAAAACGATAGAGGACGACAACAAAAAATCACGAGGGGGAAAGAAAAACGGGCGAGCGGACGGGCGAGTAACTCAAGGACCATCATCTTCTCTCTCTCTCTCTCTCTCTCTCTCTCTCTCTCTTTCTTCTTGGCTACTTTGGTGTATCGCTGCTGCAACGAAGATAAAAATTTCAGGCGCTGCTGCGCGACGACCCCATCGCACCATACACACACACATATATGTGTATATATCCACCCACGCATTGCAGCACTGTTTTTTTTATGATACACTCGCCGATGGTCAAAGAGTGCGATGCAGCGACAAGAAGAAAGAGGCTACTGCAGCGAATAAATTTTTTTTCTCCTCCCAACGTCCGCACAGCGCTCGCGTCCTTTCATCCACTTTGGCGCCAACTCGAAGCGGCGTTTATTATCATTCCAAAGGAGAGAGAGAGAGAGAGAGAGAGAGAGAGAGAGAGAGAGAGAGAGAGAGCTGTGAGCGCGGTAATCTTAGAAGTCGGAAGTTCTTTTAGAATCTTCTCTCGGCTGCTTACGGCGGTCGCGTTGACTTTTGTCGTCTCTTTTTTACGCGCTAGAGCCTAACGCCCTCGACGTGTACTTTTTCCACTTTTCCCTTTACGTGCTACGCAAGAGCATCGCCTTACCGGGCCGGATAAGCTTCTTAACGTGCGGCCAGTCGGAGAGTGGACACTCTTCGAGGAAGAAGTCGATTGACTTCTCCGACAGCGCGTCTCGCTGGGAAGAAGATCGAAGAAGATAGAGAGGACACGAGAGGAGAAAAGAGGGAAGTTTGTATTTTGTTAAATAAAATTGGAGTATATACGGACATTAATATATGGATAGTTTATGGGTAGAAATTTTTTTATGAATTTTTCATGTACGGCAATTCGTGGCCTTTGAAGTTAACTGCGGTGGTTTTATTTTGAAGTCCTTTGACTTCGCATCAACAGCATGGTATAGATATATAACGTAGTCCTAGACTTCGTAATTAATGTTAATTTAACTTCAAAAAAGTTTGAAATTTCAAACGCCGCAACGGAAAAGCCCCTTTACATTTCGTATATTTTTATCTCAGACGCAATTAAAACGTTGTTGTTTGCATTCTAGAAGCAATTATGTTGTCGCGTTTTTAACCGAACGTAAATATATATACATATTTATTTTACTAACGATGTAATTTGCGCAAAAGAAATTGACGTTACTAAGAATTATGATATCAACGTTAATGCTAAAAACCTTTTTAAATATGCTATATATATATATATATATAAATGTGTATATACATGCGTGATTTCGATTGTCGCAGACTTGAGAAACAGAAGTTTGGATTAAACTACATGATGCGATATAGCATTCGTTCAGAGCCAAAAACACCTTTCACACGCTGCGACGAACTTTCGACCTGTCGGTTGTCTGCACAAGAAGTTCAGAAGTTCACCTATACACTTTCCCCGAATCAAGTATATATATATAGATATATACGTCTATACAGTTCTACATAAAATCAATACCGTTCAATTTTCTTCAAATTTTCATTACGCAGCACGGCAAACAAACTTTTCCTGTAACAACCGTCCAAATATCAACACATATATATACTTTTACTCTTCCGTCTTCTTGCACACACCTACACATACCCCTACCTAACATTCCACAATAACGCACTCGACATCATCAGCAGGATCTAACGCAGAACCATAGCGACCGAATTGAATCCAATCTCTTGTCCCTACGCTATCTCTCTCCATTTCTCTCTCTCCACCCTCAATGAGCAGATAAAGTAGTTCCGAGGATTTCAGCAACGACGGCGGCGGGGCGTGCACGCTCGCGGAAGCTGCTTTCATTTCACCGGCAGGACACACGCGCGTATATATATACGTCCTTGTGTTTGTCGTCGCGAGGATGCGCGTATATAGTAGCAGTAGCCTGTGTGAGCACGGACAAAACGGCTTAGGCGGCACTTTCCTCGTTCCCTTTCCATGCCAGGCTTAGTCCATAAGCCGTGCGCGCGCGCGCGAGGATGACGCGCGGAACGGGATGAGAGACACTCTGTCTCGTCTTCGGTTTCGCGGGCCAACTTTTCTCTTTGGCCCAAGTGTACGGCGCGAGAGCTTCTTATTTGCCTCTGCGATTTATCGAAATTTAATGCGGCCCGTGCCAAATCAATTCCACCGGTCCCTCTCGTCCCTGGACACCGCCCAAATCCTATAAACTTCGATAACGACGGCGACGTCGCTCTTATATAGGTGCTAGAACGTGAGGCGTGCTTTTCTGAAATCTTTACTTTCTTCTATAGGCGCGCGGATTTTTGGCTTTTTAGGATTTGAGCATACGTGTGAGAATAGGCATGAAAGACAGAGAGAGAGAGAGAGAGAGAATTTAGTGGGTGGGGTATAGACGATGGTGCGGGTAAATATTGAAGCTCTCTCTGTTTGCGTGCTCTTGTTCGCAGTGAGCTGTGTGTGTGTGTTACGTTTGCCCAGTGCTTTTTTTGTACAGGGTCTGGGTAAACATTTTTGCCAGCGTAAAAGTTAACTTCAAAATAATTTACGAGCTATTTGGGATGTTATTATGTTTTTATGAAGATTATTCTACAAGTTAAAAAAAACTCCATTGTTCTCCTCGGAGGCAAACTAAATATTGGTTTTCCACTCTTAAGCCGCTTAAGCTCGCAGTTTGCAGTACATTTTTCGTTTTATTGAAAAGTGTTACGTTATCAATACATGGGATGATTACGAAACGTTGGAAATATTGTTTGTTGTTCGATTAAACTGACACGTAAATAATTCATAATGCATACATGAAATAATGATTTTTCATCGTAAAACATTAAATTTATTGTACAAAAAAAATATCATGCTTTATCGAAAGATTCCTCTGTTTATTAATAGAAATCGAATCGATACACGGGGAGTCACGTATTATCGGATACATAAGAAAAGTGATTTACAGATAATAAAAGGAATAACAGCCGAACGAGTTGCTAAAAAACAAACCGCCTATCTTGAGCTGGCCATTTACAAAGTGAGCGTAAAATTTTTAATATAAATTCTCATGTTTTACGACGGGATGCGCGCGCATACATATATATAGATTCAGAAAATACGACGCGCGGAGTGTAAATTTTTAACAACCGCTAAAAGTACTGGCAAAATACTCTCGCGGTTAATTCGGTATTAAACGGAGGAAATCCCCGTAAACACGCTCGCGCGCGCGCGGGAGAGAACGCACGTACATAGAGGCGCGCAGAAAAAAAAGAAGAAAGTTAAACAAACGGCGGCCGCTCGCAGGCCAGGAGAGATTACGGCCATATTTTCCCTCTAAAGATAGACCTTTGCCAAATGCTAGTTCCTCCCTCCACTTTCTCTCTCTCTCTCTCTTTCTCTCCCCCGTTGTCGGTTACACACACGCCAACGCAAGATAATACGAGCGTAAATAAAGCTCGTCCGCGAGACGCTCCAGCTGTAACGTCGGCCGATATAAATTATGAAACAACGAATGGCTGAGAGAGAGAGAGAGAGAGAGAGAGTAGAGAAGAGAGAGGAGGTTTTTGCTCCCTTCTCTGCGTCTCTCCTTGCGAGAACAACACGTTAAAGGCGTCGAAGAAAGGCAGCTCCTCGGCAAATATGAATCCACCCTCAGGTTTTTTTCTCTATCCCTCCTTCTTCGTCATTCGCGAACGCCCGCGCTATTGTGTAATGTGGCAGCTTGCGCAAT
>JAWWEQ010000010.1:6188949-6222111 GCA_035583055.1 Torymus tubicola
GTAGATTGTGTGGTTTCAGGATCCACAACTGGATGTCCCTGGGTCCTTTGGCGGGAATTGAGTCAACGTAACCAGTGAAACAGTGTAAATAATGTGACGTGAAAAGCGAAAGACATTATAATTAAGTTGTATGTGTTAGTGTTTGAAGTAATTTTCTTTGTGTAAATTTTGAAGTATAGTGCGTGGTTAATTAACCAACAATTTATCCTCACTACAAATGCTTCCGACTTGACACTAGGGGCAGTACTCAGCCAAGGAAAATTATGAGAGGAGCATCCAATAGCTTATATGTCGAGGCTATTGAAACCTGCCGAAAGAAATTACGGCACTACAAAAAAAGAATGTTTAGCAATAATTTCAGCAATCATGCATTTTCGACCATATTTATATGGGCGAGAATTCATTCTAGTAAGCGACCATGAACCTCTGAAATGGATTGATTCAGTCAAACCACCCCTACAAAGATTAATTAGATGGAGAACAAGGTTGAGAGAATATACATATCAATTCGTACATAAACCAGGACGACTTAATGTCAACGCAGATGCGCTATCAAGAAATCCCGAAAATTTGCCAGCAGTCATGCTGCCTACTTCAAGTGCAGGTAGGGCACTTGAAGTAGGCACTTGAATAAATCCTTCTAACTTTATTCAAGCTGTAAGTATTTATTGTATTATATTTGTTCATTTTAAACTAACATTAAATAATTTTTTTCTTCTTATTTTTGTTTTAGGGCACATAGATGGGTCTCTCGCGGACCATTCTCGCAGGTCAGAGTTTCCAGTTCGGGATAAGTGTTTATGTGTGTAGTGCATATTATGTAAATTAATTGTGTATATATAAAACACACATGATTGTATTAAATTTAACCTTAAATTCTTTTGTATTAAAGTAAGGGGTAACTCCCGTTTTGTTTTAATAAAAAGAAAATATGGAAGAGTGGATTATAGCGTGTGCAGGTTAGTGTGTTTGGTTAGAATATAATCTCTAATATTATATGTTTAGACTTAATATGAGTTGGATGTAACACCGATCTGAGGAGGCCTGGTTGAACTGCATAATCGACAATTTGCAATTGGAGGAAAATAAATCAAGTGAAACCGTGATGTCTCGTAAAGAAAGTGCGGGATGAAACAGAATTCGTTTCCGAGAGTGCATTAGAGAGTGAAGACCCTCTCTTGTTGTTGCGGGTCTAGGTGGAATCACTTCCAATAGGCGATCGTGAGTGTCCCGCGTCTCAGAAAATACTGGCTTTCCTTTTCCGGAAAGCTGCGTTGATTTTTACCAGAGTGACCTACCTCAGGGAAGGGAGAGATATGGTCTTACTGGAGATGAAGTCCCAGAAGATTTCCCAAAATAAGAAAATCCGAGCTACTGTCGGCTCTTTGAAAGCAGATGTGATGGCGTCATGACCCCTCACTTTACTTCGGGCAGAAGAGACAATGGATTCTAAGTCATTCTGAGGAAGCTGGGTTGGATTGTATAGTAGACAATTTACTATTGGAAGAAGATCAATCCAGTGAGAAAGTGATGTCGGACGAGAAGGATCTGCTGCATTTGTTAAGGAAAGCAGTTATCAAATGTTACGAAGACAGAGTGAAACTTCCTTCGTTGGCTCAGATGCTAACTCAGGAGACTGAGAGTACAGAAACGGATAAACCATTAGGCGTTTCGATGGACGAAGTATATGATGGTTTAATTGAAATTTTTAGTATATTAAAGAAGCTGGAAATAGCAAGAGCCCAGATTTCTCTTAAACTGACAAAGAAATGACCATCAAGAGCAAAGATCTTTTTGAAATCAGTGGTGACTGCTAGATACTTAATCTCGGATTTGTGGCCTATTTAAGTGAAAAAGAATCTCTTGTTCCGACGATTGGTGAAATTAATGACAGTTCAGAAAAATCGACTCTGAACGTACCGAGAGAAGTGTCTTTTTAGAAATCGTTGCTTTTTTAATAAATAAAATTAAACTTTATTCTGAAAAGATTAAGTGATAAATAGCTCAATCTGGAAGTACGCATGAAAATGAATGAGACCTAGTGGTGGCGTGGGTATGTTTGTTTAGGATCTCGCTGTGTAGTAGTGCTACGAATGGTATACAATTTTCTTATTCATCTTGTATTATAAAAATTTTCTTTTTTTCTTTTTTTTATCTATTCTGGCTTAATAATAATAGGGGGATGTAGCAGTCCATTATTTTGAAGATAGATCATTTTTCTGTAGAAAAACCATAGTCTTGGTATTATTATTAGTACATTTCCTTTCCACTATCTGGACATCAGATTTTCTTTTGGTAAGCTCATTAAAGAATCGCCAATAAAAAGATGTTTAGTGTAGATAGATGAATCATTTCAACTACTAGATACGGGAGTAAATTAAGGATCTTTTTAACTTTAATAGCAATTATATTAAATTCTTCGAAAGTAAAAAGTAAATCTGTTACTACTATTTTTAAATGATATTAAAATTATTCTTAAGGAAATTTGACCTAAGTGTTACATTCTGCTTCCAGCGTTTATGTTTTAAATATAACTAGAAAAGTACATTTTACTTCAATTTTTCAAACAACTAAATATTTTGTGTTTAATTGAATATCGTATGGATCGGGCTTTCCCTGTTTTTTAAAATGATTTTTCTCAACGATTGTTACTTAAGAACAAAAATCTTTTTATCTCTTGTCTACCTTTTTCAGGGTCTACCTAAAGATGTGCTTTACAATTTTTCTTTCGTCCGCGATCTCTTTTATATGACAATTATTTTTGTCGTGCACGAATTTCTTAGAAAACTAATAGAAAAAGGTTTCTGTTTTTACATTGGATTCACGGTTCCAAATACGTACAATGCTAGATCAGTCAATCCCTATAAAGTCTTCGTCAAAATCTTATGTTCTAAAGATGTATAATCCCACTCCTCCATTCAGCCACGCAACCATCATAGAAAGCGCAAGCCGCTCGGCACAATCTATGACTTATTTATTAACTTAAATAATATCCAGAAAATAAAAATTTTAGCTGTTACGATCCGCGGTTATTAAAAATAATAATTATATTAAAAATCATAGAAAGTGACAACAACAATCTACCATTCATGCTGTGAAAATTCTACATTCGACTTCGACCACTAGATGGAAGTTGCCATTCTTCTAATAAAAAATCACCATGGAGTATATAGCGGTACCATCAAGTGAATGTATCATTGAGTGTCTGAGAGAAAGTAAATAGTGTAAACAATTAACTTTGCATTATATATAGATATATGCCCGTTCTAGTAAAATATTACGCTACTAGTCAAAATAAATTTTAAAGTTTTTTGAATATTATAATATTTTGCACATATTTTCGTGTAGCCCAGACCCTCCTTTTTGTAGTCTAGAGAAGTTTGGCCAGTCAAAATTTAAGAACCATAATTGAATCACTGGAAGCAACCGTTGCAATTATATGGTCTCTTACAAGGAGAGTGCACACCCTCCGGGAAATGGATTTTCACGGGCATTGGAGAGTCGATTTCTGGTACCTAAAAATGAAGCTCAGTGTGCCTAATTCCATCTTATAGGCCTTGTTTCTTGAGATATGGGCAATCTCATCTCAAATATCCTCTATTTCGCTAAAAAAATGATGTCTCTTCTATTTCTCTCACATTGCAAGTGTTTAAGATACGAAAACGAGGGAGAAAAAATTATAAAAGTAGACCGTAAAACCTAAAATTTAAGCCCTGATTCGTTAAAAAATATGGATTTTTCAGGAAGTTACAAGCAATCAAAGATAGCGTACGAAAATGGTTAAAAATACGATCCATTTAATCGGTTAAAATCAAGACAAATTTTTAACCATTTTCGTACGTTATCTAATTACTTGTAACTTACTGAAAAATCAATATTGTTTAATGAATCAGAGCTTAAATTTTAGCTTTTACGGTCTACTTTTATAATTTTGTCCCTCGTTTTCGTATCTTAAATACTTGCAATGTGAGAGTCAATAGAAAAGACATCATTTTTGAGTGAAATAGAGGATATTTGAGATGAGATTGCTCATATCTCAAGAAAAAGAAGAGAAGGGAATTAGGCACACTGGGCTTCATTTTTACGTACCAGCAATCGACTCTCCAATGCCTGCGAAAATCCGTTTCCCGGAGGGTGTGCACTCTCCTTGTTAGTACAATCTCGATGGAAAGCACTAGTAATGCTTAATATTCTAAATTATTGCGTTACAGGAAAGTCGCAGTTAAACTTACGCGCGAGGAACTGGATGATCTCTCACAAAGCTTTATTTAAATTAGAATATTATTTTTTAAATATTTCTAAAATATTTTCTAATGTTTAGCGCGTATGTTTGAGTAAAAGCTTAACAAGCCGTGATTTTAACAATAAGTACAAATTTTATACAACTTTTTATAGCTTTGGTTATAGACTTTACAATTTTATTATTTCGCTGCGGTAAGTTCTTTGAGAACGCCGAGGTTTTCTTAAAAATGTAAGGAATAGTAAGAGAAATTTATGATAATCGAGAGTAGTGTTAGAAGAATAGTGGAATTTTTTATCAGTGTCGGGCCCAACACCTTGCGTGTGATTAAGTGTGGGCTTCGTAAAATAATTCTTTTTTAGAACGTTTCGAAAATACTCAAACAATGTCTCGAAAAATTAGATCTTTTGGCTATCAACTTATTGAAATGTGGGAATGTGATTTTGTTTGAGAGATAAAAACCAATCTTGAATTTTGCAATTATATCAAAGAACATCCACTCGCCCAAAAAATATCGTTGGATCCACGTGATGCGTTTTACGGAGGACATACGGGTAACGTAGTTACTTATTTTAACGCTTCTGATGATGAAATTATCAAATACTTCGATGTTTGTTCTTTATATCCATTTATTTGTAAAAATGGAATTTTTCCTATAGAACATCCGGAAATTTTTGTAGGATCACTCGGTTTGGATTTAACCGGGATAAATTTTGAATATTTTAACGTGTGACGTGCCACGATATTAGATGAAACTTTCCATTAATAAAAACTCGTGACAATTCCTCGCTATTTTTTTTTATGTTTAGATAAATTAAGCCGCGTTAGCTTTATAACCCTAGTTTTGGCAATCTTTTCCTCCTTTTTTCGGTGTATAAGACGCCGAAATTGCCAAAACTAGTGCTTAGTGTAACAGTAGTCCGCGATCCGCAACTCAACCACCCTTCGTACGTCTAATCTATCGTATTATAAATAACGGAATAACAGTAGCCCGCGATCCGCGACTCCGCCGTTATAAAAGTTCAGTAAAAACTTAAACGAAAATAGTTCGTGACCGACGAAAAGCTGTGACCAAGACAGGACTCATTGTAAAATATATGTACCTAGTGTTAAGGAAAAGTATTGAATAAACATAAAAATTAGTGAAAGTGCAAATCTCGTGTTCTATTTGGAAACTCCTTCATTCCTCAAGCATTTCAGGATCATCTTCTCAACGGCCGTCGTCTCCGTAGCAAAACAAGGTAAGAAAATTGTATAATAAATCCAGGCGATAAGGCTTCTCGAGGCTACGGAGACAACACACCCGTCCCTCCGAATATTAAGGCCACGCTCTACGCATTTACCTAGCGCTACCGCTCGGCGCAGGTAATTATAGTTGGATTTCCCGGAACTCTTTTTCTATAAGAATAATTAGTAAGAAGCATTAGTAAAATGTGAAATTTTAGCTCCTGTAGGATTATACCAACCTGTTTTAACAGTTAGGATACATAATAAATTACTTTTCCCACTGTGTAGGACGTGTTGCGAAAATTTATATCAGGGGGAACGTTTTCACAAGAGTATTAACGAACGTAAATTAGTAGGAACATGGGTTTCGATTGAAATAAAAAAAGCTTTGGAATTAGGTTACAAATTATTAAAAGTAGGTGTCATTTGGCAGAATAAAACTGTTAAATATGATCCGGTAACGCAGACGGGAGGTTTTTTTCTGAGTATATAAATACTTTTTTAAAATTTAAGCAAGAATCGAGTGGATGGCCTAAAACCATCAAGTCAGATTATAAAATTCAAGAAGGTCTCGAACTCGATTATCAAAATATTAAAAAAAACGCAGGCATGCGGTCCGTAGCTAAACTTTGTTTGAATTCGTTTTGGGGTAAATTTGGCCAACGTGGCAATTTGCCACAAACTTCGATAATTAAAACTTATCAAGAATTAGCCTCTTTAATAACCGATGCTGAAAAATTAGTTCAAAGCTGTATTTCTGTAACAGACAAAATCATGTACGTGTCGTGGATCTATAAAGAAGAATCGGCTTCAAATTCTCCGTGTACAAACGTCATCATCGCAGCATACACAACAGCGCAAGCGCGTTTAAAATTATTTGAATATATAAGGGAATTAGATAGACGTGTGTTATATTATGACACTGATTCTGTTATATTTGTATCCAAACGGGGAAAAAGAAATACGATCTTCGGGAAAAAGGACAGGGTTAGTGTATATGTGAGAATAGAGATTGTTCTACACCTTCTTGTATGTATCACCCTCTATATAAAAAAATCGTTACAAGGTTTAGCTTAGCACAGCTTCATCCATGTGTAACGGCCTAAGTCGTTTTCTTTTTTTTTCTCTCCTTTTTCTCTCTTCTCATCTTTGCATTTTATTAATAAGAGCAAAAGATGATTAAGAGACTAAGTGAGATTGTGAATTATTTCGAGGCGACGAGTGCGCTCATTGACGAAAACAAGATCGTAAACCAGTCGCCAAGTAATCAGTATCGCGCGTCGGCATCAAAGGTGAGACGCACTAGCGGGCAATACTCTTGTCCATAGTGCATCTGAGCAATGCCGATCACGCTCAGGATTTATGGCCCTACATGCTGCGATATCGGTCTCCGAACTATTGGAGATCAATATCGACGCATAAGGTGGGGAACAGGGCTCTTCACACCTAAATAAAATAAATTCCTTATTTATTTTTCTGCACGATTTAATAAATTCTTTCTTTCTTGTTACTTTAACTCTTGAACAAATTTTTTATTTTGTATTTTGTGAGAAAAAATTTTGCAAAAAATTTTCGTCTTCTACTACCCCTTTCAACACCCACTCACCCACTCCTCCAACAACCTCACAGCCACGTCAACACGATAAGACCCAACACTCTCCCCCCTCCCTCTCACCTCGAAGCTGATAGAACCTTTCCCCGAGCCATGCCCTCTCTCCGCCACCTGTGGCGTCAACCGGGTCTGCCAAAACCTCCCCCCAACTACTCGCGAGCGTAACTCACAAGGGGACCTTCCCAGCTCCAGGTCTCAGATTTTGTCCAGCTTGGAGAATGTTATATTTAATTGAAAAAATGAACCTCTTTATTTTCTTTTCTTCCATTGAGCCTTTTCTTTAGTTATAGGAATTTTTTGCTTTAAAAATTCTGAAAACTTCATATATTTGATTATAGATCTTTGGGTTCGCTAAAAATATCTTTTAAAATTTCTAAGAGATAATGTGGGACAAACATCTTCATAAAATGCAAATAAAATACCATTAATTTTCAATTTCTTGAAAAATGTTACTCTTTTCGATACCTTAGTTATTATATCAACCAAAACCCAGAAATATTTGGGAAAACTTCTAGTTGTTTTGTAAACGTAGGTACATTATGCGAACCAAAATTTGAAAATATTTGGCACACATAATCTCCTAGAAACTTTAAAAAATATTCTTTGCGGAATCAAGTATATGACGTTTTCAGCATGTCTAAAGACAACAATTCCTATAACTAAAAAAGGTTCAATGGAGAAAAATACAGTGGTTCATTTTTTTCAACTAAAAATAACATTGGACAAAATCTTAGACATACTGGACAAAATCTTAGACTTTTAGCTGGGAAGGTCTCATTGTCAGTTGTCACTACCGAATTCAGCAGCGAATAAAAGTAAGCCGATATTTTTAAAAATAACTATATTCCTAATTTGGAGTGCTTTTGGTTATTTCGTACCGAATGGGCAGAAACGGAGCTATTAATCACTCCATAACATATAATAATACTTCCTTTATAATTATAAAAACATTTGTGAACTTTTCTAAGCTTCTGGTTAGTCAGGTTCAAAAGGGTTAAAGTGGCTCTTGTGAATACATTTGGATGTCACACACGCTTATTGGATTATACATTCTACAGCAGTATGTACGGAACTTCTAAGAAATTTCCCACCACCGCAACCCACCCTCGACTTTTTCCGCTGCTATCACCGTTTTGGAAGTTATTTTTTGGTAATTTTCTAAGGAAGAGGCAACTTATATTATAAGCTATTGCAAGGGCCTATGGAAACTAGATCAAGAATCTGGATCTAACCAAAGCATTTCTTGTAATAAAGAAATAGTAAGTTTGGAAGACCTTACAGCCTTTCTTACCGTCCTCAACCCCGTTGGCACTACGAGTTTAAGTATGTGCAACGTATCCTTTTCTTATTCTAAAGATAATAAGCTACAGTAAAATAAAGAGGCGCGGATTATTAATAACATTTAGTACCGTAAAAATATTTAATATAATACCTAAAATTTGTTAAAATCATTGTGTTATGATACAATTAATAATAATAGGATTTCACCTTTTTATTATAGATTTTTTCTTTTATACAAATAATATTGACGGCTCTACCCCGATAGAAGACGAAAGTCTTACGGAAAAAAAGAGTATTTGCAAATACTGCAAGTGATTATTACGGACCATTGTTTATTAAAGAATAAAGCACTGCTATACAAAAGAATTGAATTGTTTGGCATTTCACTTCACTTTTATCACCCTATTTATTTTTCAGATTTATGGAAGTCTACTGTAATATTATTTAATCATAATCTAAAAGAGTAGTAATTGATTTACTTTTTAGTTTCGAAGAATGTAATACATTTGTTATTGACATGAAGTAAAGAAATGAAGTGAAGGAAAAAAAAGGAAAAAAAATTGGACGATTCTATATAACAAATGAGCTTACCGTACAATAGATTCTTTTCATTTAGCTTCTCTAACATTATATCCAGCTCCTTAGTCTTGCAGTTGATGTTCTACGTTGTAATTGATTTCTAATTATCTTGCGCTGAGAGTATGATGTGCCGCTTCATAAATACTTGTAGATAATGAGGCTGATGTAGGTGACAGTGAGCTCACTAAAAATCAACATTTTTTTATTCACTTAGAATTTCACAAAACGTTGTTATAAAACAGATAACAATTCTTACCTCACTAATTCTTGATGTATGTAGACACAGGCTTTAAGTATAATATTATTTTGTATAAAATCTGGAGAATTCGATTTGAAAAACAATCGAAAATTACGTAGATCTCACGTTGTATATTAAAACTTAATTTTACACGTACGCACTATTTATTTATAAGAATAAGAAAAAGATCGATGAAACTCCAAGTCTGAATTTTCATTGGATATTGGAAAACTTGAAATTTTCACAAAGTAGAAAAGAAAGATTTGAATCTGCTGTGTATTCCTTGAACGTTGTGCTTCTGTCGAACGCTGCCTGCGGACTGTCGAAGCTAAGTAAAATTTATCAGCTCATCGCCGTATAGCCTCGCGTGGCGGGGCCCGCCTCTTAAACTGTAGTAAAAATTATCCGTGATTTTTCATTGGTGAAAAGATGGGCATTCTTCGAGAAAGGTATTGTAGTGGGAGAAACCCATTTGAAAGCGGAATCCCTTTTCATAGTGCGATAACAATGGTAGGTCTAAAATAAACAGCGATATCCCGCACTCGTCGAATACAAGGGTTTGGACTGCCACTATTTTAACGAATCTTTTGCTGCGCACGTGATTCCTATCTATCACACTTCAAACATTTGAAGAACGAGACTATTAGCAATATCTTGCTTATAGATTCGAAGGTACCATTGCCCTAAGCAAATCCTGTGTGTGTAAAATACGTGTCTTTTATTGTATTACTATTAACGTTTTACAGCGGTAATAAAACAGTAAGGTCCGCGCTTGCGCCTTGTAGTTATGTCTAGATTTTTCAGAGTTTCTCTTGAGTTCTCTATAAATTTACACTAAAATCTTTCTACATCGCAAAGATTTTTAGTCATTTAATTTTCATTAGAAAATATTAATTAGTATAATTTTTTTCATTAATGAATTCAATAGGTATACGCATCAAAATAATCTCAACTCAAAGTTTGAGTACCCGTTAAGTTCCAACTTCGCCTGCGTATAGTTATAATTTGAAAAATGGAAAAATGTTAATCTACAAATACTGCAAAAGCTACATTTTAAACAATAAAAAAAACTGAAAATTACATCTGTTATAAAGACCAGTCAATATGAACATCCATAGTCCGACTACGTCACAACTGACTCGGTAAAAGGTACATGATACGATCATTAAGCTATAATAGGCAATAATTATTTTTAAGGACACTGCCTAGCGCGACTGTGTCAATCAATGAACCAACGATTCTACTTTATTTTTAAAAAAAGATAATCTCGATCTCTATCCTGTGCTAAACTAATAATCAATACTTTATACTCCAACTACAAACCCGATCATTTTCCAATTTCTTCTACTCTACAACAAATCTCTGAACGCTGCATCAATGCAAATTCAAACCCATCCCACTATATATGTATACACCCCTACAGTTGCCTCTGCAAAAGCTCTCTCTCTCTCTCTCTCTCTCTCTCTCTCTTCCTTTTCGCATCGATACGAAATCCCCGTGGCAAATCCGAAAAATCTACGCGGAACCATGGGGTTGGCGTTTCGCATAGCGCATGCCGCGTTTCTCAAAACTGCAGCGCGGTCAAACCTCATCTCTCGCCGTCTGCAAAATCGAGACGACGGGACGCCGCTGCCGCCGCGTACCGGATGGAAGGGAGCGGCGACGGCAAAAGCACTCTTCTCTCCCTATCTGCTGGTATATATACACTTCCTCTCGCGCCCTCTCTCTCTATCTCTCTCTCTCTCTCTCTCTCTCTCTCTCTTCGATAAGCAATCCTCGCTTCGAACTTTCTCCCCCTCTCAGCCCACCGACGAATTTCAATTTCCGGAAATGAGATGCGAGGAGAGAGCCCTTCCACGCAAATGCGTCGCGCAGTACATCTTCGCAAACGGGGGAGAATAAATGTACATATCGCTTCGTGCGGGTGCGTCGGTCAGTCGTCGTCCTATTCGTGCGTGTGTGCCGATGTATGTGTAAATATGCTGTGCCGTGGGCAGCTGAATTTTCCAGCGTGCAGGATGCGTGAGATTTATCAATATTTTCGCTGAGTAAGGTGCACCAGACTTTGTGTCCCAGTCTTGTTATTTATTCGTTTGAACGTCGACAAGGAGTATATATAGAAACGGCCTTGAGTGTATGTGTAATCGCAGCGGTCTTTAAGAGGCTTTCAGTTCTATAAGAAGTGCGAGTTTGATTAAATATTAAAAGAAAACATTGTATGCGATTCCGAGAAGCCAAAATGAGTCCAAAGCTAGGATCATAATTCTTCACCGGTGGTTAGCAAATTACTTGAATGCCAATTAAAACACACTATAAAATTGACTCTCCGTGATATGTCAAAATATACTTTCGCCCACACACACACACGCACGCACACATGCACACACACACACACGACTTTACACCTCTGCCTTCGAGAAACAAATTTCCTCTTATCTTCACATACAGCCGAAATTGCTTTATTCCGCGCGCCATATATATATATAGATATATATATACCTATATATACATTCATATGTATACGCGTAGCAGCGAAACGGCTCAAGACTATCGCGACGTTTCGCCCGTTAAATAAAGCGTGAAATTCAGGTAAATGCTATATGCAACACACCACGCGCGTAAGAGAGAGAGAGAGAGAGAGAGAAAAGCGGCTCAAAGACCGCGCACAGGAAGTCGCGCCACGAATGCATATATATATATATATATACAAGAGATGGCGACGACGACGAATTCGCGCGGTGTCAGCTCTGCGCTTGCGTGCGCCTGCTGTACTGCGAAAATCGAGGGAGCAAAATGCAGACATACTCGAAATGAGAGAGAGAGAAGCGTTCGGATGGAGTAGTGCGACGAGAGTCTACAAGAGAAGACGGAGATGGAGTTCGCGAATATTTTTCGAGAAGCAAGCATTGCTGTCGCGAAAAGAAAGCGAACATTTTTGGAAAAACACCGTCGTTTTCAATTTTCCATTTTTCGAGATAGTGAATAAAAAAATATAGGGGAGACTGGGGCAAAAACCGTATACTGGAGTAAAATCGGAATTGTCAATTTCATGGGTTAATACTAGTGCCATCTACATAATATACGTAGTACCTCTTTAAAAATGTCCCTAATATCATTTCGCATACGACAGCTATGCCAACAGTAGCTTACTGTAATTTTTCTGGGAACAACAGATCCTTTCGGTAATTACATAGCTTTATAATATTTGTTACAACTAATAGGTACGCGTGGTTCTGGCTCTTAATTTTATTTCCAATTGTAAAAAATTAATAATTACTATTTTGTTAACTTTGGGGTAATCCCAGATAGTTTATTTCCTATTTTTTTTTTTCAATATAATTATAAAATAAGTAATAATATACATAAAATATACATAAAATAATACATAATAAATAATTAACGTGTTGTTCATACAATATATATGAATTTTGATGTTTTGTTTCTGGTATAGAAATGCGCAAGTAAATTAGAAAATCTGCTCGGCAAAATTGGCCTGAAGGAGACATGGCTTCGGCTTTTGACGATGTTCTAAATAAAAAGCTGGGATTGAAGAAAGCATGCAACCTGTGTAATGTGCCCAAATCAACTTTAGCAGATAGAGTAAGAAGAGCTAAAAACCATGATCGAAAAAATGGTAATGAAACGAATTAAAATAAGAAAAAAGATAACAAAACGAATAAGCAGGAAGATTACGACGACGCAAAATACATTTTTTGCCAAAATTTATACTCAAAATCCACTGAAGACTGGGTATAGTGCATGATTTGCAGTCCGGGGGTCATGAATCGTGTAGTGATTATTATCGTGATGTTATTATTGTAAATAAAAATTTAATGACAGAAAGGATTTTTGCTTTACTGTAATAAAAGTATTAAAATTTATTATTTATTTAAAATTATTAATTAATTTATATGGAAAATCTATTTATTTTTGAAAAATAAAATGAAATGTTAACTTATAAATAATATTTTTAATAAACAATTTTGTCATTAAACAAAGTTTTTACATGTTTACATTACTTCTAGTATGTCGAATACGGGTTAAAATTCATTTTGAAAAAGATAATAAAAGTATCCGGTTTTACCCCGACAATTTTTTTTATGGGGTAAAACCAGATAATTTTGTAAAGTATTAATAACATTTTTTACAAATAATTTTCTGGCTAATTAAATCGATTTTCAGGTAGACGGAAGCAAACTAAAAACAACCCTATTGTTAAATATTGTTATTATTTGTTAATTTTTTTTTAATTGACAATTTGCAGAATGTATACTGTTTTACCCCAGTCTCCCCTATATTTTATGTCGTCTTTGAAAGGCAGAGGAAAATATATACTTGTTTCGATAAAAGATGTGCTGCGAATAAGGTTGTATATTTGTTGAAAGAATGTATTTTAATTTAATTATGTTATACTCGATGCATATATTTATATGTTACATACTACAACTCGAACTGTATAGATAATAAATTTTACTTACGAATTTATTCAGTCTTGTAAGTGATAATTATGGCTATTATAATAATGAAAAGTATATTTTCACAGTATTTGGTTTGTAAAGGTGCAGCTCACGACTTTGAGATATGTAATGACGGAAACATTTTATCTTCTGTAGACATTTTCACAATTATTTATTATAATTACTATAAGTTCCTTCCATATATTTATTTATTTACCCTTATATTGTCTTAAAGATACACCTTAAAATATAGTTTCTAATAATTGTTGATATAAAATAATTTTATGAAAAAAAATTACAGAAACAATAAGCTCCGTTTTTTAAATATTCCAGATCCCACTGTAAAAAGCATTGCCCAAATGTGCCGTTATTTTTTCATCTCCGTATAATAAGTACAATAGAAAAAAAAATTTACGTGATAACGAGAAGACACGACACGCACATCATAATCGCCGTTGAGAAAATAAGCAGCTCGTTCGTGGTCAATGAACTAGAAAATTATGGAACTCTCAGAACCGATTGTTCGCCACTTCTCATCCCCCGCCAGTACCGTATTATACGATACACACATACATATGGGTAGTTCTCAGGGGAATCGAGAGGTCAAAATTGTTTTTTCTTTTATAATCACTTAAATCGCTTCGTAACCATCCCATAAGTTATCCTGAATTTTTTCAGATTTTTTTCACTCATAGTTTTTGAATGACAGAGGGTCAAAGTTGGTGATTTTAGCATTTTTTTCAATTTTTGCTTTTTTTCAATGATTTATAACTCCTCAGGAGTGCATTTTTTTATATAGGAACAATATATACAAATTTTTCAAAAAAAAATATTTCCAAAACCATTGAAAGCAATTGGAATCAGACTAGAGCCATTTTAAAACTTAAAATATGAAAAATGAGTGAAAAAAATCTGATAAAATTCAGGGTAACTTATGGGATGGTTACGAAGCGATGTAGGCGATTATAAAAGAAAAAAAATTTTGACCTCTCGATTCCCAAGAGAACTACCCATATACATGCACCGAAACCATAAGAACGCATGAAAGAAAAAGCAGCAGCACGCAGCGACGGCATCGGCGGATATAAAGGGGTCTAATAGAAAGAACAACCGGCCGAGAGAAAGCGAGACTCAGGCGGCGGAGCGCACACCCGAAAAATCGAGAGAAAGTGCGAGAGACAGAGATATATATAAGAGAACGTCGGCATGGCGGCAGCGGCGGCGGCGGTGGCGGCAGTGGTTGAGGTCGATATTTTGGCCGACCGCCAGCCAGACGCCGGCGACCGCTATGTATATATACCTCTATATATATATATATATATAGCTGCACCACTACACGCATCTCACAACCGCGTAAATACAAGGAAACAGCGGCGCATCGCATTGCTCGGTGCGTGTGTGTGTATATATATATATATATATATGTATATATATACACACACACACACACACACACAGAACAGGTATATGTATATTGCACGCAGAGGCATACAGAGCGGCACGGCCGCCCGGATGTCTGTGTATATATCGCTATAATACCCATCACGGACGCAACATGATGAAAGTTTTGGTTTTTGAAGGACTGTTTGCATGGAATAGGTAAAACCGTAAAATCGAGATTTATCGATATAGACGAGCCAGGGCCGACCAAGTGCTAACAAGATCCGTATCAGAAATAGTGTAAATGCTACAGCACGTATCTTAATCGTATCTCGGCGACATATATACACTGCCCGTCAATCACTTTTGCCATACTTACATAAAAAGTAGACAAATTTTAAAATTTTGTTATCTCAGTCGAAAATCATCGTATCAAAAAAATTCAACGTACGTTTTGAAGGTAGGTGCAAAAGATTCCATTTAACACCAGCACAAAGTTTAAAAATAGAGTATTGAGTTTTTTTTACTAAAAAACCGATTAAAAAATTTTCGGTTTTGTTCATCTTACTTTGAATCAATGCCAATTTAGAACCAATAAGTGAAGGGTAAAAAACCAAGGGAGATCGAAAGGTATTTCCATCCCCTTTACAAAGACTACCCGCGGATTTTTGTGCGATGTTTTTTTACCGGATTTACAGTAACTTTTGTAAAAAAAAAAACAACCTTTTCTTTAAATCTTCGATTACCTCAAGTTCTATGGGGTATAAACAAAAATGTCAGAGAGAAAAAAATTTTGTTTCATCCCCAAAAATACGAAAATAAAGTCAATATGAAGAAATTGAAAATTTTTAAAAAATTTTTTAAGCATATAAAAAAATAGAAATTTAGCTATTTTCTTCGATGATTAGTTATAAAATGCCTAGGGCCGTAAATCAATCACAAAAAGAGTAACTTTAAGAAATTTGATTTATTTCTTCCCGGCGAAGAGTAGCACATTTCGCGCTCCTATATTTGCGTATCAAAAAGTCTTATTGTGTCTAATTAATATGTATATTCATTCCTTCATAGATTTAATAAGTAAAATTCAAAGTGAATAGTAAAAAAATGATTTAGTTTTCGCTGGGAAGGCGAGAAATGTGCTAGTGTTTGCGGGGAGAACGCGAAATGTGCTAGTCTTCGCGGGAGAATCTGAAATCTACTAGTCTTCCCGGGGAGAAAGCGAAATGTGCTAGTCTTCGCGGGGGGAGATTTGAAATGTGCTAGTCTTCGTACGGAGCGACGATATTTACTTTATTTTCGCGTTGGTTTTTTTACCCTCCACTTATTGGTTCTAAATTGACATTGATTCAATGTAAGATGAAAAAAATCAAAAATCTTTTAATCGGTTTTTTTAGCAAAAAAAAAACTATACTCTAGTTTTAAACTTCCTGCTCGTGTTAAATGGAAGACCTTTGTACCTACCTTCAAAACGCACTTTGAATTTTTTTGATACGATGATTTCCGATTGAGATACAAAATTTTAAAATTTGCCTAGTTTCGATGTAAGTATATATGACAAAAGTGATTGACGGGCAGTCTATGTACGAATCTCACGAAATCTGTAAAAAATTTCAAAAATGTATTTTAACATTTTTTTTTCAAGAACATCTATCAAACTTGGTTTTTCTTATTGTTTAAGGTATCGAAAAGAAAAATCCACGGTTGAACAAAATCCATCAAATGGTATCATTTTTCTTGGGCAATCAATCGAATGTAAAAAAATGAATAAAAATTACTTTAGTTCAAAATCATACCACAATAAATAACGTAATTTGAAATTCAGAGAAAACTAAAGAGTGAGAGCTTTCCAAATATTTTCTCAGAATTAGAAAATGTTTATTCCTTGAAAAGTTATGTGAGCTTAAAGTTAAGCTTAAAATTCACAAAAACGGTGCGACAATGGGTCAACAATTTATCACATAAATTTTAAGCTCAAATTCAAGCTCACATAACATTCGACGAAATCAACATTTTTTAATTCTGAAAAAAGATTTGGAATGCCCTCGCTCTTTAGTTTTATTTTCTTTTTCTCAAATTAGCATTCTGTATTCTTTATTTCGGCTAAAATATCTTTTTAATCTTTCTAACAGATACTTTTGAAGATCTAATTAAATTTTGAAAAAAAAATTAATTTATATAGGTATGCTACTAAAATCTGTTTAACGACTGGCAAGGAAAGTGATACACTCCGAAGTAACTCCAAAATATCATTTCTTTTAGCCAGAAACAGTGATTTATGTATTGCCCCAAAAAAAACATCATCAAGTTTTATTCATAATTAAGTAAGCTGTAATTAATATGAAATTAAGTTACGAAAAAAATAATTCTTTTTGTTCTATATATTTGTTTGTGGCTCATTCTATTTTTTGCAATTTTAAATTTCATTAACATCATAAAGAGTTACATATGTTTAAAAATGATCCTTATATACACTGAGTCAGTTTGCTGGTTATCGGAAACAAGAAATCAAACTTTCCACACGTATACTACAAATGAAACTATACTTTTTTTATTGCTATACTGTGAAAATATTAAGTTGCTTTTAAATGTCATAAAATTTTGTTAAAATTTCAAAAGATTATTTACATTTTTGTTTTAGAAAAAAATAACATTTTTATTATCGCGCAATGAGAAGAGTAAAATCAATCAATTGTCTTGAAATTGAGCAGTGATAAACCGATTTGTATTTTAATCAAGGGTGCCGCGCATCCCTACTTATTCACCTCGCTTCACTTACCATATAGCAACTCCCCTCTGTCCATATGAAAACTTTGTTTCTCCACAATTATAAAAAACTATTACATCTCAAATACTAATAAGTTTACAAGACCCTACTTTCAAAAACCACTTTTGTTTTCGAAGAATCAAATTCTATTGAATTGTAGCCGAAATTGACTGCCTACAATATGTTTAGACGTTAAAAATCATTTTTGCAAGGTAAAGAATGGTTTTTACATATTAAATTTTCTATATTCAAATTCCGACAATTTTGGCACTAGTAAAATTATTAGACTCTCCCCAGTAGTAATCGTGCCTAAAATTTTTGTAACGACCAAAGATATTGATAGTAAAAGAATTTTTTTAAATATTCTCATGAAATACTGGTTTCTCAGAAAACATTTAATCAACTGACTGGAAATTTTAACTTATTGAATATCTAATACCATAACTTATATTTTCTATATTTATAAAGGATATTAACATACAATTTTTTTTATATAATACTATTAATTATATATTAGCTAAAAATTAATTAAAGAAGTCATGAAATTAAATTTGAGGATGCCACATACCAATTAATTTATAGCATCTATTTGCTATTTAACCGTCAGAATTAAACATACAAAGTATAATATACATATCTAAGCAGATATACAAGGAAATTTCTCTAGACAAATATCAAAACCAAACAACCATTCACGTGGATTATTTTTAAACTTGTACTCTAAATCAATGTATAAATCCATCTGACAATTACATAACAAGATCCTTTAAATTATTATAAACTATTAACTAAAATTTCTTGCACATTAATTTTTTGACAATTTTGTGTAATAAATTCGTTGATCGAATGGTTTAAAAACAAAATGATACTTTCAATAATAAAATTGAATACAAAATAAAATAATTTGTTTGGACATTTTTTTCTTATAAAATTATAATATTTTTGATGCGCCCCGAATGACCACGATCCATATCAATCGTACAGCCAAGTATAACATTAAATTCTTATTTGTAGTTTTCAAAATTTCATAAGGCCATTAGTTACTGAAGAACAGATTATATTATTCAGTTTTAAACTCCTTTTTCAAACCTAGAAAGAAATTGTAAACAAAATTTTAACCATTTCTTTCTGCATTGAAATTGTAACTAATAATAAATCACAAATTTTCAAACTACTCACTAAACAATGCATTTCGTAATCTAATCGTAATTTAAGTTCTCTTGTTCCAATTTAAGATATTTTGAAGAAAATTCCATTAAGTAATTTCATATATAACTATACTTATATATGCATACCAAATTGTACATTTCAATTTTAGCGCCAAGGCTTCTTCTGCGACGCCTTCTGTCGATAAGAAGGTTTCCTTCTATAATTCTCGTGTAAGTGAAATAGTAAACATGTTATAGACTGCAGCATCAGTTCAGTTGACAGTTGTTCATATCCCAATAATATTGTTTTCCTTTAAAAAAAAAAATGATGCTTCACAAAATAACTACACCTAAATTGTGCAGACTGTGTGGTAAAGAAAAACCACAAGGCACTGATCTATTTAAAGATAAAGTAAAAGGATCAGTACTTATATCTATAATCAATAAATACTTTGCAAAAGAAGTAAGTATAACAGTAATAGGTTTAAGGATCTGAAAAATTAAGAATAAAATAATTATTAAAAGATGATATTCTAGCTAAACACATATCATTTCTTTCAGATTATAAATATTTCTATTTCTGATTCATTTTCCAAATATGTGTGTAATGAATGTGAACAAAAAATATGTATATTTGATGAATTTTGTTTAATGGTTGCAAATGTTCAAAAACAACTTGCTGCACCATCATTAGAAATTAATTTTGCAGAGGTAAAATTTATAGAAATCACTTTATTAGATATATATTGTATTTAATGCCTTAAATATTTTCTAAAAATAGTAATTTTATATTTTATTTTTTTTTCATACCTTTTTTACTACCTAATCTTCATATTGTAAAAATAGAAATATAATAATAGTTTTCAAATTATAAATATTTTGTATAATATCGTATTTAGGATATGCTATGTCATCTAAAAGAAACTTGTATACCTGATAAATTGAATGAAGCGCAAATGGGCATATATCAAAAGAAAAAACAAATATGTCATATTTGTGGCAAACATTTTAGGTGTTTGGCTCATCTAAATAGGCATAAGTTGATTCATACAGGGCAGCGCCCTTACATGTGTGATGTAAGCACTTTTGTTTCATTTTTTATATTTCTATAGTATTGAATTTCATTTAAATGAATATTACTTAAACAGATTTGCAACATGTCTTTTAATCAGCAAGAAATTATGATGAAACACAAACAAAGTCATGAAGGGAAAAAATTGTTTCAATGTGCTCATTGCCATCAATCATTTCGGTACAAAGTTTCCTTGAAATCGCACATGATAAACTTTCATTCAATAAGTGACGAAGGTCTTATTGGAAGTCAAGTTATGAGCATACAAAATCAGTCACTTCAATGCACGGAATGTAGGAAACAATTTGCAACAAAATATAAATTACAAAGACACATGAGATGTCATACTGGTGAAAAACCATATCGTTGTAATTATTGTGATAGATCATTTTCCCAAACTGGTAATCTCAAACTGCATCAAATTAAATATCACCAAATTCCTTGTTCCATCCCTGAAATACAAGAACCACTTCAGCATACAGTAAATAGTACAACAGAAGGAGATGTGACTAGCTCTTTGAACACTTTCCAGCCAATTTTCCTTACAGAAACTGAAATTCAAAATACCATTAATGAAACCATTAATTCTACTAATCCAGGATCTTCCTATTTAAGTAAATCATATGAAAATCCACTGTACATTGATGAAGAAATTGAAACTATGTTAGATCAAGATCTCGATCAATTAGAACATCAGAAATATGCAACATCAAATCAAGAAAAAGTTTCATTTTGCTTAAAACAACCTGAAACTCCAGAATTATTACACAGTTTACTTTATGATGATTAACCTTAATATTAGGTAGTGTATATAAAATAAAAAATTAAACAATGTTTTTATATCACCAATTTATTGATATTTTAAATATTCATATAAAAAGCAAAAGAGCGGTTTGGTCTCACAGTCACGGAACGGTCAGTGCTCTTACTGTCATACATAATATCTCGTTGTTTTTAATTTTTCTTTATGTCTTTAAAAGAATAATAAACGTTTTTAATAAATTAGGAACTCGATTATCATGTTATATACAAGAAAAATTTTATAATCTTTTTCAATAAAAAAAAATATTTCTCATTAGTACCTTATGCATGATCATTCCTTTCCTACAAAAAATACATTTACATATTTAACACCTTACTGAAATATTCCGAGATGCAAGACATTAAAAGGTATAGAATATGGCAATATTTTAAATATTTTTCTCATATAATAGTTTGTAGACTATTACTATATGTAGACACATACTTTTGTATTTGTAACAGAATTAATTTCGCTGAATACTTATATAAAAACGGAAAATTCTTTTTAGCACGATAAATTAAATGGCACAAAAATATATAGCGATAAGATTGATCAATTCTCAACAACGACATAGTGTAGTAAATAATAAAAAAAAGAAACTTTGGAATATTAACACATTGCAACTTTATGCAATGATCTACATTTATAATCGCTATCACAAAAGTATATTGCAATATAATCAAAAAATACTCAGATCGCAATTCAAATTCAGTCTGATAGTAAAAATAGCGCAGAATATAATATACGACTTAAATAATACAGTTATAAAATCTTAGAAGCTATTAGCACGCATTCTCTATTTTCGAATACGTTTCGTTATTACAGTTTCAATAACATTTAAGTTATTTTATTTTCTTATTTATACAATGGTTCCACCATAAACTTTAAATAATGTTTTTCATTCATAGAATAGAACCAAAGACAGAAAAATGAGTAAGGCTCAGCCCCGCAATGAATTCCGCATTCAATCATCTCTTTTGCGTTTAATTATGTGCATTAATTAATTCGGGACTGATTGACAGTGATAAAATATCAAGATTTCATATATGCCAAATATTTTATGCTACAACTTCTAGTCTATAAAGAGTAAAATATATTACTTCCATGAAGATTTTTATTATTCAAATACTTCCTGCCTATCTGACTTGAATTATTTCTTATATGCAAAATTGATAAACTTCTATTAATATTACTCATTTTGTTGATGATGGAAGGTAACAATCTTCCGTCTTATTAAGTGTACGCTGAAATCTTATTTTAATCGATACTTTGATTTTTACAGTTTGCTCGAATAATGAACGTTATTTCAACATTTCACTAACTATTTCATAATTCATTTTGCATTTCTAAATAAAATAAGAAACTGTATGTCGTTACAGTTTTCCCTATGACGAAACAATATGTCAATGTCGCATTATCTGCAATATAATTTAGTTAAGCGACTCACGCATAACATAAGAATCGAGGTAATTAATCTAATACAATATATTCAACAAACCTGTATTAGTGGCATATACCATACCTTGACCAGGTTGCGGTGCCCATCTAATACAATTTAAACTCACAAAACTAGGGGTCTCACGATTTTGTAATAGTTCTCGCAATAGCACCATACTCTCTCTATTTTGTTTGGCATCATTTGAATCGTTACTGCTGTTGCTGTTACTGTTGCTGTTATTGTGATTATTGTTATTATTGTTATTACTATTGTCGTTGCTTCTTGTTGCATTAGTACTGCCATTTCGATTTTGCCAATCCTGATTACTGCCATTTTGTTGCTGCTGATTAGTTTCATTTTGTTGTTGCTGATTAGTTTCATTTTGTTGTTCATCGCTTGTCGTAAGCCGACGTAAGTCATTCAGATAACGATTGAGAAAACAAAGGAAAGCATCATCAGAAGTATCACGTCGACCAATATCTGGACGGGATTGATTATTTACACCGCAGCTATCAGAATAATTTACTGGAAACAGTTTTTCCTCTGGTTTGATGAGCTTGTAAATTAATGCCATGGGGCTCGGTCGGGTGGGTACATGGATACGACGCGAAGCTAATCCTACTAAAAGATGTTGCTTTGTAGGAGACATTGAAACCGAAACAACTGATTGATCTGTTTGCGTAGAATATACTTTTTCGCCTAGTGATTCCCATTCCAAACTATACACGCCTAGAAAAAATTTTTTTAATTAATAATTCACCAGACGTATTATCAATAAATACGAAAATGCTAATTTTTAATATTGAATTGGCTACAATTTAGAATTAAGAATTTATAATATTCAACTAAGTATTTACCTATCGTTGTCATTGGATTTGATCGACTGGATGGTAATAATGTGGCTAATAATGTACCGTCGGATGAAATGTCGATACTGGCGTCATTGTGAATTTTACAATCACTTACTATAACATTTTTTTTTGCTAAAATAAAATAGATAAGCAATAGTTTAATAAAAATTCATTCACTTCATACTAAATAGAAAGTTCATTTAATACTTACAGTCATCTATCTCAGGAATACTAGAGAAATCCCATGCTTGTATTCGATAACTCTGAATTTCCAATCCACTGAAGGCCATACTAATATGGTGATCTGCTTCAAATATGATTAGAAAAATTTTTTTGATCACAATAAAATAAAATATATGAAATATATATATCAAGCATTATAAAAAATTAATGATTTATAATTTAGGGAAATGTAAAATTATATTCAATTTTAGAATATAGAAAATTACTTAAGTATGATGATTTAAAAGAAATATAAACTACTTGGGTTACGTTGTTCAGTGCACTTTGATTTTCTTATAGTTTCAACGTACGATCACTACTACTAAAATCTTAAATTTTTATCATCAAAAACATATCATACCTTTAATACTGATATATCATTACATAAAAAGACTTATATTTTAATTAACTCTACAACTTCCTAGGAGAGTACTACCCGCAGGTCAAAAATGTTGTTCAAACTTTGAGATACGTTTTTGAATGCAGAAATACGAAGAAACTTGCAGTAATTAGACTAAAAAAAACTGAAGTTCTAAATATTTTTAGTTTTATTTTTAGCAAGTCCTGAAAAACTTCTCTTCTTGAAACAGTAAACGGAAGAAAATGCCGTTACATTTGCGTCTTTAAGAAATACAATGTTGATTTTTTGTAAAGTTATAAGTTCAAAATTGGAAGGAATCAACATTTAATTCTTAAAAAATCTAATGATAAGTTATTTTCTCTAGTTTTATTTTCTACGTTTAAAATGATATTTAATTTTTTCAAAGTTAAATGATAATTGTTACAAGAACAGGCATTTTTCAAAACTTTAAAAAAAATAAAGCTAAACATGTCCGGGACTTCATTTGTTTAACATTAGGGTTCAGTATAGGAGCTTTCTTCATTTCTACATCCAAAAACGTATCCGAATGTTCGAACAAAATCCCTGACTCGCTAGTAGTAGTTAGTTTATGTAACCCATTTATTTTCTTTTTTAATGAATCGGAGTAATTTCTCGAGTATAAAATATTTAATGTTGTCCATTTGTTCTAAATAAATGGATTTGTATTCGAATGACAGGTGATTTTCGTGAATCTAAACTCGACCACTCAAAATTTTATTGAGATATTCGTAGGATTTGATGACTCATATAACCCTATACATACATTGTAAAATACTTGTGACTACAAAATTTCTAACCCTTAAAAACATGTTTTTTCGTTAGAAAATGTCATCAATTTACCTCTAATTTCTACGTCATCACTATCATTTTCTGGATCTTGGCCGCCGCTTGAGCCATCGTTACCTCTCAATCGCCAATAATCATTAACCTATAATAAAGTATAAATATTTTTAGCAAACGTAAATAACAATACTTTACAGATATAAGCTCAAATAGTAGATTCCAGAGTCTGCAAAATATTTGAATCTAGACATCCCATTTTACTTTAGTTCTAGGTATCATTGAAAATTTAGAAACAAAATACAGGCAGCTCTTTATAAGTTAAATGTAGCGTAATAAAAAAAAAATTAAAAATCGTCTTGGAGTAAACTGAGGCTTTACCCAAAAAAAAGTAAGTTTTTAAAATTTTTCTAAATAAAGGTGATTAAAGAAACTTATGTTAGAGTGACAAAAATACATATTTGTAATAACAATTAAATGAAAATTTTTATGAAGTAAATTAATGATTTTATTTGATTTTATTTTTAAACTTAAAAAAATAAATCAACATACTAAATCATTATCAAAAGATCTCATCTTATATAAACGAAAGTTTCCAGCAGTGTGAAAAAATTTGTCAGAATACATGTGTATGGTAAATAAATATTCATAGAAATATGTATTCATGTTCTAGTTAAAACCCAAGTTTGACTCCTTTAAATAAAATAAATTTTATTTTATTATGTAGATTTATATGGATGCAGCGTATGAAAAAACACAACTCAATTTTTTTGTGTTAACTTTCACAAGAAAACATGAGCTGTACTTTTTTCGTACGGGGCATCGATATCTGATAAGTAACGTGTAAAGTAACATGTCAAAGTTTTTATTACTATTCGCAATCTAATAAAATAATAAAATCGATCGAACCTGACTCCTAATACGGCTTAATAAATTAGGTATCTGTCGCAAATTTGAAACGTTATTTCGAGCTGCCAAAAGCCACTCGCCATGAGGTACACTCCATGTAGCATAATCTTGTCTATGCAGACCTCTGGATCGTGGTCGTCTTCTACGGCCCAACTGACTACCAAAGTCACTTACAGGTACATTATTCACTCGTATAGTTGGTACATTGAAGTCCTGTCTAATCGTTGATGAGGACGAAGGACCCGTCGTTGATGAGGAAGGACCAATCCCTTCAGTACGAGAATTGAAACGTGGACGGTTTGATGTTGAATGATGATAATCATGTAAATTCAATGCACGTGCTGAAGGCATCGCTGACGAAAATTGTCGAGATGCATTTTCTATTGATAAATAGAGTAATCGACGGCGCATTAAAGCATAGCGTTGGAGAATCAGTAACCCATCAAGACGATGTTGACTCTGTTGGCCAGAAGGTTGAGAAGATTCTTCCCAATTGCGTTGAGAATTACGACGATCGGTCTGCCCGTTATTTTCATTAGTATTTCCTGTATCTTTAGAAGAAATCAAAATAACATCATTTTTCTTAGTTTTTAAAAATACAACTTAAAAAAAAAATTTTAAGACAAAATTTAGAGTAATAAACTAACCCGGTGTATCATCATCGTCATCGCTATCGCTATCAAAACGCACATTAGCTCCGCTTCTCCTTCGATCACGCTGATCCAGGTTCCCTGTTCTCGGCATTCTTTCGATAATACTTCGAATTTCCGCAGAAAGTGCAGTTTCATTACGAGAGTCATTAAATGACGAATTGTCATTATTTTCCAGATCGTTGACTCTACTAGTAGAAGGTGCAGGTTCGTGATTAGATGAAGTTGTTGCCGTATTTTCCCGAAAGGATGGTGAATTTAATATCTCTAACCGACTAATTGCTATTAGCTTTGCAACCATTAATAATTGGAGACAAATCATATTTACGCTGTCTGTTGAAGCTGCAAAATCATTATTATATTGGATTATATTATATATATATCAAAACTCAAATATAAAAATTATTCAATTAATATTATTATAAAGACAAGAACTTTTGTCATATTTGACGATTATAAATTGAATTATACCAACCAGTACTTGTACTGGCTGTAGCATTTACTGTATCGGACGCATCACTCATATTAGGCGGAGGGACAGAAGACGATGGGGTCTCATTGGTAACCGTTGTATTCGTACTAGCTGTCGATGTTTGTGGCTCACTATTGGGCGTAGCCTGTCTTGCTGAATGGGTGGTTTCAAAATCATTCTCATTAGATTCAAGTTCTCGTCTAATCCCAGCCAGTTGTTCGAGCTGTAAGTCTACAAGTTGCAAACCCAGGCGTAGCAGTAGTAAGATTGAAAAAAAATGATCATTTAAAGTATCTGGATTGACATCACTTCTCAGATTTCCTTCAACGAACCGCATCAAGCTCTTGGCTGTCAGAGTAAGCGCCTGTCGCGCTTGAAGGCGCGACGCTTCACGCATATTCTCAAATGCCTCCTGGTTCTCATACTGATAATCGTTGTTGGAATCAGCTGTATTACTTGCGTTAGCACCAGCACTACTGCTATTTGTAGCAGTGCTTCTATTATTACAGCGAGACAACAATATTTGCATTATTAATGACTGGATCCTAAAAAATGATTATTTTTTCAGAAATTTCAAATAAACATAATAGTCAAATATAAAAACTCTTAATTGGTATAGAATTAGAAATGAAAGCATTGTGTGACCTCCACCAATTATTGCAGAAAAACAATTTTGTGTTATTTTGACACGCAGTAAATTCAGTTAACAACTACTATATATTTACAAAATTTTTTCTAAAAATTCAAAATCACAGGAGTAATACTGGTCTCTACAACTGTCGGTGATAGGGAAGAGAACCAGGGAGAGGGTACAGCACATGATCTTTAACTCCTTCATTCGTAATTCTTTAAAAATATATTTTTGTGTACTACCAGTATTTGACATACCTCATAGTCAAAACTTGAAGAAATTCCGGTGAATTAGTGTAGTTATTATCTTCGGTATTCGGACTAGCGTTACTTGTACTTGCATTAGTACTTGTTGCATTCTGACGTCGTAGTCGACGGAATTGATTGTCAATACGATTGTATAAACTATTAGAACGAGGCCACATCATTTTATGCAATGTACCCAACCGTGGTCGTCGCAAATACATCCGACGACCGTATCGCCAAACTCGTTGGTATCTAAAAATTCCATTTATTAAAAAAATGTAATGATGTCCGTGATGTTTCGCAGTTTTTACATTTTTTTAATAATATTCAGAGAATATTTAGTTCCCGACTTTTTCCCCGAAAACTCGAGCGTCGACGGACCTCGTGAGCTTCGGGGAAGTTCGCGACGTCACAGCTCGGTCGACAGACCGCAACCTCGACCCGCTCGCGATCATTTTTTAAACCATCTGCTGACTGTTTACCGTCGCCGTGTGGTAATTAATCAGTAGGCTGGGAAAGTTCGCCCCCCATCCCTCACCGAGATATTCTGTTGTGCTCCGATTTTTCGGACTTTCGTCATCCGCGCTCCGCGACAGTTCGTGGAGAGGCATCGTCTCCATACGAGATTCTCGCACGCTTTTAAATTCTTTATTTTTATTTCCTTTAAATTACTAGTCATCTTTAAGCTTCATTTTTGCTTTTGTAACCTAGCAACCCATTACTCCCACTAACCAAATTACGAATAAAATGATTTCACAACAAATCCTTCATTTTTTAAAGATAGGAATAAATTACGCGCATTATCCGTTTTTTTTCTTTTATACCATTTTCTTTTACACATAATCAATTACTTTTACACTCTACCTTCGATATATTATTTTAAATATTTAAATATAAATTAATCGTTTATAATTATTTATTAAAATCTAATCTATACTTCCTCATACTCTCCGCCGACCCCTGAGCTTACGTCAGTACCTTATATTATAATTAATAATAAAATACATTGACATTAACCTGGACTGTCTTTCTTGAGCAGTTAGATTGTGCGTTGGGGATTCTGACATATTGCCTGAAGCAGAACTGTCTATTTGAGATGATGAACTCGGCCCTGCTGAATCATTGGCGGTAGATGTGCTCGGTTCAGGAACGCTAGATTTCGATGTGCCGGAAACCTCAGTCGAATTGTTTTTGTTATTCGATGGTGATTTTGAAGCTTCTAGATTCGCTAAACTCTCAAAGAGATTTTTTATGGTAGTGTGAGGAAAACTTGATAGTACTGAGTTAGAATCTTCACCCCTGTTGTTGGATGATATGGTAGAGTAAGTGTGATCATTCGAAGGGTCTGGCTTTAATGCTGAGGAATAATGACCCAGTCGAACGTGGCGTTGTAAAAACACTCTCAAATTATCGCTAGTCTGGTCACCTAACGGGTTGTCAAGTAAAGTAGAAGTAAAATATGCCCGATTAGGCAAATCAAAGTTATCTGTTTAAAAATAAAATGTAGATATTATTAAAAATCAGATCAAAAAATTTATTACCGATATTATTAGTGCTTGTGCTAGGTTGAGACTGCGAAGTACTAGGCACATCTCGGCTATCGTTGGATGAGGAAGTCGCAGATGTGGACGGTTGAGGCTGATCAGGATCATCAGCATTGCTTTGTCTCCTGTAATGTTCGAGTAAAGCTTTTTTAAAGTTACGAGCTGGTTCTGCCTGAGACTCATTATTTGAAGTTGAAGATTGTGAACCGGATGGTGATGCTCCGTCAGCATTTTGTCTACACAATAATAGATATGTCTACTTAGTGCTTAAATAAATCAATATGAGAAAAATACCCGTGAATCTTATTTCTCTCTATATTAAAACATGTTTTCGGCACTGTCGCAGTTCAGCTTAAGAAACTCCTTCTATCATTTTAAATTTTTCCTTAATTTTGCGGCCCCTTCTTAAAGAAGACTGAAATAACTTTAAAAAGTTTAACAATTTCAATCCCTCTGCTCCCTCTTAAACTGTCCCAACCCAATCTAACTCAATTGAATCCAACCTATCCGAGTGGTTTGAATAGAAAGTCAAAAGTTTTTCTTGTTATACGCGTACTTATTTATAAATAGAATAGAAAATAGAATAACTTAATTTTCATAGTATACAATTTAGTTATTATTTTCACTACCTCTTTTCATAACGATTCTTGTAAAAAATTCCAATTTACATGGTACAAAATAATTTAATCGAAAGTCAAATTAAAGGCTCATATCACTCATACATCTATCTTCGCTAAAAATATCAGCATACAATTTTGTAACGAGTCGTTCAAGATTTTCATCTAAAATGTTACATTAAGGTAGCATGAGCGGTGAGTGCCGTATCAAGCCAGGGGCCCCGAAAAGGGCTCTCTCATTATACTAAATTTTATGATTAAATTTTAATAAGAAATATGTATTTTTATTTCTAAACTCGTTAATATAGAAACTATGCCTATTAAAGATAAACTAAAAAGAAAATTAGAAATTTTTGGCTCGTTTTAGATCGGGGTGCTGTTATAACTCACTCTCCTGGTGTATATATATACACTTTAGCCGCTATTATTTATTTATTTTTATCGGCAACCCATTATTATTTTGTATACTAATAGAATCCTTATAATAAATACTATAACCACCTAATTTTTTGCTAAGTAATAGTATTTTATAATAATGCTATGAATCATTAATCAGCAAAAAAGATAGACGTGGCTACAAGCTCCGTATAAAAGTGTACTATTTTACAACTGTTTTTCTTAATAATTTGGTCGGCGACCTTATGGTTTCTTGGCAGCTATGAAAAGTTTAAGACTTGAAGAATATTTCAGTCAAGTTTTCAAATTGACTTAGTATTTTACAAAAGTCGCTCATGCTACCTTAAATAGGTAACAAATAAAAATAATGTATAAATTACCAGAAAATTTTTTATATCTATACCATTATTCGAATGAAAAATTTAATTATCTAGATAAATTAAGGGAAATGTTAACAGTGTTCTAATTTACTAATTATTTGAACTCTAATTTAAGAAAAAGCTATAAAATTAAGGAAAGACGTCTTAATAAAATGAATAGCAACAGCGACGAAAACATTTTATCATATGTATTGATAACAGAACCAAAACAAACAAAAGTGACGGAGATGACGCGTGTAGTGCGCATGGGAGCGTAGCCCATCTAGTAAATTTATTATAAATTATTTATTATCATACAAGCAAATATTATATTATTACAACATCAAAAAAATTTTCATATATTTCAAATTAAATACATTTTCAAATAGTCCATAATTTCCAATAATAAAATAGACTTTAATAAAAGCTTAAAATTAATAATATAATAAAACTAAATACAAAATAGTTCTTTTATACCTTGGGCTTAACCCAACCAATTGTAAATGTGTTAAATTTTAAGAAGTGAAAAAAGAAAAAGTAAAGCAAGTGAAAACATAAAATTGTATTTGAAAATAATAGAAATAGGTATTATTACTCACCTATTTACACCACTTTGCGGAGTGGAATAGTTATTGAAGAATCTCTCGAGAGTGAAAGTCATATACATGTTAAAAATACGTCGTTGAACTTCTTGCCACATATTTCGTGCCTGCTGTAAATGAATTATCTCATGACATACACGGCACAGTCGTTGAAGATTGGAAATGCGACGACCTAAATAATACAAAATGAAACGCATGAATTATAAAAATCTTAGATTACAGTTTTATTCTAGATGCGTGTATACATGTGTGTGAATTAAAAATAAAATGTGAATTATCGAATAGAACCAGAATTCTTTATGAAACAAAAAAGAAAACAATTTTCTGGTATATGATTTTATAAAGTTAATGATAATTTTGAAATAAAATTTTTAATGCTAGCAATAAATAATTAATTGTAAGTGCTGTCAACAACTATTACTAATTACAATTATTTGACTTACCCAAAAATCGAAGTTCTCTGAAATGCTCATAGCGCATAAATATTCCTGCTGCACTAGCAGCCGCGGCTGTCAGGGCTGCTGCTGCATCAAGAACGCTCGAGGAAGTTTCCTCTGGATTGCTGGCCAACTCTTCTGCTGCGTTTACGCAAGTCAGTGTTAATGCTGCTGCTGAATTAAGAACGCTCGAGGCTTCTGTGTTGCCGGGTACTGCTTCGGTATTCGTCGATCTGTTAACGTTGCTCTCTTGCTCCTCTTCTTGAGTGACTTGCTCCATAGGCGACGTCTGAATGCCAACTGTGGATGTAGAAGTTGATGGCTGGGAATTTTGAGCTCTGGATGAGAAATTTGTCAGGTTCATCTCCATGACTTGGTTGAGCGCATCGCGCAGAGTTCGGTAAGGAAATAACGATGTCTGCTCGGAACGTGAAAAGCTTCTTGAAATTGGAGATAAGCGATTTTGGTCAGCAACGCCAGAAGAACCCTCGGATCGCCTACGAAATGAATTCGCCTCCCAATTATAGTTCGTAGATCTATTTGCCTATTAGATAGATGCATTTTAAAAAAAAAATTAATAGACTTCTTGTATTTCGTACAATATTATTATTTAATTTCATGTTTTGTTTAATATCTTTTATGTCATTAAAATTAAGTATAACTTACTGATGTTCTTGCTCGATTGCTACTTGCATCAGTGTTTCTATTCGAGTCTAATTGTATCCAACGACAGGTACGACGTCTGGGACTAGTTGCAGCATTCGTAGCACCATTTGGCTCTTCGTGATTCGAGTCCGAATTACTATTTTCTTCAAGCAACCAATAGCCATTTTCTGATTGTTCACCAGCATTCTCATTTTCATTTGTCGGCTGTTCATTGTTAGTAGATGAATTAATATGACTATTTAATACATCCCGAAAGAAATTGAAGTTATTGTAAGACATTAGACGAGCTCTGCGAAGCGTAATTAGTACTGCATGAGTATCCCTTATAACTTCGCGACTAGGTCTTAAGTCATTTCTATCCGATGTTTCTGGTTCATTACGAGAATCGATGTTATTCCGTTGACTCGTTGAACGTGTTGGTTGAAAAGCCGATCGAGAGGATACGGAAAAATTTGAATACATTCGACGAATACTTCCATTGGAACTATCATCGCTTGATGGAGAACTATAGTCTGAATAAAGTAAAGACATTCAATATATCAGTTAAATTTACAGTATGCAAAATAGTATTTTATTTATTTATATTGTACAAGCAAAGCTTTTCCCGTTATAAAAACATTACAAAGTAAAGTTTACGAATTGCATATCCGATCGACAGAACAACTAAATTCTGCTAAATTAAAAAAATAATAAATATCAGACTTATTTTAAGATTATAGAAAAGTAATTTATTAAAATAAAAATTAAATTAAATTTAGTAGTATGTCATTAAAAAATGTGTAATTACCAAGTAAATGCTCTTCTCTATTATCTTGTGTACCTATAAATCTATCCAAAATATTTGATAATCGTCGTCTGCTTGTAGGTGGTTGATCATTGACATTATCGTCTGTCTCTAATGGTCGCCTAAGACCTGATCGTACTGTTGAATTTGTTAGGTTTGTTGAATCTACTGAATTTATTGAATTGGTTAAATTTGTAGGATTTGTAGGATTCGTAGGATTTGTCGAATTGTTTAGGTTTGTTAGATTTGTGGAATTCATTGAATTTGTGGGATTGGTAGAATTTGTTGAATTTGTTGAATTTGTAGGATTTGTAGGATTTGTTGAATTGTTTAGGTTTGTTAGATTTGTGGAATTCATTGAATTTGTCGGATTGGTA
>JAWWEQ010000010.1:6222211-6293071 GCA_035583055.1 Torymus tubicola
GAATTTGTTGAATTTGTGGGATTGGTAGAATTTGTTGAATTTGTGGGATTGGTAGAATTTGTTGAATTTGTGGGATTGGTAGAATTTGTTGAATTTGTGGGATTTGTCGAATTAGCTGGATTTTTTGAATTTCTTCTACAAGTTCTTCTGCAATTTCTCTGCAATTGTCTACGTAATGATTCTCTATCCAATGTTAAATTCCGATCTTGATTTGTTGATGACACTTGTCGTCGCAGTAACTCGTTTTCGGTTTGATCTAATAACGTTCTAGTCCGAAAATTTGTATTCATCAACTGACTTTCCATAGTGTCGAGAGCTTCAACCTCCTCATACAACATTCGATACCAATGAAGGGTATTCTGATTCTGTGCTAGATTTGATAGCATAGAACGTCTGTACCCACGTAAACTTACGCGCAACCTATATACATTTTTTAAACAGAGAGTGATGTTTTGTTCTAAAAGAGTCACACCTCTACGGAGCAGCCGTATGTGACATAGTCCGCTGCGGGTCATCTGCAATCGACAAAAATTACGTTGCAGTCTTGCCAAATTGACGATTGATTCTTGGGTACTGCATTTCAACATATTTCTAAGCATGCGAGCCCTAATCAGAATACAATTATACGACAAAAAATAAATATTGGCATTATTTGTACTAGTGGATGGTGCATCTCGATCTCTATTCATAGGATCCGTTCCTCTATCAGTTTGCTGCAAATTTAATGGAAAGAGTATAACTAATAATTTTTTTAACACTTACTAAAAAACACAAAGTAATGTATAAAAAAGATAAAAACTACTAACCGTTTCTCTAACTCTGTATCTAAAAAGTCTTAGGCGTCTGTAAAGAGGAGCTATTCCTGTTTCATCAAGACTGTCGTCGTCCGATTCATCAGGTCTGATTATTGGATTATCAGGACGATTATTGCCACCAATATTTCTAGTATGACTCCTGGAAGCTGTAGAACTGTTACCAGAAGTACTGGGACCAGCAACATTATTAACATTATAATTAGCAGTATTATCATTACTACTACCACCAATATTTCTAGTATTACTATTAATTGCTGTGGAACTGTCACCAGAAGTACTGGGAGTGGCAACATTAACATTAGGATTAGCAGCATTACTACTACCATCATTACTATTGCCACCAATATTTCTAGTATTACTACCAACAGTTATGGAACTGTTACTAGAAGTACTAGGAGCGGCAATATTATTAACATTACGATTAACAGTATTATCATTAATACTGCCACCAGCATGATTAATACTACTATTAGCAGCTACAAAACTGTTACTGGAAGTACTGGGACCGGCAACATTATTAACAGTACAAGTAGCGACATTATCATTATCAGTATTGGAATTAATAGTCGATGGTCTCGGCGTCCTCCAAACTGTAGGTATTCTTTGGATGCGCGTATCTGGCTCATCGTTTCTAATAGGAGGCGGAGTGGTGCTTCGTAATTCAACGGGAATTCTCCGCGCACCCTCAGTGTCGGTCGCAAATGCTGCACGAGGATTGGCTGGTCGGTTATATGGGTCGATACGAATCGGTATTGGTACTGTGGCATTTTCTGACTCATTGTCTGCATTACTATTATTATTTGCTGCCGAAGTAGGAAGACTACTGACTGGATCCTCGTCGGGTATTCTTTCAATGACAATTTCAGGCACTCGTCTACTGTTATTTGGTTCCGCACTTCGTGCAAAGTTTGAGCGCGTTACCCGAGGCGACAAAAGCGAAAATCCATAATCTCTAACAGGCCCTCCTCTATGTTCCCTGTTATCAATAACAATATTTGAATGAAATGCTTAGATTTTAATAACAGGCGACATATCTTTTTACATTTTGAGCAGAGACAGCACTTGCTAAATCTTATGAAAACCTAAGTGAATGAAAATTTGCAAATAATTGATGCTTTTACTTAGAAGCAATGCATTCTACTGAATAAAATTTGTTAAGAATATTTCTTTTTACATATGCCATAAAATAGTACGATATTTTTGGATCAAAATTTTTAATTTATTGTTAACTTTTAGTAAACAAAATGGATACCAAGTATTTCAACTAAATAAAAACATAGATATTCTGAACTTTAGAACTTTCTAAAAATAATACTTTTTATAACCTAAATAAAAAATTATTACACGTTTGAAATGTTTAACATTGATGTAAATTATTTCACATATGTGTAAGTAATCTATTTTTGTTAAAGTTAAACCTTTTACAATATTTTAAACTCTTCTATTAGAATCAAATGAAACATTTTAAAATAAATAGTACAGTACTATAAAAATTTTCTACCTTTGCCAATATTAATTTGAAGTAAAATAGTTAATAAACATTATTGTAAATCCTATTTGTAGATTCACACAAATATACAAATTTTATAAAAACTTACGAAAAGGATTGTCGAACAAAACTTCTTCTGTCAAAGTTATTTTCAGAATTTGCATTTCCGTTTTCAGTATTTTCCGGACGTGAAGAACCATTAGCTGTTCCATTGTCCCATGAAGAAGGATAATCAGTTTCAATAAGCCTCTCTCTTTGTGCTCTGGTACGAATTAATCTTCATTTAATTTATTAATAAAAAAGAAACATTTAGCAAAAAATATAGAATGAAACTACCTTGAAATCGGAATAGATCGTATAAAATGTTCTACTGGTGGCCTATCCCATTGTGAATTTTGTGTTGGATTTGCAATTCCTGTAATAAGTTTTCTTCCCAAAGTATCAAAAGCTACATATCTACAAAAATAGAGGATTAAAATTTATAAATACTAACTGTAATCTATATTTTCATGAAGTGTTTTGCATACCTGACTTTTTCTTTATGACTCTTTGTGGTAACAGTAGTAAATGGTTCTGGACTACTCCAATCCCAAAAATGAATTTCATTATAAGTAGCTATTGCAAGTAATCTATCTACTGGATGAAATGCTAATGAAGCTATCTGACTTTTTGAATTCCAAATTTCACTGCCACCCTAAACATAAACAGTAAACAATTATTAAAATTTTTACGTGGATGTTGAATAGATTAAAACTATATATTACATTAGAAAAAAATTCATTTAAAAAATATTATAATAAACTATTTTAATTTAAAATTGAATTTCTGTCTAGTAAATAAAAAATATTCTATATGTAATGTTTCATCAATTTTAAATACTTACACTAAGATCCCATACCCGAACTTGACCACCTAAACAGCCAGAAGCTAATATATCATTTGATGTCGGATGAAATGCTATACACCATGGTGTACGTGGATGACCAGAAAGAATTCTAATATTCTTTCCATTAGTTAAATCAGTAATATAGATTTTGTGATTTCCATGAGTAGATGCCACTTTGGTACTAAAATAATATTTCAAGTTAAAATATATTATTATTTTTTGGTGTATGTGTATGCGTGTATGTATATTAAATAGAATATTTACCCATCAGGACTAAAGACCATTAAAAATGTAGTCCTAGGAACACCAGGAAGATCACATTTCTACAAAGTACCGTCAAGTTAATAAAGATACACATTTAAAACATTCAGATACTTCTTGAGACATGCAATTTTTTTTACTTACTAATTCTTTTAATTTTTTGAGGATGAAGTTTGTTTCTGCTATAGGTTCAAATTCTCTTGTACTTGTCTTATGAGTTGTACGAAGACCACAATCACGCAGCATCAAATTTCGCAAGACATTTTGCGCTTGACTGTTGTGATACAGGTCAGGTTTCTTTTTTACTTTATCCATTTATTCTAATTTTTATAAACCAGCCGCACGTCTGTAAGAAAACAGTTTTGACCCATAAGATTCAGAAATTCATTAGTTACATAATATAGAATTCTTTTTCATCATATGATTCTAAGCCATGGAGATACTTTAAAAATTTCAAATAATTTCAAGATGAAGTCATGATTTTTGCATGCATCGTATACAAAAACATTAGTTATTATAACTTCTGCCTTCTATTTCTTTTTAGACAACTCTTTTTTCTAAAACACGTGCAAAATGGCCATGAAAAATAAAACGGCATAATGAAATTGCAGCAGCAGCGTATATCACGAATAAGCCGACGCCGATGCCGACGACACATACGATAACAAAGACAAGCAAATAACTTGGCTTCGCGCTGGGATCGTAAGTATATAGGCATATATAAATAACGCGTTCCCGGAGAGGCTCATTTATAAATCGTCTCTGAAATCCGTGCGATCCGACGAATGGGCAAGCAAGCGAGCGAACGAGCGAGCGAACGAGAAAGAGAGACATATTCTCGTCGTTTCTTATCACGAGAAAAAGAGCGAGAGAGCCAGAGAGACGAAGAACACTGGAGAGCTGCTCCCCATATAGTTTTTCGTAATCACGAAAAGGAATGCTAGCAAAGAGGAAAAGTCCAATGCAATGTTATTATCGCGTTGAAGAATATGTGCGCGCGCACAAACCAACGGGAACATTTTAATGTCACCGTTATCCTGTTGTACAGCACTTGCTTCGGAGCAAGCGATCATTGTTTGTCCTCTTGTATGCACAGCATAAAAAAAGAGAAAGAAATTAAAGTTCAGTGGCGTACACAAGTGAGTACCTCAGTGGCTGGGGTTGGCAATCAACCGATGGAGGACATGTATATAACGTATCAAAGTTGCTTCGTCAACGATGCTTTCTATAGAGGTCCGACTACAGTGATCGCGAAGAAAAGTCCGAGAGTGAGAGAGAGCAGCAGCTAATAGCTTTTCCACTAATGCCCAGTCGCCGCGAGCGTGACGTCCCCTCCCTCCCTTCTTCTTCTTCGTACTTCGCAGATATATAGGCTTTTTCACTTTTCAGTTTGCCTCATCCCTCAATCAAGTGAGCGAATCATCATCACCAGCAGCAGCAGTAGCAGCCGTGACGAGTTGCGATACGTGAGGCCACTAGAGCGATACCCTGTCTCTCTCTCTCTCTCTCATATACCTGTACCTGCTTACAATAGCACTGTGTAACGAACGTTGACTAGAAGCTACACCTAGCCCATAGCACTATCGAATAATATTCTCCCGCAGAGTGCTCTAGCACAATTCTCCGGTTCTCGCCGGTTCGAGAGGGGGAACGCGCAAGTGTACAATACGCAACACGCACCTATATATATATATATATATCTGTAGAGACGGCAATTCCCGCGCGCGTAGCCTCACCTGTTTTTTTCTCTCGTCTCCCAGGTCTCCG
Organism: Torymus tubicola; assembly: GCA_035583055.1. NCBI lineage: Eukaryota > Metazoa > Arthropoda > Insecta > Hymenoptera > Torymidae > Torymus > Torymus tubicola. The sequence goes on from JAWWEQ010000010.1 coordinate 6,227,430, forward strand.
TCGTCGTCGCCTCGGCGACGGCAGAAGGTTACAGCGTAGCCGTGCGCGCAGAAGCAGCTCGCTGGTGATGACGACGGTCCAGTGAGATGCAACGCGCGCACTGCGTGCTACATACGTTGCATCAGCGGGGAGCTCCGCGTCGTCTTTCTCGTTTCCCTCCCCTCGCACTCTTTACAAATCCTCTTGCTCCGCACAGTAGCGAGATACAGAGGTAGGTACGATATACATATATACACAATTCACGTTAACCCTACCTTATACCTACTCCTGTCCGCGCCTGTATCTTGTCCTCACTCCTCACCGAATGCGAATGTCATGTGTGCGATTGCTCGCTTTTTTTTTCTCTCTTACTCACGTCCTCACTTCAACTCCACAACTATATATATACATATATATCTCTCCCTCCACCTCCACGTTCGCTCTCTGTCTTCTTTCTCCGTGGTGGTGGGTGCGCTTCGTCTAGCTCACTCGCACTAGTTCAACTGCTCAAACTCAACTGCTGCGCCGCCGACGTAAAAGCCGCTATATCGCTATGGTCGCTGGGCTGGGCTGAGTGGGCTGGTTGCACTAACACGTACACGCACACACACATACACACACAACTTCGAACTCTGTCGGTTGCTCATATGCGCACACAAACGTATTATCATGTGCGGGCACTCGCTCGCTCGCTAGCGCCGAAAAACACTGTTACAGAGTTGCCGTCCGTTGTATTGGACTCCGTTTGCAGTTGGCTAGAGCCTAGAGCCAGGTATAGGACCGATAAGCATATATATGTGTATATATACACATACAAACACACGTAAACATATACATATGTATACGAATTCCCACGTATACTATAATAATACTGTAATGTAACAACTAACAACAGCGAGAGTGCGCGCGTATGTATATATAGGTGAAAACCGCAATGGGAAAATTTCTCACAAGATCGGACCTATTATATTGAAGCTTATACATCTATAAATATGTATATATAGTAATTAGTAGGTATACCAATATGTAATGCGACTGAATGAACTCTTGAACCGTCACAGTAGACGAGTGGACCCAATCAATCAGTTATACGGTTACTCGTATAGCAAACTCACGAACTGTAAATTTAAAAAGTTAAGGTTTTATAGTAACAAGTAAAACATAGAAAATCACCGCAACAACTTAAAATATTTTTACACTTTTTTATGGGCTCATTGACACACACGTGTAACGAAAACCACCAAGCATGGTCATATTAACTCTGAAATAGTTATTTTCGATACAAGTGTGCAAAGTGAGAAGGATATTTATATAAAAAAAGTAAAGAAACAGATTTTATTTATTTAGAAAATTTTATTATCAAAAGTTACATTGCAACGATTTATCTCCATATTATCTATCTGCAACAGGTACATAGTAAAATAAATAATAAGTTTAGTATAAAAAACTTTAGTTTACAACTTCTAAGAAAATAATTAGATAATTTTAATAAATAATAAAGTTTCTTTCAATATTAAATACCAAAAATTGTATGTATCAAATACATAAATGACAAGTTTAGGTCATCACAAAACAGAAATAAAAAAAAGTTCATGAGTTTTTTTAAACATTATTAGTAAATATGCGATTATCAAAAATAAATAAATATTAAAGTTTCTCTTAATATTAGTACCACAAATCATGTGATTTATCAAGTACGCTAACGGCAAGTTTAGATCATGACTAAATTGAAATAAAAAATAGTTCATGAATTTTTTAACATCATAAATATGCGATTATCAAAAATAAATAAATAATAAATTTTCTCTTAATAATAGCACCACAAATCATATGTATGAAGTACATAAATGACAAAGTTTAGTACATTTTTGTACGTTTTGGCACGTGTCAATTCGTTTCGGTATGTTTCCTAACATTTTGGTACGTTTCGGTATGTTTCGGTACATTTCGATATATTTCGGTACAAAAGTATTTGTATGTAGATAATATCAATATTAATGAAACTAGGGGATTTTGTACATATAAGTAATAAGTATCTTTCCGTACATTTTCGTACGCATATCTATGCCGCTGTATGTTACCTTACGTTTCTGCAGATCCACATACGATTCGGTACGATACCGTACGGTTTGGTATGTTTCTGTACAAAATGTCCGAATCTTAATTAAAAAGTATCAAAACGTACTGAATCGTACGCAAATGTACCAAAACGTACTCACACGCAAGGAAACATGCCGAAACATACGATAATTTTCGTTGGAGTATCGTTTATTTTTTCCAGCAGTGTGCCTAATTCCATCTCATAGGCCCTTTTTCTTGAAATATGGGCAATCTCCATCTCAAATATCCACTATTTCGCTAAAAAAGGATGTCTCTTCTATTGGCTCTTACATTGCAAATATTTAAGATACGAAAACGAAGAAAAAAATTATAAAAGTAGACAATAAAAGCTAAAATTTAAGCCTTAATTCGTTAAAAATATTGATTTTTTAGCAAGTTACAAACAATCGAAGATAGCGTACGAAAATGGTTAAAAATTTGTCTTGATTTTAGCCGATTAAATGAATCGTATTTTTCTAACTAACTTTAAAATGGTCAATCCCAAATAAAAATCCAAGTGAGTGCCTATTTTCACCCTCTTATCCCGCTATAGCCTTTGAAAGATCTTATGTTAAGTATCGTGCTTTGATCTACATAGCATAATATTATGCTACATATACCGATTTTTTAAATTCATCTTACAGAATTTAAGAAACGTTACTTATAATTGATATTCAATTAAAAACATTAAGGCCTCTACATCAGAAAACTTCGTCGGTATAAAGGAATGACGAGAATTTTTTTGAAATGGCAATTACAAGATAATTTTAAGTTCGGTGTAAGAAAATTTAATGAGTAATAAATAATAAATAATTACTCGATATTAATACTTTATGAAACAAGAAAGCAAATCGGTAGATTATTCCCGCAAGGGAAAGTAGTATTTTTGATCATACAGGGTAAAAAATAGCACAAGTACTGCAAGTGGCGTGACGATGACTATATTTTTTATTATTATTAATAATTTATAAGAATAATGGTAATACCAAGGACTCAGTTGATTTTTTGACTTCCTGCATTTCTGAAACACTTGATTTTTACAATTATTACGATGCCGGTACAGTAGAAATCTATAGCTTTATTTCACTTTTTTCAATTTTTTTCAGTGCAATTCTTACATTAAAAATATTTAAATAGTTTATTAAAATTTTCTACGTCGAATGGAAATTTAAATTTAAATTTAAGTTAATCTTGTATATATTTGTGTATAATAAGATAGAGAAAAATTAATATAGAATCACCAATGCAGAACCTAGTTATTAATTTTGAAAATAAATTATGAGTGAAAATAGAATTTATCTGAGAGATCCAATAACATATTGTATTGTAAATTAAAAATGATAATCATTATTTTAAATGTATTATTTGTACATTTTAGAGTTCAAATTATCAAATAAAGAAACAAACATTAACGGCATTATTGTTTTATGAACATACGGTTTATTGAGCACATATATTAACATTTTTCAAATTATCCTCACCCTTTGAATCGTACAACGATACTAATTTATTGATAGCAAAATTCTTCCTATTGTATATACGATTAGTGTACATAAATGTGATGGAAAATTACAGTTCACGTTTTCTTGTGAAAAAACTTTCTTCATTTTTCCAGGCACTAGATCTTTTAGTAAATGATAAAAGTGGGAGATTGTTATATACGATGAGATCGAAACTATTCGCGTGCATATTGAAATATTATTTTGTTATTTGCATCGAAGATATTATAGGTATATTATGAATTGATTTCTACAAAGTTGGAATTACATGTTATTTAAAACTTGTTGCCATTTGTTTTTGTTTTCTTTTGATTTAATGACAACAAGACTACATAGTATTATTCTCTAAAACTGAACTACAAAAAAGAGCACCAGCACTTTTACAATATAGAATCAGTTTCATTTTTGTCTAATAAAGGATTCATCGCCATACAAATATTTATACAATTGTCATATACTCATTAGTATACCCTAGTTACTATCATAGAAAAAATCGATAAATCTCAAAATTATTGTAAAAGTAATGGTTATATTTTTGTAGTCAGCAATACAAATTTGAAAGTTTTTAAAAGTAATAATTCATAAAAGACGTATGATCTTGAATTCGCAAATATTACAAACCTATTTTCTCATTTCGAGTTTCGACTATTTTTACATCCTAGGTTTACGTTCCCGTTATCTTGAAAAATTGATATAAACAACTGCATCAAATTGAATAATCAACTCAAGAAGTAAATATATTACACGTGGACGTATAAATTTGAAAATAAATTTCGAATGAATATATATTTTATTTATTTATGTTTATTCATATGGCCCTATTTGTACAAAACTGTTGGCCCCAATAACTCCTATGTACAATATAATTGGATTGTGTGAAGTATTATTATATAAAAAAGCAACTATTATTTTACAAAGACTTGTGGACAATATTTTTTTATATAATTCCATACTTAATTCAAAAATATTGTGTAGTTTCTACAAAAATAAGATTATACATGCGTATTTGCTTAAAATACCATTGCAAAAAAATGTAGTAGCTCATGATTATGAATATTTTAAATACGGACACGTAAAATGAGAAAGGAAATTTCGTTAAATATTTTTATGTACAAAGATCATTATACACGTAAATAAATATAAATTGTTACTTTATTACAAAATGTTACCATTTTTTTTTTTTTTAAATTAAACTGATATTTTTTATAAAATGAGCCTTAATTACTGTTGCCCCAGCGAAAGGATAAGTAGATTTATAAAAAATATAAAAAATAAATTGTCATTTAATTTAATCATTAATTACTAGATTGAAAAATAATGAAAACAGATTGAGTATGAATTTTGTAAGAAAAGAATGAAAAAAAGAAAAAATTTTGTTTTTTAATTTACAAGTATATTCTGTTTTATTACCAATTTTTTAATAAGTAGTTTTGCTATTAGTAACATAACTTTATTTTGAGAAACATAACGTATATTGTACATATTTTTGATCAAGATAAAAAAAACAAAACAAATTATAATAAATGATACACTTTCAATAATTGATAATTTAATAAATTCTTTGTCGTTATTCGGTTTGGAAAGTAGAATTTTGCGGTTGAGGTAGAGCTACTACAGCCTTTTGAAGCGTACAAAAACTGCACTCAAAACAGTAAAGAAACATTCTTAGTTGGTGTGATATTTTATTACATTATCTAAATATATATAAATTCATTTTATAAATCTATTCATGCTATCAAACAATGCACGTGCGGTATTAAAAATTGCAGAACATGCCGCGTGGGAGTTCCAGGATGGAAGAAGATTCATTAACTTGTATTATTACGTTTACATTTCATACGTTGAACATACTTTGAATAAAAAAAGATATGGTTTATCATTAGCGTTTAGACTGGTTTATACAATAGTGCATGCGATAAGTACACCGTCGCAATAAATAATTAAGTACTACAAAAATAATTAATTTCATTTTACCTGATGATCTAAATAAAAATAAAAAAAATTCCGCAAGGGTAAACCACATGGAAAAAATCAAAATAAATAATAATTTTTTATATACGAATTGATTATAAAAATACATCATGAGGAACTTCTATTTCTTGCGTTATTCAGAAAGTTTTTCAAAAGATTTTAGGTATAAAAAATTGATACTTTAATATTTTACTCCAAAAAATTCGTTTCACTGTTTTATCTTATTTTATTAATGATCCAATAATGTCAGTAATTTGTTAGAATTTTTAATTACTAATTATTAATTAGTAATTTAATTAAATAATATTAGGTATATTAGAATCCAATGGTAAAATCCATGTAAGAGAGTATAGTTTAAATAATAATTACAATTTTGATTATGTAAAAAAATTATTTTCGTCGATAAATACATTAGATTTCGCCGTAAACTTAATTCTATTAAAATTAGTACAAAAAATATTAAATTTATTAATTTTTTTTCATATTTTCATATATTTTTCGTCTCCAAGCTCTTTAAAGGGATATCATAATCTCTATAAAATTGCATACTTGTAAGCATTCTCATTTTTTCATTATTCTTTTTTAATTTTACACTTACGCAATAATTATTTTACTTCTTTCAGTGGATGTTTTGTAAAGGTAAAAAAAAATGTGAAACAAAAAATATCTAAAAACATGTTTTAAGACTTTTGACATAAGAATTCGTATGGTTTTTAAGTAAACAAAATTTTGGACCGATTTTCATCGGGCAAAGTTTATTTTTCTTTTGTTTTATGGCTATTACTATTTTTATGGTACTTATTTTAATATCTGATGAAAGAAATTATATTCCGTTATAGACGTATATACTTTCTGTACATAAATCTTGTATGCAGACCCTTTTTTATTCGAATTTTGAAATCACTATAAAGAAGACATGATAAAGATAATTTTGAAAAGTTGTGAATAAATTCAAGTTATAAATTACTCAATGCAAGAATTTCTAAAGCTTCGACATCCCCAACTGTACTTCAAAAAAGCTGAATAAAAGTGTGTTTAAGCTCCAAATACAGTTCCGATTTGTACGCACATATTTGTAGGATGGATCCGCTTCTTTTTTACAATAATTAAAATAATACTAAATAATATTACACATTAGTAAATTTATATGACTCATAACCCTGTAAAAGCACCAAATTGCGGAAACATAATGCTTTTTAACATTAAAAAAAAAGAATCGTAGTATTTGTCTAAAAATAATCAAAAATAAATGAATAAAAATCTAACTAAGTATGCTTTTAATCTTCGGTTTGATATTTATTGCCATGACTTTTGTTTATAAATGGAACACAGCAAAAGAATAGTAGGATGTTAAAAAGAGAATAGCCGACTGTATATTTCTCCACTCTCAATAATTTGAAAGTTGCAAAATTGTTAATAGTATAAAGTAATTCCTACTTTTTTATAAAGCATGTTTTTGTTTGGTTTGAATTGTGACCTCTTTATAGAAAAAGCTTTGAAACTAATAAATTTTATCTGGCCAAAAAATGTTTGAAAACATTTAAAAAAAAAAAATTTTTTTTTTTTTTTATTAACTCAGGTTCAAAATTTATTTGAATAGAATTTCAGCAAAATCTATTTGTTAGCTTCAAAGATATTTTTGTGAATTGTTTATAAAATATTAAAGATAAAATATTTACATATTTTTATACGTTTTTAAACGTGAGAGTATCTTATTATTATACTAGGCATTATACAATTTTTTATTTAATAATGGGTTTTCAAAAAGTTTTATTTGCCGATGTATATTAACAATTTTTTCAATCAAACAAATATATATTTAAATTATTTGATAAATATTGATAGGAATCATTTTCTGCATTAACAATTAGCGAAACAAAATTAAAATTAAACATAAAAAATCATCTAGAAATTGGCAGCAGATTGTTCATTTTCTTGTACGGTTATAAAGTATAAAAAGCTTTAATGATTGTAGTCTACCCTTAAATTCATTTGGTTAATAGAAAACATGAATCGTATGCACTATTACAGTCAGCCTAGTAAAAGCTATTCGATTTATCGAACGCAGAAAATGACGACAGCATATTATTAATATAGGACGCAATGGGGACTCTAGATTGTCTCAGTAACGATCTCCTATTTTTTTTACTGTATAAAAAAATAGATTTATGCATGAAAAATTCTACGACCATCTCTAATTATCTTGAAAAATCAAGTTATTCTCGGGTAACTTGATGGCGTTTGCTTATCTCACTTATCATTTATCTTGGTTTCTTGGCGGCATCCAATAAACGTTTTTTTTTTGCACTTTCACTTCAAGGATGTTTTTCGTTTCATATGAGAATAAAACTGAAAATGTCAAGGAACTATTTGCGGAATTAAGCAAGTGTAGCAGCTTCTAAAATATTTTACATTATCACGCTGAAATACAAAAATAATTGGTATCAATAAAGACACTGATAGCATGTTTTTTTGCCACTTGTCATTTTTCGTTCTTTGCTCTGTCTTTTATGGTGCATTTGCTCGAGCGAAAACGCCATGAGAACCGCTTTCATGAGCTTACAAAACTCATCTCTTTTAGCACAACTTTTCAATTAGTATTGGCACTTTCGCAGGTCCTAGAGCACATCATCAAAAACAACATTCCTTTCATGACTTTAAATTCTTTTTATAATGTAATAATTTTCATTCACTAAGATTTTTCAACTAAATTTTTTATAATAAATAAAGGTATTTAATTTTAGCGACGAAAGTAAAAATTTTCAAATCTTTCATCTACGTAAAAATGTTTTTAAAAATGCTTGAATATTTTTATTAAACACAAAATTATATTTTTCAGAACCTGTAACTTTAATAATCTATCATTATCACACGTAAGTTTGTTTCAGTCATTAGTAGCATTAAAGTAAAAATTACGAAAAAAGAAAGATTTGATTTATATTTGACATTACGAAACTTATTTGTTCCCAAACTGTCCTAGCATGAATTAGCTATGCAAGAACCCAATACTTTTTGATATAAACAAGAATGTTATTTATCCCTCATACTATAAAAATTTTTAATAAAAATCAGCCTTAGTATATGTACAGTTATTAATTGATCTAATATTTTGTTAAAAAAAAAAAATTAAAAACTTGACTCGAGTGAAAATGCGAGATCAAAGCTATGAAATATTTCCGTAACATGATTTAATTTTAAGTATCGATATTAAAATCCTACTTAATAATAAGCGATATCAAATGTACAATTAACTTTAAAATGCCAAGTAAATATTATATACCTAAAAAAACAGCACTTTTCAAAAACATAAATCACGCAACAATTATATCTTTTACAAAACTTTCATACTGTATAAAAAATTTGATTACACCATTCTCACAGTCATAACGAGCATCTAAACCATCTTGTTGAATGGTTATTCTTATCACTCGAATTATATTGCAGGCATACCTTTTGTAGAAAGACAAAAGTAAAATTTGCTTGCGGTTATGAAACAGTTTAAAGTTTAAGACAAAATAGCTATACTACGTCTGGGTCCACCTATGCACACATTGTCTAAACTAGACCACTTTTTAATACCATTTCGTAAAACTTCTGCCATGACTTTATCTTCATACACTCTAGACATTGCCTCTAGCTTCTGTGCTTTCTCTTTACTTAGAGGCTCGCTGGGGAATGTCAATTCATTCGCTTCGGCAAGCGTGCGTAGGTCAAAATAGTATTTGGCATATACACTCGAAGGAACATTAATATTAAATTGAAGCATTTCCAAAAATTGCCTCTCTAGTTCATTCCTAAAAGAAACCGAAAAAATTTGTTATTATTTATTTGAATTATATATAATACATATATATTAAAATTTAGAATATTTTCAATTGAAATAATATTAATCTGTCAACTTACATATCTTCTACTGTAATATCTTTCAATATTTGACAGTAATCAACATTCCATACAGCTTGATCATCCCAGACTTTTGAAGCTAAAAGAATTGCTCCTAAGACAATTCTTTTCCAATTTCCAGGTGTTATGTCTATTTCAGCATACGTAAGTAGGCGCTCTAAATAAACTAATGTTATAATGGCACATTCAGCTGTGAGTTGTGCAGCATTGAAAAGTGTTCTTACAAATTTATAAATCTGCTTGTGTTCTGGATTATGTTTGTCATAATCTTCAGAAACACCATCACGCTAAAAACATTAATTAATTGATATCAAAATTATTTTCCATATTTTTTACTAATACAAATATTTATATTACTCACAGTTAAAGGATGCAATTTTTCATCAAATATGTCAATATGTCTATTGGACGTTCTATTTTTAATATTATAATACACAGCTAGAGCTACACACTTGACAGTATTTTTTAAATTAGGCTGAGAAACTGTACTGTCGTCTAAGTATATCGTACTACAACTGCTGCTCTTTTTAAGAGGTCTTGTATCTGCTATTTGGTATTGACTTTTCTTCCTAACTAATCCATCTGTAAGCATAAATTATGGAATTTAAAGGAAAAAATTTAACTTTAATTGAAAAGGTATTTTGAAAATATAAATATAGTATATAATAATTAGTTGTAAAATGTTTTTTCCTTAAAAATTTAGTACTTACTTTCAATAGCTTGTTTAGAGCGTTCCATAAAAATAGTACCAGCACATGGATGCAAGGATGGATCAGAGTCCCAATCTTCAGGTTCTCTTTCACTTATATGTTGAAGATTATTTATACTGATTTCACCTTCTGCAAGGTGTTCTTCAAAACTTCTGGTATTACCATCACCTTGTAACTCTTTTCGTCCAAGCTGAGGACTGGAGTAAGCACAGCAACTGTTCTTATTACCCATCTTTCCTTTTCTGACTTACAGCAGTTACCTTTGGCAAACCTGTGTACTCCCAGAATCCTGAAAAATCTTTATAGTTGATAAGATTATCTCAAAACATTTTCACAATTAAAACTTATATTAGAATATTTTTTTATAAAATCATTCGATTATGGCAGTATTAATAAGGACTAAATTTATATATTTTAAAAAAACTTTGTGAATCATCACCATTTCATAATATTAAAAGTAAAGCCTCCAATACTAAAAATCTATCTATTATATCAAAAAATAATTTTATAACAATACTTAATTTTTTTATTCCTTATAATGTGAAAATTATTAATGATATTATTGAAGAAAATGAACAATTGTCTAGTTTGCAGTAATATTAAAAAATGTGATTAATTCATGATGAAGATAATCACCTGTAACTACTTTTCAATGTATACACTTTGTTCATTCAATTTAATGTAAACAATCTACAAAACGTATTCAGTGAACATTATAAACTTAATCAACCACTGATTCCTATCAAGCATGAGAGCTAGCAGCGCCAGTTTCTTATCTTTTTCAGCAGTCAGTGCCGACAGCTATCTCAAAACAAGCAACTTTTGTAGCAAACTACCAAATATCAAGAGCATCGCTCTCTCCAGAACCGACATCCTAATGCCAGAAACAAGGAGAAAAACCTCCAATCCAGAGGCGCTCTACCTCGTTTGCACGACGATACTTATTTATTATACATCGGTGACACTTTCTCGCTCCCATATAGCTTGGCCTCTAAAAACTTCAACCATTGCCTGAAATTCCTCAAAGCAGAGTAGGCTGCGTGGAAGCGAGAAAGCCGTAGAGAGGAAGAGAGAATAAAATGAAAATTAAAAGAAATAAAAATGCATATTATAGGAAAACTTACGGAGCTGACTCTGATCGTTTATCGGGCTGGCGTGGAATTAATACCCCGTCGATCAGCTGATGCAGCTGGTCGCGACTACGAGGACGACGTGTAGGACGAGGCACTTGAGAGCCTCCCTGCTGTCGCTCATGTTGTCGCTTGACTTCTATAGCTTTCGCTTCCCGGGGCCGCGGCACGATCCTCAGCGGCTTCTTACTCCTCTGCTGCCGCTACTGCTACTCGATGCAGCGCGCGTAACACACAAAGCCCACGCTATATTAGACACACGCATACACACATACACGGGCCGCTTCTTCTCCCTCTCTATCTCTTTCGGTCTTCGTGGGTGCGCACGAGCTTTCGCTCCTGTACTGCAGCTCACTTGGTTGAGGTGTCAGGGAGAAGGCTTGGTCCAGGCTTTCTCTCTGTGTGTGTCTCTCTCTCTCTTTTGGAGAGGAGACGCGCGGCAACGCCTTGAATCGTCCGGGCTCGCCGGCGACTACTACCGCTCCTCCGCGTTGCTGCTACTGCTGCTGCCTGCCTGTGCTCTATCTCTCTCTCCACTGTACTGGCCGCTGCTCTGCTCTGTATATACTTACATTACTTACGCTAGCTAGGCTAGCTCTGCGCGCCAGCCGCCTCCAGAGAACACACGCACGTATATATGTGTTGTCTCTGCGCACTCTGTACACGCATACTTACCCGTTCGCTAACTGTAAGCATGAAAGACAGAGACCGAGCGAGGGAAGCAGGAACGAGAGAGAGAGAGAGAGAGAGGGGACAGACAAATTCACTTTTCACCGATCGGCACACAGCATTGGTGCGTCTTTCTCTCCCTCTTTCTCTCTCTGTCTTTCGTGGGTAGAGCTAGGTAGGCGAATGTATAGCCAGTATATAGGTATAAGGTATAGCACACGATGGCAGTCGGTCGGTCATTCTGTACAGCACCCCGGTTCTCCCTTCCTCGCTTCCCTACTCCTTTTTTAGTATATATTTCGTCGTTGCTCCTTCTCCTGCAGCACATTCATGTTGTCGTCTTCTCTCTCTCTCTCTCTCTCTCACTCTCCTCTCACAGCGGAAGAAAAAAATTCTTTTCAGGACTCGTCACGGCCGTGTATATGTACGGGTATATATATGTATATGAGTACATGTGCACGCAGCTGGAATATATAGCACCGCTACCGATCCGGCACGTCAAACGTTCACTCACCGCGGATTTCCACATATAAAATATACGCGACGGGTGGTACACGCATACCTAGACATATTTGTAAAGGTCTAGACGCTACCTATACACGCACGTGCTATATATTACAAACTGCATCGTACAAGGGTTGAACAGTTATACACTTATATTATGTACCGATATATATATATATATATATATGTACATTACGTACATTATTATGAATGAATATGGGTGTGCTGTCTGTGGTGCGTGCGCGTATATAATATGCGCCAAGAAGGCACGCGCGCGCGCTTATTTCACGAGACGACAACGACGACGGCAGCAATGTCTCGTCGTATGTAATACTTATAATACCTACTTATGCAGACGAGCGCGCATCACAAGCGCAAGAGAGAAAGAGTCTCTGCGATGTTCTGCATCCGTGGGCATAGACGCGCGCGCGGGGGAAAATCGGAGCGCGTCGAGTGCGCTATATGTACAAGAGGGCGGGAGAGAGAGAGAGAGAGGGATATAGAGGCGCCTTTATGCATATATATACTTATAGCGCGTGCACTCTCTGTCTCCTCTTTTTTTCGTTGGCGCATCACCCTCGTTTCTTTATGTCGTACTTGAGCTATATATGCATACGCGGCACTTTATGTGTGTCTGCGCGCGGTGTCTTACTTATATCGGGAATACTGCTGCTTGCGCGGCGCCTCGCGTGCACGCACGCGAGGGCATGAGGGCTATCACCCGCAGTATATGCTTATATATGTATGCACTTATTCGCATGGCATTCCCTGAGCGAAAAAAATGTAGAAGAGTGAATTGATTTTGCCAAGCTATATACTTGCATCTGCTTTATTTTTTTTTTCTCTTTTTTCTTTTACATCGAGGATGTAATTATGTGGAGATGCTTGTGCAAGCGGATATTAGATCAGAGATTAGTCGGGTGAACGATGTATATGTGTGTTTTATATATGTGTTTAGAGTGTATAAGAATAATATAAGATGTTTTTTTTCTTTTTGTTCGATTGTCGACGCTTGAGAGAGCAAAGAGTATTTTTCAAGAATCCTTCGGAAGTTTTCCTTTGTATTTATGACTTTTTTATTTTAAATTCTGCCGCATCTCTTAATTATATAGCTACGGTACATAAAACGGTTTTTTGCACATTTAAAAACACATCGTTAAGTTATTCCAGTCTGAGAGGCGTTGACTCAGCTCTTCGCAATTAATAACTGCTCCGAATTATGAGGTTCGTCGAGTTTTATTCAATAAAATATTTCGCCACATTCAATACAATTACGTCGATGAATTTCCCTCCATTCATCAGATGAATAATGTTGAAAACTCACTTATAAGTGCTATATAAAATAACACAATGATATTTAATACTCGTTCGGAATTTAACCGAGCAGAACAAAAAGAGATCCGCATTGTTATAGTTTCGTTGAAACTCATACTGATGGACTTTTACCGTACGTACGCTGACGGCGGTCTATATACCAAAGAGTTAATAGCTACTTTTAGAAAAGCAGCTGAAAAGTCTTTGAAAGGCTCCTCGAGACTCGTTAAGGACTCTTTGAGAATTGTAATGCCGTCTGAGCGCGCGACCAATACAGCAGAGCAATAGGTATATACATATATATACCCACGCATATATTTTGACTTAGCAAGAGAAAATAAGTTTCGTAATGCAAAGTTACTGGATACTTTTACAAAGTAGGAATATATTTTATTTCTAGTTTTATAAATAATTTACTTGAGTATGAAAATTAAGTACAGCTCCGATTTTCAAATTGGAGCAAAACCGTTATTTTTTTATATAGTATACGTATATCGTTATAATCTCATTTCAGGATTTATATATTATATAATAATATAAAATTGTTCATGTAGTATAGTATCGCGAAGAATCATGATACATTTTTTAAAATAGCAAACGACAATTTTAGCTCAAGAAGATCTGTAATTTTAACGTTGTTTACGACATTTTTAAATTAACTAACAGATGATGTTTCACAACTGCAGTTTCCAATTTATAGACCAACACAATATCATTTGTGAAAATAGTTTTTGGACGATCGAATGAAGCCAATGTTGTTAAACAAATAATTTTGTATAATTTCAAATAAATATTTAATATTTATAGTTTCTTATGTTAATATTATTATTTATATATATGAATACTGTGTTCCAATTTAAAAATATTTATTAATAAACATCAAGAATCAGAATTATATTTTTATAGCACAATGTTTTCCTCTTATTGAACGCTTATTTTATACTTATCAAAGATATTTGTGACGTGATTGAGATAATAACTTTTATATATTGGACGTTCGCGTATAGCTTATAGACATTACGATTGATCAATGCAGGCAGAATGAATAAAAACTATCGAGCATTTTTATTTTTCTCATCGTCGCATAATGATTATCTGTATTTTTATGTAATTCTTCTTTTTCATTAATTCAGCGCTACCTGATTAAATTATGTCACTATACAATTAAACATAGTTTCGAGTGCTAATTGATACTTATATTTAAGTCGAAAATACCTAATACCAAACTTGAACCGAATATGATTTTATCTGTAGTTACTAGAGTTATCACAAATATATATCATAATTATCATCGTTATACTTATATATTTTAATTATCATTCTTTCTAAAATCTCGTCGTTATATTAATTTATATATAATTAGTTATCAATCTAGAAATTTTTATTATTTTTTTATGCTTCATAACAATATTAATACTTCATAAATATAAAAATAAATGTCGAGTTTTCTGATAAACGTAATATTAATTTCTCCGTTAACAAATATTTTTATTGGAACTGTAAATATGCTGCTCAATATTTCATTAATGCTGTTACAAAATAATAATCATAATTACGTAATTATTGATAGGATAATTTTAAGGAAACATTTTTTCACGATTAAATGCAGATTTTCTTCAGACTGTGTTTTTTGATACTAATATGAATACGTGATTAAAGGGGAAACATTTTTAAAATGCTAATGATAGTAGCAAGGAGAATATTAAAAAGAATAATTCGTGCGTGAGATTTCTCTAAGATTTCTCATTTAAGGTCAACTAGTACGCAAGTGGTCGTAGCATTATTTAGAATTAATCTAAATATTCATCGTTTGAAATTAAAATGCTATCTTTGCGCATATTTAACTCGTTCCTTCGTATCTTTAATGTAACAATTAACTTAGACAAAAAAAAAAGAATGACAAAATATTAGGAAAAATAAAATAAGGAAAAAGTCATTTTATTACGTATTGCATTTGTTATGACATCAAACGCCATGAAGCAAGGTGTTCCCTGTATTCATCATACAATTTACGCTTTTATAGATTTTTCATACACGTACACACGCCTACAATAGTTTTAGCGAATTTCGAATTTGGCGCCTCAAGGAATGCAAACCGCGCGAGCGGCAAGTTTGCATAACCGTTCAAAAGCTCGCGATTTCGTCTACCTACCCACGCACTCGATAGCGCCGCCGTCATCAATTATTCGTCAAAAAAATTAAGTCACCGCAGCTCAGCACGATCAGGAAGGAATTCAATATACAAGAAAAAAACAACTCACTACTACCGAGACAGCTGCGCGAAAACATTTTCCAGCGATTACGAAACTCAAAGGCCTTTTATTATCAGCTCGCATGTGTATATGTGTATATATAAATATATATACGTAAGTACGCTCGCAGGCAAAAACAGATAGAAGAAAAAATGTAGAGCAAAGAAAGAACGAGAGCGTAATCGCAGCTATAGCTAATTCTCAATGGCATAATGATCCACAATTGATGTTACTTTTCGTCGATTACGAAAAATTATGCCAAATCAATTTTCTCTTTTACTCCGATTTTCTCCCTCTCTCTCCCAAACTTTTCAGTACACACCTATGTATACACATATAAGTGCCGGCCTTGTCGGTCACGCAACCCGCGTGAATAGTATAATAGAGCAATATCGTGAGTTACGCGCGGGTACAAGTATATACTATACCTGAGTACTCATATACGCGTGTAATAGCGAAAAGGAGTCATCGCAACGTTGTGTTTATGCGCATGCGAAAGCGCGGACTGCAAGAGTGAGAGAGGCTAGTGGCAGTGTGTATATGCGCGCGCGGACAACAACGCACCGTCAAAATGTAAAATGGCGCTGGATGACTCGAGCGAAGTATCAAAGGTCGCCCGTTCCCGTGCTCTTTGCGGCAGCCACTGTCGCTGCTCCGCATCGTTGTCGTCGTCGTTTTATCGGCGGACCGCATAACACGCAGCTCTTTTCGCGACCGCGTGCGCGCCAACAGTGTGGTGAAGCAGCAGCAGGCGCGCACAACAACAGCAACAGCAGCAGCAGACAGCTCGCGCTGAAAGCTGTAAGAAAGAAGAGAGACAGAGAGAGAGCGCGCGAGCGAGCTCATAGCCACAAATGAGAAGGCGATCGTCGCTGCGCGCTAGTCGCATCAGCTGCTGCTTCGACCTCGACGCCGCCGCGGCCGCTGATATCTCATCCTCCTCGTTGCCGTCGCGAAACTGCAGCGTTACAGCAGCAGCGACGGCATCTCGACAACACGCGTGTCGTCGTCGGTGGACAGTCCTCGTCGTCAGGCCAGCAACACCGAGAAGACATGAATGTCCATGATGGAGGTATATACTATATATTATTATATGCTTTGATTGCTCGCGATATCTGCGCGTATAGATGTATATGTCGCCACCTCTCAATAAGCGCTCGCTGTTACGTCTTTGTTTATTTATAATACCTGTTTCTCGTGGCTTTTCTTTGTGCGCGAGCACGCGCGCCCTACACCTCCGCAGAATAAGAGGTGCGCGTGTATGTGTGTATGTGTGTACATGTTTGCACGATAGTTGAGCAATATGTGAAAGTTATATA
The DNA here is from genome assembly GCA_035583055.1 of Torymus tubicola. Lineage (NCBI taxonomy): Eukaryota > Metazoa > Arthropoda > Insecta > Hymenoptera > Torymidae > Torymus > Torymus tubicola. The sequence goes on from JAWWEQ010000010.1 coordinate 6,244,780, forward strand.
CTATATATGTGTACTGCGTAGTCTTATAGCGAGCCTTATCGGTGATAAGGTGTTGCGATCGAATGAGCGCGAACCTCACGCGCAACGCGTGCGTGCGTGCTTTAATAGACATTGATGAAGGTTCAATCAACTTGATGCTGTTGTGTTTGCTGCCTGCCAAACGTTGATTAACGTGCCGTCGTCGTGTTGGTTGTCGGCAGTTGCTTGTAAAATTACAGTCTTCGTATTATGCGTTTTTGCGACAACTAAAAAGACTTTCAAATTGCGAATTCTGAGTAGGATATAGTTATTGGTCTTTCTATATACCTAGTTGCACGCATGTGACAGCGGTATGATTGCGATCTAATGGAATTTAAATTCGTCGTCAAATTTAAATTGTACATAGTCATAGGTGTACAACCTGGGTGCCTTATTTAGAGGAAGCACTGAGTCACTATGAACAATCAAAATGATAACAATGAGAGAATTGAAAATTGTCATTCTTCAAATTAATTGCAAGCTTTGGCAGTCTGTGTCTTTTTCAATGTTTATTTTTCAGTAGAAATATATAAACAGCTTATTGTATATTGTAAAACAGCTTTTAAAATTCAAAGATAATATCTTAGAAAGTAATATTTTAAAGAGATCAAATATATTTTATAATGAATGAGAGAAGTAAAATGTAAAAAAAAAACAAACTTTAAATTGAATTTGTAAATCTAATTGCCATTATTAATTAGTATAAATTTTTATATGCTCTTTACTATATTATTTTCTATATAAGACAAATTGATTTCATAATTATTAAATTATTATTAATAATAAAGAATTTTTCATAAAACAATAATTTTATGAAATTTCTGTGCAATTGTAAACACAAACAGAAAACAATATAATAAGTGACTTATTATAAATGACTTAAATTTAGGTCAAACAATTCTATACTCTAACTCTTTGTGAGAATTCCTTATCAATATTCTATTATGTAATCTATATATCTATTCACAATATTTTGGAGCATGTGATGCCAATTCATGAACAGACATTGATTTGAATTCCTGTAGCTAGTATAAAAACATAAACAAGGTCACCTAAAACTGAAGTACTTTTTATTTTTATACAGGTTTTAGAGCTGATAAACAAATTTAACGACAGTCTTGGCTCCTATGCATTTTCAAGATGGATAGAACATTTGATAGTAGATTACCAGACATCAAAGACATTACTAGCAGTGTCTATTGGAGTTCTATTAACAATTTTGATTGTATCAGTGTACATCCTGCGAAAATGGAAAACCAAAGAACTCTTGCCACAGGTCAAAGAGTTTGTAGGTGTAGGCACGGGCAGGCCAAGATTCAGAAAACGAGACAAAGTTTTGTTCTATGGCAGGAAAATGCTAAGGAAGGTCAAGTCTATAAGTGGCCAAGTACACAGCACAGGACAAGGAAAAAAAAGAAGAGCTGTTATGCGTTTTGCTAGAAGACTTTTACAATTAAAAAAAGAAAATGCTCCACAACAATTAAAAGTATTGGAACCACCTGCAGAATATCTTGAAGAAGATGTTGGTCCTGGTGATAGAGTGCCACCAGATGCTCTTTATATTTTACAAAGTATAAGAGTATTTGGCCACTTTGATAAGCCAGTCTTTCTTAAGTTGTGCAAACACACTGAAATTATGAATTTACCTGCAGGAACTCCTTTGTTCAAAATTGGAGATCCTGATGAAAATGTTTTTATTGTTCAACAAGGTTTAGTTAATGTTTATATAACAGGTTCAGATGGATCTCAGATATCGCTTAAGTTAGTGAAAACTGGGGAATCCGTTACTAGTCTCCTAAGTTTTACTGATGTATTAACTGGACATGTAAGCACATATAAAACAGTAGCTGCACGAGCTGTGGAAGATTCTGTTGTTGTAAAATTGCCAATGAGCGCCTTTCAAGAAGTAAGTAACTTCCATTAATTTTTAATTTAATTTAAAAAATTTTGAATGTAATATCAAATTAGTACAATGATTAAAAGTGGTTAAATCAAATTTCAAATGTTATTATTTTTAAAGCTATTAAATATAATTATCAATCATGTACAATGTCTAAAAAACTAATAATTATGAATTATTTGTAGGTTTTTCAAGATCATCCCGATGCATTCGTTCGAGTCATCCAGGTCATTATGGTCAGATTGCAACGTGTAACATTTACAGCACTACATCAATACTTAGGTCTCTCCGCAGAATTAGTTAATCAAGGATCACATAAGAAAAAACATAGCTCAGTTTCAGGCTCACCTGTCAGGTCTAGAACGCGAGAAAATTTTGCTGTACCCCCAACAGAAAATGCAAATTCATATCCGGGTTCTTCTGACATACAACTTGAGGTTCCTCAAAAAGATAGTAATTCTAGTACTGCATCTCAACCAGTCCCTATAATCACGTCTCGCAAGTGAGTATGACATATTTTGATAAAACTTTCATACCTTAATAATATATTTTTTATATCGAATATAAACTTTTTATCTAGATCAAAAACAAGTCTAGAATGGAAGACACCGACTCCTGGTTCTCAATTAAGCCAGCATACTCCAGACATGGTGCCGGAATCCGATTCTCACTGGCCGAATTCCGCAACCTCGAATCAACCCTCATCTCAACCCTCATCACATCCCGGTGAAATGTCTGATGGTGGCGGTGGAGGTACGCATTCCGCCAGTGCGAGCCGCAAGCACTCGAAAAACGAAGGTGTTCAACAGCCACTCGACGAGGCACAAGTGGTTCAAATCGCCACCGAGGCATTTGTAAAGGAACTCGGCTTGGAAGATGACTCTCTTTTAAAAGAAGGCAAAGTCCAAATAAGGGAAGTGCCCGCGGGTACTTACTTGATGAAGGAGGAATCTCACAAGGTGCCTTTGCCTTAAAACTTTCAAATAAATTTCATAATATTCATTATTGCTAAAATATTTTTAAAGTAATAATTATAATTTACTAAGCTAAATTATAATCAGCAACTAACTAGTAAAACGAGTTTTTTTTTTAATATTTGAAAAGAAAGCCGGTATTTAAACGAAAATGTAGTTGTAATAAATAAACTGCATAGAATAACATATTTTAAATTAAAAAATTAATTAATGCAACAATATATGAAGAATTCAGTTTCTTTGTTATTATAAAATAGTAACTACTTTTGCGAGTTGAGTAAAAAATTATAAGTCAATGTTACTATTTAATTAATTTTTAATTAATATTCTTATTTCAGGACGTTGCACTGGTTTACGTTGTGTCAGGATCATTGATTATAAGTCAACGTGTCTCAGAAGGACGTGACGCTGGTGAAGATGTACATATGTTTAGCGCTCATCAGGGCGAAATTGTAGGTGGATTAGCTGTGTTGACAGGCGAACCATCGTTTTATACAATTAGAGCAAAACATTCGAGTCGGATAGCTTTACTTAGTAAATCCACATTTTTCTCTATTATGCGAGAGAAACCTACCGTAGTGTTACACGTTGCAAAGACTGTTGTAAAGCGATTAAGTCCATTTGTCAGACAGGTAATTATTTATTTTCTACAGAGTTAAAATAAGAATTTGAATTTGGACATATTATATGAATTTTTTCTTTCTTTAAAAATGAATATTTTCTTAATTTTATAATTTGAAATTTTCGGTTACTAGCTTAGCTACAGATTGAAATTAAATAATGATCATATAGATATCATTCATATACTTAAAAAAACTAATTAAATACTTATAGGTTGATTTTGCACTCGACTGGTTATTTTTGGAAAGTGGAAGAGCTGTTTATCGGCAGGGCGATGAATCTGACTCCACGTTTATTGTTTTGAGTGGACGTTTGAGGTCGGTAATCACGTATGAAAATGGAAAGAAGGAATTAGTTGCCGAATACGGTAAAGGAGATTTAGTCGGAATAGTCGAAATGGTTACGCAAACGCCAAGATCAACTACAGTTATGGCAGTTCGCGACTCAGAACTGGCAAAGCTTCCTGAGGGTCTTTTTAATGTCATCAAACTTAGGTACCCAATTGTTGTGACAAGACTGATTAATTTACTCGGCCATCGCTTGCTTGGTACGTGGAAGCAAGCGGGCCCAAAAAATGGGACTCGTGAGGGAAGGTAGGCATAGATTGAATTTAAATTTATTTAAGGGTTCATAACACTTTATCACTTTCAAAAAATCGATATTTTTTTAATGAATATCAAAAGGAAAACATAAAAAATGCTGTGTAAAAATTTCAAAACGATCTGATCACTGCAAGTGTGTGTTTTATCGATTTTAGTTTGGCGCACTCTACGGCGTGCGGGTCGTGGCTTCAAACTTTAAACGCGTTTTTCCCAAAACTACTTTTTTCTGGTTGACGTGCACGATTTCTTAAAAAGTATCCAACCGATCACTACCAAATTTTTACCACGTCTTCGTCACATGTATGGCTATCACCGGAACTAGGATTGCGTTAAAATTTCAATTCTAACTATATTTATCAACCGAAAAAAGAAACAAAAAAACACGATTTTTCGAAACGATTTGTTTGAACAGCCGGCATTTTGTTATTTTTGTATGAAACTCAATTATCCTAGTTCCGGCGATATTCACAGTCCTACTGAATCTAAATTTTTTGAATATTGTATTTCTGATGATTTCTCGCTTCAAAATCATGCACGCCATCAACATCCGTTTTTTAAAGACACTCAACGGTTGTTACAGTTATACATAAATAAACAATGTAAAATAAAAAAAAAATTGTTTCCTTTACCCTAAGGGTGCCTTTATTAAACTCAAAAAGATTCAAATCAATATCTATTATAGAAACTATAAAAAAAAATTCATAAATATAGCTTAAATTTTAAGCGTGTAAAGTGGTATGAACCCTTAACTACATTCATTGTCTATAAACTGTAAATCTTTATTTTTCATTTTTTTTAATCATAGGCGAACAGCAGTTGACTCTCGGCCATCGCAGGTCAATTTTTCAACAGTCGCAATTGTTCCAGTCTCAGATGACGTTCCACTAACGGCATTTACTTATGAACTTTACCATTCTTTGTGTGCCATTGGTCCTTGCTTACGCCTAACTTCCGATGTTGTGAAAAAAGTACGTTTAATTACTTTATTAAGGAAATTAAGAATCAGTGCAATTTTAAATTCACTGAAATTATATAATAATTAATATATAATTTGCACTCATTTCTCAACTAGACCTTGGGTGGTTCTATCATGGAGCCAATGAACGAATACCGTCTTACATCGTGGCTTGCCCAACAAGAAGACCAACATCGTATCTCACTCTATCAATGTGACTCAAGTTACTCTCTATGGACGCAACGATGTGTTCGACAAGCCGATTGTATACTCATCATAGGTTTAGGTGACCGTCCACCTTCGATCGGTAGGACGGAACGCGAAGTCGAGCGCTTGGCCATGCGCACGCAAAAGGAATTAGTATTGCTGCACAAAGAGCAAAGTGGACTGCGACCCACCAATACCGTTCAATGGTTAAATATGAGGTCATGGGTATCTAGTCATCATCATATTCAGTGTCCGAAACGTATGTTTACAAGAAAGTCACAATATCGCATTGTAAGTATGATATCAATTGATAATTCTTGTTTTAAGTAACATGCAATCGTTGTTTCCTACTATCATTGTTTTTCAATCTATATCAATCAAAGACCACAATTAAATCAAGATTAAGTGGATTAATTATAATAAATTAATGTACAAAATATTTATTTTAAAAGTTATTTTCACCGAAAGATTAATGACTAGCTAATATTAAATTATCGCATGTAAAATACTTTAATAGAAATCTTACTATTTTTCAGAATGAACTATATTCAAAAGTACTTATGTCGGAGCCAAATGTGCACAGCGACTTCAGCAGGTTAGCACGTTGGCTAACGGGCACCTCAGTCGGACTCGTCCTCGGTGGAGGTGGAGCAAGGGGTGCTGCTCACGTGGGTATGCTTAAAGCCATTACTGAAGCAGGTATCCCAATCGACATGGTCGGCGGTGTCAGTATAGGAGCCTTCATGGGCGCGCTCTGGTGCATGGAGAAAAATATTACCACCACTACACAGAAAGCTCGCGAGTGGTCTAAGGTAATATTTTTTTAAATAAATTTTTGAATTCTGAATGATTAATTTTAACCTATTTTCTAAAACAATTTCAACTGATAATAATCTGATTGAAATAGGTAATATATTGCATATAATTGACAAATGGTAAATAATAATAATAATCGTATTACGAAAAACTCCGACTTTTTTTTAGTTATCGAAATTCCTATTTGATTTTTAGGTGAAAGTTGTAGAATAATAAAATTTCAGTTATTCTCCAATAGCACTGCAAACAATGATTTGTCATCATTTAATAAAATTATTTTATTCAAACTAATCATTTTCCTGTTGTCCAATTAGTCGATGAATACTTATTGTTATTTTGTAAATACGTTAATATAACATAACAATATGTATACTGAAATATAACGTTGTTTACTACAGAAAATGACACAATGGTGGAGGCAAATACTGGATCTTACGTATCCAATGACTTCGATGTTTTCCGGCAAAGATTTCAATAAAACGATCCATGGCACTTTTGGCGACGTGTATATCGAAGACTTGTGGCTTCCTTATTTTACGATAACCACTGACATTACTGCTTCTTGTATGCGCACGCACACACACGGTCTGTACGCAAGTCGTTTAATTGTCATTGCTTTGATTTACATACATCAAAGACACTTTACATTCAAAAGAGACAAAATAAATTTAATTTTTTTTAGCAAAGATGCAGTAAACTACATTTTACCAACTCTTTGCCTTTTTTTTCTCTGGAAAAAATTTAATAGACACCCACGTTTTTTATTACATATTTTTAACTATTATACGTTTTTCATTAATTTTAGTTTCGCACTAATCTGTAGATGCAATCTTTTTTATAAACATAGACTGCTTTAATAGCGGGAGTGAGCTGTGTGAACAAAACCAAAGTTATTGACGTACTCTCCGTTTTGTGTTCTGGTTCAGTCTCACGTAGTGAGGAAGCAGAATAAAATTTTTGTCGGTTTTTGTTCATTATCTCAAATCCAGAAGTTTTAATAGTAGTACAACCTTCCTGCTCTCTTTCGAAGCTCTATATGCTGAAAAAGGGGCAAAAAGTTTTGTGTAATAGAGTATATCTGTGAAGCATCTCTTGAGGCATATGTCGCTGATTAGTGCGGCAGGAAGGGCATCGTGGGTTTAAATGTCAAGTCGTCGTATTTATTCAAAGCAGAACAATGTATACATAGACAAACAAAAGATAATCGAGAAGCCATGAAGTGTTTCCTAATGTTAATGTCGACGTGTTTAGGATCGCTTTGGCGGTACATACGTGGCTCGATGTCGTTGTCCGGTTATATGCCTCCCATGTGCGACCCAACCGATGGCCACCTTCTCCTCGACGGCGGGTACGTCAATAACCTCCCAGGTAATTTGACTTGTACAACACACTGAAAGCCTGACGCTTTTATTTATTTGTTATATTTTCATATATTAGTATAATTGTTGCTTATGTTGTTGTTGTCCAAATACCAGTTGCATTGCACTAAGAAACTAACTGTTACTTTTCATGTAAATTCCTCATCAATCCATTATGTTTCCAATTTGTTGGATTCTGATTAGAAAATATTTTTTTATTAGCTATGATAAGTAAAAGTCTATTTATAATAAGCAAAGTCAAAGAAAGTAAAACAATGTACAAAACATATTGCCACTTTTATTATCAAGACTGTTCAAATGTAGGCTTGGGAAATTATACAGTAATTATGTAAATAAATGTTAAATAATTTATACAAACAATTGAACAGTCTTATAAAAATGCACTAATGGCTAGAAGTATATTTCCAATATAATTGACTTCCGTATTTAATTTGATGTAAATTTTTATTTATGCATTGCTAACGTAGTTTTTTCACAATAAATATTTCAAACGTAGAATTTAATATCGAAAATACATTTGATTGTAGTTAAAAATGATACAAAATTATCGCTAGAAAAGTACGTACTTCCTGCCTTTGAGTGTAGAATAAAAAAATTCAAGCTCGCTCCCGTTGATAAAAAGATGCACTGTTCATATATAAACGATTCAGTTTACCTGAATCAGGTTTACTTTGGAAGTACGTTCGAGCCAGCATGACCTTTGCCGGTGTCTTCCCACCGGTTTGTGATCCTATTGACGGGCATCTTTTAGTCGACGGGTGCTACGTAAATAATGTCCCAGGTATGCGTTATTCGCGATTTTTTGTTTACTTTTTGCGGACTAAACTGAAATTTTCTCGCGAAATTGTCATTTTCATTAAGTAAATCATATATTTTTTACAATCAATTGACGCTCTTATTCCTAAAAAGTAAATATATTTGTTTTAATTTTCATTTGCCAAATTTCTTTTCATAATATTCATATTATCGCAACAGAATTATTATGAACTAACGAGCTAACTCAGCTATTGAATGGCAACGCATTTTTTCTCTTACTTTGCTGTGATTCTTCTTAATCTTTCAAAAACTTTTTTCAATTCTTTATACACCATATAGAAATATTAATTAATTTTTAAGTATAAGTATATAAATGTACTATAAATATGAATTTGCATTTTGAATGTTTAAATTTATGCATCTTTTGGAATGTCGATATTTATTAAATACGTATCCTGTTGACATTATTTCTATCATAAAATAATATGTCAAATTTATTTTTAATTATATTAAATTGATTTAATCAGACGGTTGTCGGTAAAGGGGTTAAATGGTGATAGTTTTAATTTATTAACACAAAAAATGATATTTTAATGAATTGGTTTAAGAAAATATATCATTATTATTATTATTATTATTATTGTTATTACTTGATCAATGGGTAAAAGTATAATTACATGGTTTTAACAGATTTTTAAATTTTGAAATGTGTTTCTATCGTTGCCTTAAATCCATTTGTTACTAATATTACTCTAATATTAATAATCATAATCTTATAAATATTTGGTACATCTGCTGGAAATACGTTTCATATTTTTTATTTTAACGTACGTCGTAAAAATGACCAGGTTTTATCTACCTGCCTAAATTATTATACTACTTTCTGATTCACACTCTCAAGATTATAAAACAATAATTTGGTAAACTTACAAAATATCTAATAAAACAATTATGTTGTAAAATTGTTTGAATTTCAAATTTTTACGATCTCTATGCAAAAAATAATTATTGGAATATTATTTTAAGATGCTTAATTTACCGAAAAAAAATTTTTTGACATAGATCGGAAAATCCAAAATTTGATTAACTTCTCTACATAGTGACTACTGTAATTTTAACTTAAAAAACATACATTTTAGCATTGTCGTACTATTCTTTTAAAACATTTAAAGTTGAACGTCAAATTCAGAAATCCTGAACTTCAATTTGAAAATAAAATAAAATTTGGGCCAACTTGAAACGCCTTCAAATAAAAAGTAATAATATTTAGTTAGTTTCTATTCAAATAGATGTGATTCATTATATTGTGGTTAAATTTGTGCAAGTCATTTTAAATTTTGAGTATATTTTCTAAAAATGAGAAATTTCGTCGACTACTTATTATTAAAAAAAAAATTTACGATCGTAACTTCATGTTTTTAATAATACACAACTCCTTTATGAAAATTCGTTTCAAATCCATTCCCGCTTCGACGCTCCCTTTTTAAGAATAAGCTCGTCTTGATTAATTGAATCACGATGTATACGCACAATCTTTCCATTCATATAAATAGTTAATGCGTAAAATTTCAGAGTAGTCTGTTCCTTTATACGGATTTTTCACTCTCACGTAGTTAGTTAGACTACAAAGCTATTACGGCGGCCGCATTATTAATCCATGAGCCCGTCGATTCACACTTTGTCGTTTTTGTTTTGTCCCACCTTGCTATGAAGCTGACGAGATGCTGAGGCAAGGTGCACACCACATCATAGCCATTGACGTTGGGTCGCAGGACGACACTGACCTCACCAATTACGGGGACTCGCTCTCCGGTTGGTGGCTCCTCTGGAAGCGCTGGAACCCCTTCGCCACGCCCGTCAAGGTACCCAATTTGCCGGACATACAGTCCAGGCTGGCCTATGTGAGTTGCGTAAGGCAGCTTGAAGAGGTCAAAAACTCGGACTACTGCGAGTACATTCGGCCTCCGATCGATAAGTACAAGACCCTGCAGTTCGCTAATTTCGACGAGATCAAAGACGTCGGATATAATCACGGTAAGAGATGAATGTGTCATAATTCTTACTAGTATTAACGGGGTACGCACTGAGAGAAATAGAATTGTCTGTCCGGTTAAAGTTGCATTAGTAGCTAAGAAAAATTCTACATTTACTTTGGCGCTCATGCAAAACCTGCCAGAGTTTTCTCTCAATAGGAGGTCACGAACTCCGGATCACGGATTTTGCTCAAATTTTGAATTAGATGCTAAAATATGAAGAATGCTAGAATATTAGACCCTAACGCTTTGATAAACTTGAGCTATCGACAGGTTTAGCTGTATTTGAAAGAAATACTGAAAAAATGCTCCGTTTTATTTGTTTATTGGATAAGCTAGAAAATCCTTATATATCATTGTAAAAAAGAAAATAAAACTAGAGATTACAAGTTTTACGTTGCTTTCTTCAGAATTAAAAAATATTAAACATATCAAAAGTTATGAAAGTTTAAAGTTACGCAACAAAAATTGATAAATTGACAGTCTTTAACTTTATACGTATTGTGATGAATTTGCATTGCTTAACTTTAAACTTTCATAACTTTTGATATATTTAATATTTTTTAATTCTGAAGAAAGCAACGTAAAACTTGTAATCTCTAGTTTTATTTTCTTTTTTACAATTATATATAACGATTTTCTAGCTTAACCATAAAAAACAAAACAGAACATTTTTCCAGTATTTCTTTCAAATACAGCTAAACCTGTCGATAACTCAAGTTTATCAAAGCGTTAGGGTCTAATATTTTAGCATTCTTCACATTTTAGCATCTAAAAACATACCTCAAAGTTTGAGCAAAATCCGTGATCCGGAGTCCGTGACCTCTCCTAGTCAGTGCGGGAGCAATTAAATTAGCTTTTTAAAGGTACTTGCAATTAATTGGTCTATTTTGATATAATAATTTGAAACATAACTAAAAATGTTCATGTAAAGCGTGAAAAATTCTAAAATTTTGCATAAACTTTATCATTTTCATTTACAAAATTGAGTTTTTTATCCTATTAATAGAATAAAAAACGTTCGTTTCAAAGGAGTTTTCTTCAATTAGCTTTAATAAGAATAAATATTTTTTAACGAATTTTCTAATAATATTGAGTATACCATCAATAATTCATATATGCACGCTAAAAGTATTTTCTTAGTGTATTACTTAAGAGATAATGTGTATTTTCCATTATTATCGTACTAATGCATGCAAGTAACACATGATACATATATCAAGAAATCAGTAAATTTTTTACAATTCGACATTACCATAAACAAGAAGTATAACTTTTTTATTTTGAAATTTACAGAATAGGGAGTTTATATATTCTAATAAAATAATAAAACTTAAATGAAAAATTTGAACACTCATTTCATAATAAACTGATTGATTTGTAGGAAAAAGCTACTTCGAAGGACAATCAAAAGAAGGAATCTTGCCCAGATTCCACGCGGATCGAGAAACTGCTAAGGCCTTGCGAGCCAAACATCAGGCGGCGAATCAGCAGCAGCCGCCATCGTCCTACACCTTTACCGACCTCGCGCAAATGGTTTGTAAAGTCTCTCGCGGCAACCGCTACGCAGATTCAGAATCCGACTCGGAAGAGGAAGAGTATGAGGCTGACCTAGAAGAGGATGCACAGGAAGTCGGATATGCTTCTGAACCCACGGCTGGAATTTTAGATCAGGTAAATTTAAATTTTCTTTTATAGACAAATCTATGACAATTCTTAAGTTTTTCATCATTGCGAAGTAAAAACTATCTTATTTCATATTTGGTTCATTTTCATATCTAAAGATAACTACAACTATATTGTGTGTAAACATTTACATTTTAAATAGAAAGCTTATACACGTTGCTAATGAATTCTTTTGATACGCAGAGTCCGGACGATAGCCGATTACGAAGAAGAGCTGGAGTTTCTTTGAGTCTGTCTGACACTGAAGCAGACGCTGAAATTGATTACCATAGAGGTGGAAGAAGTACTCCACACCAAAAATTTTTCAAATATGGAGATTCCCATCATGAGATGTGACGTTTAAATATTAGAATTTTTTAAATATAAGAATAAAAAGTTATCTTTATTATTTAAATGAAAGCATGTATTGTACTTTATTACCCTCTATTCATTTTTTTTAAGTTTTGTAAAAGCAATAGAGGTAAAAATAGTAAAATTTATTTAGTTTATAAAATCAAATTACAGATACGATGTAATGTTAGAAATTAAATAATTATTTATTTTTTAACTGAAATGAGACATTATAATTGTGAAAAAATACCAAACATTTTATTGGTGGATGACAATTGGATTTTGATTACAAAATATTAACACGAGATTTAAGTATTTTGTTTAACAATGTACTCAAAGGAGTCTCTTATAATAACTTTTTTAATACAATAAGTACTGAGCTTACTTATAAACGATTAACAAAGTGAATACATAATAAATGGTATCATCAAGTAAAAAAATGCACTACTATGCATATAAACAGTGATTATCGTAAAGATAAAGATCTATAAAAATCTTAAGTTTTCGTTTCTTCAGAGAAACCTTTTTTGTACAACAACTCTTATGTGAATAATCAACTGCCATAAATAGATCAAGTATAGAAGTACCATCATCTGCATATTTTAATTTCTACGAATTATCTATTATTTTCTATCTATCTTAATTTTTTATTTACACAATAATTATCATAAAATTTACGATCGAGCAATGGAATATTTCGACTTCGAGACGGCCCTCCCAAATACTGACACTTGTACCTTAAATTATTTATGGACATGTGCAAATAACTATCGTCAGAAATTCGTAGACATAGTCAGTTCAGGATCGATAATAGATAACACTGCTCCCACTAAATGTAATGATCCAGTAACCAATACCTGTGGCTTATTATTTTCATTTGTACTATTCGTCTCGTTTTCCATTTTAATCTGAAGCAAAACTTCATAAACATTATTGCCTAATACTGAATTTTTGCCCCACACTTCAACATGTTTCTGGCACTTTTCCATTTGCTTGGATATCGGGAAATTGAAATTCTCTTGATCTACTGTTGTAACTATGCCAGCCACGTTCGGAACAAAGAAGGCTTTGTTGAATCCTAGCTCTTTAAGAGGTGCTAACAACTTTGCTGAGTCTCGATCTCCGGTGGCGTTGAAGATAAGATACCTATTTCTGTCTTTCCTAAACAGTAAAAATAAAATCATTCTTAAATATTTAAAATTCTTTTCATAGTAAAACAATTACAAAACAATAAATTTATCAAGTCCCTTGCTTGAATACATAAGCAAACACCAACTGACCGTGTAGTTTTGAGTAAGCTCCGGAACCACGATACACAGCAAGCTATGCTCTCGTCCGTGTGCGCGCCGTCGATGTAAAAATCAATCGTTTTTCCCAATAATATCTGCGTTCGACCAGGCCACTTGCACGATTCCAGTGCCGAGGCAACTTTGCCGAAATCTAGGCTTGTCCTTTTCTGCAGCAGGCGTTGTTCGTTATCCTCCTCGATGATATACTTGCCGTAACCATCTACATCAATCCTATTTTCGGTGCTCTCGAGAACGCTGCTGGATCGCCTGCCGGTACGGCTATGCTGTGCTATCCACGTCGCCGCCAGTTGGATGGCCAGCGAGGCGTTCTTCTTCTGCACGCTACTCCTGATACCTATAGGACATTTTTTTGATTTAGGCCCACTCTCCGCTGCGGAGAGGAGAGTGCCTTCGATTAGTTTGTAGTTCGAAAAAATAACCTATTCGACCCAGAATTAGATGTTATCCATAGCTTTTTTTATCGTTCCGCATGCTTTAATGATGGTCCGTATGAGAGTTTTTTCTTAAGCTCTCGTGATGAGACAGATGGTGAAAAAGCAAATGTATGATAATGTTGATAACTTCATGGTTTTTTATAAAACTGATAAATGTTGTGATGTTTTATGGAAAGTTATATATGTATGATGTTTGGTTTTATATTCCTGCGGATGAAAAAAATTAATAGTAGTTGTAAACAAAACTTGCAGTACTATTAACAAAGTTTGAAAAAAAATAATGAATTAATGTTTCTTTTGCGGTTTTTTAATATCTGTAATAAAGACCCATGTCGAGTAATTATAAACCAGTAGATGGGCAATTATCAGAAGATGAGTCGATATAAATAATTACCAATTTTTCAAAACTATACACTTCATTTTGAGATAAAGAAAAATGTTAATTTAGAGAATGCAATGTTTCTAACAGTTTTATTAGTAAACCGTTCATCTACTGATTTTGAGAGTAACAAACTCTATATGGTAAAAATCTTTGATCATCGGTGAATGGACATACAATGATATGACCCAATACTTACATATATACGTAGCGTCATGTGCTCTGTGAGAATATCCAATAATTCAGGCAAAAATAAGCTTAAAATCCATCAAGCAAACCCAAAATATACGAAAATAAGTGAACTAAAAAATGCTTTACCTAGAATAGGCACGGTTTTTTTCCAGGGATACGATTCGAGACTGGGTGTCACAGTAAGTGGGCAATTTTTTTCGATGGCCCGATTCTGCAGCACAGACATCGCATCGTTCGGCTGGTTTACAGTGAACGCTGGTACACCAGGTCGGAAGATTCCCGATTTCTGAAAGGCTATGGATTCGAGGGTATTGCCCAGAAGTGACGTGTGATCCAGACCAAGACTGGAGATGCCTGCACACACGGTGCCATTGACGATGTTCGTGCAGTCGTATTCGCCGCCTATACCCACCTACAATTCGAAACGATTGGTACAGGGTTATTATTAGAAATTGAGTAGTGAAAATTAAAGAAGTAATATAACTATCAATCTGGCTATCCAATGTCTTTTACTATTGCTATGTTAAGTACTAGTAAAAAAAATGTTATTAAAGAAACTAATTACATTTGCAAAGTAATATTGTGAAAAAGCTTGAGAATATTTCTGACGCAGGTGTGAATTATTCATGAAACGCATTCAAAACAATTTTTCGAAAACATGATAATTTGTAAACTGTAATAGAAGACATCTTTCTATTATATACGCCATACGGCTTTTTAGTTAACGAAAATCTATATAGTTATCCGAAGAACACGTTATTAGAAAACTTTATTCACTTCACAAATCTACAAAGTTTTTTGACCCCATCCTCCAAAAATAAAAACCGCATCACTCGCCTCGAGAATAGCCACGTCGATGTTGGCTTTGAGAAAGACGTGGAACATGAGTATTGTGAGAAACTTGAAGTACTGTGGCAGATCCGTCTCATACTCTCGACGCTGATGGAGCATGTTGTATACGTGCCAAAAACTACGCGCGAATTCCATCTCATTGATGGGCCTGCCATTGATGCGAAAGCGCTCGCGTACGGATATGAGATGGGGCGAACTAAAGAATCCTGTGCTGAAACCATGCTCGCGTAGGATGGCTTCAGTGAAAGCGCACGTCGAACCTTTGCCCTTGGTACCAGCTACGTGGATCACGGGCAGGCTGTCGATTTGTTCCAAGCTAAGACCCGAACTGCAAAAATAGAAGATTAGATGAAAAATTATATAGGTATTCTTGGCAAAAGCAGAAGGATTTGGTTGTGTTTTAGAAATTCAGGTATGGCTTAGTATATGCGTCAATAACTGCATGCGAAGATCCGTAATTAATATGATGTAAATTGCACTATCATCTAATACCGATACCACAACACATTTGCGCATTATCGCGATTTTTTATGCTAATCAGCCAACTTAATCAGCAGATTGTACCGGTTTTCAACTGTCAACAATTATACTGCGCATATTTGGAATAATTATATTTTTCTCAATTAGCACCTCTACAAATAAAAATCAGGAAAATGCATTTACTAAAGGTATAATTATACATATACTATTTATTTATTCACGAATGAAATTTTAAGTATGATAAAAATCGATACACAACCTTGACCTATATTAGATAGGGAATTACCTATTATTAAATTTTCATACAAGCGATTATATAACCAATGGAAAATATCTAAAGTGTCGCCGAGGTCTCAGAAAACAATTTAAATATATGTTCTATTATACGCGATCATCTATTAAATTCTAATTACGTACTTATTAAAAGATAAGGCTTTATAATTGATGATTCATTTCATCTTCTAATTATATAGCAACGAAAATCTTATTAAAAGTATACAAAAAATGATAACGATATACAAGTATATAGCTTGATTAAATTGAATTCTTCTAATTTTTGTGTAAACTATCTTAATTTAACATACACTGGAGTAACTTACCGAAGTAAATACTTCTTTGTATCTTGCAAAGCTGTACTCCTTTCGACGGGCATCTGTTTTGCTGCATTTATATATGCAGCGTTACTTTGTAAACTATTTAAAGTCCTCACTGCCTCCTATTATAAAAAATAATTGTTTATTTTTTTAAGAATCTACATCACCTTTTACGTTTCAATATTTTTTTATAACTATTATTTTGGAGTATTTGTATCTTTAAAAGAAAATTATTTTTTTTTAACACAATCTACCAACGAAAATATGATTTATTTAAAAAATATGAATTATTTTAAAATAAAATTTAATATTATTTTATGATTGTAATATCAGTATTTGTGTTGTACAAAATACCATGTTTCTCCTCACTTCGACATTGGTTTCATACGAACATTCAAACTATAATTTCTGCGAACTACTGAAGAAGAGTTAGTTGTACTTTTTCGGAAAGACTTTAAATATTATCACCTAATATGGTGAAATAACACGCAATATTTCATTCTGATAAAAAGCTAAGATGAGAAAAAATTCGTAACATAGTCATGTAAAAAATTTATTCATATTAAATATTTAAATAAATCATGTACTTCTATTTTACGATAAAATAAAGTGAAAAAGTTTTGACGTATATGTTGGATATAACAAATTTTTAATTATTCAATTGTTAGAGAATGGTTTATTCAAAAATAACATTTTGAGTGTTATGACAAAAATTAATTTATTATTATTTTATGAATATATGAATAAAACTTATTAATCTGTAAAGAATATTTGTTAAGGAAGTACCATAAATAATTACTTTTGCTCTAAGAATAAATAGTTTTTCTTTATAAAACCACCGTCCACTAATGTTAAATGAAATTCTTAGAAAATTTACTATATTATTAATTTTTGTCAATATTACTTTAATATTAATTTTTCTGAAAAATATACTACTCACAATGTCAAAGTTTGTAAAACAAACAATTCATAAATCTACTATAAAATTACTGAAAAATAATTTTGAAATGATATTTAAAAGCCTCAAAAATTGAATCAAGTCTTTCATCACAACTTCAACCAAACATTGTTAATTTTATCTTTAAAAACATCATATTAAAAATTGCTTTGATTAATTATGTTTTGGCACGTTCAGCTATCAGATTTCTTATCGTCGTTGGTAAACAACTTGAAATATAAAAGCACCAGGTATAGGACCAAGTTAATAGCGAAACAGTACTCACCTCGTAGTTGCTGCCGAGGACCGCGCGTGCGCTCGGTGCACTCTGAATCATCTTCCTAACCAGAGTAAACATGAAAATCGCATTTATTATGCAAGTACCCAAGTGATTGCAAACTCCCCACGCGGAGTGCTCTTTTTCTCTCTTTCTCTCTCTCTCTCTCTCGCTCTCGCTCTCAGATCGGTCGCTCCAGCGACCGATAAAACCGGTTCAAGCTACGCAGAGCTCTACAAGGAGCAAAAAAAAAAAGAACAGAAAAACAGCGTGGACCGATAACTATTTACGTGCGTATGTTTCATATGCCAAGCACCAAGACACAGAGTACACAGAGTATCGGTGACCGTTCGATTCTCAACGTCCGCCACACTACCGGTTCAATAGACGATGCGAGCTAGTACAAGAAACGCGTTAGATGGCTTCGTGTGTGTGCGCGCGGGCGCTTACATGAGAAATAGTATATTTCGTCGTTAAACGCAGATGTAGCTGACATAGATCAGATAACTGAAAAAAGTGGATATCTAGAAGTCCCCTGTTATCGGTTATATGCGTTGCGTCAAACATTTTCTTTTAGACGTCGAGACTGACATGAACTGGGACTTCCTCGAACTCGGAAATGTATCATTTGTTGAAAATTTCCTTATATATTGTTTCTTTACAGAATTTTGTAGATTGCACGAGATACGTCAGATTGTGGCGGACGCTGTTTTGTGGTTTTTCATGGAAAAAGATTATCTCAAAGTGCTCTTTTTAACTGAGATTCTTTTGAAAGTTGTTCCAGTGCAATAAACCTGCAGCGAGTAAGTGTAGTCTACTTTCTAAAAAAGTTCGTATATGATTGCAAGGTATAACTCGAACAGCACTGAAATTATCATAGTACCTGTATTTGTTACGAAAATCTAAACGAGTTTTCTTTTCTTGGTGGAGAAAATTATTTAATTGGCGGTGCACAATTGCAAGAATTTAATATTTTTCAATGAAAATTTGTAAAATAAAAATATACACATTTAAATACTATTCAGGCGGATATATTTAATTTGGCCAAAAAATAAATAAAATTAATTAAATATTTGTGATTTCTTACAACTACAAGAGTACGATCAAGGAAATATTTATAAATTAACATGTCGTCATATCGTAAACGATCCGATAACTAAACAATTTAGTTCATAATATTTATCATACATATACAATGTATACAAATAAAAACAATTGGTTTGAGTTTTATTACTTTTGAACTGACTACAATGTAACACTCGTGGTTATTTTAATTAATGTAGTTGTAAGTGCATAAATAATAAGATTAATTAGAATTACGAAGTTCTATAAAAAGAAATTAACACAAAAAGACTATGAAACAAATTATGATAAAGAAAAATTTGCTATTTTAAAAATATTCTAAAATAGAAAACCAAAACTTGTTTTCAAAAACAGAATATTTCCTCTTAATATAAGTTTTATTCTTTTAACTTGAATTACTTAAACAATTTTCGAAAAACCCAAATATTCACTCTAAAACGTATGTTCCTGTTGTCTTATAATGTATATGGGCAAATCCACAGAACTTTTAACTTTTATGTAATACCTACATAAATCTACAATTATTAGAGTTGTATGAATTTTTAAAACCTACACTTGTTTCATTTTTCGATAAAGGATCTTACTAACAACATTTGTGAAAAATATGGAGTGTCCAAGTATTTGTATAAGGCGACAAGGGGCAGTAAAAAATGAAGAAACCTGAAAATTCCGAATGAAATACTCCAATGTTCTTTTTACATTAAAAAGGGCGTTTGAGTTTACATTTTTTTGCTCACCAAATAGTTTTAGAACATTTTCATTATTATCTGTTTACAAACTCGATAATTTATTACATAATTCTCATTGCTATGTGTGTAATTGTATTTATGTACGTTTATTATTGTTACTTTTGTATAAAAAATTTCTAATAAATACGCAAATATTTGAATAAAATTCAACTTGTGTACAACTTATATATATTTGATCTTCAGACCTTTACGGCTCGCCATAAAAAATTGGTACAGGTATGGATTATTACTCCTAGAGAGTATATCTGTGGTTCCGAGGCATAACGACATAAGTCAACGTTCAGAGTTTCTGAGAAAAATGGGTTTCAATGTTCAAACTTATTCATAAGATCGGAATAAACGAGGTAGGGCGTGATACTGTACTAATCAATTAACACATTGAAAACAAATATTTGCACGGTGGTATGACCAGGTTATACATTTTCTCCTTCGTGAAAACTCGGAAAAAAGTATGAAGTTATGTCGTTATGCCGGGAACTTGGACTTATCCTCGTTTATTTTTCGATCATTTTCGTTAATTGAATTATGAATTTGGATCAAAATTAACAATTAATCAACGAATAATTATGTTAAAAATAATACAACTTGAATGCAATTTGAATACAACTTGAATACAACTTGAATTCGCGATAAATTAAAAAGCATTTTTGTTATTTCGTAAAAGAACAGGTATTATGAACTAACTTTCAAAATTCTCACATTTATGAACTTAAAGTTTGTAAAATTATAAATTTTATCTAGTTATTGTATATATTT
This sequence comes from Torymus tubicola, assembly GCA_035583055.1. Classification (NCBI taxonomy): domain Eukaryota; kingdom Metazoa; phylum Arthropoda; class Insecta; order Hymenoptera; family Torymidae; genus Torymus; species Torymus tubicola. The sequence continues at coordinate 6,265,099 of JAWWEQ010000010.1, forward strand.
TATATAAAATAATTTTTATATTCAATTTAGTTGGATAAAATAAATCACTGCTGGGCTTATGTTGTTGTGCCGCGCACTAAATTTGAAAAATGGACTTATGTTGTTACGTTTTCCGTATGTCGTAGCTTTAGGACAATATTTTAGCTACTACAGATAGTTTTAAATGAAAAAGACCCATTTCAAGAAACAAAATCCAAGGTTTTCCCGATTTTCAAAAAAATGGGCTTATGTCATTATGCCTCGAAGTCACAGATATAAATACGTATGCGAAGTGCTATTAAAATTTTTTCCAATTTTTTTTTTTCTTTAAAGCAAAAGTTAAGAGTTTCGTGGATTATTCCATATGTATAGGAATTTATGAAGTATTTCGAAACTCGTTCTGACAAGAATTACCATATCACGTGAACCAGTTTAAAAGTGGTATTTAAATTTATCAATCATAACTATGTTAATCAAAAAAGTAAATCTCAAATGAATTTTTTTTTTAGTAACAAATAAGTTTGTAATTATTAAATTGTTCACTATTCAATTAACACTTTTTTATTTATAATACTCCTAATTTATCCACCTAATACTTTCGGATTATAAACGAACATTTTTGATAATTTTGTTCTTTTATTATAAAATGATGTATTGGTTTGCAACAGAGCTACGTATGCTGTATGTACCATGACAATCTGCAACTTTAATAGACCACTGTTCGGATAAAAATCGTCGTTTTAAAATAACTTACACGTTTAGTAATAACTGCAAAACTTCGTAAAAAAAAATCCGGAATTCTGAAAAATCATTGCTCGCGTTATAACTACACCACCGCACCACCACCATCACCACCACCATCACTTCCACTAAAATTCGAAAAAATACCTGGATTTCCTTCCGGTCAAAGTAACTCACACAGCGTTTCAACGTCAATCTCTCCTACCGACGACTAATCGCATACTTTTCAACGAGACAACCCTTTTGACCCTCTAGAGCAATCGCTTTTAAAAGTCAAATAAAATCGCTCAACCGACGTGGATACGTGTACGCACGCGCCAGCACACCTTGCTTTCGCTCGGAGCCCTCGAGAGCCTTTATATGAGAGCATCTGCGAGCACGCGTGTCTTGTCGGCGGACGGGACGAGACAAGGCGACAAAAAACGCGGGAAGGCTCACGGTACAAGAGCTACTCGTCACGGATACATATATATACAACGTTGTCCCTGTTCGTTTTGCGCGACTGCTGGTTGTGTAGCTCTCACTCTTTCTATCTCTCCTTCTCTCTGACACGCGTGCGGTCTGTATGTAATTACACCGTTCGCCGGTATACTATGTAAGTGTGTATACTAGGTAGGGGGTATCCACGTATACGTGTATGTGTGAGTCTATAAGTATAGTTGGAGTATATTAAATGTACGACGTATTATATTTATTGCGTGTTAAAGTTTCGGTGGGGAATTTCAGAAGCTCGAATCACTGTGCATATATGTATAGTCAAAGGAATGAGCTATTGCGTGCGTACACGTATATTTATCTGGATCTCTTATCTATAGTAATATAAATATTACTGTGGGATGCGAAAGATGATTGTTTGATCTGCGATAATAGGAAAAGTTTGCTTGTAGGTGTGCGACAATTTTGATGAAAATTTCGAGGAGAACGGAACGTAACATTTTACAAATTTTGTAGTTTAATATCACGTTGTTACAAGAGAGCGATTTGATTTCAATTATTTGCATTAGTGAAATATAGTTTTAGTCCTATAAAGAAGCATTTTTTTTGCAAATACCAATTTTTAAGAAAAACAATAAAGGATTATCTATTACGCGGAACTTTCATAAAAAAATGTATGTCAAAAACAATAAACGTATAACAACATTTTGACGATTATAGATATTGTAAATACAGTACATAATTTTAACCTTTTATGTATTCTCGTATAACTTATTTAACTACTTATAGTATAAGTGGAAATGTTTAAGTGATAGCAAACCAGACAGATAATAGCTTAGAATTGAGGTAAAAATAAACTCCAAAGGTTGGAGCAATGAATCACATAAACATAAATCGACTTCGAGACGTTACATCTTTATCTTTCGTTTCAATAGCTACTACTTATTAATATATAAATAAATATATGAACAATAGAAGTCAATTGTTAACGCTTTATTTAATTCTTAAAAACCAATGTAGAATTTTATCTCTCCCTTGGTAGAAACCACAAGTTTGTAGGCACGACCGCCCCGGGAGGGCCTTATATATTCACCAGAGCAAAAATGATGTTTATGGATTATTTCAATGAATTTTAAATGGATCTTAATGAAATTTTGCCCAAAAATTTGCCTAATTATAAGGAGGACCCAGTTTCAATTCCAGAGATATCCATAAAAAAAACATAAAAATTCCAGTAAAAATAAAAATTGATTTTTAAACATGACGTATAAAAAATAAATTTTCAGCACACGTCCAATACATTTATCCGATAAAATATAAGTATCTCCTCTAGATCCTCCTAGTTATTTTTTTTTTCACAACTTAATGAAGTACAACAAATTTGGTAGTGGCAACTTTCTTTGTTTTGTTAATAACTTGAAATTAGTGTGAATAAATAAGCATCTCATCGACATTATCAACGCATTAACAATTAGAGAAACTAAAATCATTACCACTTTAAAATACAAATCATTATAACAAGACATATTCTCTCATTGCAACTGTTACCCGAATTTCAGCTTCTTTTAAGCTTAATTTCAGCATAATTATTTGCTCGCAAAAAAAAATTAGAAAATTAATCCCAACATTCGAACAAAAAAAAACAATACGCCCCATCGAATTTCGCGGCTTTCGCACAAGCTTGTTTCCCAGCGAGCTGTCGATAACAGCGTTTCCCTTTCCCTCTCTTATCGCAATCAGCTGATCAGAGCGCTCGCATCGTCAAGCTTGTGTATAATACCTATATACACACGCACTAGCTCTATATATATATATTCACACTTGCTCCATTGTAAGCGCGCAAAGCTCTTGTCCGAGCTCCGGAAGCTCCGCCTGCGCGCTTTTTAGCAGAGTTTGCGCGCAGGCTAGAAATATCTACACAGACACATACGCACCGGGTGAACAAATCCGGGCCGATGACGTCCAGGGACGTCGGTCTCGCCAGCAGCCGCCAGTGGCGATTCAACAGCGACGCTTCCCGAAATACCATCGTCTTCGTCGTTCTCACCGACACCATAGCTGCGTGACACATCTTGCACCACCAGTCTCAATTATCCACCGTCGTCGTCGTCGTCGATTGCCGTTACTGCTGCAACAAGTGAATAAACGCCGAGGAAAGGGCAATTCTATTACTATATAAACACTCTCTTCTCTGCGAGTATATATAAAGTGGAATCAATAATTTCCTCGCTACGGGTAGTTCAAAACAACTTATATATACCTCGAAGGTCTACATACATCATTATATACTGAGCACAAGGAAATTTGGTATAGTTAAAAGAAACGTGAGGACCCACGTGGTGCGTGTGAGTATGCTAATAAGCTTGCAATACTCTTATCTGCGTCCTCGCTCTCTCCCTCGCGCAGTATAGAAAAATATAAAGTAGTGGGAGAATAAACGCAGGCGCGTGTTTGTATAGGTTTTATGTACCTGTGCCAATATACTACCCACCACTTCGTCTATGTAGCTGCGTATATAGCTCTGATCACATATCGCATCAGTCGTCGTTTCAACAGCCACATGTCGGCTGCAGTAGCAGGCGGCGACAGTAGCAGCGCCGCACCATCAGCATCATCGCGTTATCGCTTGAATCAGCAGTGCTATACTAAACTCTTCGCATAGCGCGCGTGCGTGCTCTATATATATACATACGTATCTCTCCCGCTGCGGCGGCGCGCAAAAATCGATCGTATATATATACAGAAGAGGTCGCCGTTGGTGGCCAACAGCCTTGACCCCGACACTGTTCCTACTACTGCGGCCCGCTGCCGCAGCCGCCGTCGCCGCTGCCGTCGTCGTCGGCTGTAACATCGCACCTCGTCGCGCCATCGGCAGTAGTCGTCGGCGGTTCACGATGGCAGACGTCACCGTCAACATGGGCACCACGCGCAAGATGTCATTTCCCTTCAACGGCAAGCTCAACGGCGTCGAGGGCAAGACGCCCTTCCTCATCGGTGTATCGGGTGGCACCGCCAGCGGAAAGGTATTATATTAAGCTCTTTATTTGTTCCGCGCGCTATCATGCGTATGTATACTTGTATAGCCAGCCTTGTCGCACGCGCGCGCTCTTTTTATAACCTATCCTCGAAGCAGGCAGGCGCTTTTTCAAATATGTGAATGCGTGCGTGTTATGATGATGATGTGCAATCACTCGCTCTTGCTACACGCATGTGATGCGCGCGCGCGCGTCTACCGGCCGATTTCTGCTTATCGCTTGCATAGGAGCGGCGAGTCGATCGAGTGTCATTCATCGAAATTATCATGCCTATAAGTATATGTACATTTGCGTGCCGATCATTGTTGTACGGCGATGTTCCTACGATTGTCCCGTGTAGTTTTCATACGCATTTTTGCCATTGTTGCGCATACTTATGCATGTCAATGCGATCACGTGACGTTATATTATTGTTTTTTTTTTGTTTTTTTTTTTTATTCTATTAATTATATGATCCTTGTTGATCGTATTTTGCATAAACGAATAAACAAGTGTTTTGTCTGTTTGCTAATTTTGTTTTGATAAATATGAAAAGTACATTAAACAATATTGATTTAGGTGTACTTGCAAAGTACTTAGGAAGTTAAATTATTTTTTCTAAACAAAAAGTTATATGAATGTTTTTATAGCGAATTATTAAAAAATGAAATCTCTTTAATTTTACATTAAATAAAACATATACATTTTCAAAAATAAGTTATTTATTTATATCTAACTAAATATTTTTGTCAACAAAATATTTTCAAGATTTTTTAAATTATTTCATAATAGCAGATATGTTATTTAAATATACATATTTATAAATAAAATGAGGATATGAAAAGTATAACTCATAAAAATGACTTTATTTTTAGTCAACTGTATGTAAGAGGATAATGGAGAAACTAGGACAAGTAGACAAAGACCATACCGAGAGACAGGTGGTGTGTATATCACAGGACAGCTTTTATAGAGACCTCACACCAGCAGAAAAACTTAAAGCTGAAAAGGGACAATTTAATTTTGATCATCCAGATGCATTCGACAATGAATTGATACTACAGACTCTTAGAGATATTTTAGCAGGAAAGAAATGCGAAATACCAGCTTATGACTATAGGACAAACAGTTTGTAAGTATATTTAGTATTTTAAAGGATGTACATAGGGTCTTAATAGTATTTCAATGAAACAAATATTTAAATTACTTATCAAATAGTTTATTCGTGAGAATTGGTAAAAACAGACATAACAAGTAAAAAAGTTTAATAACAGATACGTGGTCTATAGTAAGGCCTCTTCTTATGCAGGTAAGCTCCAGCCTGAAAAGAAAAAAATTTTGTTCAACTACTAAAAATTATAAATGTATTATATTTATTAATGTTCTTGATAAAAATTTTAAATAAACTTTTAAATGTATAAAGCTGATATAAAAATTTTAGTAAAAATGTTAGTTAAAAATTTTATACGGATTCAAGATATTGTAAAATTGTATAAATTAAAGTTATAACATTGGTACACATTTAATAAGTACAAGCACGTAATACTCACATATCCATATGGTGGTGGTGGCGGCAATGGCCCATAACCAGGAGCACCAGGTCCGTAAGCGGAAGCATAAGCGGGACCAGGTCCGTAAGCTGGACCGTAAACAGGGCCAGGTCCGTAAGAGGGACCATAAGCGGGACCATGTCCGTAACCAGCGCCAAGTCCATATCCTCCATCTAACCCAAGGTTCAATCCCGCGCCAAGTCCGTAGCCAGCTCCCAGTGGAAGTCCAGCTCCCAATCCATAGCCGCCTCCAAGGTTCAAACCTGCGCCGAGTCCGTAGCCAGCTCCTAGAGGAAGTCCAGCACCGTATCCAGGCGCATATCCAACTCCAAGATTACCTCCAAGATTAGATCCAAGATTAGCTCCAAGATTAGCTCCAAGATTAGCTCCCATTGGAGGTAGTGCAGACTGGAGATAGACCGAAGGTGATGGTGCCACTGGCAGAGCCGGAACGACGTTCAACGCTGCTCCTCCGTAAAGACCTCCCGGGTGACCGAGGCCCAGGTTGTTCGCCAGGTTGCTCGCCAGGTTGAGACCAAGACCATGACCATGACCAAGATTCAAGCCATGACCAAGATTCAAGCCGTGACCAAGATTCAAGCCATGACCAAGATTCAAGCCGTGACCAAGATTCAAGCCGTGACCAAGACCCTGGCCGGTAAGGCAGCTGCAGACGTCGATACCGCACTTCTTACAGGCGTGTGACGAGTCGACGGTGACCATGAAGAGGAAAGCCACGAGGGCGAAGATTATGATCGAATTCCCGTTCATTTTTTCTTTTCTTGTTGTACCGTCTGTACACTATGGATCAACTGTCAAAAGACACTGTGATGATATGCCACTGATGTTCCGGTCTTTTATACTTGGAGCAGCGTGTTTTTGCGAATCAAAAATTTTTGCCCGTGTTTGTTTAATCGGCAACGGAAGGAAGAAAAAGAGGAAGTCTCCGTCGTTCATCGTGCCCACGCGCTGTCTTTAACGTTTATAGTTGCGCAAGCTGTTGCACACGCGAGGATTCGGCGACATTTCATCATCGATGCATACACTTGTTTTGTTTTGACAATGCGAATGGAACTAAGCAACATCCTTATACATGTTTTAGTTTATCTTAAAAAGCGTTAATCCTTTAATCTTTTATCATATGATAAAGAATACATGAGAATTTATTTTTTTTGTTTTAGAATAAAGGATCAGATAACTACAATTTATCCAGCTGATGTTGTATTATTTGAAGGAATATTAGTATTTTATATTCCTAAAATAAGAGAACTTTTCCACATGAAGCTATTTGTTGATACAGATTCTGATACTAGGTTAGCCAGAAGAGGTATGATTATTAAAATTTTCGATTTAATTATGCAACAAAAGATTTATAAACTTAAAAATTTATATGAAAAGTTGATAAATATATTTCGTTGAAATATTAAATGGATGATCTTTAAAGAAATAATTTAATTTTTTTCTATTAGTCCCGCGAGATATTAACGAAAGAGGACGAGATTTGGATTATGTACTTAATCAATACATGAATTATGTAAAGCCAGCATTTGAAGAGTTCTGCCTGCCTACAAAAAAATTTGCTGATGTGATAATTCCACGAGGAGCAGATAATATAGGTAAGATTTTTATTAATCTACTTTTCGCTTATTGTCCATGGTATTTTAATATTCCATAACTAAAATTGATTAAATTAAAATTAATGTAAATATTCAATTATTTATAATTAATACTGGTATTTCATTACTAAGTTTTGCATGAAAAATATATTTATTTGTTTTTTAATTGGCATTTTTTTAAATTCTATATATCTAATAAACAATAATCTAAAAACCTGAATATACTAATCTACAAAATGTCATACAGTCACATATTTATGTTTAGCTAGCTTTATTTGTTAAAATTTTTTCATTTCTTCAATAAAATTCACTCTTATTAATTAATATTTATTGTTTTAGTAAAAATAAAAATTTCTTTAACTAAATGTATAAAATATATTTTAAAAAATTGTTGTGGCTGCTGCCCGGCATTTGTGGATATAAGTACTATAGGGCTGTAAACACTGTGTACACTTTTATTTGAGTACGATTCAAACTCTAGAAATATCATAATTCAGATTTGTTGATAATTCAAAATTTCTCCATCGACTATAACGTTTCGTTCATTTTGTTCGTCTCCAGGGCGGAACAGCTCACCAGATACTTATAGACTCCTTGTAATATAAAATAATATTATTTCGGTTAATTTATTTTGATGTAATATTAATTTGAATCGCTTTTCTAAGAAATGAAAAAGTCGATTTCTTCACGCAATATTACGCATCAACATTTCGGAGAAATTAATTAATTTTACATACAAAATTACGAAAATTACGACTAAGTGTATGAGTGAGTTAGAAACAATAAGACACAAACTCTATCTTGAAGAGAGTATCGATAAGTTACCTTTTAATATCGTAATAAGAATAATGAAGTTGTTTTTAGTATATAAAGATGTTTACATCTTGAAAGCAGTGTGAATGAACGTATTTGAAAAATAATTTCAATGATGACGTTCATACATTACAGAGAATACGTAAGAAAAATTCGGTATAGTTCGGCTACATATGAGAAATATGCAATAAATCTTTCAAAAAAATTAACAATAAGCTATAATAAAAACTAATAACTTATACTTCAGAAATCAGAAAAATTCTATGTTTAATATATAAACTTAAGATTTTTTACAAGAATATATAGCTACAATATAAAATCTTATTTCGTCTTTTAAAGTATACTAGAAGCGTATACTATTTTTAAACCAACAATTCAATTGGAAAGTGAGAATAAGTTTTTGTTACATTAAAAAATTAAAAACAGAATGTTGGAGTGAATTAGCTAAATATTAAAAAGCCACTCTTTCAGAGCCAAATTATTGAATCTACTAAAGTGTTAAATGAAAATGTACATTTTAAAATGTACGAAAATGAAACTAAAAAACTAAATTGCTATATTCATATTTTTATATACATGAACATTTTTGGAAATTTCAAACGAATAAATGATCCGTAAATAATTAGCGTTTTAACGATATTGTTACGAGACAAGAATAATATTTAGTATTTAATCCGAGAATTGACAAATAAGTTTTCCTTAAAATATGTTAATGAAACAGCTTATATTAAGTGTATCAGTTGATTCAGTTCTATATGTAAGCTAATGCATAAACGATTTTAAGAAGTTTCTTGACAAATTTATTTAAATTTTTTTCATTAATATTTATCATTATTTGTGATAACGGTATTAATTGAAACTATCAATTTAAAAATCTCAACTTTTTTTTTATTTTAAATATAAACAACGAAATGGAAAAAAACAATTGGTACAAAACTTGAAAAAAATGATGGTATGATTTTCCTGGGGTTTAAATCGTATTTTGAATCAAATAATACAACTTATTTCTGAAGAGTATTACATCTTTACCTGTGAAAAGGATTAAAGGAAGAAAACAAACATACATGGTTCTGGTTATTGTATGTTTACAGTGGCGATAGACCTTATAGGGCACCACATCTGGGACATTTTGCATTCTAAAAATGGCGATTCTGCATCCGGGCAGCATCCATACATCGAGCATAGGCAAACGTCAACGTCGTCTGACGCCTTCAACAGTTGACTTATAGTTGAATCACGAGGCTCATTTATATGAAAATCTTCCATTTTTTTATTACACTTTCTTTAACAGCGCATTCTGTGTGTTTAGAATATGATATACGTTAATTATCGGGAATCGGAAAAGCATACACATACTAATCATAGTGAAAGTTCTATTTAAAAAGCGTACAATAAGAACACAAATATTAAAAAACAGTATTTTTTTCACCTTAGTAGTTTATAATATGACACATACATCAATTAATCAAATCATTATTACTATAATTTGATTTAAACTTTATGTAAATTTAAGCTGTAAAAGAAGTTCCTTTAGAACCCTTATGTGACAATGGTTTTTGACTAACATATTCTGATTTTACTCTTTTTATATTAGTAAATGTATAATGCTTTTGTACGTAAGTTTTCTGGGACTACCAAACTAAAATTTTTTACAAAATATGTAATTTACAAAATTTTTTCTTAAAATGTAAAAAAACATAGTGATAACGTTTTGATAATTAAAATTTTATATTGTGTGCATAATGTATATTATAATAATCATTCTATCAGTTTAAAGACTTGCACATAAAATGCAATTTGATTTTTATACTTATATTTGTAAAAGTTTTGCACATTATCTTTTTTTATCAAACTTGTCAAGTTTATTCTTTAAGTTGTTTATACTTTGTGCATAATATCTGCATTTATAGATTTACGTTTTGTAAGATTTCAACTAAATTAATGTTTAATAGTCAGAAGAAAACTAAAACTTAGTAAAAGTTTTGTTATCAACCAGAAAAAAAGATATTTCTTTACTGCAATTATATAATTTCTGTGCCTCTGTTAGAGAAAAAATATATTCAATTGCAGTCGTTTTCAATGCAAACAATACAATTGCATGTTATATAAAACTGGAATTTGTAACAAAATTTTATAAAATATACCTTTTCATTAACCAATATCCAATTAAATGGTTTTTCTCCTTTTTCCATTTTGTTTCAGTGGCCATTGACTTAATTGTTCAACATATAAGAGATTTTCTAAGCAATCGCGGTAGGGTAATAATGGAGCCAGAAAGCCCTATTAGCCGTTTTGATGAAACACTGAAGAGACCTCATTAATACCTTACAGAAACATGATAAAATCAAATAATTAATCGATATGTAATAGCTCATACAGATCGATTAATATAGTTTAAGATTTATGCGCAAAGAATTGAGCTTTAAAAAATATTTTTAGAAGCAGAATATATACAAGTATATTTTAGGTAATGCACAACACCTAGTATTTTTGATTGAGAAAAGGGTGTTAAAATAAATTACTAAAGATACAAAAATAATACTTAATGATGAGCTTAAAGCCAAAGAGTGGTTTGTAAAACCTTGGAAATATTTATTTTTCTGATGAAAGTTTTAAAATTTTGTAGATTATCAATATTCTTTTACTTAATGTTACCAATAATATAAATTTTAATTACTAGACAGTATGATATAACAGGAGTTACACAAGAACATGTGATCTCACTGAGTGATACACTAACAAATAGTGTCATAAACAAAAAAGCGCATTTAACAATAATTATTTTTAATCAAAATAATAGGATAAGGGTAAAAACAATATTTTTCCTAAATTAATTTATTAAATTTTGTCTTTTTAATTGTTGTATTTGCAAATTATTAATTAAAGAAACGTTACAAAATATATTAGCTTACAGTCTTAAATTTAATAATGTGATAAAATCTAGTTGTTGTTTATTGATAATACAGCTCTAAATTCATGCCATCATGAATTTCATCTATAAATATAAATTAAGAAAATTTTGTTTGATTGTTTAAGTGAATTAATACTTTAATATAAGAAAAATTGTAGATGAAAATTTTCAAATATTTTCAAAAAGGATACAATCTTGTAATTTTATGTGGTCTTTAAAAATTGTGTACCATTTCTTTAGTACTATTTTTTCCCAGTGTGTTCCAGTTTGAGCTGCTATTAACTTTTTAAGGTCTCCAACAGTGTCATCTGGATTACATTTTACCCTAACTTTTTTACCAAGTCGGTCGTTGCATGTTATTTCTATCATTTTTATAAATTATGGAGAAATCTTGCAATAAACTGCTGAAAAATCAAAAGAATATATTAATATAGAAATTCTGCTTAAATAAGTAAAACATATTTGTTTTTTAATGTTTAATGAATGAAAATGTTATTTAATAGTCACAATATTTTATTAAATTTTGATTTTTGTAAAGTTTTAAATAAATAATAAAAAATATATCGTCTATTTATTAGTTTATGTTTACCTACGTAATAACTTTAGTTATTTAAACAATGAGAAGTAGTTAATAATATTTATATTTTATACCTATAGAGGTTATAAATTTAGAATGTACATAACCTCTAACAAGTATTATTTATTCTTGATGTTATACTGTTACATTATTAGAAAATGAAAAATAAAGTATACGTTTTTTATAGCGTAAAAATTGGTTGGGTGTTAATATCATTGGAAACTTTTGAATAATATTTTCAACAATTTATATGTAATGATTGTAGCATACTCCTTAATGTATGCAAAACAGAAGCACTAATGAATCTTTACCTTGAAAATATAATTTGAAGAAACGCTGAAATAAACTATTTAAGAAACTTTGATTTTCTAAATTATTTTTGTAAAATTTGCTTTTATTTTGATTGTTGCAATTTACTTCGAAAATAAAGAAGTCAGCTCCGAATCTTCGATGCGCCCCAAACTGTGGTTTTCTGCTACTTATAGAGATGGCGTTCAGTGTTCAAAAGCGCGAACTATATATTTATACTTATATATATGTATTTCTATATCTATATATATTATAATGAAAATTAAATATTGCCATAATTAAAAGCGTAAATTACAAATATTTTATGACACTCTACATTTAAAAAAATTATATAATAAATAGTTTCATTAATGTAGTTATTATTTGAACGACTATAATATTTATAGATACTCATTATCAAATTAGATTAATTATGAGATTTATATATTCAAAATTTTATTATTAAGTAATTAATACTTTTAAAAAAATATATTGTTTTTCCGAAGCTTAACTTTTTACATTACTTGATCTTTTTAAATTGGACATCCTAATTCATTAATATATGTGTAGTACATCGGTTAGGCAGCACTGATCCCATGGTACTTCTGGGGCAAACAGATAAAGGTGGCCCTTTGTTGTCTTTACTGGAAAATCAGGACTTTAGGAGCCGGTATACCATTTTAAACAAAGTAAGTTACTGTACTTTTCGAGAAGATTTTAACAGATATTATTTTTTGTCGTGATTTGAAAAATTCAGCAAGAATATTTTAAAACTTGTTACAGCGCGACGTTAATATTTTGCCGGCAACGTGCTGTGTGTGTATGCGCGAAAAAGAGAAGCACGCCGCTCATCAGAAAACAGTGGACGTTGAACGTTGACCCTGCCTATATATATATAAACTTGAACGACAATTTAATCGCGAACTACAAGTATAAAATAATTTATTTAAAGTGGAATAAATTTACGGGTGAATATTAATATATTTTGTACGAGATATTTCCAAATTTTCATCAATGCTTTCTTCGATTTAATGGATGAAGGGTGAATGTCATCACTCGTCATCCTAAGATCTATACCACTTTTACGCAACAGTTTGAATCACGTCTTCCTAAGGACAAAGGTCCTTTTGGAAAATCATCAATTGAAAACAGCTGCAAGATATTCTTTCATTTGGGACTCAATAGACATTAATATGCCGCCAAAACGAGGTCGACCAGCAAAGGTTAATAATATTTAATATTTTTTTTGTCAATATTAACTATTAAATATTTAATTCACTAATTGTGACATAATATAATAATCTTTTTTCCATTATATGATTTCCATTCAATAAAACTATGTCAATTATTATTTTATGAAGAAATTGTTATTTAGATATATATTTATTTAAATATTTTTTTATAATATATTGGAAATATAATTATTTTATCTAGAAAATTATATATTATCTCATTAAAAATGATTTTCAATTTAATTATTTTCAGGCAAAAACTGCTGCAAAAGTTGAAGAAAAAAAATCAAGAAAGCCTAAGCAAGCTGAAAGTGAAAATGAAAGCGATAATGAAAATGGAATAGAAGAATCTCCTCCAAAAAAACCAACAGCAAGAGGGTCAAGGAAACCTAAAAAAGTTGAAAGTGAAAACGAAAGCGATAATGAGAATGGAGTAGAAGAAACTGCTCCAAGAAAGAAACCAGAAAGAAAGTCAAGAAAAACAAAGCGTGCTCAAGATGACAGTGATGATGAAAATGGAACAGATGAACCTGCTCCAAAGAAGGCAAAATCTGATGAACCAAAAAAAATGATGAACCAAACAGAATCAAACCTTGATGAAATAAATTTTGAGTGCGAAAAATTGAATGCTGATGGAGAAAAACACAATATCAAAATTTGCACATGGAATGTTTCAGGAATTAGAGCAGTACTAAAGGTAGAAAACTCAAATATTTCATTTTATATTCACAACAAATACAAAATAAAACTCATGTGAAACTATTTTTAGAAAAATGGTATGGATTATTTGAAACGAGAAGATGCAGATATTATTGCTCTACAGGAAACAAAATGTGAAACAAAGAAAATTCCTGACGAAGTAAAATTAGAGGGATACACGCGTTACTTCCTTGATAGTAAGAATTTAAGATTATTATAAATAAACTTCTTATTCAGATATTTTGCTAAAGTAATTATTTTTATTTTTAGGTAAGAAGTCTGGCTACTGTGGAATGGCTTTATACTCTAAAAATGAGCCTGTAGATATTTCTTATGGCTTAAAAGATGAAGAATTTGATGATGAAGGAAGGCTTATAACAGCTGAATATGAAAGTTTTTACTTAATAAATGTTTGTGAGTTATATTTTTATTTTATACAATGGTTTTCTTCAGAAGTTGAATATTAATTTATACTGAAAATAATTATTTTTATAAGATGTACCTAATGCTGGCCAAAAGTTGGTAACATTACCAAAACGATTAAAATGGAATGAAGCTTTCAAAAAACATATTCAAGAATTAGATAAAAAAAAACCTGTTATTGTTTGTGGTGATATGAATGTAGCTCATCTAGAAATTGGTTTGTATAATGAAATATTTTAATTATAAGTTATAACACTATTATAATTATGTTAATTTGCAGATTTAACAAATCCAAAGACAAATACTAAAAATGCTGGGTTTACTAAGGAAGAAAGAGATGGAATGACTGACCTTCTAAATGCTGGATTTGTTGATACTTTCCGACTTCTTTATCCAGATAAAACTGAAGCATATACGTTTTGGGCGTATTTTAGAAACTCAAGAAGCAAAAATATTGGCTGGTAATATCGATATATTTATTTTTCTCTAAATTATAATTTTTGATTTAATAATTATCATAATTAAATGTTTTAGGAGATTGGATTACTTTATTGTTTCAGACAGAATTAAAAATAAAGTTTGTGATGTTGTGAATAGGGATAAAGTCTTTGGAAGTGACCATTGTCCTGTTGTATTTTATGCAAATTTGTAAAACTTCATGTCCTATCTAAAAGAAGTATAAAAAGAAACTTCACATTTTTAAAAAAAAAACTTTACTATTTATGAAACGTTTTTCAATAAACTTCATACATAATTAAATATAAGTGTAATACATTGTTTTGTAGTTATTTTTTTCATACACTACATGATGATTAATGTAACATTTACAATACAAACCAATTTATTTTACACTTTAGGTATATTATATTTAAAATCCTTTTAATCTTCTCCAGCAGGAATGGCATCTTCCAACCTTTTTATAAATTTCACTCTTAGTTCAGTCACATTATCATTTTTCAATTGATCTTGTATAAACCATGCAACAATTTCCATCTGTACCATTTCACAAGCACCTCTTAGAACTCCAGGTAATAGATTACAGTATTTCAAATTTAAACAATGGTCTGGTAGTTCGACAAATTCAGTTAGTGGATTTGTTTCGAAGCACAGTGAAAATTCATCACCTGTGACACTCCAATTAGTGATTGTTGGAGTAATTCCCAAAAATATTTTGAACCCAGTCTGAATTTTATCAGCAGTATCTTTAAAGTCATAACATCTACCAGAACCTGTACGAGCCAAAAAATCTTCTATCAAACGAATACCCATATTGTATCCCATTCTTTCTAATTGCTTATTTACATCATCTACATTTTCGTAGTCTTTTAACAATTGAGCTACCAGAGCTCCATATGTAAGTGTGAAAAGTTCTGAATTCTGAAATTATTTATTTTCGATTAATCTTAAGAATTATTAGGGTAGTAAAATAATCGGTAAAGAAAAATTCTATTTTGTTTTTTTATGTAAGATTAATATTTAAGCATACTTACAACTTTCTTAGTATCTAACCTTGTTCCTGCTCTCGACATAGTTGTAAAACTATTTTGTTTTCAATGCAGAAATATATAAACTTTATTTCTATGAGGAATGATTCATCAGTACAATAAGATTTACGAACTGTAGTTTACGTGTTCTGTCAAATGACAGAACATAACCAAAAGGCTAACACACATAAGCTTTGCGCAGTAACGTCTTATAATTCCTACGGTGGGTGGGAAAATCTGCCCCCACTTCTTGTTTTCCTAATCAGGTTAGGTTACGTATGGCAATAAAGATATATCGTGTACTATGTGTACTGTCGTACTGTACAGGTGTTCACGTTTACGTTAAATGATAACGACAATAGTTTATAAGATATTCTATTTATTCAAATAAAAATATGTCCATAATGTTTGGAAATAAAAAGAATGTTCTACCTCCGAGACCAAAACCTCCGAAAATTGAAGAAATTTTGGAAGATTTAAACAAGTCGGCCAATAAAGACGATGTGGCATTTAAACTTTTAGCTCGAGGTAATGGTTAAGACATTATTATAAAGATGAAAGTTATATTAATTTGAAATGAAATTCACAGAATATTAAGTATTTTGATTAAATTTTGAATTGAAAAAATTACTGTTTTATAAATGTTTATTTATTGTTTTGAGCATACAAATTAAAACATTTTTCTGTGAATTTTATTTACAACATAATTTAGATAATAAATAATAAAAATTAATATTTTTCTATTTAGAATCAGCTTACAATGATAGTTCTGCTTCAGAAGAAGTGCATGATCTGAATAATGTTTATGAAAAAGTCAAAACTTATCTTGACGTAAATAAAAAATTAAAAATCTTGAAAGATTCAATTAGGAAGGATGAAGAGTATTTAGAATCTAATGTGAAGAACATAACTGAATTAACAGAAGAAATTAAAGAACAAGCTCAAGCAGCTTTAATACAGTAAACTCTTTATTTCATTATTTGGACATTAAATATTATTTATGTATAGGTTTCGCTAAATCAGTATCAGATGTAGAAAATAATGCACCTTATATTACTTTTGATAATTGACTAGAGAAATTTTATATTGTTATTTATGTATATACTTTGTATATTATAAATCTGAGGATCAAATAGCAGAGACAATTATTTGTTTTTAATTATTCATTTATATAATATTTTTGTACATATAGGAAGTTGGTAAAATATAGTGTATTATATATACAATTATAATACAATGAGTGGCCCATATATGGTTAAAAATTTTTTTTCAACAATTAGCTTTAATTAATGATAAAAAAAACTTATTAAGAACATCAATTTTTTTATTCATGAATATTACAATAGAAATAATAAAATTGTAACAAAATATGATGATTGGACAGAGCTTACTTAGATCAATTTGTAGATTTGTAAATAAATTATAAATTAAAGACAAATGTTTATAAAGTTATTTTATTTTTCTTTCTAAAAATATACAATTTCATAACAATCTTAAATCAACTACGTGAATGATACTCATGTGTTGGCATGTCATATCGTAATACTGGGTCAGAAAGGTATGCACACCATGTTAATCCTGGAGGGTATCCTGTAATAATAGTAATACAATAAAATGAAAAATAAATTAATATTATCTGTAATTTTTAAAATTTAATTTTAATTACATTAAAATAATTGTTTATTAACAAATGTCCATAAGATTTTTATTAAAAATAACATGCAGTTTAATAAATTTTGATAAATTTATTAAATACTCACATTTATTTAAAAATTGAATAATTTTATGCATTCAAAGTGTGTAGATTGTAGAAAAATATAAGTCGTGCCACCATCTTTGTCCAGCTGCGTGCAATCAATTGTTAGTTTAATAGTTCAGGAAAGTATTAGAACTGATATGATTAAAGCCCAACCACTGTACCTCAAGTGTACTGTTGCTTTAATAAACAAAGTAAAGCGTTTTACCTAATGATAACCCAATAATTAGTTTTCATTTAAAAATAATTTTTTTTATAAAAGGAAATAAACTTATAAATTTTACTTTGAAATATTATGTTATGAAAATTTGTATTTCATTGGAACTTAATTTAATTAAGGATGTACAAGGGATAATGGAATATTGTTATATATGGGATAATGGATAGTCAATTCAAACAATTTGAATTGAATGAATAAATACAATGTTAATTTGGTGACATAGATATACATATATTTATAAAAATATATAAGTAAATATAATCACAAAGATAATTTTAACATTACAATGATAATCTCAAAAAAAAACAATAACAGCTATAAATTGTTATAAAGAATTTTTTATATGAAATGTGCTTATAGATATAACTTTTGATATAAACTATGATAGACTATGATATAAATAATTTTCATGATGACATATCAAACGGTATTTTCCGAAATATATAGATATTATATTTACTCTACAATTCGGTTTATGCTTTTTCTCAGGTTCAGTGCTACATAGCAAAATATAAACCATGGGTATATATATCTTTATGAAACTTCCTTATTTTTTATGATTTAAAAATTTATTTTGAGAAGAGTAAATATTTAATTATACATTCATTTAATAGACCATATTTTTTATATTTTATGTTGAATTAGTACTATTTATTTATTAACTAAATAATATTAATTTTTATTTTATTTTTCTTGCTATTAAAATTGACTTTGAGATAAATTTGTCTGTTTTGTTAATAGCACTGAACCTGTTTAGTATATAGTATGCATAAGTACAAAAATAATTTTCCAATACATAATTTTCTTCTTATAGATTTAAAAAAAATTATCTACAACTAAGGACGGATTTTGTAGATACATTAATTATGTTCTAAAGCAAAAGCATTTTTACTTAAAACAAAAATTGCAATAGAATCAAGTCTTTGAATGAGAAGCTTAAATTCAGTTTGTCTTTTTTAGAATTTATAATATTTTTCTTTAATAATTGTTGTTCAACTCTTAAGCTATTCTATTGCAATTTACATGTTTTGTATTAGCTGTAACCATTACAGAGGCAAGAAAGTAGTTAGTAAAAGCTTATAGAAAAATAAGAAAATTACCAAACAATAGCTAGTACCAATATTATAACTATATTGAAATTTTATTATTCCTAATTAAATTAATGAAAAAGTATAATCTCAAAATAAAAATAAATTAATATACAATCATTCTCACTGGTTTCAAAAAAGTAAAATTATTTTCAAAAATTTTATTAAGCTTTAGATAATATATAAAATAAAGGTGTTTATAATAACAGATTTAGCAAACAATATATCAAGTAATCTTTAATTAATAATAAATATTCAATTTATAATTTAGTTTTATCATAGAAATATAACTTGTACAATAAGTAACTAATATAAAAAAATTTTTCCACAGAGCTTCTACATTATTTTGAATGATTTATAATCAGTTTTTCAAATAAAACAAACTATTAAGATTTCAGAGGATGAGTCTTTTAAAAGCGAATACTTTAATATAAAAAGGCGTCCTTTATTTAAAATAAAGCCAGCAATCAGTTCAGTGTTAATACATTAATTTACTAGTGATGGACATATTGTCACGTGTGCATTATTGATACAAATTACGACGTTTATCTTTATATTAGTGTGTATTGTGCAAAATTTAAGTAAATTCGATTAAAAATCGCAACCGCATTTGTAAAGATAAAAATCGTAAACGAAATACTAAATCTTTTAATATAACTGTTAACTGTCGATAAACTTTTTTTCAATGTAAGGCATGAAATGAGCATTTTTCGTGTCTGTTAGTTAAGTAGAAAAACGTGCATTTCAAGCATGCTTCAACCAATTGTCAACAAGGGGATAAAATGAGTCATTTTAACCGAGAATGAATTACTTTTTTCTATAATATAAACCATTTTTTTTAACGATAGCGTGAAAGGGCCTTTTTATGCATCGACGTTGAATAGAAAATTGGGCATTCCGAATCGTGCACACCACAGTTAATAAATATATAATACTTCACTATAGTATACTATTATTTTTAACTTTTTCGAATCACATCCGAAATGCGCTTTCTTCTACTTTTGTAGAAAAAAGCGCATTGAAAAAAGGCTCATTTCATACTCGTGTTGAAAAAGGCTATTTCAGACTTAGCTGAGGTATTTTCAGCACTTGTTTCTGTCTCAGACACTTGTAAGTCGTGCTGAATTGAACACCTCACCCACACTTAAAATAGCTCATTTACTCTCCTTGTTTCACAATGTACTACCATTATAGATATTTAGTTAAAAGCGTTAATTAAATTATCAGATCTTGAAGTCAGTTACAATATTTGGAAATAAACTAGGCACACTTTGAACACATTTGACTCACATGATTCTTGTGTTATAAACAATTTTCAAACGTATAATAAACAATGTTTGCGTTAATAAATGGTATAGATATTCCTGGAATTAGTTTATCCGTTTAAATGATATAGTTATTTTTTAATGTGACATGTACTTCTGGTAGGTGTTTCATTATAAATATGTCAGAATAGCTCCAAAATTTTGTTCGTATGGAAATCTATATCTATGAAGGCAACAATGTGTGAGAAAGTACTAGCGGAGATGTACCTGAATTAGCCGAAAAACGATTACAATTCTGTAAAATCGTACTTTTTAACAACTATTAAATCTTTACTTAAAATAAGCATAATAAAATGTCTAATGGTCAATTTAAAAATAAAAAGAGTTAAAACGCAATTTACTTATTACGATTTATTATATAAAAAAGTTGAATTATGGTATAGATTTGATTTACAAAATGAACCGCAATTACGTACTTATTCATAATTTCATTTTTAATTGTGATTGACTTTTGCGATTCAGATGAGATATAAAAATAAATCACGATTTAACCTTTATACAATGTAGATTTAATTGAATAGTGTTTCGGCGATTCGCGGTTTTTATACACCTCTGCCCGTAGGCATTTTCGTATTGTAAGTCACATAATACGAGTTTTGTAGAAAATTACAAAAATTTTATCATCGGTATAGCGTAAAGTTATTTTCTTATGTTACAAAAAAGTACCATACACATTAGTGTTAATGTAAATGCATAATTAAGTAAATTTGTAGCAAAGTTGAGCATTGATTAAGATAATGATGTAAATGATGTTTTACGCAAATGCAATTTAAACAATATAATACATAATATTGATGAAACTCAATCCTTATAAAAATCGTAGAAAATAAGTGTGTAGATTCTTATAAAAAGTAAAAGTTGCAATGTAATTAGAAATTATTCAGATCTACACGACATGATTTTAAATCTGGCATATATTACATCTTTTTTTTTTTTTTAATTTTCGTAGTAATCTTCATTGTAATCCTATATTGAAGTATGGGTTTTTCGTACTTCTAGCGTTCTATATATGATGGAAGTATGTTTTTAATCGTTAAATGTATCTGAGTGCTTAAATTACAAACATAGTATAAAAAATTTATTATCTGTATAAGTAGAAATTTGCAATATGGTCAGACGTAATTGTTGTAATATATATCTCATTTGATAGGCACCTTACTCATATTATGATACTAAAATTCTACTTTTGATTTTTTTTATTAGAGTTCTTGGAATTGATTTGATTCTTTCAAAAAAATCTCTTTTTTTTTGTACCGGGATTTTTATGCAAAAATTTTAAATTATTTTAATGAGATTCTTTCAAAATTCTTTCTCAATATATTAAACAAAAAAGTTTGATTGTCATTCAAACCAATGCCCAGCTCGGAATGAAAACAAAGATATACGCAGGTACAACTGCGTACGCTACGATTACAAACATATAGGAACAAAAAGCATTTACGTCTATATTAAGTATAGTCATAGTTTCTCATCTGCGGTCACTTGCTCGCGTTTATAAATGAACGTGTATATATCTAACAGCGTTCTCGATAATTACCCTCTACTGAAAACCAAAGTTTGGCATTTTGAAAAAACTACACAAAGTTGACTTGCCTCTGGGCTTGTACTTAAGGTGTTCTTCAATGAATTGGCAAGGGCAGCGAGCAGAGATACAATGACGGGGAGGCTGCACCGTCAAGCCGACCGCGCCGACTCTGTTGCGCTCCTGTGAGTCGACGGCCAGATTGAGCCTACCCCGGACGTAATGATGCGACCAGCGCGACGCGTACCTCAGCAGCAGCAGTTCAGCTCGCTCCTGCCAACACACACATCAGGCTCCTTTACAAAACTCGCAGCGCACATTGTCCGGTTCTTTTTGTTCTTTTTCATTTTTACAATAATTCATTATTCTACAATTGAATGTAGGGCAGAGCTTCAGACTTCAAAAAAGCTTTATGCGAATTAAATGGAGTGGAAAATTACCGTTTTACAGATCTGAAACTCTTCCGTTTAATGAAATAAAGCATATTTGTGTTGGTGCAAAAACAGGAAATATGTGATAGATTTATTAAGTGTTACAATGTTTGATGAAGGGTTTATGAAAGATGTTGGTGCATCGCATGCATAATAGAGCATTTGACAAAATAAAATACATACATAAAATAACGATTTTATTATATAAATCAAATTTTCTGAGATAATTTTTTATTGACTTATCAACAATTCATTAGAAAATATTCTCTATTTCGTTTCTAATAAGCTTTTTATTGCATTCAAAAAGATTATTAAGATTTATTGAATAATTATAAATAAATTCATTTGAATTACAAATTAATTTACAATAATTCTTTTTTTAATGTAATCCTTAATATTTATATTTTCTAATGAAACGTTCGTTTTCATATTATACCCGCATGTATAGACATGATGTCATTTCGCTGTTTGTATTACCTGTTGAACCCAGATAATAAAAAATACAAGTATTTTCCTAAAAATAGCCTTTGTGTTTAATAACGTAAAATGCGCTATTATATAAAGCGATCAAGGGCAGAGGATCTAGTTGAATAATAAAGTATTGTTGCATTATTGTAGAGAAATAAACTCTTTATTATCATTGATTTTCTAATCTAATAATAGATTCGAAATCTACAAAAATTTGTATACTTTTCTCTTTGATTTTGTCATAAGAGAAAGTCTTCCGCTATTAATACAGTACGATGTACCGTTAAAATTTTCTGAGTAGCTTAAATTCCAACGTCATTTATTTAAACTTATAATTTTATTTTAACAATATATTTAAATTTTTTGTCTCATAAATATAATTATTAACAAATTACTTGTAAATTTTTTTTTTTATTAAAAAAAATACTAGACAATAATGGACGGAGTGTTACATATATAGTTACTCATTTATATAGTTACTCACTTTAAAAGTTTAAAAAACATTTACGAATATCCTTAAATAATATATATCGCAAAAATAAGATTCAATTATCTTAAAAAGTAAATCTCTAGTAAGTACATTTATTTTGAATTTTCGCATTTGTGTTTTTACTTTATTATTTTACGTGAAAATTTCATTAAAAATTAGATATAATCTTGGATTTTATATATTTAAAAATATATAATTTTATCTTAATTAATGTAAACTTTAAATTACAAGAATATAATCTTCTGGTTTTAACAATGTATAAGTACTGCTTTAAGTACAATAGTTACATAAATACATTGCGCTGTTTTAGAATAACAGAATAACAATAAAAATATTAATATCAATAAAAATCAAATATAAGTATAGTCAATGATCTGTTAAAAACATTTACCTTTTAAACATTAGTTTTGATTAAAAAAAGTATTTAGTTATGAAAAAAGTCCCTTACCTTTTCGTCTACATTATCACTCATTGAAAGTTAAATATTTATGCAAGTGTTTTATAAATACCGGATTGTATTGCATTGCGTTATACAAATGCACGACTAAGAATGAATTTGATACAGTTACATCGTATAAGTAATTATTTAAAATTAAATTTATACTCAAAATAAAAAACTTCATTCATGATAGTTTACCTACATTTTGAAATATTACAAATATTTTACTCTATTTGATATGATTTTGACGTATAAACCTACGCGTTGTGAAAAATTTCGTCCGAAATAATTATGTTCGAAATCATATTTTGGTAAACGCTTATTCGATACCCGTACCGAACGCGTCATTATATACTTGAGTACCTTTAAAAAATTCCTGCATTTACGACTTTTCTTAGATAACTACAACAGATAACGCCGTCGTATAAATTCTCCACAAGGTTACCCATATTCTACTTACTGTACAAAGAAAGCTATTGAAAAAGAAATATAAACAGTGAGAATTACAATATGAATCGGTCGTGTTTCTATCATTTCACGGAGCAATAGTATATCGAATTACTATTATTTGTAGTTGAACTCTAGCATACTATCAGAAAAAAGTTATGTACATAAGTACATATTTATATCTGCATATATAAAAAAGGAATGCGAATTTTCGCTTTCATCTCGTGTTATCCCTATTATTAGGTCAATCATATTTTCTCCAGTTTTAAAGTAATTACTTAATGAAAGTGTACACTTATAAAAAATATCTATTTACGTTATAAAAATAAAATTTATCATGAAAACGATTTTGATTAAAAGTTTTGGATTGATTATCTCCAGTCTTTCCTGAAACAATTTAACAATGAAATTCCTTACATGAGGATTTCGCGCTTCCTACTAATGTTCAACAGTAACCTATATGCAAATTAAAATAAATCAAGACCTACAATCTATAAAACATAAACAATCATTATTCGTAATTTATCTTTCTTTTTTTTGTATTTTAACAAGTGTCCACGTTCATCATTCATTTTTATAGTACGAGGCCGTTCATGAAAATTTTATAATTTTAAATGGCGGCTACTCAAAGGCCCCTGTCTCTAAGAAAACTACTCCATCGAGGACAGAAGTCTCGTCCTTGGACATGAGTCTTATTACGCAACCATTCCTCGATATACTGGCAGGGGCACAAGGCGGACGACAAGTGCCGGGGCGAAGAAGGATTGCCACCTTCCTCGTCTACAGTCCAGTCCAGACGTCTGCGCAAGTAGTCCTTCGCCCATCGTTGTATGTAGCGGCAGAATACTTGTTCGCTTTTGCTCTAATTTTCCAGTACAAGTTAAACACGTATAAGAAGATCGTATTATACAACGACTCGGTGACAGGTTTGGACGCACGTTTCTTTTTTTTTTTTAATTTTCGAAAAAATAAGTTCTATTGTATGGAATTTCTTTCTTTGTACAAAATAAAATAAATATGTACCTTTTAAAAAGCAATTTAATCAAACTCAAGATATACTTCATTAGACAAAGCTATTGTAGTAACATTTACATGCTAAAATAATTTTAACAATAAAATCTTATTTTTAGAATAACTCGTGCGACCTTTCCTGCATGAAGATGAATGACTCAGTAAATAAAACACATATTTATAAAGAAACTTCAAATGTTACTTATGAAAACACCGAAAAATCCTGTTTAAAAAT
Organism: Torymus tubicola; assembly: GCA_035583055.1. NCBI lineage: Eukaryota > Metazoa > Arthropoda > Insecta > Hymenoptera > Torymidae > Torymus > Torymus tubicola. Next base: position 6,290,293 of record JAWWEQ010000010.1, read on the forward strand.
GTGAGTTACAAAAAATAACGTATAAAATAGTACAATATTAAGAGCGTTTAAACAACATAGAAAAATTATATTCTAACAAAGTACTTTTTAGCATGCAGAAATCTTCAAATTTCAAATAAGATACTGCTTTTTACAAATTAACGTTTTGAAAAATTAAAATAAGTACATTTATCGTATAATAATATTAATAATTTATTTAATTAATTACGAATCGCTTTTTAACCGAAATTTATTTACTGAACACAAACGAAACAATGATAGTCTGGCGCTCATAATTAGTACGGAACAAAAGCGATTAAAATAATGTAATGAAGCTTTATGTAATTCACAAACCTGTTTACGCGATACTCGTGTAGTAGTTGTGCCTTGAATCACGATGTCACTGTCGTCGATGTCCATGCGCTGTTGCAGTTCATGCTGACGTCGCGATCTCGAGTTCTCGTCGTTACTGATTATTCTACCCTCCCGTTCTTCTCGCTCAATTACCTCTTGTAATTTTTTCTGCAAAAATAATACAATTTTAAAATAAAAATTTAGAAACAAAAATAGAAAATTTATTTTATGATAATGTATAATATTTAAATAACAAGTTCTTGATTTACATTTATAATTTAACATTAGATTTTCAAATTAATAAACGATTTACTAAAAGGAAAATAGCAACCAATTACGTAAATTTATAGTAATATAATTTTTTTTTAATATTCACTTATTTGTACAATTGCTAAATTTTCATATTTTTCATTAAAGTTACATAAATTATAAAAATACTTACAATGCAGTCAGTAGTGTCAAAATATATGAAACATAAATTAACTTTGTGACATGAAATCTTTCCCCTGTCATCAAGACCAAGGATAATCTTGTGTCTCAGTAGATGTTTGTTTACTTGTGCCATACATCTTTCAAGATTGTGATTGAGTTTGATTTTAATAAACATACATAAAAATATGGCAGCAGCATTTAGAACCAACCACATTACTCCTAAACCAAATAATGTAAGTCCTGTGACTCCTGAGAACAATAATCCTAACAAAACCACAAATGCAGTAAATATCCATACTACAAGTATCCTCTTGTAACATATATTGTACATATTAAATCGAACATCATTTACAAGAAGTTCCATTATTTGGACATAATCTTCAACTGTTAACTGCAAAAAAAATAATTAAAAATTATTGTATTATTCTAAATCAAGTATAATTTAAAAATAACAGGTTTAATGGTACAATGAACAAAACCAACCGTTAATCCTTGTGCCATTAGTTCTTCAGGTACAAGTTCTGGACGAAATCTTGCTGGTGTAATCCAAGGCCACTTTGTGTTAACCGGTAATAAAGTAACAATAGTATCGCCATTAGCAAAACCTTGCCTAATATTCCCTATAGGAGTACTTATAACATTTCTACCATTAGAAGCATCTCTTAAATCTATAGTTTTCAAGGAGGCACTTTTTGGATTATAAACACCTGCAGCAGATGGCTGCAATGTTGGTTCAAAGTTAATTTGAACAGAATTTGTTGCTATTACAGCTCCACTGTAATTATCATTTCTTTGTTCGCTGTCTCCTGGATCTAGGGATTTATTTATCTTGCTAACATTCACTGTGACAGACTCTGGTTTTATTTGAGCTGGGGCTTCTTCATTTTCAGGTTTTCTTGGAGTAGATGAAGCAGCAGGAGAAGTAGCATGAGAAGCAGCCGCCACTTCCTCCTCAAATTTTACCCATTCTTTCCTCTTTCCACCTGGACTAACACCTTGACTAGCAGCTGCATTGTCAGCAGTAGTATCTTCTGGTGTTGGTGAGCTCATGATTTACACCACTGAAATGAACAATATATAATTTTGTCTTTATATTACTGAGTAACAGTTATTTTTATAATATTTCAAATCATAATAAAATGAATCAATAAAAAAATAGGTACCATTGAGCTTTTATGTATTCCTATATATATAAAAGTAAATAGTCTAAAATTAGATATAATAAGCAAACATAAAGAAGTCACTTTTGCACCAATGTAAAAAAATCAATTAATTACAGTTTCACAAAACATCTTCAATAAAAAGGAGATGACTCTTGAAGAGTATTCTGCATACTAGAGCTTCGAAGCAGCTGTCTTGATTAGTGAACTGTCAAATAGAGTAGCTGGGCAAAGCAGAGCTAATAGAAGACAGAGAGGGGAAGAGAGAAAGAAAAAGAGAACATCTAACTGGAGTGTACGAACACACACGCGACACATACCTATGTATAAGAGAGAAGAAGCAAGACACAGACAATCGCGACATAACGAGCTGCGAGAGTCAACAACCACGCACTTACATATGTACCCACTGATTGAATCTCGGGCAATAATACGCCCGCGAGCTGCGCGAATCGCGTGCAGCAAGTGACGCGCCGATTATATTATCTTGTACCTATATACTCGCACACATAGATATAGATATATATACCCATGCGCGCTCGTGACGAATATAGTACACACAGAGCCAGGAGCCGAAATTCAGACTTTTACACGTAGCTAGGCGCGCCGCCGTGTTGTATATATGTATACATCACACATATACGGCACGAAATGCGTAAGTCGGCCGCCGGTGCTATATAACTAGACGGAACTTTTTCTCTCCTCCCTTTCTTTCTCTTTCTCTCTTTCACGTCTTCTAATCCCCGCCCGATCATCAACCTCTGGCGAGCGCGCAGGTGGGCGCGAGCTCTTATATATCCATTGATTCGCGCGCGCGACCCAATAAAGCTCCCTTTTTTTCTTCACACCCATAT
>JAWWEQ010000010.1:6293171-6380276 GCA_035583055.1 Torymus tubicola
TATATATAACACGAAGCGCGCATGAATCGAACGAAAACAAACGGTCGATCGATGATCGTTATCGCGCGGCTGCTGCTCCACACTGTGCGCGCGCGCGGAGGCGGCTCATCGTCACCGTCACGAGCTCGCGACAAGCAAAGTAAATAACGACATCGCGGAATTCCATACTTTCCCGTATATTTAATATAGATAGGAGAGCCGTGTGTATACATTTACTTGTACACGTATGTATCTTCTCTATACAATATATGTATATATATATATGTAGAAGCGCGCACGCATGGCGCTACCAGGTGCGTGCGCTCGCTATACTCGCAGGTGACTATATACACCCGCAACTAGCTTACCTGTGCGTTCGATGATGATCTGATGAGTCGGCCGTTGTCGCATGACAGCGCGCGGTAAGACGCAGGTGCTCGTGGAGGCACGGGTTACCTCGTCTTCGTCGAGACCCAGCACACACGTCTGTCCTGCCGCTCCGTTACCGCGCACACCTATATCTATACTACTTGCTGGCTGTTGCCTCGCCGAAGGTGAGAGAGACTGCGCGCTCGCAGGGCGGAGCCACCACACGGATAACAACGCCCCGCCGCGCGCTTCTTGCTCACCTGCGCGGCGCATGCATGCGCGCCGCACTCGCGATCAACGACGAACCTGCGGTCGTGTGAGTAATTCATAGTGCGTGTATATACTTAATATACACTTAGGTTGTTCTCCGTTCGCTTCGTAAGATATCTTAAGTATAATAGTATGTGTGTATATGCACTTTCCGTTTCGGAGCGCATTGCGACGTCGGCGTGGCTTATACGACGATGCGAATAATCGTGCAGTGCATCGGCGATCGGATGTACGCTTGTAGATGAGCATCACAATTACTTTCTAAATAATATAGGTGTACTTATTATATGTGACAATTGATTCCTATTTGATTTGAACGTGACTATAATGTTTTTTTTCATATCATAAAATTATCACGTTGATTTTTTATTAATGACTTCATAGATATATTATTATATAAATAACGAATTGTTGATCTTTTTATGTATTTGAAAAAATAGAATTACGTTGATGCTTGGAAGATTTATGGGTATCGTAAAATTATTTTCTAAGCTTCGAGCTGACGCGCAAACTCGAACAATAGCAATTTACTAAACAGATATAATGAAGACTTGTATACGAAGATTACTGGTTTCAAGTCAAACTATACCTATATAGTCTCTGTCATAAATTAAAATTATTGCAGTTTGTTTTACCATAATTAGTTTCATTAGTATATTAAAATCACTTTTTTTAATAATAGAATATAAATTATAATATTTAATTTCAATTTAGTGTGTAAAATTTACATACGTTATATGCTTTTTGAAAATATTAGGTTAGTATGATTAACTTTGATTTAAATTATATTGATTATTAAAAAATTGACAATATTATTAAAAAGTTATATTGAACACTTGATTTATCGAGAATTTTAATATCGATTATTTTATTTAAAAGGGTAAAGATGTTTCCAGATCGTAAACTATAAAACGAATTTTTTATAATTTATAAACTACAATACACATCTTATTACTAAAAAAGAATATAATTAAAACCGATTATTTTTTTAAAATAATATATTCACGCAACTCAATATAATTCAAGAAAATTAATTTGTTAAGATTTGCTATTGAACTTCATTTATATCATGTTTAATTTGATAATGCATTACTTTAGTAAATCTAGGTAATGACGAAGTACTTTATGTATCATATACACGTCATACATGTGTGATACACGTTGGCGAGTTCAATGCTGGGTTTGATGCAAAACAAACTATCTAAATTGGAAAATATCCTAAAGTTTCGTATTATCTGTATTCATACATTTTTTATATTTCCAAAATTTTTTCAGATCTTGGAAAAACACTTTATTAATTATAATGTTCAATTAAAATTATTTTTTTGTAAACAATTATTAAAATAATCACGATAAAAAGATAAAAATTTTATACTGGTCAAAAAATGAATCAAGCAAATATTATAATTGTTTAAAATATTTTATTATACAATTCTGATCAATACCTATTCCGTTTAGTTATCTATATTATTATATACTTTAATAAAATATAATTGTATAAGTTCTATTTTTTAATCAAAATTTAAATTTTTTATAAAAAGAAATACATTTTCACATTATAAAAATACATCACAATCATAATGATTTTATAAATGTTATAAATCGATAAAATATTTAATTTGTTATGTCGAGTCAGATAAAAAAAATTAAGTATTCAACATAAATATATAAACACTAAACAAAATTTTTTCCCGTAAAATAAAACAGAAAAAAAAATAATAATCTTTTACAAATAATTCGTTGTAAATAAGACATGTAAATTATTTATTTAACAAAAAGTAATGTCTAAAGAATAATTGTACCAATAAATATAACTTACAAAAAATAAATCTCATCATTCTAACTGTCTATACTTTGAGATATAAGCAAGAATAATTTCAGTTTGTTATAACAAATAATTACGAATACTGCACAGCATATATTCAATAAAAATTTATTTGATCATATATCCATTAACTCTTCCAATAACCATCTGTGTTCTTGGTAACAATCTTTTTTCACAATTTTTTGTCAAAAGCTTTGTTTATGAAACCTTTTTTTTCATAAGTTCTTCGTAATTGCAAGACCCCTCAAACTTATTTAACAAATAATATACGCACAGTATTGACCATCAGGCTCATTTATGTTAATGGAATGGAACTTTTGAATAAGGACTTAGCACGAAGAAATACTTTCCCATAACAGGAAAACACCGTTAATGGTTCAACACCATATTTTACATGTTTCCTTATATCAGTTCAATGGTCTTCCGTATGTATATTTATAATATATATATATAATAAAAAAGTCGTTTATTTTACAGCAAAAATATGCCGGATGTTAATTCTTTTTCGATATTATGTTAAGACTTTATGTATAATAAACCATAACAAAGATCTGCTGCGCCCTTAGTATCTTCATAGTAACAGTTTTATTATCTCATCAAGAATTTCTGAAAGAAGTGAATTATTATCACTTTTACCTTCTATTATTAATGTGTTTGTTGTCGACTGTAAAATGAAATCAATAATTAGTTGACCATCAGGTTAAACTTAAATTATTTTTTTTAGCAGAAAAAATTGTATTAAATTAATAAGCAGTAAATTATATTACTTTTTCAACTTACGTTTTGTTTAATTAAAAGGCAGACATGGTGTCCTTTAAGAGATTGTCCATACAATGAAGCCGTGTTATCTATATGCTCTACGAGCGTAAGATGGCATTCACTGCAAATATTTCTCAATAGACCATCAAAATCTTTGCACGCAGTAACTTCGTTCCTTAATTTATGTAAAAGTTGACCACTTTTTAATAATTCCGTTAAAATATCATTATGCGAAAGGCGACCAACTATAAAACTACTGCAAGGTAAGCGCAAAGTAAAATCGAGTTTCTCCTGCATTGTATCGTTAGGGCCTTGCACCATGTAGGTTAAAGTACCACGAAGTTTCTGAGCAAAAGTTACATCAGACGCTAAAATTGCAACATGCGCTTCACTCGAACTCATAGGAAGTAATTGGAAATTCATCTTCATTCCATATTCATCTTTCGGCTAAAAAAATAAATTTATTATTTTAATTTTTAATAAAAAAAAAATAATAAAAAAAACTTAAAATTAACATTACATTATGATTTTTCTTTATAAAAGTTCAAATCTTATAATTCGTGTAATGCTAAATTTATTGAATAAGAAAATAACATACCCGTCGTTCTAATTTTAATGCTGGAGTGTCTAATACGTTAAAGACTAGTTCTTTTAGAACATTTTCTGATTTGTTGATAAATGAAATAATTAAAATAATTTTACTCGTATCATGCTCTAATTGTTTAATTTCGTAGAGCATTTTTACAGTCTTATCTTGAGCCAACTCTTTTAAAGAAGTTGGTGGTTGGATTGGAACGTTAGTGACAGTATCAAAATTAAGATCTCTACTTGGCAAAACTTCTTTAGAAGGCGTAGAAATACCGGCAGTTTCTTCATAATCTTGATTTTCCTTAGTTTTCTTACTTTTAGTTTTTTTTGTCTTTTTTCCAATTTTTTCGTAGTTTGCATTATCTTCTTTTTCTTTTTTGTCTTTTTTCTCTTTCTTACGCTTTGTTTTTTTACTTTCAATTTCTTTTTCTTTCTCTTTCTCTTCAATAACTACTTCTTCAATTCTTTTTTCCTCTTCTGGCTCATCTACTTTTAATAAGTCAACATCTTTACTTTCTTTTGATTTCTTTTTTCCTTTACTCTCTTTAGAACTGCTTTTCTTTTTTTCCTTTTTACGGCCCTGTTTTTCATAAACGTAAAAAATAAGTATATTACAAGCTATAATATGCTATCATAAATTAACCATTTGTATTTTACCTTTTCCGGTTTATTAATAGTCTTATCAGATGCACTTCCGATTATATGCGGATCCGGTGCTCGATGTTCTAATACAGGTAGCCGTTCATCTTCTCTCAAAGGCATATCAAGATCAATATTAAGAGCTCGATGCGGATCATCAGCGTCCTTAGCATCATTGTCATCGCTATCGCTTAACGCAGCACCAGGTGGTAGCTCTCCAATTCCTTTATTTACAAGTTGTATTGGAAAAGAATCATCATCTTCTGAACTACTAGATTTTTTATCTGAAAAATGATGCATTTTTAAAATTTAATAATATATTAAATTATTTACTATCGACACTTGAAATAAAGTAATTACTTTTTTTAGATTTCTTTTTCTTTCCAGTCCTTTTGTGTCGTTTTTTAACCATTTCTTCACTTCGATTCAAGAAGAATTTATTCGAGTGGATGGAATCGGAAACTTTTAACGATATGGGAATATCTAACTCCGTAATACGAATGTTATCATAATCCTCGGCATTATTTCCGGAAAATGTAATCTTTTTGTGAGAAGTCGCAGAATTTTTTATATAATGTGGATTATTTTGTTGTTCTAATTTTCTTGCTTCACGTCTTATTTCTAATTCTTCGGCCGTTGGTTCATACGATTGTCTTTTATTATAATTATCACCAACTTTTTCTGACTTAACGAAAATATCATTCATATCCATATCTTCAGAATCAGAACTTTCAGAAGGAGGATCATTGATCCATGAGTCAAGATCCAAGTCTTCTGGTATTGGCACCTACAATATAAAATGTAAATAAGTTTTAAAAACTTACCCTTACATTTTTAATAAATGACCAAAATAAACAAAATATATTTATATTCAATAATATAATAATATATTACCTTTCTTTGAGCTTTGGGAGCAACTGGATTCAATTCACCAACAAAAGCTTCAGATATTTCTTTAGCTAAATCTGGATTCTCAATAACACATTCAAGTAAAGCTACAGCAGAACTTGATCTTTCTTGAACTTCTAAATCACTGCTACAAACAAATGCTGATAATTTTTCTTTTAAATCAGTAATCTAAAATATTTTAATAAAAATATGAATTATTATACTTCCCATCACAATTAAAAAAGTAAATTATTTACAATATACCTGCTCTAACATATCTGCATCAGTCTCTTCGTTTTTCTTTATTATAGCAGCAATCAATTTTAAGCTATTGTGAACATATACTGCTTGTATATGGCCAGGTAAGCTGAGTGCTTGAGGTTTAAGCATAGAATGTAGCGTCGACAACGGGTCATCTAGTTCACTGCAGATAACGTTAATAAATATTATAAATTGCTAAATTCTACAATGATTTTAATTCTAATATGAGTAGATAGATGAAGTAAAATCGATCTGATCGATTTTCAACTTTATTTACGTGACTAGATAAATAAATTACCGATATCAAAAAACAAGGTCAGATACTATCATTAACAAATTTTTATAGCTTTCTCTTTACATCAAAAGTTTTGATTCAAACTCTAGCATATCAATATGTCATGAAAAATAGTAAAGAGCATTTATTATCCCAATTTTCAGAATTTTGAAAAATAAAGATTCTCATATCTGTACTTTTTGTCATGGCTTATAGATATACTATAGGGCTTTTATTGTAATAAAAAAGCTATACAAAGTTAATGATAGTAAGTAACCTTTTTTTTTAGAATAATTAAAAAAAACATAAAAGTTATTGAAATGACAGCTTTTTCCAATTTTTCGTTAAAAACTCTTTCTCCATCATAATTCAATGATCATTTTAAGCTTTAGTTCCATTAAGTGTTATTTTTTTTTTAATTAAATTTAGTTTGAATTTGAAATTTTGTAGTTTTTTAAATTCCTTTTTTCTTAATCTATTTAAGTATAGTTAACGTAAAACAAACCTTGAAAATTCACCGCATATCCACGCCGCCGCATAAAGCACCTCTGACATCGATGCTCTTGGTTGACCTGCTAAAAGACACGCATTTTCCAACAATATTGCACACTGTTGTACAGCGTATTTTCGTATCGCTTGTACACGAATAGCAACATCTAATAACTGTGTTGCTATTAATTGGCCATGTTTGGTTCCCTCCATTCTTGTTAATTCAACAAGAACTGATATATACCTATAATATAAAACCATTTAAAATAATTAATTATTACGAACAAATTGAAATGTTTTCCTATAAAAAAAAAAAAATGTCGAAAAATATATAAATACGTCATCTAATGTAAATCAGTAGATAATGTTCAACCTAGTCAGACTATATTCGGTGCACGAACAGATTTTTACGCAACTGTACGTAAATTTCAATTTTACGTACTCATATTGATATAAAGACTTATTCACTAAATTATATGGAAAAAAGTTTTATCAATGTATGGAATCATTTTTATGAGCACAATTGTAAAAAATATTCTATGCAATCCAAACGTAAGTTTTTGCTCACCACTTATATATTACTTATAAAAGATATTAAACATTTTTTTTAAATAATATGATTATTATTTTAAATATTAATAACAAATGACTTTAGAATTAACTTTTTTACAGCAGAAAAAATTTTAATGAAAATTGATTCAAGAGTATTGCCGCGCTATGTTCATCTATATCTACTTCTTATTGCGCAATATTAGATTTTATATAAGTTTTCATTAAATTTTTATCAGAGAATATAAGGAATATGTCGTCTAATTTTTTATGCTTCAAATAATACTATTGATGTTATTGGGTCGCGAATCTTAACCTTCTACATATTAATCTTATTATCTAAAGTGTATTATACATTTCAGTGGTTTCTATAAATATAGTATATTTCTTGCAAAAAAATGTATAGAATCTTACCATTCAAAATAAGTAATGAATTGATAATTATTTTGTGAACATATTTGTATTATTTTTGATAGCAATTCATCTCTATACATTGTCCCTTCAGCTTTTTCCATATGCACCATCAATTTTCTAACGATTTCCATTAGATTTTTTTTAGACACCATTCCATAAAGCAAGTCTAATGCTCGCAGTCGTATACTTTCATCTTTATCATCTAAACACTGCATTATAAGGTCCTTATGTGCCTGTACACTTTTTGGATGAGTTTTTAAAATTTTTGACATTGCCAATAATCCCAAGTATTTCAAATTTTGATCAGTATCTTCTATGAGTATCCTTAGTTTCTGAACGCATAACTGAATTGATTCAGAATGATTTGGCATACCAGATGATATTGAAATTAACACAGCAATTACTGTATTAATACACTCATATAATAATGACATGGCTGATGTGCTAAAATTTATAAAGCATGAAATAATGATTATTTATATTAGTTTATAGTATTTCTAAATTCAGAAAAGAGTACTATTAAAATAGTAGCAAGGAAATTTCATCGAAAAGCTGGTTTTTCTTGTGTGATAATAGATTCTATGCAATCTCTACTTAGACTATAAAAATTATTTGATAATAAGTAATTTATTACATGTATTAGACTACTATGTACAAGAATATATATTTATAAATTATTATGCAAAATTGATTTTAGCTATATACATTTAAAATACCTGTGTATTAAATTTGTTAGCGGTTCTATCAATTTTTTGCCAAGCCTAGGTTCTAGAGGTGTCAATGCGCCAAACTGTAAATGTTAAAAATAATCTCAGCACTAGCATTTAATAATATATTTATACACAAATTATGTATTGATTTATATGGGGATAAATAGCATTTTCTATAAAAAGCTATTGTAAAATGGTATACTAAAAACATGAAAATAACAGCACTACTGAAAAGTGAATTAAATCAATCAACGATAGAACCTTGATATCAGGTCAATTAGGGGCTGAGTCAATCGGCGGCCCATTTTTGGCTCGATCAGCGTTATCGTTGAAAACTAAGCACGCAAAAAGGAAAAACTTCACTCAACTTATTTTTTTATTTAAATCGATAAGAGCTTACAATGGAAGCCTATTTTTAATATTGCAAAACTGTAGCTAGACAAAAAAATATATAGTTAAAAAACTGAAGATTACTGATAAAAATAAAAAAAATAAAAAATACAAATAAAGTTTTATTTTAGTCAAAAATAGGCCTACTAAGTGAACATCTTAAATATAGAAAAAAAATCCTATTTAAAAATTTTTATTAATAAGAAATTAAGAATTTCTGTTGCTAAAGCAGAAAAAAATTAATTTTTCTTACCAATTTTATAATTTTGATGAGCATCCAATTGTTTGTTGATGTTGTCATTAATTTAAAAAAGACAGGTGCTAAGCTCAAATAATTTTTCGGATTTTTTCTAGCTAATTCACAAACTACATTAACTGCTGCTGATTGAACACCACTGTCTGGATCTTCCAACTTTTCCTTTAATCTGGGAAATGCTGGCCTGAGGGCCTCTGGAAATCTAAGGAACACTTTGTACATCATTAGAACTGCCTTTTTTCTCAAATAAGGCTTAGTAGAAGTTAATAAGGTCATTATGTCATTTACTAAATCCCTAGCTAAATCTTGATTAACAAAACATGATAAACCACTTAAAGCTAATCCAGCATCATATTGATTAGAACTATTTAGATCTTTTCGTATCATATTTGTTGTTAACATCAGCAACTATAAATATTAATGATATTATTAGTTCTGAATTTACTGTTTGTTTAAAATTAAAATAAATATTTAAAATACATACCTCAGATTCCATGTGAAAACTCTGACTAGCAGCCAGATAACCAATTCTTTTAAAGGTGAATTTTGAAGATGACATGACTTCTATAATGTTGAATCCTGCCCAGCTAATGTCATAGCCCAACATTTGCAGCTAAACATGAATAAAAAATAAGATTTTTTTATCTTTTTATGATATATTTTACCATTACAACCAAGTAAACTATTTTCAAAAAATACATACATATGTAAGTTTAGCAACTGCATTTGCCTTAACTGCTATGTTATCTTGCCTTAATTCTTGTTTTATTTCTTCCATACATTGTGCTATATATTTTGCCTAAAAATAAAAATTATACAATAATTTAAAAAATAATAAAGATTACTTTTTTAATTTTGAGACATGAAAATGTTTGCTTATTTCAAACATTATCTTAATCATCAAATACTGCTAGAATTTATATTTATTTATTTATCATGACCTATTTTTGTAAATTTCTTGAAAGTTACTCCAAAATAAAATCAATCTAACATCTGTTCCAGTTTCAATTTGTAAGGACTGATCAAAATACTTCATAAGATTAGTGAAATTCTGATAAAATAAATTATATCAAGCAATAAAATTAAAAATTAAAAATAAATGACAACATAAAATAGGTATTATGAACTATTTTAAATGTTCATACATTGCTACAGTGCTGTTTGTTGAAACATGTATGAAATTAATAACATTGAGTGAGAGAATTAATTGAAAAAATTGAAACCATCATAATACTTAGCAATCAATTGATTGAGTGTTTGTAAAAGCCGAGGAGATGTCAAAAAAGTGGCATTTAAAATCTAAGAAAATCAAGTTAAACTTTAACCTCCTGTAAGTTGATAAAGTTTACCTCGTTCTCCTTATTGTTTCTGATTCCACGGACAAGATCCGTGAGGTTCTTGTCGAACATACGTTCGAAATTTCCCTTGACTTTACGAAGAGCCATTTCGAATTTCTTTTCGGCTCTTGCCGAATTGATGGCAAAAACAAATCCAACTGCTTAACGTCACCTAATTAGATTGCCATTGCTGTTCTCGGAGACTAGTTGTACTAGTAGAGTGTCTTGACGGGGTGGATTTTTTCTAAGGCGCGTGCGTTTAGCTGTTCTTGTTCTCGTTCGCGACGCGCTACAAGTGCAAGTCTGTTCCCTTTGCTTACGTCACGCAGTTTGAATATATACACGTTTTCATATTAAAGTTTCATGTTTATTAATTTAAGGTATTGCTTTTTCTTTCGTGAAATATGGACGAAAACGTGAAAAAATAATGTAAAATTTATATGCCAATGTCAAAATATTTACCTTATTACCAGATAATGATTGTTTGTAAAGATCTCTCTTTTTCAGTTTCAATAAAAAAAATGTATTTATTACATTTTGTACTAATAACATTTTGTATGCGTACTTTATTCAACATGTATTTAGTTCATAATATTAATTTCAAATACATACTTAATTAAACATCTCTTAAAGTGAAAATTCAAGACATTTTTTTTTGTAGTAAAATAGCAATAATTATATTGATCATTCAAATGTTCTCAACAATTTTCAGAAGTTTAATCAAACGCTATGCAATAAATAGCATCTTATTATCTCCTGTAAGTGCTCTATCCCGTTCAATCAAAGCCGTGCAAACCAAAATAACTATGACTCGATTTATATCGCACATTATGATAACTCAGGTATTTTCCACCATCATTGTAATATACGCGATCAACGACCAATCATGCGAGGGCGTCACGTTTTTCAAACGTCGACTATGAAAATCTCGCTAAATTTAAAACGGAGCCCCATATAAATCGCAAAACCGGAGCCGTGTAGCTCTGAGCCAATGAACTTTTAAATATCTATACGCGCTCGTTCATTAATAATTCCACGAGCCGAGAGAAAAAAAAACTCGTATATACTTTTGGCACCGTGTTCTCGCGTCTCGTCAGCACTCAGTACATATCGTCGTGTCTTTTACGCGCCTTCTTCCCCCACCATCGTCATCACACGATCCTATCATCGTCGTCGCGGCACCGCACGCCGCGCCTGCATGTGTGTATAATATATACATAATAAGTATGTGTGTGCGTCGCCGCCACCGTCGCCGCCGACTCGCAGCCAAGCCAGAGCCGTTCTCTCTCTCTCTCTCTCTCGCGCATTTTGCATTTTCGGGCGACCGTTATGTGCGCCGCGCCACCGCTGCCGGTATCAGCATCCTCGTCGTCGTCGTCCGTTGCCGCCGTCGCCGCTGGCCGCGGTAGCATTAGCAGCAGCAGTTATAGCAGTTATAGCTTCTCAAGTTAGGCCACATTATAGAGAAATTAAAAAGGCTCGCGCGGCCTCGTGCGATGGTCGGCGAGGCAGGCGAGGCTCGTTACGGCAGCAGCAGTAGCAGCGAAGCGAGAAGGGAAGAGCAATCCCGAGTCCACGAGATTTGATATATATACGCGTGTGTGCGCGCGTGTAGGACAAGAGACTAGAGGGACGGCGAAGAGGGAAGAGGAGAGACGAAGAAGGAGGAAGAGGAGAAGGAGAAAGACACACCGGGGAGAGACGAGAAGAGAGGCAACGAAAAGCGGGCGAGGGAGAGAACGCGCGCGAGACTCGAGCGGCGCCGCTGAGAAGGAAAATAAGACGAGGAGAGAAGAGAGTCCGTCGGCGCGGGCACCACGGAGGTGAGCATCATCATCATTATCATCCACGCACACGTTCACGTACACACGTCGTTCTCCTTTTTACGCTATTTTACTACATAGACACACGCGGTTCGCACGCGTCTATTTGTCGCGGCCTCGCCTCGTTTGGTCGCGTTTTTCCTTCGGCTATCCGCGAACCTACCGCCGAATCATATATAACGAAAGCCCGTGGCGAGAAAGAGAGAGAGATCGAGCGAGAGCCAAAGTCGAGGAGAAAAAACCGCCAGCGCTGCTAGCCGGGGGCTCGTGTGTCGCACGCCGCCAATTCGCGGGAAATGCGCCGCACTTGCGCCCCTTCCCCGCACCAATATTATACCGCTTTATAGAGTAATACTTAGTAGACCCGTGCAAACACGCCAGAATCGAAAAGTTTTTTGAATTTTTTTTCACGCGGACCGCGCGATCTTGCGACCGGGCTATTAAGTATGTAATTCGTAAACGTATTCTATACTGTTTATTTACTTATTTATTCATTAACGAGGATCAAGTTGCGTGGTGACTATCTCTCGTGTTGTTGTGATCCCTAGAGCATCGAGAGTATATATATAGAGGTACGCGCTTCGTAAAGTTTTTAATATGTGTCTGTATTTGTCTGTAGATAGTTCTACATATTTACAATGTTTTGTTAAATCATTTACACATCGGAGAGTTATGGATAATTGTTCGTGGAAATCGCTTAATTTAGTGATTTGAAAACTAACTTTATTTTAATGTAATTATAGAAATTTCCTTGAAAAGCGCAGCGGTTATAAACATTAAATTATAGGTTAGCTACAAAGTCAAATGTTGTTTTGAAAAACTACGAAATTTAAATAAAAAGTATATACATCATTTTAAACTATTATATTACTTGATTTATTAATATACAGTGTAAATTATTATATCAAAATTAACTTTTATAATGATGATATAAGTAAATTTTTCATGTTACATTTTTATCTATTATAACTACATAGATTTATTCATGCATTTTTCCTTCAGTAGTTCTATTTTATGTTAATTTTACTGTTTTTTTTGGTTACAGAAACACTGGTGCAACTGACCAAACAAGAATTTATTTGAGCTTTTAGCTCAGTGACTTTTATAAGCTTTGTAACAAATAATTATTACTAAAATGTCAAATATAGAAGCACTCAGTGATTCAGAACTGCGCACCAAACTTTCTGAGTATGGGTACCCAGTAGGACCAGTTACTCAGACCACCAGAAAAATTCTCGTTAAGAAACTTAAAACCCTTATGGAATCTCGTGGTGCTGCAGGTTCTCGGCACTCTATGGCTGCAAGGTAAATCATCATTTTTATACTGATATTATATTCTAGTTTGATTCATAGGTAATAAATAGGAAAAATACATCTAAATGAGTTTTATAATTGTTTTTGATAAATCTTATTATCAAAAGGTAAAAAAAAAAACAAAAATTGGATATTAAAATATTGTTATTGCTATTACAGGTACAGTAGTGATGATACAGATGACGATGCCTCAGCAAATGCAAAAAAAAAGAAGAAAGTCCCACTTAGTACTCGTAGGCAGACTTTAGCAAATCCTATGCCACCACCTGCCACAGCACCAATTGCATCACCAAGTATAAGTAAAAGTCCAACTAAAAAGAAGTTATCTAGAAATTTAAGTGGTGTAGATTCTGAAACATCAGACTATAATAGTACTACTCCTAGTGTATCAAGTCGCTCAACAGTAAAATCTGACAAATCTTTTGTCAAGAATAATAAACCTTCTAAAGATAATGATGGTCTAGAAACAGGTTCAGATTCAGATGCTGTTGAAGAAATTCCCTCCTCACAACAGCCTATTGTAGTAACAAAGTTTGGAGGAGGTACTACTAAATTGTATAATGATCATCGTCCTAATAATACAATATCAGACTTGAATTCATCCAAATCATATGAAAGTAATTGGAGGAGATCACTAGGAGATTCTCATGATACTAATTTACGTACAAGCAGAAGTACAACTACAACTACTAAAGAAGAAAGATATTCAGTTAACTTGCCAAAGTCGAGTACTATTTTAGATTCTATCAGAAATGATTCATTGTCATCAAGAGATAATTCCAAAAAGGATGATCTTCTTTCTAGTTATGAAACACCTTATTTATCAGAATTTACACGTAGGCTCAGTGTTCAAGCTTCTGTAAATTTACCTTCTCTTTCTAAGTCTTCTCTGAAAGGTAATTTAAAATAGAAAACATATTCTTGAAATCAGGTTAATATAGTTTTAATCCATTTCAAACTTTCTATTCTATCTAAACAATGTTTTAGGATCAAAATATCGTCTTTCTGGATTGAGTAATACTCCAGAAGCAAAAGAAAGTGATTCTAATGGTCATTTTAATTCACCGCTAAGATCCACCTATCCTTCAAGCTCAAGGTAATCAAATATTGTATTTTATGATATTTTTTGAAAGATGGTAGTAACCATTTTTTAATAAAATTTCAACATTGAATTTATTTTTAGTATGACATATGTTACTTCGTCCCTCGATAAAACGCGAGACATTAACAAAGTGTTCAAATCATCAACTGTTTCTCGAGAAGAAGTGAAAAATAATCAGAATTTCGTTTCAATGGTTCTTGTAGTAGTATTGGCACTATTTTTCGCAGTTTTGGCAATCGTCTACCTAGGGCTTGAAGGAAAAGCTGAGCCTTTCCCTCTACTACCCTCTGGTACGTTTTAATTTTAAAATATAAACTACTTTATTGTACTTATTATTGTACCTAGTTAAATATTAAGTATAATTAACAAATCATACGATTCTGCAGACATAGACTATTAATTATTATTACACTTATTTCATGTTACGTATTATGTACCTTAACTGAGCATGTATGGCATTATTTTTTATAAAGTTAATTAGCTTCAAAATAGTTGTATTAAAATAGTTGTATTAAAATGATCAAAATATAACGCAATAAGTCAATGTTTTATCCAAATTAAAATAAATGTGTGACAAAAACATTTTTATCCTTTATTTTTATCAAATTTAATAAAATGACAATGTTCAAACTAAAAAATAATTTTCTTATTCTAACTATTACACTTATCCTCTAGAGGTTCCTAATTATAAATTTCACAATATTTTTTCAAATATTTAAAATTATTATAAAAGATAAAAAATTAACTTATAAAAAGTGGAAAAATTTATGAGAAATCATGCTTGCATTTAAATGTAAAAATCAAGATTGGCAAAAATATATAGCATAGGCGATTACTGTATTTCATTACATAAAAAAATGTTCTGAAAGTGACAGCAGTAAATTTTGCTGATCAAACGACATTCCCGATACGCCAAGTACGTATTATTATTTTTTAATTTTAAAGCTATTAACCGCTTACTTACAAAAAAGTGCTTTGATCGCCTATGCTGTCGTACTAATAAAAGATTTTAATAGTGCTATAATATATTTGTTTTTTATTTTTATTTTCTTCCAATTTTTATAGATAGCGATATACCATTATGCTCATCTTTAGCATCGTTTGATCAAAAGCCTGGTACACATTGTGTTCCTGAAAAAAATGTCAAAGATACATTACAGTTAATTAAGCGACTTCATCCAATATTGATGAAAAAAGCCATATCTGCACAATGTGATAGTACTAAAGAACCTCCATATCTAAATAATAATGACATTATAAAGATGTTTGCGAATAATGAACTGGTAGGCATTAACAATTTTTTTAGTTTACACAATGAAATTTTAAAGTAATTACTTTCTAATGTTTCATATTTTTAATTTTACAGACAGAATTAGGCGTAAAAGAAAATTTGTATATGGCAAACTTGCTCATTTTTAGAAATCCAAAATGGGGAATGTCTCTTATAGAGATTACAGATGATAATGAAGCCCTAGTAATACTTGATACAATGGTAAGAGGAATTTACTCATAAAATAAAAAACTATTGACAGTTTATCGGTTTATTGAAGCAAATGAATATATTAAAAAATAATTCTTTTTTAGGAAAAGGTATTCTTAACACGTTTGGATGGAAAACTTGGAATATTAATTCCTGAGCCAGATTTACCTTTGCAATGTCTTATTAGGAAGCGAATTATGACTGTATTTACATCACTTCTGATAGCTGCTTTTGGTAAATTTTTGGCTGACGTTATTTTTAGTTCTGTCAGTAATGTGTTTTAAAGCTGCTTATTGTTAAAAAATTGTTGCATGCGACTCTTTCTATTTTTTTAATATTTCACCATCAATTTATTTATCATTAATTGTAATTTATTTTAAAGATAAGTTTTGATATAAAACTACCTTAACTTTTTAACTAATCAAGTGTAATGTAAATAAATTTCACGTTTATTTTTGTAAAATTGTTTGCTTATTGTGTACGTTTTTATATGTAGTGATTATTGCACAAACAACAAAAGTAAAATAGCGTGAATTTAAATATGTAAAAAAAAAGAAAAAAACAAGTAAGTTAAAACAGTGAAAATGAAAAATTCATTGCTTTATTTTACTGAAAAATATTAATATTACTAAAATATGATCATTTAATTCTATCTATTCAACGAAAAATAAAAATAAATTTAACAGTATTGTAAAATTTACAAATGAATAATATATTTTTACAGGTCTACTAATAATTATTGGATGTCAAAAACTGGTGCTTGCATACTGGCGATACAAAAAAAATACAGAAAAAGAAGTTTTTGATTTAGTCAGTGAAATTATAAACATGCTTGAACTTCATCATCAAAACTATGCAACAACTAGTCCTGGTGGTACACAAGAAAGTTATTTAGCGATAAACCACATTAGAGATAATTTAATACCACCAAAAGATAGGAAAAAATTATCTGGATTGTGGGAAAAAGCTGTTAAATTTTTAGATGAAAATGAGTCGAGGTAATTAAAACTGTAACTCTGATTACATTGAGTTGTTTTAGAAATAGTTCATAAGTTAAAATATTCAGTCAATATAATTTTTTTAATAATGGCGTGATATGAATATACTTAAAATTTGTATTTTTAGAATTCGGAGAGAGGTTCAATTGGTTGCCGGAGAAGAATTTCAAGTTTGGAGATGGTTACCCAGTAATTCAGGAGCTCCTAACTCTCCAGGTGCTACTCCTACTCCAAAATTATCCAAAGTTTGGCAGGGGAGTGCATTTGAGACAATGGATGGCTCTGTGAATAGCCCAGCATGTTCTCCTACTCCATGTCTCAAAATACGACACATGTTTGATCCAGATGTGTAAGTTGAAAATTATAAGCAAATCTCTATAATTTAATATATAACTATATATAACCACGAGTATAAAATTTACAGTGAATTTGAAGAAGATTGGGAAACAAAGGTAAAAGATGCCATACTTGAAAAATGTGGAGAAGGTGTTAAGATATTACACATTAAAGTTGATCGGGGAAGTCGTGAAGGATGCGTGTACATGAAATGTATGTCTCAAGAAGATGCTGGTAAAGCTTACAAAGCTTTACACGGATGTTGGTTTGATGGTAATATCACGTTGACGTATAATTTCTATATTTTTATTTTTTAAATTCTAATTAGTATATATTCTTCTAGGACATTTGGTCACTGTTAAATACTTAAGACTGGAGCGTTACCACGAACGTTTTCCAGAAGCTGTACAGTTTACAACACCTTTAAAACCGAGTAATAATCAGCGACTTTCTATGCAAGCCCATTATTGGGCTAATTCTTCAGAAGCAAATTAATTTTGTTCACGCCTAAGAATTTTTTTCACTTATTATGTCTAATAATTTGTTTCTTATATAACATTGCGAGATTCATCGTCGAATGTCTAATATAAATTGTTAATAACCCTTTCGTTTTTGTGTATAATTGTAGCTTCGTTAAGCAAAAGTGGTAATGTTTTGATGATTTTAAAGTAATTACTTTTTGTATTCTTTTAATTTTAAATAACTAAGTTTCGTTTTATTATGTACTGACAACTAAAAAAAAAAAAAATTTTTACTGCGAAACTTATATACAAGTTTGTATTTATATTAGAATATATCTTTGTATTTTATCTTAAAAAAAGTCAACTTTTACTAAATTTATTAAGATTTATAAACATGACTCATAATCATTAATATTGATATGGATAAGGTAAAATCGAAATGTAAAAATGTTATGAAATATTGTTTATGTTTATAGCGTTCATAAATTTTTTATAATCGTATCTAAAATGAATTAGCTTTTTGTATAAAATAATTACGCTTTTTTACCAAAACCCATTTTTTTAATTCTTTGTTTACCAAATACAAAAATTATTTTTTATGACCTATAATTGCAAATAAAAGTTATAATATTAAATTTTAAAATTTAATTATTTAAAATCATCTGATTAAACTTTTTTAATTAAGTACTTCTGTGCACTTCTACTTAAGTTGGACATACTTAATTACTCTTAATTTTATTATTATAATAAGTTTTTTTCATTAATGTAACAAGAGATTTTTGTAAATATATTAAAAATAATAAACAATATTTTCATTCTAATAAATTTCTTTTCTAAATAAGTATATTTTTGTGTTAATTTACAAGGTTGTTTCCTATTTTTTGCATAACTGTATACAGTTAAGTAAGTCCAATAACAATTAGAAAAAGAAACCAATTGTTTTAATTGCAGTATCTACTATTTATAAAATTGCATAATCTTAAGTATAAATCCTTTAGAAACGAAATGAATCTATTATTTACCATAACTAAGATAAATTTTTTACGATTTTATTAAAACGTTTTTCCAACCTGATTGATGTATATAAAACGACTGTAAAATGGTATTATAGCTTGGGCCGTGTCTACATAAGAGTGATAGTGTTTTCAGAAGGTAAGGTGCTAAGTTTTCAGAGCTATTAGTAATACAAAATACTTCACCTTTTAAGTAACACTGTCCATTTCATCTTTATAAAAAATACATAATTTCTATAAACTTCTTAATTTTTAATATGACATCGCATTTTGTAAAAAAAATTTACAATACTCCATGCTAGAGTGTGTGATTCCTTTAGAAACACACTACTATGTAAATAGATTTTCTACATTCTAGTATTTCTTGGTTTGTCAATATAAATGATTGATTACAATTGTTACAATGGTGAAGAAAATTTTCTAGTTAAAAAATGTTCAAAAAGATGTTTTAAGGCGATATATGTCAATATTTGTTGATTTTGAAAAAAATTTTTTTTGCACGTATGTGTAAACTCTGTCTCCGAAACGAAGTGAAATCGGTAAGCGATCGATGCGTAATTCATAAAGAGTATATAAATGTAAAAATGATATCACTAGCTGTATAATAGGAATAGAAACTTTTGATCTTTTATATATATATATAATTGAAAATCATAACGTAATAAACACTTGAGTTCTATTTATTTTACAAGATTGTAAGGAAAATAATATATAAATATTATATACTGTAAACATATTTACAAATTTTAAATTAATTATATTCGTTCGTAAAAAAATTATTAAATCACATGTACAACTAAGTATCTGGTGCCCATAATTTAAAAGTTCTGTCGTATGAGCTCGTTGCTATGTACTGTTGGTCATTAGATATATCGATACACATAACTTTATTATCGTGACCTGGTAGAGTTTTTAAAGGTTGCCACGTGTTCGACCATATTTTTGCCGTATTATCATAAGAAGCCGTAACCAAATATTGCCCATATTCCTTTTGATATTTAATCTCCGATATTAAATTATCGTGAGCTGGTATGGTGTATATACAAGCTCTTTTACGGAGATCCCATATTTTACATGTATTATCATCTGATCCGGTCGCAAGATGAAAACCATTTGGAGAAAAATCTATTCCGAAAATGGCTTTTAGATGCCCCTCCATAAACATCATGCATCTTCCAGTACGAAGATCCCAGACTCTACCAAAGGAGTCCAAGCCTCCTGTGGCTACTACTGATCCATCACACTGAAAACTATAATTTATAAAATTAATACTTTACATAAAATTCTTTGAAATAAATTAATTATAAGATTAGATTATACCTTATACAGTGCACTGGTTTTGCATGACCTTCTTGATGTAAAACTTCAGCTTGTTGTTCTAAATCCCATAATCTCCATGAGGAATCATAACAGCATGTTCCAAGGAATCTTCCTGATGGGTGAAACTCTAATTTTGAAACTCGGAAGGGCTCATGGCCTTCTACTTCTGCTAAAGGTTTTTCACCTTTACCTCCACCCCAAAGTTTAACTGATCCTAAGAAAATGTATTACATTTTAAATATCAATAATTTTTTATATTTCAAGATATTGATTTACTACTTTAATTGCTAAAATTACTTACCATCAGTAGCACAACTAGCTAATATACATGTGCGTCCAACATGATCAGCAAATATATCCTCAGTAATTGTTGCTTTTGGGTGAAACACAATGCATCCTACGTTACATCCATGCCCTTTTAAAGTACGTAACAAATTACAATCAGGTACAGACCATAATTTACATAAGCCAGACCATGAAGCAGTTGCCAATATTTTTGAATTTGGACTAAATGTACAATAAGAGATTGGTCTTGTATCCCCAATTTGCGAACAATATATTGCCTGAGCTTGAAGTTTTTTTAATAATTCTTGTTTTTTAGCTGTTCTTGTAGCTGAGGGCAATTCTAAAACCTTTTTAGCTCTTTCTAACCTTTCTTTTGCACGTTTTTTGGAGTATTCTGAAGGGTAAAAAATTTTAAAGATAAATATTGTAAAACCAATATTATAAAACTGAATATTGAATTTCCACTTACCTGCATTCCATAAGCGTGCTATTTGTAATGACTCAGGACCTTCGTGATACCAGGTTGTCACTGGATTTTTTTCAGGTTGTACAAATTTAACGTCATCTTCTTTTTTTTTTATAGCATCTTCCCCAAGACTAGCTAAAAGTTCTCTTAATCTGTTTCTTCGGTCAGCTGGACCCTCTCCAAACAAACAAATTGGTTCTTCCAATTGTCTTAAATATTTCTTTACCTCAGAGTCATCTGTAGATACATTAATTTGTCTTGCTTTTTTTCTTCTTTCAAATTCTTCAAGCAATGCTTGTTTATCTTGTGACATATAATCTTCCAGTTCTAGATATTCATTGGATATGTGAACATTTCCAACGGTAATTGGTCCACTGGATGCTCCATTTTTCTCATCATTAGTTTCATTGTTTGCAGTGATGATACGAGCTCGTTCAGCTTCTTCCAGAGAACCATAATGAACAGTTTTTGGTTTTTTTACATAATGTTCTTCTTCATCGTCCGACATTTTCCTAAATTTATATATAAGGTTCTGAAATTCAATTGAATATTTTCACATAAATATCAAAATAATATACTACATTCAAAAGAGATTAGAAACATATTATTAACAATTTCAAGAAAGATTTTTACATAAATAATTTAAAGAAATATATATATTTCAAAAAGGCTAATCATATTATTTTCATCAATAGAAAATTAAATAATTTAGAAACATTTATTTCCTAGAAAATTAAGTCTAAACTTTTCGTTGTTTACAACGGAAAAGAGGTTAGTAATTTAAATTTTGGAAAACATGTATTTTTAAATGATAGTATACACATCTGCTCTAAATTAGGCCGATAATTAGGTATATTGTTATAAACTTACGAGTTTTTTAAAAATTATTTATAGTTCGTTGACATAAAAAACGTAAAAACAAAACATAAATGATAAAGCTATTGATGATGTGACAGACCGCCTGTCAGCGTTTGGAGTACTGCTCGACGGTAGCATCCTGTTACCGCTTACCAGAGTTACCACGTGCGCATATTTTCTACTATACCTACATAGAGTAAAATACTATAGTACGTATAACGCCCAGCAGTGAATTCGGAGATGCACACATTCTTGAGCCTTGCGAGCAAATCGAGTACTTACTTACTAGATTAGAGGATTTCCGTATATGTATACTTTCATCTTTCATCAGCTTTCATGTCTTCTCGGTAACTTGACTTTTTTGTTTTTCGCGCGAAAAAAAATATCAAAATAAAAAAACCATATCGACAAGTTGTCTCGTTAGTTGTTATTGAATTATTTTGGTAAACAAATTTAAAAATACTGGCTTTAGACGATTTACCTATATTTTCTAAGAAAAAAATGATTTCTGGCGATTTTTCATTACGTACATGGTTTCTAAGAAAGAAATTCCGAAATAACAGAATAATCGAAAATTTTTAAAAATTTGATTTTTAATAATAATAAATATAGTATTTTTCGGCCAGGTAATTCTTCATATTTATTAAACCTGTGTCGAAAACGATACATGTGATGGAAGATCATTTATGAATTAAGATTTTGTTCTCAAAAAATGACGAGGATCCCTAGAATTTTTTAAACCCAAAATATTATTGGTCTGTTAAAATTATTCAATTTAACGGGGCATCTTTTTTGAGTCTGATAATTATCAAAGTAGTTTCGATTTTGAATATTTGCAAAAACTGTTGAGATTAATTAAGTTACAGAGGAAACCTAAAACTGTCCTGTACATATGATTAATAATTTGTTTAATATATAAATACCTATATAACTGAATATATTTATAGTGCTTAATGTGAATTCTAAGTAAAAAATTAATTTATTTAAATAATTTAGAATAATTGATTCCGTTTAATACTTATATATGGAATTGCTATTTTGAATTACCGGATGGACGGGTATAGTCAGTCGAGAACTACATTCTTGCATTTGAGTTGTGTAGTAATTCACAGCAACTTCTAGTTTGCAACGCTCTCTACTCTTGTCTCAGGTATCCGGTCACTCTCTTGCTGGGTAACCTGCAAAATGGTGAGTTCGCTTGAATTTCATCGTCAATGAAATTAAGTTTTTTTTAATAGTTATAAACAATTATATTCTCTTATTTATATCATTACACAATGCTGGGTCAATATAAATTTATAAAATATATATATTTGTAAAAAAATCTGTAATATTTTATTAATCTTAAGACTTGTGAGTATGCCATGTGGCTGAGCATGACATATATAGGTTATTTGTGTACATTTTGGAAGATAGTCACGAAAAACTTTTTAACAACTTGAATAAATCATAACAAAACAGTTAGATATAAGTTTGTATTTACATTTTGTTAATGATTAAAATAGGTTTGTTAAAAATTGTAATTACGTGAATCTCATAACATTATTAATTTTTACTTAGAAAAGTTTTTTGTATCATTTTTTTATATCTGCAAATGTTTAAAGAGAATGTTAAATGTTTTATAACAAAAATCATAGTGTAATATAAACTTTAATATAAATTAGAATAATATTTCTAATCATTAATTTTATTTTCAGACGAGGAAACGCAGGAATGCAGGTCGTGCCAAGAACGGCCGTGGGCACGTGAACCCAGTCCGTTGCACTAACTGTGCCCGATGTGTCCCTAAGGATAAGGCCATCAAAAAATTCGTTATCCGAAACATTGTTGAAGCGGCTGCTGTACGAGATATCACTGATGCCAGTGTTTACTCACCATACCAGCTGCCAAAACTGTATGCTAAGTTGCACTATTGTGTATCCTGCGCAATTCACTCCAAAGTAGTGCGTAACAGGTCAAAGGCTGATAGGCGCATCAGGACACCACCAGTGCGCAACTTCCCCAGGGTAATTCTTCTTTATATATGTTTATTGAATGACAAATTTGATAAGTAGACATAAAAGCATGAAGGAATATACTTTCAAATGAGCATCTAATTTTGTAATCAAAATTAGCAAACTTATTTCATTCTTTAATTTTGCAATGTGTGGTCATTAAAAATGATATACTTAGAAATTACTATTATACTTGCATTGCTTGAATTTTGTAATATTCGTTTATGATAAAACTGTTCTAAAATGATCTAATAATCAATATTTCTATTTCAGGATATGCGCCAAGGGCAACAGAACAGGAAGTGATTATGTTCTATTTAAATTTTACAAATAAAAAAACCTAAAAAAAACTTTCCATTTTTGTATTCCTTTATAACTAATCAACCTATCCTTTTAAAAATAGTGCAATTTAGGTAAATAAAAGTCTTATCGTTTTTACATTTTTATATTTGTATTGTTCATTTACTTTCTTTTTTTTTTGTTTTCAACTAAAACAAATCTGATGACAAATTTCAGAAATACAGGCTTAAACACGATTATATTGAATATTATTTAACTGAAGTAAATAATTCACATCTTGGTCACAAAGAATATATAAGTATTATAAATTTTTACTTCTACTTATGAAGATTAACATATGCTTCAATTTTACTTTTACATTTGAGCATTGAGAGCATATAGTCTTATTTAAAACATTTTTTCAATTCTGCTAGAAAATTCCGAAAAATTTTAAATATATATAATAAAAAAATAATGATTAATCGTTAATGATGTTAATGAATTCATTCTACTTTAATAATAACTATACCAGGATTAAAAATGAAAATGTAAAATCATTTATTTGCTTCTTCCATAGCTTTTTTTAAAGTTTTTTCAAAAATTTTCTTAGAATCACAGAAGCCTTGTTTCGTTTTTCCAAAGGAATTAGGTCCTGCTGAAGTTGGAGTATCTCGCCCAATATTTCTCATCCTCATTCTTGCTTCAGCAGGCATTTCTTCTGGTTCATCATCATCATCATTGTTGAAAACAGAAGCTATCGTAGGCTTTGGAGCAGGAGTTGGTTTAGATACTTTCTGTAATTTACAAAATAATGTTAATTTAGTTTTTAAAGTACAATTTTAGTTGGTCAAAAAATAAAAATTTATTATAATTTATATTAATTAAAAGATATTGGTAATTAAGTCTTGAGTAAAATTATGTATATTTCATTTACATTTATAAAGTACTACAACATTGAATAGAAATAGACATTTTAAACTTTTGTACTAAAATCTTTTTTCAATCAATTTATTAATGTATTTATGTGATAAATTTAATCAGTAGGTCAAGAGTTAATTCACTAATTAATATCTAATACTAACCGAACCACTTCCTAACTTCATCTGTATACCGCCTTTTTTTGAGTCACTGCTACTACTTGCTTTCTTGTCAAAACCAAAGACTAGCTTTTGTTTCCCTGACTGTGGTTGATATGAACTGCTGGATGTTTCATATCGATCATATGGCCTATGTGGTGAGCGTTCCCTGGACCTGGAGTCATCATCATCCTCCCTCCGCCTGTCCTCTGCTCTGTAGGCACTTGACCCTGACAACGTCAAACACTGGCAAAGTTCAGATCAAGTTAAAAACAAAGCAGACAAATTAACCGGAAGCTTTTACATGGTACAAATGTACCACTTTTATTGAATGAATCAGTTTATTGCAACGTGAGCTCAAATCTTGATATCTGTTTAGAAAAATTTTCGTTACAGACATACTTAGGAATAAATTTCAATATAAAATTTACAACAAATCGGACACATAAAATTATTTCACTTACAAATTTTAATTGTCTGCAGTTTATTAAAAATGAATTATATGCTTCAATAAAGTATCAGTAAAACATTACAATTAGTGTACAGCTCACAGTACACTTTATTATTATTTAAATCAACGTATATTTACTTACGAAGCATTCTTAATCAAATTTTTAGTGCAAAATTATAACAGAACATTTATCAATGATGGCCGCCGTTTTTAGAGATACTTCATTGAAAGTATTATCGTAAAATAATACCTAAATACGTTATTCATTTTTCTCATCAATTATTGATTAATCGCGCTTTGTGTACAAAATAATTAGTTAAACCTTTTCGGTAGTCGTCCCTTCTGTGGTCGTTTCTCTTCGACATCTTGAATAATCTGACTGGCCTTTGCACGAGTTAGTTTAATTTATGAAGATATGTTTCAAGCAGTTCTTTCTCGTTAGGTAGCTTGTAGCTTCGCAATGGACTCCATAAAGTTTATGGTAAGCCACAAATATTCCGGCACTGCTTCAAAGTATAACTTCGTGTCGATCCGCTGCAGCGTCATTTATGCGTGCATTTTGGAGCTAAAAAAGATCTAGTTACTAACTAGAGAAATTTAGTACGATTCGACTGCCACGCTCCAGCATCGACAAAACACCAGCACGCAGCGGCAGCACTAGTTATATTTTTATAGTTATATTTTTTTGGAGAGCGCCATCTAAGTATGTGATTGCGCTTGAGCATAAGATCTATATATGTCATAATCATAAACAAACATTTTGGAGCAAAAATAAGATTTCAATGAAAATTTGATATTGATTTAAAAAATGTGTTATAGACTATTTTGTTATAGTTATTTTTGATAGCTAAACTGTTATTTTTACTAAAGGGAGCTAAAGCTTTAAGCAAAACCAATTTCTTGTTACAGGTTAGTTCCCCATTATCACAAAATTAATATTAAAATTATCTAATTATACAGTTTGTATTTAATAAATTTATGTTTATTTTTTAATAGACATTTGAATTACATGAATGATATAAATTTATTAGTAAAATGGTTGAAGAAGTAATAAATACTAACAATAAATCTAAGGTAAATTCTATCTTATTTTTTCAATTAATAAAGTTATTACAGTTTTTTTAAATGTATCTATTTTTTGTTACTATGATCATTACTATAATCTAGAATAGAACAGCCAGACCTCGTCCAGTTTATTTATGGAATGTATTAGATGTTCAAAAATGGTTAAGAAGACATTGTAGTGATTACTATCAATCTTACCATGAAAAATTTTTATATGTAAGTGTTTTTTTTCACTATTACCTACTCATATCAGTGTAATGTTAATTTATTCAGATATCTAACAAGATATATGGTATATTTTAAAGCATGATATCACAGGACGAGCTCTACTTAGATTAAATGAAAATATTTTAATGCGTTTGGGAATTGAAGATAAAGAGCATCGGATGGATATTTGGAGGGAAATAATGAAACTACACTTAAAAACGGATATTTTAGAAATTAGAGATATAGAAAGGCGTAATAATATGAATTATGATTAATTATTGTACAATCTTATATATGTATAATAGTCATTTATTTTTATAACAATTAGGTAGAATATAAAATATGTAACATATGCAAAGCTAATTTGAACAGAAAAAAGGCTATATAATATGCTAGTAAATTAATCAATATATGTACAAAAAGAAGACTTTGAATAAAACCTTTGTAAAATAAATTTAAAATAAAAAGAGATTCATTGATATGTGTCTAATATAAAGATAAAAATTATTTGACTAATCATTAATACTGTCATAACTTAATAATACATAAAATCTATACAATTAAGTATTTTATATAGTAAATTTAAAAATTAAAATAAATTTAATTTGATTTAAAAGACTTAGTTCTTATAATATCTTAATGAATTTTGTAAATGTAATTTTGCTTCATATAAATTTAGTGATAAATACAAAATTCATCAAGAATTTTAAAGACTAGAGAACTAAAAATATATTACAGTACATTCTGTTAAAATGCTTCTTTAATATTTTGGAACTGTTGTATTGCCAAATCAATTGGCAAATCAAATTTATGTTTTGTTAATTTATCCAATGTGTGAAAAGCATCTTGAAAGCCTACAAACAATAATTGTAATAATTTTTAAATATATAATTTAGAAGTATCATTTATTTCATTTTAATATCACTTATACTCACCAGTCTTAATAACATAACTCCAAGGCATATAATAGTTTTCTAGTAAATACTGACATTGAAGTATAAGTTTCAGCCATGTAACCAATTTATTTGTACTAAAAATTGTATGTTGTTAAAATATTTATTACTTAGTAAAGAATCTTAAAAACTGTAAAAACAAAACTTACTTTAAAGCAGCACAGATGAATGCTTTGAAATTCGAGTCAAAACTTCTTTTGTAAGGTGAATGCATAGCAATAATATTTCCAATGGTAACTAAAAGATTCTGAAAGTTTTAAAAAAAGTTAATAGATCATATTATTGAATAAAAAAAATATTTTGTCTATTTTTCTGTACTATCTATTTATACCTGTTTAGAAGATGTCATTTGTCCTCCATTCAGATCTAAATTAAAACTTTGCGATAATTTTTGAGCTGGACTTGAGTTATAACGGTGACCATTCTTAATTTCATAATACTTGAGCACAATTTCCCATGCATGCATTAAATTATTGGACCTATGAGGTCTCGGTGCAAAACACCCAACAAAAGGAACAACACTATTTACAGTTGCATCAGTCGTGGTTCCATGTTGCATTAAATCTCGAATACAGATTGCTAAATGTTTTCTGACTGCTAACGTTACTTTGGCATCATACTGATTTACAGCAGAATCTGAATCTGAATTATAAGCCATTTCTTCCTGTGTACTACCTTTAGCATTGCAATACTCGCTTTCTGCAAGAGTTTCAAGTACATGTTCCACAGCAATATCTAAACGAGTTCTGAGATCACGCCAACCATATAATGTATCTTGTTTTCTAATTTGATGAGATCTTTGACTCCCACAACCCATTTGAGACATGATGTACATGTGTAACAGAGCAACTACTTTTCTAACAGTGCTTAAACTAGTAGTACTGTTTTCTTC
Organism: Torymus tubicola; assembly: GCA_035583055.1. NCBI lineage: Eukaryota > Metazoa > Arthropoda > Insecta > Hymenoptera > Torymidae > Torymus > Torymus tubicola. The sequence continues at coordinate 6,321,542 of JAWWEQ010000010.1, forward strand.
CACTGTTGTTTTTTGGAATGATTTTTTTGCATTGTATGTGTGAGCTGGTCCACTAGTATGAACTGGACAAGCACATGTACAGGCTAGTGTTTCAGTACTAACTTCACCTTGAAGATAATTAATAAATCTCTCCAAGTCAGTTATTTGTGTTTTTAACTGTGTTATAAGCTGTTCTTTCATTTTTAATGGGCTAACAATCTAAAAAAAATCAAAATGGATAATTTAAAAAGAAGTATTATGACTTATTTATCTAATTTGATTAAAGCTAACATAAATTATCCATATCATTCTCTTAGGAAAACAGTTTAAACTAATTTTTTCATATATATTTACCTGATTAATTGCAAAATCCACTTGCCATCTTAAATCATCAGCAGAGAGTTTAGAAAAATCTTCAACATTAAAATTTAATTTTTCTTTGAGATGATCTAAAACAATTTATATTTGTATTAGTCAAGAGAAATTCAGGTATACCAAGGATATTAATATATGTTAAATTATTTACTGATTATTAAATTTTGCCGTTCTAAAACAACACTTTGAGGCAAGTCTGCATCACCAGTTTCATAAGCATATTTTTCTAAATCTTCTAGTTGTGATTTCAATTGGCATATTAATTCTTTCTGCTTATTTTTCTGCAGTTCAATTTTTAAATCTGTTTCTGCATCATTTGATTTGTAAGACTGAATATAAAATGAAAAAAATCATTAAATCAAGTTTTTATATAAAATTAATATACAGTATTTGAAATATAAACTTACATGTTGATGGGTTGGAGTTGATGATGTTGATGATTGGGTATTAAAAATAAGATTACTTTGAATATCTGGAATACCTCTAAATGCAAATTCTTCTAATTCTTTTAATAATTCTTCTTTTTTATCTGTTGGCGCATCACATATTTGTTTTAATCTAAATTGTACCTGAAATAAAACAGAAAAACTTAAACATAAATATCTGTTTCTTTATATGTTTACAAATAAAACTGTATATATTTTGTTATCAATAACAATTTGAAGAAATATGACTCAAATAAACATATAATATTCAATACTTCAAAAGTAATACCTGTGCAAAATGTGTTGTTAATGCTATGAGAGATGAATTGAGCATTTCTTGCTCCTCTTCCAATATTCTAAGCTTTTCTGATTCACTGGAATGACTGAAAATTAAAAGAAATTATTGATTATGCTTCAAAGAACAAATACGCAGTGACAATTCTGTTGTTTTATGAATACTATACACTTAAATGCCTAGCAATAACAAAAAATACATATAAATTTAATTTTGTAATAAAGGTAATAATTTATATTTCTATAAGAAGAATTAATATTTGTGATTATATATAAAAAATTTTATAGAAATCAATTGAAAAATGCTGCCACAATTTATTTATATTCATAAATAATTTTAAATGTAAATTTTGAATAGATACACTTTTATTTCATTTGTTCTAATTATTAATAAATAAAAAAATAAAAAAATATTTATTATACCATAAAATAAAACTATATATAAGTTATAATGAATCAATATATTTTAAATACTAAGAATATTAATAAAGAATAATTATATTACAATTATATTTAAAGCAATATGAGAACTTAATAAATACATATGGTAGTTAATTTTGTTGTGTAGGTAAGAGAAAATTTGTAATAAAAAATTTATTTAGTAATTAAGTAAGTAACTATTATTAGAAAGTACCTTTCCATATTAAGTTCACGTTTATATTCAAGTGCAAAATCATCATCTCCATTGTTAGCCCCAACAGGGTCCCACCTCTCACCGGATGGACTGTCATTCTCCTCAGAAATGTCAAGCTCACTCATGCTGTGTTGAAGCTCCTCAGTCATTGTATGCTCACACATCTTTAGTTTCTTAAACAATATTTCTTTTATTAAATAGAAAGTTAAGAATACGTGCAAGCTTCTTATCAAATCGCATTTATTTTACTTACGTTCTAATTGATCAACAAAATTAACCATGCAGAGGACTAACTGCAAAGCAGATTTTTCACCATTTTACGTCGAGAACGGCTAGGCATCTGTCCAGATTATACAGAACTTGCGTCTGAACGTAAAAATTGCTCAAAACACCGTTTTTAAAAAATATACATGACGGGAGAATTAAAGACTGGCAACGGATGTTCGGGATTCGCTAGAAAATCGATTCCGTTTACGTCGAGACCGCGAGTGCATAGCGCAATCAAAAATCCAAAGTGAATTACCGTCGCGCCATCTACAAACTGATAATACGTCAAACCAGAGCTTTTTCCTGAACTTGCTCGTGTCTATTCTGTAATTCTGTTCTGTAGTACTCCAAAATATATTAATGAGTTATATTATTGATTTCTGAAAATTTCATTACAATTTTATAAAATTTCTAATGAATTAGTCTCTTTTCTTGATAACTATAAAACTATTGCCATTTCAATGTTTTTAAGGTAAGCTAGCAGATGACGAGATGATATCGCGTCGTCTGCAGTTGTGCTGATAATTGTTGAATGATCACGTGATCTACAGTTTGAAGAAAATATAAAAACGTCATAAACCTTAGAATACTATTGTTTACTTAATTGTTTTTACAGTAATTATTGATAAGCAAATGACTTGTAACTAAAAAAAATAGATTATTGATTTGGTGAAGAGAAGGCCGTTCTAATACTATTTATATTTGTAATGTACTAAAAGCAAAATGGATGTAAAGGTTAAGGTAATCAAAAAATTTGATGATGATTTGGGATCATCATTAAAAAATTTAAAAGAAATAGAACAGATACATATGAAACTTGAATATGATAAAAACAAAGTGGAAGAATATGTAAGTAAAATATAAAAATATATAATTAATGAAAAAACCACTTATAGTTTATGAGAAATTATTTTTTTATGTAGTTGTCTCTAGCTTCTTCAGAGGCTCCATCGAAAATCCAAGAAGCTGTTGAAGAAGTTAATCAAGTAATTAATTGTATAGATGAGGTAAAGAAATGCTGTGAATCAACATGTAAAAACATTGAAGAAAGATTACAACAAGAAAATAAAACGTTAGAGCTACAAAATATTATTGATGATATTTCTTACTTAGAGAAAGCATCTTTGTATTTACAATTTGTCAAATTTATCGAAGATCTCAGGTATGTAACTTTTAAATTTATTGAAGACTTCAGGTATGCACTAGTATTTTATACAAGGATAAATTAATTAACAATTGTATAAATTTTATTCCAGTACGGAGTTAGAAGTGTCTTTGCTTGCAGGAAATGATGAAGCTTGTATTTCATCATATGTCATTTTAAAAGAAACTTGTCAGAATCTTGAAGTTTCTTCATGCATCAATTTAAAAAATTATGTACATAGTACAATATACTTTTGGTATGACGAAATAAAAAAGAAATTATCTGGGTTAGTATTAAATTTTTTTTTTATAAAACTTATGTTTACTAATTCTTATTTCATTGTTTTAAACTAGAGAGTATAATGAAATATTAAAAGCCCTCAAGTGGCCTTTTTGTGGAAGTAATTTAAATGCTTCTAGTACACCGAGTCATGAATCTATTGCAAGGTTTAAAATAATTACTGAACACTTATTTCATCTGCAACTTCCGTATCCTTTTATAATTCAGAAAAATTTAACATAATGATTAATTTATTTTGAAAAACTACACAAAATTTCCAGTATTAATTTTAATTTTATTACGTAAAACAATTTGGATATTTTTCTTAAATGAAATACAGTAACAAAATGGTAAAACAAGTAACAAGCGGTGTAACTAAGAGCTTTGGACCAGTTTGTTTGCCAGTAATTTTACTGTTTCGTCCATTAAAACAAAGATTTTTATATCATTTTACTGGTACCAAACAAACCAATAGAAGAGATAAGCCTGAATGGTTTTTCACACAAGTATTAACTTGGATTAAGGATCATTCTGAGTGGGTAGAAAAAATGGTCCAGCCAATAGCAAATACAGCTGGTTTTGATAAAATAAATGTAAAAATTGAGTTTACAAAAGCACTTGTACAATTGGCAGTTGAAAAATTGAATGCTGAACTTTCTATTGTCCAATATGATGATGCTTTATTTGCCCATATTGTTGACGAGGCACTAGGTTTTGAAAGAGAGTTGAGAGATTCTCTTTTATATCCTTCTACACAACCTGCTACTGTTTTCGTTCTTACTCAAGGACAAATATTCACAAAATGGATAACAATGGAAAAAAAATGTATGTAACATTTATTTAAAATAAAACAAGTTATACTTTTCGTAGACACAATTTTGACAAACTAACCTATTGCTTCTATAATGATTTATTAAGTAAACTTTAAATGTTTATATTATAAAATATTAAAATATATTTTTTTTATTTCATTCTCTTAGATGCTACAGAAAAAATGGATGCTATATTGAGTTCTGAAACCGCATGGTCAAAATCACCAGGTCTTGAAACAGATGACATGAAAGTAACTGAATGTGCAGAAGCATTCCTTACACTCTTAAGTACTATATCAGATAGATATAACCACTTACCTCAACCAGGTCATAGGTAATAAACTATTTTTTTTTTATTAGGTTTAGTAATAATAAAATTATAAAAACAATCAAATCATATTGTCTTCACTTTATGAAAAGTAGTATTTTTTTTTCTTATTTTTAGATTGCAGTTCTTAGAATTACAATTAGAATTAATAGATGATTGGAGAGTTAGATTGCTTCAATTATTACATGAAGATTATAAAGATTTTCTTCAGTCATTGGTACCTTCAATACTTAACAGTGTGCACTATGTTACTACTGTGCTTCAGGATTGGGGTGTTACTGTTGTAAGTAAAAAAAATAAAAATGTTAACAAAAGTAAAATATTTTACTTAAAATTGGTATTACTAAGATAATTGTATTTTTAATTTTAATAAATAATATTTTCAGCCTTTTTTAAAGTTGTATTTTTTCAAAAAACAATTTGAGAGTGCTGAAACGATAATGCTTGAAGAAATTACAGATTCTTTTATAGAGGAAAATGATACAGATATTACGGTTTTCGATGAAGCTATTAGTTTATTAAATCGATTAGAGAGAAATATTATGTCTGAAATTTGTGACTCAATATTTAGTGAAATAAAATCTATGAGCAGACCTTATTGCAATGAGAAGTATTTATAATTTTTGTATAAAAACTAGTAAAAAATTAGAGTATGAATAATTTTATATTTTTTTAGGTGGTTTGCTATGCCTTCTGAAAAAGATGTAGCATCACTTTCAGTAACACCAAGTGGTTGTCCAATGTTTCAAGAAATAGCTAATCAACTTCATGCTCTTAAGAATGCTCTTGCACTACCTTTGTTTGAACAGACATGGAAAAATGTAGCAACACATTTAGATAAAGTAATATTTTGTTTATAACAATAATTTAATATATATTTTAAAAATAGAATATATATTGTTTTATTATTTTTGCAGCACTTATTAGAAAAACTTATACTTCGAAATCAGTTTAATACTGGAGGAGCTGCTCAATTACAATTTGATATTAAAAGAAATTTACTTCCATTATTTGGTTTATATACCAGTAAACCAGAATCATACTTTTCTTTGTAAGTACAATTTTCAGAATGAAGACATAAATAAAAATTATTTATAATATATTTATTTTCGAAATTTTGTAATGTTAGGATTGGAGAGGCATGTATTTTACTAAATATGTTACCTGGATCAGCTATTCTTTTAATAGAGACTTTAGAAAATGAAGAAGAAGACATAAAAAAAGAAGTTTTAGTTGATGTAAACATTTATCAGCTAACTCCACGAATTGCATTGAAAGTGCTAAAAGCTAGAATGGATATGAGTACAAGATGACAAAGACTGAGATCACTTGAAATTGATTAAGATTTTTTACAATTAAAAATTTTTTTATAATATTATTATAAAACAAAAGAAAATTTTATCTTTGTTTATAAATACATATTTACATTAAATACATGGATTTTTTTATTTTCTAACATATCAAATTTATATTGCCATTATCAGCTCCTAAAAGTAATAACCTGTTCAAAGGAAGAAGGGCCATAGCAGTTAATACTCCTTTAAAAGCATCATGTCGAAGTTTAGAAAACGAATATGATGCAGAAACTTCCACTGCTGAATGTACTCCTATCCTGTTAGCTGTTGTTCCTGATATAAGTTGTTGTTCATATGTAGCCATACAATGTATTGGTTCTGTTACACCTCTGCAAAATAGAGCGATAATTAGATTCCATAAAGTGAATTATTTATTTTAATTAAATATAATAAATTTTGAATAATTAAATTTTAAAAATTTCATGTTTAGATTGATAATAACAGATCATATTCTAAGAATTTTTTTACTTACTTTAAATAAAACTTTAACTTTCCATCAACTGCACTCCATACTGCAATGGTTTGGTCAAGGGAAGAGCTAATTATAGTAGTTTCATTTAATGCTTCAAGTTGAAGTATCTAAAGATTGAATAATAATAATAATATATTTAAAAATATGAATAAAATAAAAAATATACATTATCTTTATTGAATTCTTACCTCACATTCATGCCCTTTCCATGAAGCAATTATTAAACCAGTTCGTATGTCTAAAATTGTAAGAAAACCAGAAGCTTGACCAAGTGCCACCCAATGACCACTTGGAGCTACTGCTATACATCTAACTAATCCCGTAGGATTCATTGATACCTGAAAGACAATAAAATTTTATTTTAAGAATTTTTGAAAGTAAAACTTGAATAAATATATTTAATATATTAACCTTCATCTCGTTAACGTATTGGAATGTTCGACAATCGATCACTCTTAATGTTATATCTGCTGTTGCTACTAAGATTGTTGTGGATGGAGCTGGGCTGGCGACTAATACATTAACAGGCGCTGATCGTGGCGACTCAGGACAACCAAGAAAGGAGCCCATGAATGGATCCCAACAATGGATAGTTCCGTCACACGTAACTGCATATCGGAGAGATTCCAAAAATGTTAAGGCAAGAATGGACTTTTTGTGACCTCCGTATGTATATTGACAGGAAGAGATGACACTACCATCACCCTATAAAATTTAAAAAATTAACATTGATTTATTGTAGATAAATAACAACACAAGTCAATTTTAAATTATATTTTTAATTATTTTCCACTTGACGTTGGAACAAAGTAACATGTGATACGATATTTACGAAAATTCATATAATTTAGATTTAAAGTTCAATAACGAATGAAACATTTTATAATTAAAATAAAGTACAAACTAAATATTTTTCGCAACTTATAAAAATCCTTATTTTCAGAAAAATTTTAATTCAATTTTGTTTTTACCTGACTTCTTAAACTCCACAATTTAACTGTACGATCACGAGCACCGCTCATAAAACTATTTTCGTTATCTAATACGTATAAACATCTAACGCTGTTATTATGGCCGGCAAAAGTTTGAAGTTTTATTTGCTTAATATTAAATTTCGTATCTTTATCCGATCTGCCTATTTCATGTTCCCAATAAGCAAGCCAATCCCCTCTAAGCTGACGTCCTGCGGATGAAAAAGGGCTGGATTCTCGAGTCGCCGATGAGTCATTGTCAGTAGCATGGATTCGCGTTGGCATAAAATCCTTTAAATTTAAAAGAAATCAATAACTTAAATAATGATTACTTAAATAGAAAAATAGTATGAGAATTAATATACAGTACCTGAACTTTTATTTTATTGCCTATAGCGGACACTTTTCCAAATCCTTTGGCATTGCAATCAAGGAACTTTTTGTTTTCAGAAGCTTTAAAAATAATAAATTTATTAGTCATGTAAAAAATAAAATACTGAATTTTCTGAAAGTCTGAAAAAAGATATATGCAACTTACGAATGCTTGATGATGCCGGAAATAATAATTCTTGTTCAAATTCATGGAATAGATCTCGTATCAGTTGATGGTTTTTAATCAAATCATCCATAACTTCATCGCTCAGAAGTCGATAAAGTGCAACATATGCTTTATGAGCAAGTGACGCTGAAAAAACTTCTTTTAACTCTTCAAAAGCCTAAATATTTTTCATAAAAAGATTTATAAGATTAATTATTTTTTCATATTTTAAACCGTTATAGATAGAAAACTATTAGATTTATATTTTTTTCTCTCACTCACCTTATATTTTTTAGAATCTGAATTATTTGTATCTTCTATTGTCGAAGGTGAAAATGAATCCGTAATGCCAAGATCGGCTCCAGATTTCGGATGAGAATTACTGTAATGAAATTTTTTATAATTGTATAAAAAATAAAATATTTCATGGATATATTTATTGTTACTGTTTTAAGTTTATACACATACTTGTGAAAAATGAATTTTCAATCTAAAAAATTGGTTTGTGACAGTCTCAAGTATTTTGTAAAAATTTAATAAAGAAGTAATATTTACCCAAGACGATTAGTTTCCTTTAAAATATTTGTTGATTCTTCATCATTTTTGTCAGCTTTATCAGTATTGAAAACTTTTTCAAAAGCTTTAAAAAACCATTGGATAGGCACCGTCAAATGATTTTTCGCCATTACATTACCTAAACGAATTATTAATATAAATATTGTTTCGAGATATTTGTTTGCTAAGACAAAACGAGCCATTGATCCATTTGGAAACGTAAATCGACTTGTTGATAATATTCGTGCAGTTGGTAATAATATTGACTTCACAATTCCTTCCTGTAAAAAAGTAAACAGAAACATTGCGATTGATTTCTGATGTGAAAAATTCATATTCTCTGCTTACGTAATAAATGAAAAATTAAGATTTAACTTACGTGAATTACATCCATCAATGCAGAATCATTTAAATAGGGAATCACATGTATAAGTAAAACAAGACAAGAAATGAGTCCTCCTTCTAAATTGAGTGTTAATTTACGTTTGCACTGGGCCACGAGTTCTGTCATATGAGAAAAATATTGCAAGACAATGGTGTGTTCTCCATATAAACCTATAAAAATAATAATCTGTTAAAATATTGGTTTGACTATCAACTCAAACTTGTAGAAATAATTAATGTATTGGTATTTGTATTATTTGTAAACCAAAAACATAATTAATAACGTTAAAATAATAATATTTTATGACACACCGTGCGTAAAGTGACACTTTTTTGCACACTTGCCAAAACGAGCGTGCTCAAAAATGGCACTTAACGCACGAAGTGTCATAAAATAATGTTCGATACTTGTGAGAAATATGATTTTAGCTCGAGTCTATCGAAAAGTACTATTTACCAACGATAGAACTGAGACACTCTAGAACTTTGGCAGCATTCGTGTCGCCAGACAGTCTCAGTTTGTTCGACTCGAAATCATCGGATTTGTCGCTGCTCTCGAAGATCGGCGTCAAGTTCTCTTTGCCAAAGTAGCAGAGCGTCAGCATTCGCAGAAGATTTCGCGAGAGATACCGCGCTGTGAGGACGGGCCCTAGCCGATGAGACAACCAGATCACAGACTCTGCGCTCATCTCCGAGGCCGAGCACTCGTTGTGCGCGAAGCGACGTGGATGTTTCACTTCATCATCGACCGTATCCTTCTTTTCTTTCGCCGATACTCCGTCCTCCTTTTGCACGTAAACGAAGGACGACTCTGGTTCCGTTGAGCTGCTACCTTCTTCTGGCGCTACAGTAGCACTATTTTGGTGATAATAAAAGAATTTGCTGTATGTCAAATATTCACAGCAAATAACATGACATTAGATTTTTTTTTCTGATTTTCAAATATTATACGTTAATAGAGGATTAAGCAAAGAGTTAAGAAAAGTATTGTAGATCTATATTTTTTTTAGAAATTACCAGTTAAAAACTGTCTGTAAGTATCATTTAAAATTAGTAATTCACCCATAGCGCGTCCGATTCGGTATATTTAGAAGTTCATCCGAAGTACAAAGCATGTTATTTATTGCATAAATTAATTTGAATAATACGTATTATTGCAGAATAAATTGTTGTTAATGTATCACATAGAATGAAAAACGATTCTTACCTGGGTTCGCTCTTTGACGGTTGATTAGTTTCTGTAAAAGAACCAGGAAAAGGTAAATCTTCGCTTGTCGTGGTACTTCCTACTTTACAGCAAATACTATTGAATTCTGGTACAGATTTACCAGCCGTAATATCTAAAGTCTTTGGAATAGGGATCATTGGTGATCTCGCGCTGCTTGAAAAGGGTGATTTAATGTCACTAGAGAAATCCTCAATCTCTAGATTAAAATCAAAATTCAAGCTTTGAGGCGTCTCGACATTAGGAGATGGTGAAAATGTTTCTTCCGTCTCCATTACAAAAACGCCTGTAATTATTTTATCATTTTTTTCGAATCATGGATATATATGATCTAGATTCGTTTTGTTTCTATATTTGAAAATTATTGAAAACTCACCGTCACTGTTTTCTGAAGCACCGTCGCTTTTTGTGCCAGCATCAACTTTGGATTCATTTAACATCAAAAGCATGTTCTCTGATTCAACAGAAGAATCCTCATCAAGAGGAGAAAGAATAATATCTACATCACTACTACTACTAGTTAAATCACAGTCTCTGAAAAATAAATGAAATTGTTATAACCAAATAACAAAATTTATAATTAATTCGGATGTAATTTATTTATGAAACGTGTTGCATCACCTAACCCATTACAGGAGCGTCAACTCATGCTATTGATAAATCGTGTTTGCGTTACTAAAATGATTTTACAAATCTTTTTTTATTAGTTATTAAATCTGATTTCGTGGTACTAAATACATAAAATAAATAGTACCCCCTCCCCGTGTTTTTGCTGCGCTCGAAACGCCTCCCTCCCCCTCCACTTATAACCACAAATTGTTAATCTCTGACGGTTTTAGCTGTTTAAAAACAGTTTTATGAGCTAAGCTCACAAAATTAACTGTATAAAAGAATTTTTAATAGAAAAAAGTTTTGTTTCAGTATTATTTACAACTTTTACATTCAAAATCTTGCGTTAAATTAAATCCTGTTAAATTATCATTGAAAATTGCCCATTTTATGTATCTGTAGACGTTTAAAATTTTTTAGATAAAAAAAAGACATTTCCAGAGAGTGCTCAAGTTTCTTAGTATATTGTTCATGAATCTTATTCCAAGCTAGAAATGTAAAAGTTGAAAAGTTCTCGTAACTGCTTTAACAATAATGAACCTACCATACTCTCTGAAACGATTGGATTTCCCGAAAATCCCTTAATTATGTCTAGTGACGAAAGGAACAATTAAGGTGGCTCCGTCGCGCTGGGCCATATCTATGAGCCCCCCCCCCCTCCCGGAGGGCGAGCAAAAATTTCCATATACGAGAAATACGAAGTGTATAAATAGAAAATGTGTTTTTTAGACTAAAAAAACTAACTGAAATTTTTTTTATTTTTTTTACATGTACTAAAATCAATGCCAATTTCGAAGCAGTAGGTGACGGATAAAAAAACCAACGGGGATCGAAAGATATTTTATTTCTCTTTAAAATGATCACCCGCGGAATTTCGTAATACGTTCTTTACCGAAATTTCAGTGATTTTTGTAAAAAAAAAACAGCCTTTTTTTAAATCTCTGATTATCTCCAGTTTTAAGGATTATAGAAAAAAATGTCAGAGAGAAAAAAGTTTTGTTTTATGATCGAAAAAACGAAAGTGAAGTCAAAATAGATAAATTGGAGAAAATTTTTTTTCACTAGAAGAAAATAGATAAATTCCAACTTTTTACATATACTAAAAATATGAAAAAAAAATTTCATCAAAAAATCATAGAGGATTTCTTGGAGATTTAATGGTCCCTACCGACACAATAACCGTCAGTACGATCAACAAAGACACGGCGGCGGTAACCATAGCAGGTCGTCACAGTACCGTTACCATCGCAATAAGCCGAAAAATCATTGGCAACGCAAATAGGAAAGATGCAGACGACGTGAGTCCGCTACTGACGTTATCCTCCGTAGTTTAGTCGCGCGATAGATTAGGTTTGCGAATTTAAGGTGGCTCCAGCAGTTTTTTAAAAACATAAGAATCTAAAAACAAAAATCTTAATGGAAAGCTGAAATTCCAAGCTATTTAATGGAGTTTGTCCCGAATAGGATCACTGACTAGATGGAAAAGGAAAAAAATGTTAAAATTCGTTGAAATTTGTAATTTTAATACAGGCTCTTATGGAAGAAGAACAATTTTTAAGTATTAATTTTCCTATTGTGAACCACCTAAGATGGCTCCGGCGCGCTAGGCTGTGTCATTGGGGGGGGGGGGGGGGGGGGGTTTTGGGGGGCGTTGCATTTTTATTTACAGAATCGACGAAATTATAATAAAATTTAGTTAATGGCAAGTTGTAAGGTATTCTTAACCATTTGAGCACCCTGCAACGTTAAAAATAAGAATGTTATTCATTAATATTGGTCAAATGCTATGGCCCCGCTAATATATGTTATACATAGTAACAACAGTTTTTTATTTTATACCTAAAGATTTCTTGAAAATTTGGTCGGTGATCGTCAGATTTCAACATACCATTGTAAACAATAAATAATAAACAATTATTTGCACGTTTATTTTTGAAGAACTTATGTGTTTTCAACTCGCAATAGGAAAATTATGTATTAAAAGTACGAATTTCAACGAATTTTAACATTTTTTTCCTTTTTCCATTTAGTCGGTGACCCTATTCGGGACAAACTCCATTAAATAGCTTGGAATTTCAGCTTTTGATTGGGATTTTTGTTTTTAGATTCTTATGTTTTTAAAAAACGCCAGAGCCACCTTAAAATGAAAAGAAAGCGAGTGTGAGTGAGAATGTATTCAAGCGAATGATATAAAAAGCGTGCAACCTGATTCGTAGGGTATTATGTTGAAGACGAATGAAAAGTTATGGTGTTTTAAGAGTGCTTTGAATCTTATATCGTTTTATTTCTATTCTTTTAACGATTACTACTCTAAGTTTTTAACTGTAACACCAAGGAGTGATTTTTTTTATACGTATATTTTGTTGCCCTTAGAAAATAATAGAATATTTTGTTACCAAGGTCAGAGTCAGACCATATCAGCTGACGCCCGTTCCATTGGTATTATTCCGATTGGTCAAAATAAATTTCGCTTAAACTACTAATTAACTGCACCGCGCCCATTTTCTCCCTTTTCAGGTTTTTTTTTTCAATCCGTACCTAGGAGCTCTTCCCGGGCTATCGTCTTTAGTTAGCTAGGCTCAAAACGAGCAATAAATCAATAAAATTACCTTAATTATACGTGTACGTTTCCGAACGTAACAAACAAATTTGAATACATTTTACAGAACAGTCATACAGTTGATTTGGGGAGAATTTTGCATTACTTGACGATCGATAATTGATTTCACAACTTTCATTTGTTTGATTTGCACTGATTAATTTGAATGTATATATAATTATAGCTTATATACATAGATTATACAGAAAAAACGTCTATACCTGCCTTATTTTATACTTTCGGAGAAAGTTTTATATTAACAATATTATTATATCAATAACTTTAAAATCCCACGGTATTGTTCCAATGGAGGAAAGTACGTTCACAAGTTCAAAAAAACATAAAAGTTTTGAATATAAAATCTTCCCAAAACAGATTGAGTAAAGAAAAAACTGACAGATAAAAATCAAATGATAGGCAGGAAAAGTCTTTTCTATATAGAAAAATCAGCTTTTGATCTAAATTATAAAAAAAAAATCATTTTATATTTTTTTAAGGGGAAAATGGAAAAATAAAAAAAAAACTTCTGTTATTGAAAAGCTATGGAATAAAACATTTACGAACGCAAACGCAAGTTACAAACAATATGATTTAACGAAATGTCTGTTTATGTTTTATACTTACTTTAATATTCCTACTTTATCTAAATTTGAATTCAAGGATCCAGATAAATGGTTCCTGTAACCACCCACAGCTTCTACAAGTGGGGTAATAAAATTTTCTAGGAAACACTTCAAACCGAGACGAACCATCAATTTTAATAGAAAACTTCTATGGTAAAGTCTCACAGTCTTGAATTTTGTGACCAAATTCCCAGGTAATGTATTTGCAAAAGGTAATTTGTCCATAAGAGAGCCTTTGTCATATAAATTCATAATTGGTTGAAGAAATACTTTTGCAGTTTCTCTAGGCCCCGTTGCTCTGTAAATAAATGAATAATTGTTATCACCGTTTAATAGATAAATATAATTATTTACATCAACATTTAGACATCATACCTAGCAATCGGGTCAAACAAGTGCCAAGCAGCAAGAACCGCACTTAGTGGCTGTTCGAAAATTTCTTTAACATGAGGAACAATCAATTTAAGACTTGTTTCTGTAGCTATACCAGAATTAGGAAGAAGTTTTTCCAATTCATTAGCAATAGCTTTAACTTTACATTCATTGATTTTACAGAGAAAAATAATTTTCGTCTTTTCTAAGTTGCCGTCGTCATCGAGACTTTGTGTGACTTGTTCCAGTTCACGGCACAAATCATTATATTCCTGAATCATCTCAACAACGCCATACAAATATTGTAAATATTTCGATGAAGGGAATAGTAAACCTGAAAGTACTGGTTGGAGGATTTGATGTGCCGATGGGGGTGGGAGGCCCATATACGTAACAGTCGGATATCGGCAAACGTTTGCATTGAACTGATCGGCTAAACTAGTGCCTGCATTTATAAATATTAAAAATAGATAGAAAAAAGGTATGTCTTGTTTTGAAAGTATAAAAAGTAAATATAGCATACCTATAAAATCTTCCATTTCTGTAAAATCGATGTTATAGCTTTTCGGTAATGCATCAATTCTGAGTAATAACATCACTGCACTTTGCACGCATTTGGGTAAAATATTTGTCGAAGTTTTTATCACGTTAAAACTAGCATTTAATCTATCACTGAAAGATATTTTTTCGACTTTCCATATAGCTCGAAATTTTTCGGCAAGAAAAATCTCAACAATAAGACAACCCATTATTTGTTGTTCCTTCACTCTTGCCGTTGCAATAAGTTGTTTCTGATTTGGATTACCATCTGGAGATGACATTTTGGGTAGATATACATTGTGACTTACTTTGTTGATGAAAGCATGAGTCGTTTCGACTTGCATAAGGGCTGATGCAGGATTAAAATCTTTTGGCAAAATGATAGGCTGATCGGTAACTTTTTCCGGTTTAATGCTATCGTCGACGAGAGGCAACGAACTTCTTGAACGACTAAGAAAACGACTAAATGTTAGTGGTGATGCTCTCGTTGCATTTGATGCTATTGTTGCGTGCGAATCTTCTTCTTCGTCGCCCGAACTACGATGTTCTTCGTTTCCTGTGCTTTTACTTAACGGCTCTTCACTGCCTAAAATAATATTTCATAATAAGCAATAATGTTAAATGATTGGATATCAGTAATTTTTCAAAGAACTAACTTGATACTAGTCTTTCATCGGCAGCAAAGTTGCGCAACCGTGGAGGAATTTTATTCCAGTATGGAGACTGCACGATTTTCTGAGGATGTGGACTGGTAAAAAGTTGCACTACTCCAGAATTGGAGATGTTTGTGTGATTATCAACAAGATGTAAACACACATTTTTAGACTTTATTGCAGCTAAACCTGAAAGCCTTTAAAAAATGCATGGTTAATAATAATTCTTTTTTTAAAGTGTTCGCGTTTTCATACTTATAACCAAACGTTAAATCAATCCAGTGATGTAATCTTTCGGAAACAAAAGAACTTTCCAAACAATCGCGATGTTTTTCAATAAAATCTTCTGGAGAAGTTGCCCAACTAGGTATTTCTAAATCAGGCAAATCTTCATGTATTGACTATAAAAGAAAAAAAGATTTAGATATTTGATAAATATAATAAATAGGGACATACAAGTATAGATTAATTACTTTAAATACACTTGGGTCTGTAAAAAATTGAGGTATGCATTCATCAGGAGTCCAATCATATAATCTTTGTATTGATGCAGGATATTCACCAGGTACCCATAAAGGTCTAACATGTTTACATAAAATAGATCTTGAATAACGTCTTGAAAGATAAACATAGTATGTTATTTCTGACAAAACATCTGACACATGATATCCAACCTTGAAACATATTATATATTATTATTCACATAATCATGGAAATATTAAATGAATTATTATTGTCAATAATCACTTCAGTGGATTCAGCATCAAATGTAAGATCAAGTTGCCTATCTCCTTTGTTTAATCTAAATTTTGATTTAGTGAAATCTCTCCAATTTCCACCACATTTAGATGTAAAATCTGTAACCCAAGGCATCACATGATGACAACTGGGATCACCATATCTTCTACCAGCTAAATTATTTAATGCTGTTAAATAATCAAAATTGCTTAATCTTCCATGCACCCACATTTCACACAATGCACTTATGCTTAAATCTTTATTATTCTTTATATTTGACTTTTCTTCCAATTTACTGTTTTCATTGTCAGAAGATTGTTGTATTATGTGAATATTATCTTCTAAATTTGGCAATACCTAAAATTATTTTTTGTTGGTTTTAAGTAATTTTTATGTAATTTAATTAATTAATTAACGTTTTTTTACCAACCTGTACATTGAGATTATTCATAATTAATATATCACTGAGAGTAATTTCACCAAGTAACAATCCACAATCATGCAAATCTCTTGACAATCTGAGAAGTTGATATGTAAGAAATAATGGCTTAGCATAGCTTGTAGATATTGCTGCAGGACTGTATGTTACACATCTACAACATTTTTTATTAGTAATATGAAATATTATATTTTAGTAAAATAATTGAAAATTTAATAAAATAGAACTTTCTTACTCTCTAAGAGAATATTTTGCTGTTGGTTCATAAAATATTATAAATGCAGATTCTGTTTCTATTGCTAATATAGCAGGTAATAAGTTGCAATGTGTACGATTGGCAATAGCTGCTTTGACCAGCATTACATTATTTTGTTGATATTGAATTATAGTGCAGCCATACATGCGAATTATAATTTCTTTCATTAATTCAATATCAGTTGTACAGCCTATAACATTTATTTGTTCTTTGTGATCTAATGTGGTCCAAGGAGCTTTAAATTATAAAAAATGTAAATTATGTACTATGATCAGAATAGTATATGTGAATTTTATTATATTTTGTTTGAAAATTTACCATAATATCTTTTATAAAAGTCTTTCCATAGATTTTGATAATTTGTTTTAGCTACATAATGTAGAACTTGAGAAAATGTTAGTTCAGTTTCTGTTTTTGAACTTGTTAACGAGCATCTTTCTCTTGGTAATGTAAAAGCATTTTTATGTTTTTTTTTATAGACCTATAAAAATAAATAATTCATATTAACTAGAATTATAAAAGTTAAAATAATATATATGAAAATATTTATTAAAAACAAGTAATATACCTTAATATAGACTTTAGTCCACCCAGTTCCTAACTCCTCTAGAGAAGGCTGTGCAGCTATTTCATCTGGATTTAAATGTTCATGTGTTATAAACTCAACTGTATTAAGATTAATGAAACCATTTAGCCACTGTTTGTGTATAGTAGCACAAATTTTTTCTTCTGTGTATGTAAAATATTTATCGGGAATTTTCAATTCCCTTTTCAAGATTTCCACACACCAGTTCTGGTCCTTCATATTTGTAATTAATGTTGTAGTTTACTTGGTGAAATAAAAAGAAACAATATAAATTGACGTTTATCGATGAATGAAATTCGTCAGTATAACGAAGAACTCATGCGCTATAGAAACTACAAGAAATATCTTTCACTATAGAGATCTTCATTTGTCTTCATTTCGTAATATAAACGTGATATTTAACATTTCATTTAAATACCATAATTTTAATTAATAATAAACTACATTTTTCTTCATTATGTTAACAATGTTTCGAAGAAAGATAAAATATTGACAAAAAATTGCATACAACTACTCATTTTCACGTAACGGAACATACATAAATAACAACATATCGAAATCCTAACCTACATTCAATGACAGATCAGTGTTGTGATCTAGTGCCTAGTGGGCGTTTATGCGCCTGCGTAGCGTCTGCTCATGTTCTGAAAACAAAAAGCGCGAAATCTGTTATTACTGTTATCATAAAAAAATTGATAGCTGTAAGATATAATTTAAACAAATTAAAAATTAAAAATATAATATTTTAAGAAGAAAAGTCTGTTTTATAACGTTTAAAATTAAATGAAAGTGGATTCCTTAATCATTTTTTAATTGATTATTGGGTATTATCAAATCAATTGTAACTCAGTCGTAAAAAGTAGTTGTAACAAATAATAATAAGCAAGTAAAAGTATGTGAAAATTTTAATTTATTCCGTTTGTATTAGCTCAAACTATATTATATTTATTCCTCGTGAGTCGTGTTACTGTTTGTCTGGCTTCTCTAATTATAGCTTAACAGACAGAAACACAAGGAATAAATATCGTTTGCGCGAAACGGAAGAAATTTAAATTTTTGCATATACATATTTCATTATCAAATTACTTTTCTGTATTAGATATCTTCTTCCAATCAATTTATTTTCCAATTCCAATATGGGATCTGTGGTCGTCGAAAAACATAAATACATTGCCAGCATAGGGAGCTCATGTGTTTTTTCAATCTCATTCGAAATTGACTAACAGTATGAAAAATTTTCAAAGGGAAATTTATTTCAGTTAATTAATTGGCATCTTTTTATTACATTTTCGTCGAAGGAAAACATTTTCGTCAAAAATTATTAAAAAATTAATTAAAATATTTTAAAAATATTTATTATAAATTTATACTTTTTAAACACTTTTTTATTTTTTATAAGTATAATTATTCCTATCACGATTTTAGATTCATTTAAATTAACCACAATTTCTCCCTATGTCTCAGTAGCACCACCAAACGGCGGAAAAAGCCTCAGAAACGGAAGCTGCAGCGTCATCTATGCGCAAAACCTCGATTATGGCGAATACAATGCTTTGGCTAAGCATCTGTATTCTGTGTGTGTGTGTGGGTATTGTAATTTGTAAATGTGTTCATTGAGTATAGCTTCATAGTGTTACTGTAGTGTGAACTGTGAAGGTAATCAACGTAACGTGGGGACTGCTGACTAACCGACTGAAAGTAACATTGTGAGCGTTTGTGGTTACTGAATTGGTGGTCGACCGAGATTCTGAGAAGAAGATATAGAGCTCAGAGTGGACACTTCTCGAGTACTCGACTGTTACACAGCTATACGCGGGTACGTAGGTATACGTGGGTATAGGCGTGCATTTATTTGCACTGCTCCTCGTAGCCGATCATCCTAGATACCCAGTCGAGTTCCGCGTTTGTGTAACGCTGAAAGTTCCTGCGTTTTGCTTTCGAAAGTAACCGGTTAAAAATGCCGAAGAGAAAGAGCCAAGCACTGATCGACTCGGATAGCAGTAAGAGCTCCTCCGAAGACACTGGATCTGACTTGGAAAACGTAAATTATTTTTTCCTAATATTTTCTTTACGTTTCTCACATCTATATATTCAGTACTTTCTTCAGATTGTTACGTTAATAAATTTTGGTATTTTTAACGGAAAATAGTTACTTTGCGGGAAAGAAAATGTTACGAACATAACCTCAATTCTCAGAAAAACTTTTGTACATTTCTTAAGAGTATGCAATCTTTTTCGATATAGAATAGTCGAGAAATACACATGGCCAAACACGAATTGGCGTCATATTTTTAAATTTTATTTCGTATAGATTTTTTGTATTTTGAAGGTCATGAAAGTTAACTAATATCCATATATATAGTGTTTAATGTATAGAAACTAGAATTTTTATTTTCTTTTATTAATATTTATAACTTTTAAAATAAAATTTTATATTTTTAGGAATTATTAACCTTAGCTAAGAAGAAAAAAGCAAAATCCAGTAATGATGGTTCTGGTGCTGAAGACAGCAGTCCAAGTAAAAGAGATAATAAGGTTTTTGATTCTGAAACATCTGACTCTGATGATGATTGGAATGCGAAGAGTGGTAAAACTAAAAGGAAGAAAGCACCGGCAAAAAGAAGCAAAAGAAAAATGACAAAATCCAGTAGTGGAGAAAGTGATAGTGAAAAAGAAGAAGAGCCTGAAAAAGTTTCTGAACCTGAAGAAGGTGAAGTTTCAGATTCAGATGCAAGTGATTCCGATTCAAGTCAGGAAGAATTTAATGATGGCTATGATGACAAACTTATGGGTGATGCTGAAGATCAAGCAAGACTTGCCCAAATGACTGAGAAAGAACGAGAACAAGAAATTTTTAAACGTATTGAACAACGTGAAATAATGCGAACAAGATTTGAGATAGAAAAGAAACTTAGGATGGCGAAAAAACAGGAATTGAAAAAGCAAAAGGAATCCAAACGAAAAGAAAAGGGAACTGATGAAAAGAAAGTTGATAGGGCGCCAGATCCTAAGGAAAGAAGTAAAGATCGTAAAAAAACCATTGAAGAAAAACAAGATAAGAAATCTAGTGCTATGGCTTTATTAAAAGCAAGACGAGAAGAAAAGAAAGAGCGAGGTAAGTTTTCCTTTTTTCTAGTATAAATATCTTAAATTTGTAAATCAGTAAAAATTTCACAATGATTCATTTAAAAATATTCATATCTCAATTACAGAGGAAAAAGAAAAACAACGAATAGAAGAACAAAAACAGCAAACAAAAGATGAAGAGGAGGAATTAGAAGGAGATCATAAGGGTGGTTCCAAAACAAAATTAAAAGCATCTGATATTTATTCAGATGACAGTGGTTCTTCATCTAGTGATGAAGATGAATCAAGTAAACCAGCTTCTAGACAAAGATCTTCATCAAGCTCTTCCAGAGATTCTGATTCTGATACTGACAAAAAGTAAGTAGTCATCAAGTAAAGTGAATAAATTAACTTAAATCTATGTAATGAATTGTGTATAACTAATATTTTTATTATCTATTACAGATCTGTCAGCAGCATAAAAATTAAATCTAAAAAAATAATTTATGTTAATACGAAAGAAGACTTAAACAAAATTAGATTATCGCGACACAAAATGGAAAGGTTTGTGCATCTCCCATTTTTTGAAAGAATAGCACAAGGTTGTTTCGTTCGAATAGGTATTGGGAATAATAATGGCAGACCAGTGTACAGAGTAGCAGAAATAAGTGGTGTTTGCGAAACTGCTAAAATTTATCAATTAGGTAATACAAAAACAAATAAAGGCCTTAAATTAAGACACGGTGCACAAGAACGAGTCTTCAGGTTAGAATTTGTATCTAATCAAGAGTTTACCGAATCAGAATTCTTCAAATGGAAAGAGACGTGTGCACTGCAAGGCATATCTATGCCTACTTCAGATGAAGTTGATCAAAAAATAAAAGACATCAAAGAAGCTATGGTATATGAATTCAAAGAAGAAGACATCGAAAAAATTGTCCGCGAGAAAGTTCGATTTAAAGGGACCCCGTACAATTATGCAATGAAGAAAGCTCAACTAATGCGAGAAAGGGACGCGGCTAACTGTAGAGGTGATGATGAAACAGCTAGTAAATTGAATGTGGAAATTGGCGAGTTGGAAGAGCGAGCTTCTGACTTGGATAAAAAGCGATCTGCTACCATATCAAGTATATCGTACATTAATGATCGAAATCGTAAGAAGAATGTTGAAGAAGCAGAAAAAGCTATTCTAGTAAGTCCATTGAAAATATAAAAATTCTTTAATATTATAGATCTACGAATTTGCATATTCTAATCATTACTAATCTTCGAATGTTTACAGGAAGAAATAAAAGCCAACAAAGGAAAAGTAATAGATGATCCTTTTACAAGAAGAACAACGAGGCCAAAAATGTTTTCACAAAAAGAAGAACAAGAGCCAGAACCAGCTCGTGTTCAAGCACCAGTTGATAATACTCCAAAACCCATAATGAAAGAAAAAGAGTCACCGCCAGAAACTAAAAAGAAACAAAGTACAGATTTATTTAATGCACATAACTTCGACATTACGATCGATTTGGAAGTTCCTATCACGAGTAAGTTTATTATTTCTTAATCATTTTATTCTTATTATAGGTTGTATGAATAAAATATTAATTTGTAATAATTAAATTTTAATTTCAGATAATCCAGTTAATGTACTTCCGAAACCAATCAATAGCATGAAAGACTCAGGTCCAAGACGGTCATTAAACTTAGAAGATTACAAGAAAAAACGTGGTTTAATCTAACAAATTCAAGTAATAGATCAAATTGGAAAAAACGCGATTCCAAAAATGATCGCAAATGAACTATTGACTGTTTGTTGTATAACAAATATGAGCGTGATTTAAACAAAAATTATGGCAGCTGAATGCCATTGCTTAAATTTTGGATAAACTGACAGGGTTTCTGTACTTTACCCTCGCAATACAACTGATCCATCCAATTTGCTCCATTATTGAGTTTTCATTATTTTAGATTACAATTTTACGAGTCAGTGTATTGCTTACACAATGCAGACATCATGAAGAATCTGTAAGAATGTAAACAGTCGTTCTTTATTTGAAAGCAACGACTACTGTTTACTTTTTAATGTATCGTATGCGAAAGTACTAGTCCGTGCGGGACAGTATATACCTGAGACTATTAATTTCTACAAAAAATTGCGTTAGGTAATTCGAGATAGTGCATCTCAAGTGCGTAATTTAATGTAAACTATGTGAACTCATGTAAGATTAAATAAATAATGTGGACAATAAATGTTAGAAACGTCCACAATTTCAAAATGCAGGTATACTTATTGTTAATTTTATCATATTTTTCTTTGACTACATAACGATTAAAGTATTTTCAAACCAGTATTTCTTGTGAAATAGTACGATTTTTTTCTATTTTTTTATGGGATTTGTATTAGTATTGATATTACGTCAAATGTAAATTTTATTACTGTAATGAACTATATAAATATTTTATAAAACTTTTACTCTTAAAGTCTTAATTAAGCTTTATTCAAATTTAGTTTGTATTTAAACAATACATTTCTTTTTGTTTATTTTAGTTCTTTTAATTGCTTTTTACTATACGTAAATATAAAAATAACTTCCTAAAATCATCAATTAAATACTTTTTGATCAAAATACAAATTAACATTTTTTTTACGTACTACTAGCGTGTGATTAACACGTTTTCAATAAATTTTTGCATCTAAAATATTTTAACGTATTCATATTTGTTGTAGAATCACATACATCATTCATTTATATACATTTTACATCACATTGTAAACCTGCATTTTGATAATAGGAAACAATTTTATATCAAAATAATAGGCAATTCTCGTGAGAATAATTTTGTTATGTTAACGACATAAACGGAATGGAGTTGTAATATCTCAATTAATTATGTAATTCTAAGACTAGGTTAAATACTAGGTTGTACATGACTATTTATTTTATTTTAAAAAAAAAACTTAGGTTTCATTTGTTAGTAAGATTAATTTTTTTTACATGCAAATACATTTTTATTTTTATTTTTTTTCTTATTAAATAATATTTCAAAATAGCCATTCAGATAAAAATAATAAGCTTAAAACTGATTACTGTATATTGAAATATAATAGAAATTCGATTTCATTCATTGCGATCCTTATTACAGTATTTTCTTGTACATAAATTGTATATTTCATAAACTTTCGCAATAGGATTGTATATAATCTTCTGAAAATATTCAAAATAAAAAAAGAAATAAATTAATAACATATTATTTATTTTGAATTATTCCATATCCTTGATATCGTATTCTTCATATTTACTAATAATGTTTTTTCAATTTTCGTTTTTTTTTAGATTGAAGACCCTTTAAATTATTTATTGTCAACACTTGAAATTATTTGTAATAGTCGTTTGAAAAATCAAAACTTAATACACACAGTATAGGATGTATTTACAAACATGAAATCGGTAAAGTAGATTTCATTTGTTGGAAAAATCATGTGTTGCTTTACTATATTATATGATATAACGCTGCATTCACGTATGTTACGCTGCTTTTCATATAGAAATTTTTTAATAGATGCATACAAAATTTAGAAATATACGATAATACGCAAAATTTAAAAATTTTGAATGTTTAATATCGCAACACTAAGTATAACATTAAAAAAAAATTTCTAGATAATATATTTAGTATGTTTTTTATGGACCTAAATAATTAATTTTAGTACATTAGGATGAAGAGAAAATCGAAACTACAATCGTATGAATTTGTAAATAATGTCAAAAATAAAATATAAAACTGGAATTATAGTTTTCAAGACATACAACTCATATAAATATAACGTAAAGCGTTTGAAAGTAGTAGATTATTAGAAACTGAAAATTAAAAAAAAAATAATCTATAATTATAACTGAAAAATTAGCTCGATCGATTTCCAATTCATCTTAGGAGTTCTCACGATCCTTATTGGGTATAAAGCCTAGTCGCTGACAAGCCATTGATAATTCTTTCAGCTCCAAAATCATCATCTGCACTGCGAGTCAGTCGCATCCGCAGCGTGCCTCGTGAGTGCAGCAATATATATATATATATATATATATATATATATATATATAGCAATAATAATCGGTGGGGCACGCCGCGCGTGTATGGCATATATATATATATATAGAGAGAGCGGTATATATATACACACATGTACGCTGTATACACGCTATACGTCGCTACTTCGGCAGATGCATGCCACTGCCCATATAAGGCAATTTCCCCATGTCCTTAGCGGCGATTGGCTCGCGGCCGCCAAGTCGGCAGAGTCGATGACATGTGCCGAAACTCTGCTCTTTACCCCCTCTCCATCCCTCTCGTTCTCTCTTCAATGTGTACGTTTAATCTACTTTTCGGCTCGCGCTATACCTACTACTTATATACACATTTTTTATATAGGCTCGGAGAAATGTTCTTTCGCCGTGTTCATTCGGTGTGAGAAGAACAGGCGTGTATAACTATACATATATCGGGCTTCTCTTGAGTGCATACACACTGCTGAGGCTGTAATGAGATAATTATCGGGAGTTCTGTACCCGATCGATATGTACCCATCGGCAATCGAACATCCTTATTGCTCCGATTTGGATTTTATCATTGGAATGTGACTGGAACGTCAAATGGTTAATTAGAGCCAGTACATGATTGAATTACATGATTCTCTTTATCCGAAATTAGAGCATTTGTATACAATTGGATATCAACAACACTTAAAAGGTGTATTTGATTTTTTACATACTGTGCTCCAAAATAGTTTTTCAGTATTTAAAAACTATTCCTAATTTTTTCGACGTAATATATTCCATATCTATTAAAATCTAATTAATCCAAACTTAATAATATCATTAAAACTTATAATTAATAGATTTTTGATTTAAAGAAAGTGATTTGTAGTAAAATTAAATTTATAAAATTATAGTCTGAAAATGATTGAAAATAATATTTTTTATTATGAATTACTATTGATTTTCATATAAATATATGGGTGATTCTCCGCAAAAGTGCACCGATTCTGTCCTGTAATCTCCGTGGATATTTTATTAGATTTTATGATGTATAATCTTCAATTTTTTTCAAAAATACATTTTTTTACAAGAATGAAACTCAAGTAACTAAAATATGATATCATGAAATTAAAAATCACCAGATGTTCATTATCATTCAATGAAAAAGGGTTAGTAGCTACCACGGAGATTACATGTAAAACTGAACACTTTTACTGAAAATCACCCATATATTCGTTGAAAATATATTTATTAAAAAGTTTTTATCTGCTAATGGTATATTAGAATGCTATTATTATCAACGATAAAATTTGGGTATCTGAAGGCAACACATTTTTCTTTTCCTCATTATGTAGTTAATGCGAAGAAATAAATGTGTCATAAACATATTATATTCACTTTATACATGTTCTTATAAGGAATATCGATACGCGTACAAATCTTACATCTCCATTAGAGGAGCCGTGAAATCATCGGGGTGATAAGCCGACAAAAAACTTTATACGCCTTAAACGGAGCACGCAACCTTCGAAGGCACTTTTGATGAGAGGCGAAGGTCTCGGTCGTACTCTCGTTTTTTTTTTCATTGTATGTTCCTTTTATCTTATCCGCGTAACGTTTCACCTGTTAGCCGTTTCACGTTGTGCATTGTGTAAGCCTAATCTACGAGGAACAGACGATACGGAGAAATGTGTTTAGGTATTATGAGATTTAAGAAAGCGGACAATGTAAAAGGAATTTTCTTTTTAACTCTATATCTGATGCACTATAAGAATGCCTGTATACTATAAATATTCATTCTTCATTAAATGAATTAGATTTTTTGAAAACTGAAATTAAAACATCAGATTGATCATTTCGATTTCGGTAATTATACATATAGAAACATTGTTTTGCAGAGAAATTATGCATCTATATAATACGAAAGATATCACTTTTCTTCAAATTGTCTTTACATTGAAAATCGGACACATTTTTCTTAAAACGTTCAACTTCCAGGAAAATCAACATCGGCTCTATTTACATCGAAAACATTTGAACTTTCCCGCCGGTGCTCCGATTACTCGCTCGCGCGCGTGGTGACTCCACTTTTACAACATACACGCATATATATATATATAACTCTTCCCGTTGCTCTATTCCGCGTTTATATAGCCATACGGCCAACCTGGTGTGTTGCGCCAAATAATTTTGTGCGACGCGAACCACGAAAACACACGCTACGCGGCCACAAGGAAATAATAATCCACGTCTCTCTATATCTTGCGCGCTCTGCTATATGAACGTGTGAAACTTAAAATACTCCAGGGGAGTGATATATGCCGCGCGGGCGCGCGCACACGCCGCATCGGACTCGGAAGTAGCCGCAAATCGCGCACGGCACGGTAAAGAGAGAAATAGAAAGATAGTATATATGTATATACGAATTATAGATATATATTTTTGTATACCTGTGTGCGTATAGTAGTGTGTGCAGTACTTAGCACAGCGCACGCGCACGCGGAGTCGGCATTGAACGCGAGAAGGACGAGAGATCGCTGGAGTTAACGATTGTAAGGAGGATGGAGTGAGCGGCATGTTGCGGTCTTTCTCTTTTTAACGAGAGAGAAAGAGAAAGAGCGAGAGACAGAGAGAGTTCGTATACGATGGGGAGGAACGTGACGGTCGGTTACAGTATATAGATGCAAGTACGACGCAGCGATATCTCTTTACCATTTCATATAACGGGTGTTTTCGTTGTCGTGTACTTGGATAGGTTTTGATGTAAAGGTATCTTGTTTTAAGACAACGAAAAATTGTTTACATTTTGCGAAATTTTTCAGGAGAATTAGAAAACAAGGAAACGATAATAATTATACTGATTTCTTGAAATAATTTAAAATTATGAAATCGTTCATTATTTTGTTATTGTAAAAAAATAGTTACGAAATATTAATTAATAATTTTTAAGCACATAATCTAGAATTTTTATATTGTGTAAAAAAAAATTACAATTTTATATACTTATAGACCGTCGATAGAAATTAAAGTGGGAGTTTTTCGAGAATATTTCGTGATTACACAATATAATGTTATACCTTGTAATCACTATTTTCAGCAGGTGTACTTTATTGATTAGTAATAAATTAATTTACTTTTAAATACGGAACAACAAAAAATGATGCCAAAAAATTATTATTAGGTTTTTACATAAAAATAACAAATTTAATGGTTCTTAACAATCCTTCATTTTTAATCGAGTTTTGAATTACACCTATACCTATCAGGTAGCGTATACTTTGGAAAATCAATATTTAGGGCATGTCTAATCGTTTCCTTTTCGGAGCTTATATTTAAAACGTTGAGCAGGTCAAAACAATCATCTGATAGGCATGTATAGGTATCCGTTCAAATTGTCTCACCGCCCATAAATATCAAAATGTCTTGTAAAAGATTAGAAGAAGTGATTGCGGTTATTTAGTCGTTTGGCGCCCATTGTCGTTTTTATACCTGTGCCTACACATGTTTACTTAATTTATAGGTTGTTCAGGTATAGTCATGTTCCCCAGTCGTTCATTTATATCTGCTCTCCCCTAGAACTATTAATGCTTACCAGAAAACCTAACAGCTGCATCTGCGAAGCTTTTCGATATTTCATTTGCGCATATGCAATAAATTATATCCCTAAACCCAATTCGAAAGCAAACTTTCTAGACACCCAGTGCATGGAGCATGTCGTCCACAGGAACCGTCCAGTCCTGACCGTCGGCAACCACGTCCGCGAAACCAGGGCACTGCTGGCACCTCGTCGGCACATCTGCGCGTGCGCACCATTCCAAATCTCCGGCGGACTCACCCCCCTCTTTCCTCCCCCACACGTTCTCTTTCTCACCAACACTACGATCAAATCGCGTTATCGATATACAAGACACGTTCGTACTTCGTGTATATATATACATATGCACACGAACATCATACCGGCTCTTTTCAAGCGCGCGAGAGCGAGACAGAGCTATAGGAAAATCCAGCCGGCATACCGAAGCTAGCCGAGTTGAGCCGAGGAGGCAAGGAACCTCCCTATTCCTTTCCGTTTGTTCGTTGTATATACATATATATACATACACACACAAAGGCACGTCGACGACGACGACGACGACGACCCCCGGTCGAACGCCGCCTGCCGTGCCGTGCCGCCGCCGCCTTTTTTTTTTAATACACCCATACACGTACACAGGGCGTAGCGCTCGCTCGGTGCGCGCGCAGGCGCACACGTATACGCTTCCCGCACGCATACACACACGTAGATACAAACCGTCGCGCTGCTCTCGGCCCGTTTTTCGACGACGACGACTACGCGGGGCGCGAGCGCTAGCAGCAGGCAGGCAGGCAGCAGCAGCAGCACAGCTCTCGGGAGAGTGTGGCCGCCGCAGACGGAGAGAGGAGTAAAGCAGCGCAGTATAGCAGTAGCAGCAGTAGTGCCGCGCGTGCCGAGGAAACGAGAGGAGTGTGTTGTTGTTTGTAATAACGACGCCCCGTGTGCGCTATCCAGCGAGTTTTGTAGAAGCGGAGCTTCCTATAATATACTTCATCCAGCACCGGCCACCGACTACTCCCCGACAACATGGTAATTATCCCGCGTACTTACGCCGCCCGACTTTTCGCATAACCTCGCGCGGGGGGAGATGATTGTACGTGTGACCGGTTGGAGACCCCCCCTAACCCTCGTTCGACATATCGGAGTAAGAGAGAGTGCGAGTGAGGAACGAAAGACGAAAGGGAGCAAGAGGAGACGGAAGCGAGTAATATATCCCGGAGAGATAGAGAAAGAGAGGAGGAGGAGGAGAGAGAGAGAACGAGAGGCGGTTTCGCGAGTCCTCCTCCCTCTCGCGTTGCTCACGTAGCGCACGCACGTTCGAGAAAGAGAGACAGAGACTACACTCTCGTATCTCTATTTCCGTCCGCGGCTCTCGGCGCGTCCCGGTGAAAAAGCAGCGCGCCGCGGCAGAAGATAGCCGAAAGAGGAGTCGTCGTCGGGCAGTGGCGACTGCGATGACGACGACGGCGAAACTTTTGTGGTTAGAATATACGGCTCGTATATTCGCTATCTCTCTCCTGCTAATCCGCCATTTTTCCTCTCTCTCGCTCTTTCGCGTACGTGTGTGTGCTGGCGAACCGGCGCGCCGGCCGGAGTCTCCTTTCTCTGTCTTTCTCATTCGTTCGTCTCCTAACCGCTGCACCAGGTCGATGGAAAAATCCTCGCCGTTAACGCAGATCTTTCTGTCTTTACGAAGGAGGGGTGTACAGAGAAAGAGAAGGGGGGGAGGCAGATATATATATATATATACACAGCCGGCATCCGTGCGTCTCTCCTGCACAGGGGGGCAATGGAAGCCGCCGCGGCGAGTCAGAAAATGGACGGGCGGATGAATCATCTCGCCGTCTCGTTCGTTCTTTCTCTCCTTCCGATCAGAGCTATCTCTGTCTCGCTCGCTCGGTGACGGTCGCTGAATTCGTTATTGACCTCTTGCCACCGCGAGCACCGTGCGACATTTCTCTGTCTTTCTCGACGAGGACGTCGTTTCCCTTTTAGGACGCCTTCGTCGACCAAGCGTATATATATATACGAGTGTCGGAGAAAAGAAACCACGACGAGCGGCTTGAAAAAAGCTTTGCGTCCCGTTTTCTCTTTCTCTGTCTCTTGGTACGCAGGATTTCGCATGGGCGCCGCTTCTCTCTTGCCGGCTGCCCCGCACGCTCGTATGTGCGCACGTATACACGCTCGGGTATGAACGTATATATGTGCGTGCTTGCGCGGCGGCGGCAACGGCTGGCCATGCCCCGGTTGATTTCCTGTCTGTGTCCCGCGACGACTGCTGCTAGGAGCGAGAGAAGGAGAGAAAGAGAGAGAGAGAGAGATAGATGGAAGTACTGCACAGCACACAGCGTCGCAGTATTTCCTGTGCGCACTGCCGCCAATGCCGTTGCTGCTGCATGCACACGGAGAGTCAGAAATTATCCTTCGACTTTCCTTCTGCGATGCAGCTGCTCGAAAAAGTGAACCGGAGGAGAGAGAGAGAGCGAAATAGATTACATTCCTTTTTTAGTCCGCGCGCGACCCTAGCACAGTTTTCAGGGTGAAGTTCGTTTCACGCCCCCCGTGAAAAAATGCGTGGGAGACGCGACCGAGCGGCTTCGTTCTTTTTTTGTCTTTCTTTTTTTGTTGCTTCATTTCGTTGGCGCAGGAGAGCTCTTTCGAAGTAGAAGATGACACGCTCACGTTAAAACTACTGCGCCTCTCCTTTCTCAACGTTTCCGTACACACGAGTGCGAATAGGAGTAAAAGGTGGGAAGGACCGGCGAGTGCGAAACGCTACGGGGAAAAATTCGCTTCGCTCGTGTAAGAGTATATAGTAGTAGTAGTAGTCGTGGCGAAGAAAAAACGCTGGCTCGCGTGATTTCGGTCCCGCAGTCGGGGAGGTTATTGCTCCGGTTTGAAGCCTCGCGTTCACACTTTTACAAAAACGAAATTATTTTTTCCACTCGACGTGTGAGCTGTGGATGCGTGTAGTAATAGAAATGGATTTTGAAATTACGCAGCTTTGGTTAAAAATATTATCCTTATTCAGCGACATCCAGTGCGCGGGACGCTAAAAATAGTAAAGAAAATTTATTTCATCGTGATTCAGAGTTTATTTTAGAGGTCAAGGTTCGAGCGTAGGTCAGAAAATTTTCACTTTTGGCATTTCAAGTTCAATAGCTTGAAAAGCAAAGTTTGCCTAAAAAATAGTCCACGAACGTTTTTCTAAAAATATACGTGTATAGGCTTTTATAGACAGTTTGTACGTGTAGAAGATAAAATTACATTTACATTTAAACGAAATTCGTTATTAAATATTAATTGAACTTTGGTAATCAGAGATACTTGTGAATGCTAGAATTATTATACACAAAGATAATGTTTCACACCGTGTTTTACGTTTTATTTCATTGTGTATAAAGTATCCAAAATATAAATGACGAAAAAATAAAAATAATTAATTACACTCGAATGTTGATATTACCTTTCAGATGCAAAGAAATTCATCATTAAACGTTTAACAGCTTAATTTCGAAAAAAATTTCCATTTTCATCATACACGCACATTCGTAGTATATAACGAAACCACGCGGATCCTAATTATAGAGCACAGTATTCAAATGAATCATGGCAGGTGAAGCATTTTCACTCGCGTTAATCAGATGGAAGATTCGAATTTCGTATATATATACGAACGTAGCTCATTCGCGATATCACTACCGTAATAATAGCGATGAGCAACGAGATACTAGTCGAAAGACCAGCTATACGGAAACACACGCTAGCGAGCGAGCATAACGTTCTTTCTTCCAAATTCCAACGATTGCTTATGTCTTTTTTTTAACTTTTCGTGTCGCTGGTGATTCACCTGTCCCGCAGTACGAGTCATTAAACTGTACGTAATGTTATCGACTTTTTTTAAATTGCGTTTGCTTGCTCCACCGGGAAAGTGGATATAAGCAATCTAATGAAATAACGCAAATAATTTGACGAGGAGTATATGCACGTTGTTAATACAATAAGTCGAGTGCTTTTTTTTAATTTTTTTTTCTATTAATAGTAAACAAGTGATGATATCATTAAATTAAAAAATTAAGTGAATTGAGTTTATTTTGTGATATATTAATTCCTTATTCGAAGTCCCGTGTGTATGCAGAACCACCGAAAGTAGCTAAAGTCAGACGAAAATAGCATTAAAACTCCATTCACGGTATTATTTGTCACGGAAAAAGAAAAAACTGGAGAGTCGCCGCCGCGCGTATATAGCACAGCAGTTGCTCGGATTTAAATCACCTTCAGCGCTCGTTTGCGGAAATAATCGTGCTAGAATAATTTGTTGAAATGGTGTGTAATATGTAACGACAATTTTAACAAGTTTATTACGAGCGCGCGTGAGATGTTGAACGCAAGATACTTGTTGTTGTTTAGAAGGAAAAAAAATCTCTGCTTTGTTTCATGTCCTACATCTCGACGTATAGTCAAAATCAATTCATTTTCTCGTGACGTCAATCGTGCGTCCATTAATCGTCTACACTGTATCTAGCTGATGATAGAAACGAAAATTGTTCGAATTCTTCTAATAGGAAACACACGTTATAATTGTTTTGTTAATATGTTTATAAATCGGTAGATGTTTCACGAATGTGAAAGATTAATGTAATCTTTTCAATGTATTTGTTTATTACAAAAATAAAACTTTATTTGGCCGCTTCATAGACTTCAAGTGGAGAAAAAGTAATGTAAACTTTTCAACTTATGACTAAATACTTGAAAAATGTCTTTCTAACTCAGAAAGCTTTCAATGAAATACTGATTCTTTTCCGCGTATTAAGTGGTACTATAACTTCAAGGGAGTGACATTGTGCAAATTAAAGTGAAAACATTGGAGTACTTTTACGCCTAGAGTGATTCATTTGCCTCAAGAAAGAGGCTTTTCATCCGAGGGAATTTATGTAGTAAACAGCTTTATACGATGCAGTCGCACGTTGTGTTATTTCTTTCAAATACTTTTTTTAAATATTTAGAAGCAAGTTGCATTTGTCACAGAGACAAAGTAATCGCATCTCATCTTTTACGAATATTCAGATAATAAGGATATTCATATCAAACAATCAATAAAATTACATTATTTTTTTTCCCTAAAATTTATATTATTTTAAATCAGATTTAAATTCAAGAAATTTACGTTCTAAAAGCCCACAAAAATTTCCATGTATCTCAATAACTGCTCTACATTCGTCAAAACAAAACGTCGATTCTTTTTTCAATTCACTCCTCCGTCATTCCTCTCACAAGTATATACATCGGGCTAATGCATGTACGCACAACAGTAGTATACACGAGTGTCGCAAGCGTACAGAGAGAGAGAGAGAGCCAGTCCATCGCACGCACACCCGGCTTGAAAAATCTTCGCGAGTGTCTCCGGTTTCTCTCCCTCGTCGACACACTGTCGCATCGGTCAATTGACAATCCTCTCTCTTTCTCTCTTACTCTTGCGCTCGACTGGCCACGCTCACGACGCGTATAACAGGTGCCGTCGTACGGCGTGGTGCGTGTTTCGCAATCGCAGCTATCGAAGGGTGTAACGAACTCTCTTATACAGATTCGTTGGGGTAGAGGAAAAATCGTGTTTTTCGAACACGCATATACAGTACGAGTATAAGTTATGAAGGAACATCGTGGGGAGAAGAGAACGCTGGTCGTAGAGTTGTCCGCTCTCGTTCGTTCGCGCCGTGTGGCAAAGCCGCGAGAGCGCGCGCGCCCGCGGAGTAAAAATAAAGTCTTCCCACGCGCGAATCCGATGCTAAAGAAAGCTCCCAGGATCTTATTCTAAAGTTATATCTAGTCAGCGTGAGCGCGGAGTGCGAGCGCACGTGGAGACCCAACGAATATTAGTTGGGGTTATGTGTAGTATAGGGCTGAGGGAATGAACAGAGAGAGAAAGAGAGAGAGGGGGAGAGCAATTCGTATGAATAGAGAGAAGAGAGCAACGTATGTGTGTGTACGTAACACGCTTGAGGGTTTTTCGAGCGGGTGCATCTTACTGGAGTGAGAGTTGGAATTTCAATCTTGGAGAGAGAGAGATAGGAAAGGGGAGAGAGAAGAGGGCATGCGACGCGCGGGCGTCTGGGAATGCCGGAGGCGCCGATCGATCCAAATTTGCGCGACTGTTTAGTTTTTATTGTGGGCCCCGGGAAGATACTTGAGATATATCGCCAATGGGCTGGATGTCTTTGATATGTACACATTTTCGTTTTATCGCTTGTAGCAGATGAGTTTCATTGAGGCGGTTCGAGAAATTCGAGAAACGCCCCCCCCCCTCGTGGTAATTGCCGTTTGGAGAAAAACGTCAGGACGATAACAAATTGTTTTAACGTCGTTAAAGAAGTATCAAAGAAACGTTTAGATAACGTGACGTATGAGAAAAAATATTGAATTGAATAAAATAATGTATAGCTATGTAATAATTGTCGTTGCAGCGTGCATAAAGTGACCGTTGGAATCGTTTATTTAAATCTGTTTTGTCTTGGATACTAGAATACATTTCACTGAAAACAAACACTTTCATCTGCACGTGTCAATCTTGCGTTTAGTGAATAAGCTCTCGGAAATAGGATCGCTGTAGATACTTTTTCCGCATTTAGAACGGTAATATGTATGTTTCAGAAAATTTCTAAACGATAAATATTTGTACGAGATGATAATATATTTTTTTCAAATATATAGCAATATCAATAAAGTAACGTATTTGATAAGATAAAAAAATGAATGAAAACATTGTTAATGAAATAGATATTGTCATTATTTTTCCATTGTAAATTAGAAGTCATGTATTTATAAATTATTTTACTATAACCTTCGAAAAAAGTTGTTTATTACAAATTTATCGTAAATCATAATCAATAAAAGCATAAATTTCTGAGAAAGTTTATTCATGTTACAAAAATAATGCAGAATATAATAAGTGCGCGCATTCCGAGCATTCGCACAAAGAGTGAGAGAGAGAGAGAGTGGGAGCGAGACAAACAGACTCGTCTCGGCGTTGCGTACTCTGCTCTCGACACGAAATCTAACATATCGATTACCCGCGGATGTATTGCACGCGTGAAAAGCGTCGCCTTCTCTCTCCCCTTTTCTCTTTCTCTCTTTTCTTTCTTTCTCTCCTCGTGTCTTTCTCCTTCTGTTCTCGAGAACGACATCACAGCGTTCCGGTGGCTCTAGACTCTCTGGTAGTGCAAAAAGCACGGGGAGGACCGACGACTGTACTTGTATTACGTAATGATCAGTTCGGCCAGGCGCTTGTCTGCCATATTACACACGCCCTTCGTTGATGCACGCGGAAATGAAGAGAGTTGCGCGGAAAATTTGCATCTCGCGCTCGAGCGCCCTCGTATAGAAGTATATACGCGCGGCTTACTTATTTAATAACGCGACTTAAGAGCCGGCGGCTCACGGAGAGGAATTAAGCCGGCCTCGCGCGTAGCGAAACGAGGGAGGAAAAGTCGATTAGTCACCAAAGAGGATCATTTTATATTTATAATACAGAGGTATAAAAGAGCGAACGCACGAGCTGGAATATTGTGTTGCAATGCTCGTCAAAAGTGAGTCATGGTAAATAAGTCGAAGCGATTATTCTTACTCTTATTCTTTTTGTCGATTTTATGTATGTATATATGTAGATGTAAATGCGTAAGTTCGCAAGTGGGATTTTCAAGAGTATGGTACCAATTTGCAATCGAAATTAAAAATCGTGATTTTTTTTTAAGTATTAACAATACGTTGGGAGGTGTTTGTACAGAAATTGCGAATAATACTTTCCAACGTGTTTGTGTTTTTCGATGAATGGCGTAAAGCTACTGAAAATAAAGGAAAAAAAAAGAAAATTAGTATTGACGTAGATCTAAGCTTGAGCGAATTATTTATATACATATATATAAGCGTGAGCGTTTGGCTGCCAAAAACCTGCTAGCTATTTAATAAATTTATGTTTTCGTGGTTCGTACACCTGTGGGAATATCGTATTAACAAACTTTTCGCGAGCACACTTAATTATTGCGCAAACTTTAAAATAAGTCGTTAATTGCCCGAAATTCACTACGAATAATTTAAAAATTCAGTACTAAATGTAATAGTAGGATCATTATAAACGTTATTATCTCAATCACGATAATATCAATGATGTACCGTTATTTTATGAAAACTTTGAAAAATAAATTGTATGTGATTTCGAGAACCAAAAAAGAAATTCTCGCAGACCGTCACGCTTTCCAATTCGTTAACGAAAAGAAAAAAAAACCTTTCTTCTCGTAATTATTTCGAATTTTTCTTTTCTTAAAATCGTAATCTCTATATATACATATACACGCAATATGTGTAAATTGGTATTATCCGAAAAAATAATGTACTATAGACACTGATTAACCAACACTTTCTTTTGCTCTCTTTGTTCAGGCATCAGGAGTAACCGTGGCAGATATCTGCAAAACGACCTACGAGGAAATCAAGAAAGATAAGAAACACCGATATGTAATCTTCTATATCAAAGACGAGAAGCAGATCGACGTCGAGGTGATCGGACCGCGTGACGCCACCTACGACCAATTCCTCGAGGACTTACAAAAGGGCGGCAGCGGGGAATGCCGCTATGGCCTCTTCGACTTTGAGTACACTCATCAATGCCAGGGAACTTCTGAGGTACGTTAAGAGCTCGATGAACAATCCTGCTATTTTCGCGCGCGCACTTGTATGCACCTTCGGTTGTGCGCTTGCTTCGCCTTTTTCAGTCGTCCAAGCCGAAAAGCAAGTTTACGGCAAACGATATATACAATTGTTTTGTTGTTTGTGGCGATCGGCGTGTTAATGAGATTACCCGGAGGAATTCGATATTTCGCGCCCGAGTTATCTGGTTGATATTTGGAAATGACACGCTAATAATCGCTTGTCAATCGCGTTTTACCGGAGTCACGGTTATTTTAATCTCGATTAGATATTTATAAACAACTTTGAAACTTATTTTGATACGATATATTACTCGATAGCGTGAAAATAGCACACAATGGTAAAACAAAGAATGAATTATTTTTATAGAACAAAGGGTCACAGTGAGTCGAAAATAGATTTTAATCGTCATTCTAATATATAAATTTCAGATTTAAGGGAAAATTATTTTGTCTTATAAATAAGAAAACTAGTCTGAATTAACGTGCTACATTGATGTGATATATTACTAGTCGCACGAAACAAATATTCCTCGTCATTTATTGAATTTTCCTGTTGTAGGCTTCCAAGAAACAAAAGTTGTTCCTGATGTCGTGGTGTCCGGACACAGCTAAGGTCAAGAAGAAGATGTTGTACTCGAGTTCTTTCGATGCTCTGAAGAAGTCCTTAGTCGGTGTGCAAAAGTACATCCAGGCGACGGACCTTTCGGAGGCCTCTGAGGAAGCGGTCGAAGAGAAACTCCGAGCCACCGACAGGAACTAAGCGACAAAAATATACAACCAATTTGATAAATATAATCATTAAAGATTTCAAACAAAAGGGGCTACAATGCACAAATTCCCCTTCCTCAAACAAAAAAAAGTTCTGTACCGTTTAAATGGGAGTTCGTGTTTTTACATGTTTTTCACTTTGGAAAACGTTTATTACAATATACAAAGGGAGGGAGTACGTCGTACGTTATGGACAAAAATAATGTATCGCAGTCACATTTGTCATGCTGCCACTACATCGTGCGAAACCTGGTTTAATCAATATCGCTAAACTAATGTAACAATAAGACTTATAAGAAAAAAAATACTATTGTAATAACAGCGTACAGATACACAAACTGTCAAGATGTAGATGAGCGAAACAATTGAATTTTTTGTCACAGGCTGTATAATGTTTAAATTAAAATCATTTCATAATTATATCTTGACGCGTTTGAGACTTGTTGGTCTCGGTGCGATTTCCTCGTCATAACCGCTCAAAGTAACTGCTACGCCTGAATCTACCAGGTACTCAAAGTGCATGCGTATTTGAAGATAACCGTGGTAAAAAAATGTAGACGGCTTTTATGATTTAAATATCAATAATGAAATCTTTCCTTCCTAATTTTGTAAAACATCAATTACGTGTTTACCCTTATTTCTGTGCTACACAGTGCATTCGTTAACCATTGTTTAGATCTTTGTTTTTCCATTTTTTTCTACTTTTTTTTTAAATTCGTTTAAAGATACAAACGTCACGTTTAAAAGTAACATCTGATATCATTCCTTTATATTCCCAATGCAAGTTAATTTATCAATGATCTTATAATTGCATTTGAAGTATGAACTCATTTTTCAAGATTTTATCTTGTATAACTTACATTAGTCTCTATTTATTTCCAATTATAAAGATGGCTTAATTAAAAATGATACACAACTCAAACGTTTATTAATTTCATGTTTATTTAAGCTTTTGATTATTAAATAGTTTAATATCTATGATGCTTTATCATTCTTGCGTTTGATTGAATAAAAATAAATAAAAAAAAAGTCAGTAAAAGGAGATGATGTCTTGATATAAATAACACGAAAGTCCGATAAAAAGCTACTGAAGCGCGTTGATTTTTTTTTATCAGATTCTCGCCAACGCATACAGTAAGCCGCACACAGGAAAATGACGTCCAACGCCATCTAGCACGTCATTCACTAACACACTTTGACAGTGCAATTCATTGTCCGTCGATCGTTTAGTGCATACGTCCTCGTATATAAGCCTCTTTTCTATTCATAATTAAATCGAGCCTTCTTTTAATTGACAGTCCCTATGGTAAGACACGCGAAATGAATGCTTTGGTATAAACTGTATTCGCCATGATACAATTATAGATGAGCATTGAAAGCCAAAGTGAACTTTGGATTTTTAGTGGAAAAGCAGCATATTCCACGCACATGTATGTGTGTGTGTGTGTGTGCGGAGGGGAGTCGACTATAATTAAAAGCCATACTCGTGCACGTGTATGAGTTTGCACTGGCGTAAACTGACCGTCAAATACACTTGATCATTGTAAGCTTTACTTTTGGTACCAAGAAAAATAAAAACCTAAAAAAGTAAAAATATATTATTTTTAACGTAGTATAAAATATCTAGTTACCAATTTTTTTAATACTGTGCGAATAATGCCTTGACTTTTAGTTTCTTGAATTTTAATCAATTTTTATAAAATATCTTTTATTTAAATGTCGATAATATCTTTGTAAAATTAAAATTTGTTTTGCTTTGTAAATTCAAAATTACTTTACACAGTTTGTCCAAGTATCATTAAACGTAAGTACGTGCTTATATGGGTATGAATTATACGATTATAAGAAGAGTAAAACAAGTTATTAAACACAATCAGTGCCGAAACAGTAAGCCTCTTTCCTGGTACAACAGGCATATTTTTGACTCTTATTAAAGAAAAGACCGACAAGATAAAAAAAAAAAGAAAAGTAAAATTTAAATAAACGTATTTGCAATTTTCAAAATTTTTTAACAAGTCAGAAGCTGAAATAATTAAATAAATAACTTTTAACGTGGCTATACCAAGAAGAATTCAATCTTTCCGTTAAAAAGGCTCGAAAGCGAAAGTATATGGTATATCATTTTAACTGTCTGTGAAACGTGAATGAATGAACAAAAGTAACACTTTGCCGTTAGTTTAGAACTGTAAAATCGCCGGCTGCTCCAAAATCGAAATCGGAGCAACCAGTAGTTGCATGCTCCGAAACTGATATATATTTTGACGGTCTTGAACGGTCACGAACCATCATCTCTCTTCGCTATAGCCTATAACATTATATATATATATATATATATATATATATATATACGCACAAGCCGACCGCCCGCGCCGCGCGTGCCAACCCATACAACGACAAAGACTCGCGCTTGCGTGCTCGGATCGGAGGGGCTTCGAGTAAACAGGGCGCGATCCTGTGTATGTGCATATATACATACATATATATATATAAACACACACAATCGTGACGAGAGTCGGACAAGGATAGAGCAAGCGCGAACCCTCGCTCCCTCTATACACCCCCGTATTATCGCGCAAGCGTGTGTATATACACACATACGCGCAGAAAGAGAGAGAAAGACAGCTCGAAAGGGAGCCAGAAAGAGAGAAGAACTTTATAAGTGCGTTCGAGGCAGGCGGCGGAGGATCGTCGTGCGTCCTCCTCTTTAGCGACGACGTCGCGGCGTCGCGAGGGCTTTCGACGTCCTTCCTCTACACAGCAGTATATACACAATAGTTATTATCACGTCGAGAGCATCGATATATAAGTATATCTACCAGTCGCTTTCTCTCCGTCGGTATTACATAGACTTACGCATCGTACATACAGTGGTATATAGTAGATATATATATATATATCTCCATCTCGCTTCCTCCTCGCGCGTATACTTCATCTATTATATACACCCGCGGGCACGTATATATATACTGACTTTGTTGTGCGCGCTCTCTGTCTCTCTCGCTTACGTATAGGTATATCGCGTATAACGGGAGAGAGAAAGAGAGGGACAGATAGTACTGACTGCAGAGTTCTACGTGTGTGTGTGTGTAGTACGCTATAGCAGCAGCAGCAGCAGAGTGCGCGAAGGAGTAGTAGCGTGGAGCCTTGGCACGGCTGCTCGCGCTATCTCTCTCTCGCGGGAGAGACGAGAAACAACGACGACGACGACGAGGACTCAGTATAGTACGCTGACGACGAAGACGTAGCGGGGAGCGCCAAGCAGCATTGTGGAGCGAGAAGCAGCGTAGTCGTCGGCGCGCGCGGGCCTGTCTCCGACGACCGCGGCGTGTGCGCGCGTGTGTGCATTTATATTGCGTGTATATATCGATTTGATAGTTTCTCGCGCACGGTCGATCGCGCGCGCTCATAGCGTAAGCTCCCTCGCTCTCTCTCGGACAGTAGCAGCAGCAGCAGCCACAGCACAGCGCGTATGTGCGAATCGGAGAGGAGGAGGAGGAGAAGGACACCGGAGGCGTAGAAGCGGAGGAAATTCGCTAGCAGCAGCAGGCCCGTCTCTGATAGAACGCGGCAGCAGTAGCGGCAGCAGCAGAGGAGCTCTACTCTCTCGCTGGCGAGTAGCAGCAGTAGCGCGGTGTGTGTCTCAGCTCGTGCGCGCTCGCTCTCTATCTCTCTCTCTCGCGCGCGCAGTGTGTTCGCTGGCTGGCAGCCTCTGGCCCCTCTAGCGTGTGAGTGTGCGAGAGCGCGAAGTGGAAAAGGTGCTGTAATGGCTGCCGTATCATGAAATGAGGGTACCCATCAGCCAGTTTTACACGATCACGATGGAGGAGAACTCCGGCACGGGCTCGTCGTCCGCGGCCGCGGCCGCCGCCTCGTCGCAGAACCACAACGGCGGCGGCCAGCCCTTTGGCGGCGTCAACGTCTCCGTCGCGAACAATAAGCACCAGCCTGGCGGCGGCGAGAGCGACGGCGGCGGTGGCGGTGGTGGCGGAGGAGGCGGAGGTGGCGGCGGTGGTGGTGGCGGCGGTGGCGCCGGACAGGGGCCCAACAAGGACCAGAATCCTCAGTACACGATGCCAGGAGTGCTACACTTCCTGCAGCATGAGTGGGCCAGGTTCGAACTCGAGCGCTCACAGTGGGAGCTGGACAGGGCCGAATTTCAGGTTTGTGTCGTTCTCTCTTTCTCCGTGAGCGCGCGCGCGCCCAAGCTAAGCCGCTCTATTATATTTGCCATTCGCGGGTAAACACGACACGCCTAAGTCCGTTCTGCTCTCTCTCTCTCTCTCTTTCTCTTTCTCTCAGAATCTATATGCCTGCCTGTCAGCACTGGCAGATAACAGCCTTTCGCTTTGCAGGCCCAGTCGAGTGGCCAGGTCTCACTTGGTTGCACTCTTGTGAAGCGACAGCTACATGTGCTCTTCTAAACTCTTGGGGGGCCGAAGCACCTGTAACTCAGTATTTGCTTACCTGATCTATTGTTTATTTACCAAAGTGATATAGCAGAGTGCAATCTCAGTTCATAGGTTGTTTAGATTATACTTGAGTGCTGTTTCTAAGGATATTTCAAAACAAATTTTAGTAAACGATGAGCTCTTTTATAAAGTTACAAATATTTCCTATTCTATAAGAAATTCTCTTAGAACAGTATTAGAGTTTTATTGATTATATTACTACTAGCTGTCACAGCTGTCATTTGCTTTTTAAACTACTATTACTATTATAAAGATCAAACTCTTTTCTATCGTACTTTATGAGTACAACAATAAATGAAAATAATCTAATCATTAATTATATCTATCAACTGTTATTAAAACATTAAGTTTTTCATAAAGGAACTTTTTTTTTCTACATATCTCATGAATGACTTATTTCTATAAAAACAGGGTTTAAACGCCAATTGTAGCAAAAATTTTTATTCTAAGGTAGTATGAAAATGATAAACAAAATATATTTCTATAAAAATATTTATATCTATTTTTATAGTAAATTATTTTAATCAATCAAAGTTGACTGGTCATCTTCATCAATGTTTATTGAAATTGTTTTGAAAGCAAGCGACAACCAGTAAGATTGTATGGAAAAATATCCTTATCACCATCGAATGCAATTTGATAACTGTTTTATAACTAAGTTTTAAATTACATTATTTACTAAAATACAGTTTTTTAGCTTTTTTATTGTATATAATTTTTATGAATATGATGATTTATTTTTCAAAAATAATACAATTTAGTAATTACTATATTTTCATCAAGTTAAAAATACTGTGTTAAGAATATGATGACAATTGTCTAATTGTGCCTTGTCATAAGTGACATGCTATATCTTTAATCTATATTTGTTTTGCAATTTACTATCACTATTTAAATGGTTATAAAAAGTATTTAAATTTAATTTATGTAATACTTGGGTGTAGATAACATAAACATTTGTAGTACCTTTGATTGTGGTGTTTTGTATAATAATTGCTTGCCTTGAACTCCAATTCTACAACTGATAGTTTATTGTATAGCTACTAGTAAACAAAGCAAACGGTTGCTCTATTAATAAATTATAGTATAATTGTATAAGGAAATATTGAGTTACAATGTGTTATTGTATGCATTTCATAACTTTACTAGAACATTTATAAGCTTCCCTTTATCTAACTGGCTAAATTTTTTGTGATTCTTTTAAAGCATATAATTATAAGATCTCTGCAGAAGTTTTAATGTACACAGTGTTAAGATCATCACTTAATTTGTATTTGTAATCATTTGTGCCTGTACATACACTTATATACATATAAATATATTTTGTGTAAAATCAATATTATATTGATAAAAGACAATTTAAAAATACTTTTATATGCAGTTACTTGGTTAATGGTAGAGCAATTGATTAAATCAACATGTGGTATTGACATTTTGTGGTTATAGTTAGGAAATCTTAATTACTTTTTGCAAAGCTCTAGTACTTTCACAAGTGACATCATGCTTTCTCTCTGTCAGGATCTTTGTCTAAATGGCTGTATCATGTTTTCTAAAACTCAAGTTACCAAATAAGTTAAATAAGCCATCCTGTGCTGCAGAAAGTTAAGACTGACACAATTTTATTTTGCCAACAGTTTGTGATAGGTATCAGTTACTATAAAACTGCCCTCTCATTTAATTTAAGTACTATGAAACAGTGAATTAAGAACTATATTCTACTATATTTACTATATTCTTGCTTATTTTTTCTTCATAAATTATTTAAAATAAAACTATATAGATCTTATAGAAATATTTATAGATTATCAATGAACACTGTAACATTGTTTCATTATTAACTACTGGCTGGTAATATCTATACAAGAATTGTTGTTAATTTATTAATTGACTATAAAAATATAAAAATATAAAAATAATAAAATATATTAAATTTATATGCATTGACTATTTGCAAATTAAATGAGACCTTATCATTTATTAAGTTACTGTAATTAAATCTCAAAAATATTTGTATTTTAATTATTATCCTTTTTTCCTGAAAATAGAACTCCACTATGTCAGTAGTTATTTTTAAAAGTCTGGAGCAT
Source organism: Torymus tubicola (assembly GCA_035583055.1). Classification (NCBI taxonomy): domain Eukaryota; kingdom Metazoa; phylum Arthropoda; class Insecta; order Hymenoptera; family Torymidae; genus Torymus; species Torymus tubicola. The sequence continues at coordinate 6,365,685 of JAWWEQ010000010.1, forward strand.
TGAGATGTAGGATATATTATGTGTACAAGTAAAGTTGCAAATTTTAGTTTCAAGGATAACATTTCTTAAGAATGAAATTCTTTGAATTTTCATTTGGCATTAATTCATTATTTTTCTCAGATTCTCTTTATCATAATAATTATAGCAGATAGTAATTTTACCAATAAGAGATGATACAAGACATTGCATAACTTTTACAACCGATATTTATTCATAAAAAAACAATGCATTAAAATTTTGTCGATTTTAATAATTTAGTTTATTTTGTTATTAAGAATATATAAACGTTAACACTTACGTATCTAATTGATTATAACGAAAAAAATCGTTTTCTGCAAGTCGAAATTAAATATAAAAATAACAATCTTACAATATGTAGCGCACAAAATAATGACCGTTACCGTATCCGTTATTTTTGTTACACTACTTAGCTGACATGCGGAATTGAAAATTTGTTTAATGAGTAAGAACCTTAAACGCATGTGTGACTTTATGTCTACATCGGCTATGTATATCAGAACATAATTTTAATAAAAATAAGGTTCCTATAAATAACTAGGGAAGGGTATACTTGTAATTATAGACATAGATTTCTAGCTATTTTCTAAACACTATCTATTACTTTGTAAAATCCATTTTAATTTGTTACAAAAGAGACAGTCTAGAACATGTAAGGTTTAATTTTTAGAGACAATTCTAATTACTCAATAATCTTCAGTTAATTTTGCTTTCTGCACAAAATTCAACAATTAATAATTCGAAGAGGTCACATCACGGCTCATCTATATAACGTCCTCTAACGGCGCGTTACGCTATTTCAGCTATAGATTCTTCCTCGTCCTCTCCGCGCGCACAAACCACACTCGGACCGTCTTCTCAACCCGTTCGCGACGCGCAAGTCTCGCAACCACACGCCGGAACACACATGCACATATATAATACACGTATGTGACGTATACATATATATATATATACACGTAGATATAGACATGCGCTTGCGCGCTCAATCTGACAATATCGAAAGAGTGAGAGGTCGATCATCGGTGGATCATTCGATTCCCTCCACGTCGCGTCGTGATCCGACTGCGTCTTCCGCCCAAAGCAACATGCGCTGCGCATATGTATATTATAATAGCATGTATATAACGCGCGAGTCGGTTCATCGACTTTTTATTATAATATGTATATACAATTATATAGCGCGCGTGCGACGCGATGTATATATATACTAACATGATGTTTATATGTATAATACGTATATATATTTACGGAAGCGTATGACTAATCGGCCCTTTGCCTTGGTTTTCTGTGTTACAGGCGAAAATAGCTTTTCTCCAGGGCGAGAGGAAGGGACAGGAGAACCTCAAGACCGATCTTGTGCGGCGCATCAAAATGTTGGAGTATGCACTCAAGCAAGAAAGGTATAACAATGATATTTGCAACTACGATGCGAGAATCTTGTTTTTTTTTCTTTCATCGAAAAATCTGCGTGAACTATTAAAAACCGAAGAACAATGTATTTTTGGTTTATTCGTATAATAGACTTTAAAAAAAAAAAGAAAACCTAAAGTATAATATTAGAAATGAGTCATTTTTAATCAGTGACAAAGTGCAAGGGTAGAATCGTAAAGAAATTTCATGTTCGTGTTTTTAAAATTTTTAGAATTGCGTGGATTCCAGAAATCAATATATCGACGAATTTTATGTTGTATAAGTTTTGAAAGTAAAATAAAAACTTGTCTCTGTTTTCCATTAGATAAAATATTAAATTTAGTAAAAACTTTTCAGTTATTTAGTGTCATTGATTTAAAAGTCAAGTTTAACTTGTCGAAAACTAATTTTGCACGAAAATTGACACGACAAATTTTTTAAATAAAAGACTGATTTTATTTTCTGATTATAAATCTTAAAACCATAACGACTACGTACAGAATCGCAGTAGTTACGCTCTATGCACATAATGTTTATGCAGTGTGATTATGGTGAAATTCGAGCCTAAAGTAATTAATTTTGTTCGTTACTCATGCTGAAACTATGCGAGCGGATACCATTGCAGATAAAACTCGAATTTCCATTAATACCGTTTAGTTTCTATTTATGATTTTTATTCCCATTTACATGTACTGTTTCATTATAACATCATGAATATTTGTCAACGATATCGATTTTATAAACGAATCATTCAATGATATGACATTTCATTATTAAAAAAAAACAACTGTAATATTGAATTTCGTTCTTGAAAACAAGTATATGAATATAAATATACTACATGCATGATTATAACTTTACATTTTAACAAAAGCTTTGTATTTTAAGTTTGAAAGAGTTATATACAAGGAAAATTTAAAAATGGATAAATTTGCAACAGTACGATAATAAGCTTAGTTGAGATTTCAAAAAGTTTTTCGTAATCTACATTTGTACAATCAGAAACAATCACTGGATTAGCGAAAGAGTTCACTAATTGTAGAAAGTTTCAAGATATGAGTTGGTATCAGCAAATATAATAAACCCAGGATCTTGCGGCGTAAAATGAATTTTTGTTATAGTCAAATAACGCAATCAACGTATAATATTCATATAGACGAGCATTCAATGATAAACGATAGTTCGACCGAAACATACTAGTTAAACTTGAAATTCAATTGAAAACAATAATGATCAAAGTACTGAAAGTGGAAATTTCGTCGAGACGAAGATAACTGAACGTACGGTGTTTTTGTGAAAACAGGAAGTCCAATCATTCTCGTCGGCTGCTGCATAACGATTTTTTTTCCACCCACAGCCGAAAACTTTTTTCCCCCCCGCGAGCACGAACTAGAAACTCCTCATCGCACTCTACTCCGAGTATTCCAAGCGAAAACGAAGGCCGCAACAGCCTCTGTTATATATATATATATAAAACTTCTCGCGATTTGCTCCTTAACAAAAACATTGCGTTCATTTCCGAGCCACTCGTTTCTCTTTCTCTGATGCGCAAGCGGACGGGTGGACGTTAGAGGGGCTCTTTGTTTCGCTTGCGCGCGCGTATTATAATATATACGCAGAGCCCGCGGGGAGGCCAAATTCTCGTATCATTGCGTCTATATTACTATATTGCCATAATTTCTGTGTGTTTCAGGGCAAAATATCACAAATTGAAGTACGGCACGGACTTGGTTATACAAGGGGATGGTAAGCCGGCTTACGAGGAGGGTAGTACCTGCACGGGAACCGAGGGTGGTGGCGGCGACGGCGAGGCGCCGTTCACGTCTGTCATTAGTTGGAGACAAGGTCGCCAGCTCTTAAGACAGTAAGTTATGCGACGTGTGGTGTACATATGTATATAGCTGGTGATGCGCGATGTTTTGTTCTTTGTATGTATGTGTGTGTGTGCGTGCGTGTATGTGTGCACTGCCGAACTCAACAGTGAACGCGCGAACTACTTTAACGGATGCCCGCAATTGGCTTAATCTGGCTGAAAGAAATTTTGGGGTCATCGATTGTTTTGGCTTTTTAATAGCTAAGCAATTTACTCCAATTTTAATATGGATATTTATAACGTAGACGATACGTCAAGATTGGCACGTATATATGAAAATTTGCTTTTAATTATTCGAATTTTGTCGCTATTTGCGATGATTATATGTAGAAAGTGCGTTTAAAAAGAACACCGCATTAATTTATAAGTATAATATATTTTCCAAGTGCAACAATTTACTGGAAAAGAATAATTTTAAATTGTTAGGGGCTCAGCTATATACTTTCTACTGTGATATACATAAATTTACTTACGATTTTTTTTTTTCAAACAAACTCGTAAATTTTAATCGTATTTCCGTTTACTCATACTAGAAGTTGAAGGTTTGCGAAATATGCAAAGCAGCAGTAGAAACAAGAATTTTCTTTAACACCATTCTTTCAAGAACGCAACCAATGATCAAACTAAAACGTAATCTTGCAAAATTGCAGAATATTTGTCAACATTTGCACTTGCTAATAATAGCCAAAACTCTCGAGATTCTCGACTTTGCTCCGAACACTATAATCTTATGCTAATAAGACGGATTACACATTTCGGACAGATTATCATACGTAGCGTGGGCATCCTCCACCTTCTTCTCCTTCTCGTCTTCCTCCACGATGATCATCATTGAGTCAAAATCACGTTAATCCACCTACTGCTCTTTTTAGGTATTTACAAGAGATTGGTTACACTGACACAATAATAGACGTACGATCGAACAGGGTACGGTCCCTCCTCGGTTTAAATAACAATACAGACTCTGAAGATACGCAAGTTAATCCAGCTCTCAACGGGAACCAATCAACTAATAAGCGCACAGCTAAATGTAGGATTTTTGCACCTAGGAAAGAAGGATATAAGGTAAGCATATTCGAAGGCTTAAAGTAGTGTGTATATGCCACGTATAGATTTTTTCACTTTTAAGAGATGAGTTTCTTTTCAACGTAATTATTTGTTTTCCATTACTTTTATTACTATTGGAAAAGTTCAAAAAAGTATAAGTTTAACAATATATTTGCACGTTGCAGGAACAGCCGTCATCTATTGCCGAGGCTATGATGCTGGACACAGAAGCAGCTGTTATGGCAAATTTTGAATTCCTTGCACATTCGGATATTGACATGGAGGACGAAGAAAATGACGGCGAGGAAGAAATATATGACTCAAATACAGACGCAAAACAAAATAAGGTGAAAATACTTAAAATTATTGTTATAATTTAGAGGTCTTTTATGAGATTGCTAATAATATCGTTGGTATTGCAGTCGGCTATATTCTTAGGAGAAGATGTTGATGCAGAGGCGGAAGAAGTTTTAAATGAATTAAATCTTTTGACGGAACACGAAGAATCTATTATTCACGTAGATATGGATACAAATGAATGGAGTAAGTGTATTATAAATTCTTCAATTCAATTGTAACAGCACTTTTTTCTATAAAAATCTATTATTTTTTTTAAGACTCAGTGCGTAGAGGAATGCAACCAGACCCAAGGCGTCCTTGCGAAGAAGGTGGATCGTCTTTGGGCCTGGGAGAACTAGCACAATTGACTGTCAACAATGACGCTGAAGCAGCGTATGATGTAAGTTTATATATTATCTGCAATATGTTTGATTTTTGCCATTTTCATGCGTAGCATATTTATAGAATCTCAGTTTCATTATCTATGCGATTATTAAAGCTTTGCTAAAATAAAGCGCGCATATTAACTAAATTTTACTTTCCATATTCCGGCTTATATAAAAATACTAATGCGTTTTTTTATAATCAATGTTTTTGATAGATGGCAGCAAATAATGAAGAACCATTCAGAAAATCCTGGAACGCTAAATATACATTACGTTCACACTTTGATGCTGTCAGAGCTCTTGTCTTTCATCCAACCGATCCCGTTCTAATAACTGCAAGCGATGATCACACACTCAAATTATGGAATCTTCACAAGACTGTTCCTGCAAAAAAGTAAATAATTTATAGGTCACATTCAATTTAAGAATTAAAACAAAAGCACTTTTATTAATTTTCTCTTATTAATCAAAATAAAATACATTCAGAGATAGTCATACAATTTTAACGCTTTTGTAAATGTTTTATTGTTTTAGATCAGCGTCGTTGGATGTGGAACCTTTGTATACGTTTAGGTCACACACAGGACCAGTTTTATGTTTAGCAATGGATAATACAGGAAATCATTGTTTTAGCGGCGGACTAGATGGTAAAATACACTGTTGGACACTTCCGTCTGCCAACATAGATCCTTACGACTCATATGATCCTAGTCTGCTTAATCAAACGCTCGCTGGACATACCGATGCAGTTTGGGGTTTAAGTATGTGTCATCCACGTTCGCAATTACTGTCCGTTAGTGCAGATGGAACTGTCAAGCTCTGGAGCCCCGCGAGTAAAGTGCCGCTTCTCAACACTTACACATCCGAGCAAGGTACTTTTAATTTACTTATAGTACTTGAAATTTTTATCGTTATATACTTAATCGTACGAAAGTTAAATTTTCATCTTTATCATATTATTGATTCCATATAAACATTGGTTTTTATTGCACCAAATATTTTCAAAATATTAATAAATTTTTTAATAGAAGTGTGAGAAATCATTTCCCTATAATTTTGTGCATTTGGACCTCTAAATATCATTTCAAGGTCAGAGTGGTTTCACCAATAAAATTTTAGTTAAGAAATTATGATTAAAACAAATATCTTTAGCACGATCTTATTGGTAGATATATTTTAACTGGTTTTTATTGCAAAAGTTAACTATATTTGTATGGATATATATGCAATATTTTTAGATCTCTTATGCAAGAAAATAGTTCTAGATGTATGACATGTCAAACAGCCTTGAAGGTTATAAACTAAAAATGATTTATTTTTGTTTACTGCAAATAAATATTAAATACCAAGGTTTTTTTATGAATTTGCAAAGTTAATATCACAACTGTCATAATAAAATTTGCTTTAAAAAAAATTTTATTACGTATGAAATATAATTGATACGTTAGCTAAATATTTAAAAAAATTAGTATTTAACATTTTTATCTTTTTAATTACAGACAGAAATCCCTCTTCAGTAGATTTTATACGGGACGAACCACATAAGCTGGTTGTCGCATACGAAGAAGCATGTGTAATTTTTGACGCTGAGACCGGCTCAGTTGTATCTAGATTGGAAGGCGATGAAACGCAAGGCGTTAATCGGCTCGTAGCTCATCCTATACTGCCGTTGGTTGTAGCAGCCAATGAGGACCGTCATATTCGTTTTTATGATCATCGTTCGGCCACCCTCGCACATGCAATGGTGGCGCATTTGGACGCTGTTACTAGTCTTGCTGTAGATCCTAGTGGTCTTTATCTACTTTCTGGAAGTGCGTATAAGATCCAATACTTATTTGTCGATAGTATCAAAGAAAATCAATGTTTAATTATAAATTATAACGTACTTTTAGGTCATGATTGCAGTATAAGGTTGTGGAACATGGAAAACAAGACTTGTGTCCAGGAAATAACAGCACATCGTAAAAAGTTTGATGAAAGTATTTTAGACGTAGCATTTCATCCTTCGCGGCCATTTATCGCAAGTGCAGGCGCCGATGCTCTCGCCAAAGTATTCGTGTGAATACCAAAATCAGATCGAAATTGTCTGGTCTGAGTCATTTAATGGTTTTTGTACTCATATTTTTTGTAGATTTACGTGTACGCATTACACTTCCAAATCCGTTTTAAATTAAGATATTATTATTAATAGAAGTAACTCTTTAGAAAATACCTTATTGAATGTTCAGACACGCAGTATAAGGTACGATTATTGTATAATTTTCAAAATTAAAACTATTTCAAGTTAAATCCTTTTTGTTAATAAAAAATCATCACTTGTTGGTAGACATCTAGTGTGAACGTGAATTTGCACATTATACATATGATCTGCCATTCCTTGTATAACAGCTCAATCAACGATTTCGTTATTACGTCTTTTGTTGTCAAATGAAATAATAATTTAGTAAAGTTATAATTCACATGCATAAAAATCTTAGTTGTGCCTTGAATTATTTTATAAATAACAGTACAAACTTTGAATATGCAAATTTTAAAATTGACACTTTTATTATTTTTTATATTTACATTTGAGATTCCTGTTATTCACTGGCTGATCATAAACATAAAAACCATACTAATAAATGGTTCGTTGAAAAATAACATACAAAATAAAACATCAAAAGAAAATCTTGACTATTTCTTCGGTTTCTTTATTAAAAAGTTTATTTTCTGTCCAGAAATAATATACATATATATATATAATATTACTCCATATTAAAATTAAAACAACACATTTTATAAACTTATTGATTTTCATGATAACTAATATTTTCTACAGTCTTTAGGAAATACAAAATGTAATTACTTTACATAAATTGATTTAAATGTACAATCTAAAAGTTTACCATACTTGATGCAAAAAATTATATTCAATAACTGCCTCTAAAAATTGTGAGATAGTAAAGTAAAAGTCGAATAAGACAATAAATGGAAGGCGTCAAATTAATATAAAACTATGTAGGCTATAATTTAAATTATCGCGGCCATGACGTTATAGGGATATATCACGGAAAGGTAAATTAGACTGTTATGTATACGCAGGTAGTTAAAAAATCTAATTTTTTGTCATTAATCATAGTTTGCGAAGATCGAGGACGAATACACTGCCGTCAGAAGCTGAAGCTCCAACTTTGTCTCCCCTACTGTTCCAGCACACCTCGAAAATTCCCCCGGTTCCTTTGTAGCTATGCACTAGTTGACCACTCTGTGGAAATCAAATAAAGACTTTGAATATACAGAACAAAAATAAATCTTTTACACTTAAATATCATCAACAGTCAATTTTCATTTTTGCACTAGTATATAGAATTGTACTTACTTGAGTTGACCATATGTGAACGTATTTATCAAAACTTCCACTAGCCAAGAATTTTCCATCTGGGCTAAATGCAACACTATATACTGGCTCGGTATGTTTTGTTAGAGTATATATGCAGGCACCTCTGTCAATATCCCACAATCTTACAGTAGAGTCAAAGGATGCACTGACCAAAGTTAAGTTCATATTTGGATTTTGAGTGCCAGGTCCAGTAGGTGACCATTTGATAGTGTATATTTCTTTACTATGTGCTTGAAGATCGTGCAAACAAGTATCTTGTTTCATTGACCAGATTTTAAGCGTCATGTCATCTGAACAGCTGGCTAACAGATTTCCTTGAGGGTCCCATTTGATAGCGTTTACTTCATTCTAAAGATGAATAATTATTATTTTAGTACATTCATAATTTGGTGATATATTTTTTTAGTTTACATAATTAAGTTTTTTCTTAATGAATGAAAATATATATTTTTAACGCACCGTATGTCCTTGGAAGCTCTTAATTGGTTTATCAACATGAAGTTTACAAACATGAATACACTGATCAGTGGAACAACTTGCAAACGATGTGTTTGTCTGCCAATCAACATCTAAAGCAGGTGCTAAATGAAAACTAAATTGTTGAGTACATTGACCACTAGCTGCATCCCAGATAATCGTGGTTTTGTCAACTCCAGCACTGAGTATATAATTGCCACGTTTATTCCACTTTAACGCGAAAATTGGTCCTTTATGTTGTCCTAATGTCGATGCTAATCTACCATCAGTTGTCCATATTCGAGCATAACCGTCGTAACTACCAGTAGCTAATAAGGTTCCATCACACTAAAAAGAAATATTCGGATTAATTTCAGTTACTCATATTTTTAATGTTTTATTTCTCAATTAAGTATTTTATGTTCAGTTTTAGTCGTTTATGTTTATCAATAAATAATTGATTTTATTATACCATGGGCAAGAAATACTATTGTAATATATATGAGGGATAAGTTACAATGATCACTCACATTCCAGTCAAGTGAAGTTACATCTTTATTGCTTGGAACTTCTGTACCTCCCCTTTGTATACAATGTCGCAAGACTAGTTGATTAGGAGATTGTGAGTTATCAGACATATCCCATATACGAGCAGTGCTGTCTCCAGATCCTGATGCTAATAGATCAGTCGTAGGATTCCAAGCACAAATGAACACTTCTGATTCGTGACCACATAATTTGGTGGCTTTGCTTGCTGGTATTTTTACTGAATTAGCATTAGGACCACCACCTTGTCCTTGTTGTGGATCATCAACTTCCATTTCAGACCTATCGCCAGCTTTATCATTGTTGCCTACACCCTCATTAGACGTAACAACTGAAAAATAAAATTTTGTTGCAAATATCCATAGTTTTAAAGAAATTTTAAAATACTTTTTTTTAGTATCCAAAAAATGTTGCTATTCTAAACAACAAATAGTTATAATCATAATAAGATTGTTCTGTTTTTAATTCAATAGATAATCCATAACAAAATTTTCAAAATTTTTTTTTATACAAAGACAAATATTTTTTTATAAAAATGTTTATAAAAAAATATTTTTAAGTAAATTATATAACAATTAAAAAAAAAAATAAAAAAATGTAATGAAAAAGGTCTTTGGAAATTTTGAAAATAATGGATATCTCCTTGATAAAACACTTTTACTTTACCTGGTCTAGGTGGAGGTTTATAACAAAAATATTTTATAAACCAGGGTGTACCAGGCATACTTAAATAGTAAACTAATGAAAATAGCAGCACAATAAATCTTGTAAAAGTTTTACCTTCCTCGCCATTTGTATCTTGCATTTCGGTTTTAAGTTGTTGTTTTTGTTGATTCTGTTGGTTTTGTCTTGATGCAACAACATCTGGCATAACTGCATCAATTAATGATAAAGATTCTACCATCCGCTGTTCTGTACCATCTTCACCTATAGAGATCTCTGCTTCAGTATATTGCAAGCCTTTTTGAAGAATACATAATAGAGCTGCAGGAGGTACTAAGGCACCATTAATGTTACTTTGCGATATATGTGATTCTATGCCAAAAGTATATGCGGAGTGTTGAAATCCTAAATGTGAAATAAAATAAATATTTTAATAATATTATAATAATATAATGATATTATTTGAGATAAGTATATTATCAATAGAACTGTTTGTCCATTTTTTCTTTTATATTTAGTTTAATAACTATGATTTAAAATTTCCTCACGACAATTATAGTATCTATGAGATATATTTTACTGAAGTTCAAAAAATTCAACCATAGTAATAAACATAAAAAATGTATTGATTTCTAAACATATAACAATATTAGAACCATAATTGATAATACTTATAACAAAATTTTAATAAAAAATCACTAATATTGACTAACAACTATAAACATTTTTAAGTTTTTATTTGTAAAAATTAATTATGCATGAATAAATAAAATTTATAATTGTTTCAATATTTTGATAAAAACAAGTATTCAAATATCTGGACATTTTCCTGCTTCATTATAAAAAATGTTTCATGATAAAATATAAAGAATACTTGAAGTTTATAAACCTTTTAATTATAAACTTTGCTTTTGAACAATCAAAAACATATCCAATTTTCATTAGTCAAGAAATTAGCATTGTTTGTTTACATTCAATGAAAATCTATTACTTTGCATGTATTCCCAAAATACTTCCAATTAAGTTTAACCAATTACCTATATTAATTATTTTAAGAAAGTTGTACAACAGAATTGTCTAAAATTAACTTAAATGTTTAAACAAAATAATATATTATGTAAAAATTTGTTCAAATATCAGCATTGTTATGAAATATTAAATAATCAACCAGATAATAAAATGGTAAAATTTTACTTTGCCAGGTATAACAATTAACTGTTATTTTAATCCAAAACAACTGAAGCTTTGAGGTTAGTGTACGGAAAACATACCCGACTCCTGCAGATATCTATAGACGAGGAAGTTAACTTCGTCGCTGGAAAAGGTCATTGTTCCTGATTTTTCGTTCGCCACTTTTATGTTACAGCATTATCTTCATAAAAAGGACGAAAAACCTCTTTCCTGTCGTTATCTCTTGCGGGCTGCATACAACCTCTTCTTTCGCAGGACGCGCGCAGTTCGGCCACTCGGTCCCACACAAGTGCTGATGCGGAGCGGCGGGGGAAGCCCTACCGCGTCGCGTCAGTCACTCGCGGTACTTTACAACGGTGAATATAAAAGTAAATATGGTTAAAAATGAATCTCAATTGAAAATTTTCTCTGTTTTCGGGGTTGGGATGAATTAGTTTCACCCGCATCCCCTGTTTACAAATCAGGGGAAACTGTTGGAAGTCATGATTCTGTTGTGACTGCTAACGGTGAGATCTCGTTTCATATATACTTTTCATGTTAGATTTCCATAGCGTTCCGACAGTCTTAAAATTGAATGACCTTGAAATCTTGGAGCCCTTGGAATTTTCTTTCGGCGCTGCTGTCGACACATGATAAAAAATCGCGCCGTATATATGAATGTATGTTGTTCGAGATTCCGAATGGGAGAATTGTTATATTTATCCGGTTTACTTCACTGACCGAAGGGATTTATTATAAGAATGTTAAATAGATTATTAGCGTAGTGAGGAATAGCGTTTTTATTATTTAGCTGAAATAAGAGCTAAAACATATTGCTACGGTAAAAAATTTTATCGAGGTATAAAAATACTATTTCGTAAAATTAGCGAATCTCCGTGTAAAATACGCGGTGTGTATTACAATATTTTTCTGTCACTATAAAACTTCCTCTACAATGATGTGAAATATTTTGAAGAACATTTTTTTATACTTATAAAATAATCAATAAAAATTATAGTAGACCCAAAAACTTTTTTATTAAAATATTTTCTTTCTAAATATTTAAAAAGAAAATATTAATATATGAAAGTTAATATTTATTATGTTTATATTGTAAAATCACACTTCTATCATAGTCCCAAACTATTAAAAATAATTATTGTGATTTTTATAGTAACAATCTCTAAATGAGAAAACTCTCATCCTCAGTTGCAATTAACAGTACAACCAAATTACAGTAATATATTAAACAATTGTTTTCAAAACTATTACAAAATGGGTAAATTAATAATAATGAAATATTAGTCAGTGAAAATAGTTTTTTAATTTTTTATTGTCAGATAATAATCCAATTTACAGCACAAGAGTTTCTTGCAATTTTAATTGCTTTTTGCTCTTTGCTTTAACCTGTGCTGCAATGCGGTCAAGATCTCTTCGGCCCTGGCTTGTCAGTTTACGTCCACCAGTGGGGGCCTTTTCGATGAGTTTCAACTGTTCCAAACTTTGAAGTGCTCTGCGTGCAACACCACCAGCTGATCTGCAGAAGTGGCTTGGGTGTGTGCCATTGCGTTTACGTCCACCAAAAATTTTTGTAACAGCACCAACACCAATAGGACTGCGAATATAGATGTGACGAACAAGAGAAGCACATCTAACATAGTACCAATCAGGATCATAAGGAGCAAGTTCCTTGAACCTTGCGGACTTGACAATGTCGATCCATTCAGGTACACGCATTTTACCAGTCCTGAAAATATTAAAGAAGGTTTAAAATCATATGCTTATATACAAAAATTTTAATCCCTAAATAGCATTTAGAACTTAATAATGTATAAAAATATAATTACAATGAAAAAATACCATTACGATAAAAGCAATTATAAAAAAACTACCTATTACTGAATATAATTTACTGAAATATCAAAATATATTTTGAATATTTAAAATTGATGGTTGCTAATAGAGTTATCTACCTGTAGATATATTGTTGGAGGTTATGTACGACTGCGAGATGTATAAAAACTTACTTTTTCAAGAAGGCAGCGAATGCCTTGACGAATTTATGCTGATCAACATCCTTAAGCGTGACAGACGGCATCTGCAATAGTAAATTACAAAATAATTAATAATTTAAAATAATTAACTGTAACGCCGAGTATAAGCCACGTGAGTTTATGAATCACAAACAATTGACACTAACAATGGTTTTCACAAGACTACAGTCACTATTTAATAAAAATGATACTCTAAAATCTAGAGAATACGATTCGTTTATTAAATTTTGCAAATTTTAATGAAAAAATTACTTTTAATGTTGCAAAGCTGTCAACAATACGTCTTGCAACGAGTTCGCCGAGCGAAAAGGCTGACCGAATTCTGGGGGCGCTATATACGGCTATACCAACGCTATACTACTGTACACATGCGAGAATTATACTACTGTATTATACCTACATATAATATACGTATAGAAAGTGTGTATAAATCAATAATTAATATTTTTACAAAATAATAAAAAATGACATAGTACTTATGAATTAGTAAATAATGTCATTCATCTTTTAGTGATTTGATTTATTATGAATGTCTTGAATAGTAATAATATATAGGCTCTATATATGATCCACAGGGAACATACCCTATACAAGTATGAAATGAATTAAAAATATTTTCATGTCTGAAAAACAGAACTAATATAAAAGAGGATGATTCTCTAATGGTTAATCAGAAACTCGTGAATAAACTTTTTTTAATGTTATTAAAAAAGTATAATAAAAATAATAATGAAAATTACTAGGCGAGTCCTACCTCTAAGGAATAGTATATCAAGGGCGCAAGGTAGACGATTCTCGCCCGATTTGAGTTTACTTAATAGTTTACTTAATCAAATGAAGAGAAAGCAATAATAGAAACGAGAACCAGTTATTTTGGGTTCAGATTGCGTTATACAATTTTTGCTTCCTCAAAGAGGAAGTTTTGTAATGGTGAAAAAATTTTTTGAAACAATAAATGTTTAAAAACATGTTTTAAGACTTTTGGCACGAAAATCCGTCGTTTTTGAGCAAAAAAATATTCGTGTGTGCGTGCGCGTGTGTGTGTGTATGTATGTGTACTGGCTATAACTTTTCGACAAATTGACCGATTTACATCGGGTAAAGCTTATTCTCTTCGTTTCGAAGGAGAGTAGAGATAGCATAACCTATTTTTTCATTTTTTCGTTTTTCGTTTGTTTTATAACCAAAAAACGATTTTGAATTTTTCGTTTTTTTTTATTTTTAAATATGTTACGGTAGATATTACTT
>JAWWEQ010000010.1:6380376-6418600 GCA_035583055.1 Torymus tubicola
AGGAGAAAATGCATAACCTGGTCATACCACCGTGTAAATGTTTGTTTTAAATGTGTTAATTGATTAGTACAGTATCGTGCCCTATCTCGTTTATTCCGATCTTATAAATAAGTTTGAACATTGAAACCCATTTTTCTCTGAAACTTTAAAAGTGGACTTATGTCGTTATGCCTCGGAGTCACAGATTTATAAACAGTTTTCTTCTGTATATAATTATTGTCTTCAGTTTTCTTCAGAATAAAACTGTTATTTTCAGTTTCTTACTGATTTTTTCACTTTTTAAAGTTGCTAACTATTCAGAAAACAGAACATAACTGTGAATAACTAAAGAAAATAGTTTATAACTGCATATAACTGTAGATAACTGTCGAATACTGATAAAAACTGAAGATTACTGTTCTTTTTGTCTCAATTTCGACATTTTTCTGCAGTTAATTTAATTGTTTTCTTCCGTTTTCTTTGGTTTTCTTTTGGTAACTGCAGATATCAACTATTTTCAGCATTAGTTTTTGTCGCTAGAGAGGAACCGTCGTCTCCTGGCGGTGGGACTCTTACCCCCTAAAAATCACTCCCCCGTCCTCTGTTAGTATGTACTTGTACCCTTGGCATCGTCACCAGGAATTAATTTAAGGAGACGCTAACTGCCGTAGCGAAAAAAATAGTGAAGAAAGCTGAAGAAAACAATTATTTATTTACAATGGAGAAAAGTTTCGTATTTTTATTGTTGATAACTTTTGTATTTAATTTTTCGGTCTAAATCCTGTTAAGTTATAGCCGCAAATCATAGTAAAAAATAATTCACATATAAAAGCTTTGTTTGATCAATTTGTAAAAACTAATTCATGTATTGGATTTACATATAGAAAATTATTTGAATGCGATATGCTTAAAAATAGATTATTCCGAAATTTTAATTTTTCTCGCATTTCTATGTTTTTTAATGGATCATTCTAAAATTAAGACTGGGTCCTTCCTATGATTAGGCAGATGTTTGCTTAAAATTTCATTAAGATCCGTCAAAAGTGGTCGTGCCTAAAACTGTTCATTTTATTTTTTTATTTATGTATATTATTTAGGCGTTCGAAAGCGTTTTTGTAGGTGTACCGCGCCAGGAATTGATTTTACATGATAATGTTAGATGAGAAAGGTTTTGTTTTATTATTATTTACAACTTTTGTATTTAACATTTACGTGTAAAATTAAATCCTGTCAAGTTATAACCGAAAATCGTCCATTTTATGTATATTTAAGCGTTTAATAGCGTTTTTATAGATGTAACTCGTCAGGAATTGATTTTATGTGGTAATGTTAAATGGGGAAAAAGTTTCGTTTTATTATTATCTACAACTTTTGTATTTAACATTTATGTGTAAAATCAAATCTGTCGAGTTATAGCCGAAAATCATCCATTTTCTGCCTTTTTGCGGTTTTCTCGTATTTGGGTTAGTAAATATTGCTTGTAGCAAAAAAATTTCCAACAGACAAAAGATGTTTTTTCATTAGTTTTAGCAGATAAGCTTATAATATTAACTTAAAATTAATTTTCCTAGAAATTAGGCTTGAAAATCGATTTTTCGAGATTTTCCTTTGTGATCGCATTTGAAAAATTTTTAATCGATCTTTCTGATTTTAAAACCACCGATTAGTTATAATTAAAGGAATGTATTCCTACAATTTCGTTTAAATTCATTAAAAATTCGCTGAGATAATCTGGAAACTTGATTACGTACGAACGTGCAGACATACATACATTGTAGAAAATACTTAAAATGGATTTTTAATAAGCGGAAAATCATTTGTATAGCTCAAATTTTAGTTCTAACATAATTAAAAAATTTCGCTCTGGCGAAATTATAAGGCTCTCCCGAGTAGCGGTCGTGCCTAAAAATAGTTCATTGATTTCTAGTACATTACAATAGCATAAAAAATTGTGAATTGATGATACTGAAAACCGAGCCAATTGTTCGTTTCGCACAAAACTTTATAGTACGCATATCGAATATGTATGTATGGAAATAATGTATAAGAAATTATATCAGTCTAAACTCTTCCTTATATGCTATCTCTGCTATACGAACTCTTTACCTTATTGCTAAATGCAATAAAATCAAGCAATAATTTGATCTACATCAAATATAACTTTTCAGAAGCAAAAAGCTTATTAAATATATTATAAATTATGAAAAACGCTCACCACCAAGGATATTTTGTATCGCTTCCTTAGCCTTTTGTACACCAAGTCTAAACTGATCGAACTCTGGTCGTATTTTCATGCCCCGATAATAATAAACAAGGCTGAGTTCGAAGTCACCCAAATGATATAGCGCCTCTGCTTTAGAGAACAAAGCTTTCGCGTTATGTGGATCCTTAGCTCGACCATGTAGCGCAGCTTCAGCATCTTCTAGCGCTTTCTGTGGCTCGCCTAGTAGCAGGTGACATTTGCTACGCGCTATCAATGCGTTTTTATCGTTAGGGCTCAATTCTAAAGCCTGTAACAAAAGCAATTTTCTTTTATTGCTATTAAGATAATTATAATACACAAAAAATTATTTTTAATGGATTGAATTTTTTATATATATACGTCACTGAATTGCGTTATCAACATTAAGCGGCTTTTACTAGAAAGTTCAATACAATATACTTTGTTAATTATACATGTGTTAACTACACTGATATTTATACTTTCGTATATATGTGCACGATGAAAGAGACTATACAACAATATGACCTCAGCAATTAGTATATATCCACATGCTTCAGCAATTCAGCAGGCGCATTAATATGTATATAGGGGGCTGAGATAATACCTGTTATTTAATACCTACGTAAAACAGCAAACTAAATAGAAAGCGTAAACGAATATACAGCGGCATTTGCTACTTCGTTTGTTACTATGGCATGCTAAGAATTCACGTAAATAAAATCGCGGCGTGCGACTCCAACGCGCGTGACTCATAAAGTTCCTACTTTTCACTCTCATGCGACATTACTTTTGTTATATATATCCACTTTAATCTGTTTTTCCCCAACCCACTCTTTTCAACTTTAAAACAATTCAACCTATTTACTATATTATGCATATTCCCCCTTATATTATACTCCCCATATATATATGCACGATCACACAACCTTATTGATACAATTGATAGCTACGGATACGTTTCCACATCGCAGTTCACGCATCCCTAACGCCAACATAGCACTAGGTTCTGCCTCCTCAGGTATCTGAAGAGCTTTACTTCTATCCTGTTTCCTCTTCAGTTTCAGCGATTGCTTGATATCGCGACTACCCATGTTGACAGCCGCAGCTCTGTCCTTGTCGGTGTACACTTCTTCCTGGCGATGGGCATCGCTTTTACGACGACGCTTCTTACGCGTACGTTTGACTTCCTCCTGAAGAATTTCCCCGACGCTTTTGCCGTTGCTCGATCGTGGAGCTGCCGAACTGATGGAACCACGTTCGCGACTACGCGATGGACGACGGGCTTCAGGTAGAGGCTCTTGGTAGCCGACTTGTTTTGGGATTGGACCGACGGCAAAGGATTCTCGTCTTTTTCATATTGAGGATAATTATTTGTTAATTGAGAAGGATCATACTTGTATTTGTGTAATAATGATTGTTTTTATGTGTATGGGTAAGATATCTTGGATATTACTTTGTATATAGTGTACACGATGTTTTATAAACAGTTTTAATATAGAAAATATTCGTAGATGATAGGAAAAAATGTAAAAGATTGGTTTAAATTATTGTTCTGAGGTCTAACGTATCGCTAAACTAATAGAACATGATCATTTTGTATTTTGCTTAATTTCAAATAAACTTAAGTAAATGAAGAAATTTACCTTCTTCTTTCGTCAGCGAACGATGTACGTTTCGTTTCAGGTGCTTCATCGAGACCAATACGCACAAAACTTTGGAGAAAATCATTATCATGAAGCGTTGGTTGCAATATATTTGAAATAACTGGAGGAGCTTGATCTGTTTTAACTTCCGGAAGCTTTGCTTCTAATTCAGTCATTTTTTAAATATGAAAATAATAATTTATGAATTATTTTATCATAAAATTATTATAATTTTGTTATTATTATTATTATTATTTTTTTTTAGAATACGCGATTTGTTGAAAATATCGATCATTAATACAGAACACTTAGCTTATATTGGCAAATTAAATTCTTTGTCTTCGAGTTTCACTTCACCTACATTCCATCACACTAACACAGACATATATGTACACACAAGTTAGGTGAATTCACACTGATTAAACGATGCCATGACTATAATTAATCACAAATCGAAGAATGGAACTATGAGAATTTGATAAACGTTTGTCGCAAACGACCAGGTTTGCAGGTAAAATTCAACGTGAATTAGACAATGCGTTACAGAGTGTGCGAGCTGTAGGAATGTGTGGATATCGACACCTTTCGGGCAGCACCTGTGTTTCCTTAGTAACAGTCAACAATGCGTCATATGTACCACCTCTGATTGCGCGACGCAGGTAGTAATTTTCTCACTTTGAATTTCAGGAAAAATATACCCTTTTAATTTATTTATTTTTTTTAAAATCATTAAATTTTCGGGTATGCAAACTTTGAGTTGATTTACAAATATATAAGATTAGAGGTTTTATGAACCGAAACAATTCCTGTTGAAATATAACTAAAGATAAAATAGATACTTAAAAAACTAAAATAATTAAAAGTTAAAAATAAGAATCCACTTTCTAAAGTAAAATTGCTCCACTATTTCAATTAGTTGGGAAAACTACTAATTTATTAGTAAATATTCACTATCTGATTAGTATTTTTTTTAAACTACTAATTTACTGAATGAAATAGTAAATATGCACTAATAAATTAGTAGTTTTTTCTACTAATTGAAGTGGTGGAGCAATTTTCACTAATTCAACTTTAGAGAGTATGTTATTTCTAAAATTTCATGAATTTATAACAAAATAATTAGAATTAATTCTAATATATTAATTAAATAATACGTAGTACCATATTTTAGTTTATACTATATTGTAGCGTTGTTACTTTTTTACATGTTAAAAGAACAAAAATTTTTCCCTTATTTCTCATTGTCTGTTAACAATAAAAGTTATTTTAACGATAACTTTCTCATGGTATTTTTAAAAGTTGTTTAAAATATTTTCATTCTGAGTTATAATTAAACTAATTTTTCTTTCATTTTATATTTTACACATTTTTATTTTTTTATAAACTATTCTTATTTCAATATACTTTCACCACCTTTATTAAATAATAACTAGATGAAATAAATTAGATTTTTGTTTAACGGTCATACACAAAGAAGGTAGCAACAAAATATTAGAAAGTTTTTCACGCTCACTCATAATGTACCCCGTATCGCACATTTGAAAAATCTTATCTCCCCCCTAAGAAACTGAGGAGCACACACAAACTGACTAGCAAACCCCCAGTTGTACTTTTCAAGGGAGTAGTTTTTTAATTTTGTTATAACCAGCAACAAAACATTATTGCTAGTTTTAAAACTTGCAATGCTTATAATTGTTTAATAATTTTATATTTTTAAACTCTGATGAAATAGTTCAACTTTATAACGATTTTTTGCCGTGTCTCAAAATAAAATAAAAATATGTTTACTTAACATGTTTAGTCTATTAATAAATAAATATAAAGATTTAAAGTTTTATTACTAAAGCTAATTTTAAACAATATTTTATACCATTTAGAATTACAAATTTTGTTTTCACCACTTTGACTATTGTAAAATAATGTGTATTTAGTTATAATAATAACTATATATTCACTTTCATTCTTTCACCAGTATAAATGTTTTTTTTTTTTAACTAAAACAAAATAAAATTAATAATTTTTCTGTAAATCGTAACTTTGATTGTAATCAACCTATGGAATCACCGTTCAAAGTAGTAATATTATATTAGAATAATATCTATTAAAGTAAAGTAATATCTAAATTTAAATTGTAAGATTGCGATTGTTAATATTTTTAAGAAAATGTTAAGAACATCAAGAAAACTTTCTGAAAAGCGTAAAATGAGATGGGATGAGCGACGATATTGTTGCGCTTGATAGGAATGTCGCACAGTGGTTCCTTTTTAAAAAAAAGCTGACCAAAATTGGGACACTCATTTGATCACAACAAAAGTTCTTAAATATATGTTTTTAGGGTCGCTAAACTTGAATATCAAGTGAAAAATGCAAATTTTTTTTAAACTTTCATTTTATAAATACGTAAAAGTACACTCCGCAACAAAATTAATGCTACAACTTGTTTTCATGATTCATAAATCATCTTCAATTGCCTAATTTTGAAAGTCGTAGCACAGCGAAAAATCATCGCATCCCTATCTTTTTTTGAAATTAAAGCTTAAAATCTCAGCTTTACGAATTCCTTTTTTTTCTTAAAGTCTTTACAATTATTATTATTATTATTATTATTATTATTATCATCATAATCATTAGCATCATCATTATCATTATCATTATCATTATCATTATCATTATCATTATTGTTATTACTATTATTATTATTATTATTATTATTATTAGTTATCTCTTTACTTATTATTGAGCGCATTAACGGATTTTTATAAAGTATGAGTTTATATTTTACATAATATTTAAAAAAATGGAGTAAGTTGGAGCAAAAAATTCCAAATGATAACGAAAGCATCTATCATTAGCGACATGAAGAAATGCGAATCTAACTGATTTCATTTATCACGGAATGCTAAGTGATGATATACAAGAAAAGAAACAGCTAGGTTGGCCGAGCGGTCTAAGGCGCCAGATTTAAGCTCTGGTTCCCGTATGGGAGCGTGGGTTCGAACCCCACACCTAGCAAATTTTTTTTTTCTTTTTTTCTCATGCTATGATAATTTATTTAGTACTGTTTAATGTGAGATTTTATAATATTAGGTTTAATTTAATTTTTTTTAATTTTTAGGGGAATTTTTTAAGAAGGAGCTGACGTAGATATTAAATGGAATATTAATTTTTTTATTTATTTATTTAAAACTATTAAACGGGTTCAAAAGCTCTTGATTCATAAATGTTTAAACAAAATGTTAAAATTACATTAAACTTAAAATTACATTAAAATTAAGGTTAAAATTAAAATTAGAATCTGACGACAAGCGAGAACTCTGTAGATTTAAATGTTATGAGTGGCGAGATACTAGTTATTCTTGCCGGTTAAAGGTTCCATGATCTTTTTATTTGACTTACAGTAGAGTAATAGCCATAATTCGAACTGCATTCTTTTTCCTGTATTAGTCTATAGCTTCGAAGGCAGTAATTTAAGCGTTTAAGGGTAAACAAATTGGGGATTGAATTACAGTTTATAAAGTTGTAAAAATCGATATTATTGATTGACAAAGTTATTCAAAATATTAAACATAAGTATGCAGTCGTGATAATGATAAAGAGATTTAATTGTGGGAATGTTGAAATCGGAGGCGGAATCCGTGTAGTCATGCGCCAACCTACTCATGGATCTGCCTGCTTTATATCATATAAATGAAGAATAAATTTGTGTTGTATCAATTCTAGCAAGTTGATTTGGTTCTTAGTAAACGGCGACTAAATTTGGGAACAATATATATTAGATTGGGCACAACCATGGTTTTACTGGTAATGGCGGCTATATCTGTAAAGTTCGTCGTAGTACGTTTAATGAAACCTAGCGATTTGTTTGCTTTAGAGATAACGTATTCAATGTGACTACGAAAATGGACTTTAGAGTCAAAATATATATCAAAATCTTTTATCGTATCCACTCGAGAAAGGACAGTTTGATTGGTATGATAATTAAACGATTGGCAAAACTTCGTATGATAAAACTATATAAATAGTATGGCATTTTTTTATATTTAGTGAAAGTCCATTTTCGTGTGACCAAAGAAACAGCGTTTTTAAATCGGCTTGCAGTATTTCGGAATCACTACCTAAGCGATTTAACAATAGAGAAGAATTTTACATCGTACGCATATAAGAGGATGTTCGCAAAATATATATACAATATAATAATATATATACAAATATATATATACAACATAATAACGGACCCAGATGAGAATCTTGTAACTCCGAAGTTCCAAACCTCAGAAAGTAAACGCTTGTAACATACTTTATTAAATGCTTTCGACGTATCGGTATAAATTCCGTCCACTTGAAGAGATTTTTCAAATGCTTCTGAGAGTTAGTCATTAAAAAGAAGAAGGTTAGTGAGTGTGGAAGGACCCTTGATGAAATCATCTTGCTATTTTGCTAGTTGTGAAAAGAAGGAAAGCTAATTGAAGGATGGAAAACGGCAATAATATGCCCCATACACAAGGGAGGCGAGGAAAGTGATCCGGGAAATTATAGCGGAGTCTCGCTGCTAGATATAGCCTACAAGATTCTAACAAGCATTATGGATAGGAGGCTAGGGAAGTGTCAAGAAAACAAAAAAGAAGAAAGCCAAACAAGATTTACAGCAGGAATACGTACTAGAGATCAGATTTTCACACTTAACAGAATATTAGGAAGTAAACGAAAAAGGAAGTGAGATTATATGTGGCCTTCATAGATTTTAGGACGGCATTTGATGTTATCGATAGGAATATTCTTATAGAAAAACTGAAGAGGAAAGGAATAACAGGAAGAATGCTAGAAATGATAAAAGTAATTTGTGAAACGACGAAGATAGAGGTAATATCGGAGGAAGGGATAACGGAAAGCTTCAGAACAACGAAAGGAGTAAGGCAAGGATACCCGTTATGCCTAACATTGTTTGGAATATTCTTGGACGACCTGGACGATAGATGGAAAAGGAAGAACGAAGGAGGCGCGGTTATAGGAAAGGATAAGATTTTCGAACTCAAATTCGTGGACGATATTGTAGCCATGGTAGCAGATACAGCGGAAGGTTTGCAAGGAATGTTAGAAGATTTGGAAAGGTATACTAAGGTGAGCAGACAAGACAACATTTTTCGATAGTTTACAAGGAATGTTAGAACAGAATGGAAGTTAACACAAAGAAGACTAAAATCATGGTATGTAGAAATGGATGAAAACTAAGAAAGGAGGAAAGTTGGATGTACAAAGGGGAAGAGCTAGAGATAGAAAAAGAATACAAGAATCTATAGGATATTGGTTTAACTATAAAGAGAAGAACAATACACATATATAGGAAGACTTCAAGAACGAGCAAAGAAAGCAGCAAACGGGACATGGGGAATAATGAAGAGGGCAATAATAAAGAAGGCAGGTGGTCTCAACGGAGTGGAAGTTTGACGAAGGAAAAGATGGATATACAAATGGAAAGCTCTTGGAAGCACTTGGAAAGGAGACAGGAATGTCAGTTGCAAGAGTGATTTGGAATGACGAAAAAGTAGAAGAAGTAGTAAGTAAACTAGATGAGAAGAACAGAGAAAAAGCCGAAGGGGAAATGCAAGACGATAGAAAGAGAATAGAAGAATCGAAATACTGGGAACACTACAGAAGGCGGTCCCTAGGGGCGCCCACCTCCTATCACTTTTCAGAACAAATTATGGACTTCAAAAATTTTTGAAATCCCGGCCCCTTAAGAGGTCTAAGACTGGGCAAGGTAATATAGGTAATATATGTCGTCAAGACCTATAATAACCATAAAACGCTATGTAAAGTTTTTAGGACGTCAAACTATGAAGAATTATTTTTAAATTGTACATTACAATTTTTTCATGAAATTTCATCATATAATCATTGTAACATAGATATTTAAGAGTATTCACTTATGATCATAATACAATAACATTTCATCGCTTATTGAGTGTAATCTTGACAAGTGCATTGAACTTACTGTATATAGGCATTATTCTGTAGTCCTACATAATTGCATTGACACGTATAAGGTTGTAAAACATCCCTTTACACTACGATCATTATTAATATTTCCAAAACATTGTAGTTGTCACTTTGCAATGCTGTTTGAACTTTGAATTATCATAACAT
Source organism: Torymus tubicola (assembly GCA_035583055.1). Taxonomy (NCBI): domain Eukaryota; kingdom Metazoa; phylum Arthropoda; class Insecta; order Hymenoptera; family Torymidae; genus Torymus; species Torymus tubicola. Next base: position 6,390,367 of record JAWWEQ010000010.1, read on the forward strand.
CAACCCACTAGAAGAACACTTTTAAGGTTTCTATTTTTTATAATAGTAAAATCTAAAAAAATAATTCTAGCAATAATAATAAATTTGAGACTTAAACTGTTATCGGCAGACGGTGATTCCAGTTCTTTTCTTGCGTTAACCGCAAAATTAATTTTGGCGAATTAAATAGTTATTTAATGAAATATATTCAATTATGGAACAGTATAAGAATAAACTTTATTTAATAACGAGATTAATGTATTAACTTGAAAATCTGTTATAAATATATTACAAACATGACTTACATGTTTAAATCAGCAATATAATGTCAAAATTATTATTGTTAATTTTTGTTTGTATTTGAAGAAGTAAATAATGAAAAAATTCGTCATTTGTCTCTCTAAGCGTCTGCTGTTTTCGTTATGCAATTTTTTTTTCTTTTACAAATATTGCCAGAAATTAAATATTGGAATAGTTTGCAGTCTTATTATAGAATTATTAAAATAAAATTGTAAGATAATTTTGGAATATTACCGATACTTGAAAAAAAAATAATTCACATTATTATGTTTGGCTTATATAATATTTAATAAACTTTAGAATCGGTTATTCTCTTATTTTATTGTAAACATTGACCTATTAAAATTTAAAAATTCTTCATTTCTAACAAAAAAAAATTAAGTCTAAATACCACTAACTTAGTCATGGCCATGCAGTCAAAAGTAACCATGCATACAAAAGCGTCATATGTATATATCATAAATCATACTTGATTTATGAAACTTACTAGAAGTGATTCCAATCTGGGGGAAATTGATTTTGCTTAAATTTCAAAGGCGATTTCTGGGGCTCAAGATGAAACAAAGTATCTTCACTTCAATTTCGTATAGGTCCTTTTTCCGAGCTATTACTACATTTCAAGTAAGCAATTTATTAAATAAAATTACTATAATTTCATTAATTATTTAACTTTTTAATTCTTATCTATCTTTTTTACTAAATTTTTGTAGCAATATATGATACTATAGGACTTTTGAGATCGCTAAATCAAATTCTGGATTGAAATTTTTAAAAATTCAAGATGGCACAACAAGCTAAATTTTCTTAAACGAACTATAGACGTTATATCTTATCTACATCGAGAGAATGAGCTCTAGATTTTGAGTTTTGAGAATTGAGAGATAATTTTCATCCATAATTATAGTTTTATTCTTTTAGCACAAGGTGGCTACCGTTTCTTGGTTTGCCTGAAATTATCTTTCGTGCGCTTAGAGCCGCTTTATATCTTTCCTACAATTTCTAATAAGTAGTATATATTATTATTTTTTGTCGTATGTCAATCTCGAAGTGTGTTTTGTCGGTCTCATTCAATTGAAAGACGAAAATTGTCTGTCATAATTGTATACAACACACGCTCTTCGATGAATAAGAGATGTAATGATCTAAGCTCACTCCAAAATATTTAAATCTTCTAAAGACCTACAATTCTTTTACATTTATAGCATGCATATATAATATATAAATACAGCACTGCATAATTTTTTTTATTACTGATAACCTAAATTCGTCGTAAGTGTTTTCAACAGTATTACTTTCGCTCCCGGTGCCCGATTACGAAGGTTCTATTTTTGACCTCGCTAGGCAAAAAAATAGTTTACGTACCACGGGAGGAAGTGAAGAATGTCTCAAATCGCATGATTGTTATCCTCGTCTTCGGGTCGGGTGCCCAATTTACATGCGATTTGAGACATTCTTTACTTTTCCTCCCTAGATGCGTAATACAAGTATTATTCTGAGGCTTGAAATTGTATCATTCTTCTGAAATATTGAATGAAAACAGTGCAGAATATGGTTATTCCGAGAAAATGCAGTTCTATAGTTTTTTTGGGCTCGTTCGAAAAAAGGAGTCCACTTTATCAATTTTTGTTCTGATTACATGATAGAGGACTATTCAAAAGCACAGAGAATCATATAAAATAGATTTTCAAAAATTTGTCACTTATATGGTTATTCATGGAAGTTATACAGAATTCTCCTTTGATTTTTCACGTTTTTCTCACTCAATTCGTTCCTAATAATTGTAAAGTAATAAGTATAGATAGAAAAATATTTTTCACTGTGACTCACTAATTTATTTATTTCTTTTTTTTTGCATGCAAAATGTTAATTTAATTTAGAACTATAAATTCAATGGATCAAATATTATTGTAGATAAAAACATGCATAAAAATTGACTTATTCTACAATTTGAAAATACAAAATTCATTTCTCGAAGACGTGAATCACTTCTTATTAGTAAAGGAGGTACACTGAAAACGTTAATAAAGAAAAAAGCAGATCGTATACATAATAATAGGAAGCTATTTGCATCTAGTCTAAAAATGATAAATTACTCCTCGTCACACAAACGACAAGGACACAAACGATAATCTAATAGCTATACTTAATCGATTGTACAATTTTTTAAATACAAAAGTATAAATATTAGCCATAAAACCGGAGCAAAGTGCAGCATTAGAAAAGTAAAAATATATACACAAATCTGACAAACCTTTGTATATAAAATTAGTGCTTTATCGTAAATACCACTTTTTAAATGGCCAGTAGCTTCGTCAGTAAGAGTTTTCGTTTCTATTTCAACTGATTTCAAATTCACTCTTCTTCCTCTTGGACCTTTTTTCGAAGCCATGCTACTTCTGAAATATTATGTGAAATTCATCTAAATTGATTAAAAAAAATGTTTACTTATAACTGTCAACATGATATTATAGTCAAGGCTTTATATACACAACGAAGAGTCGTAAAGAAATTCTAATTACTAAAATTTTTCTTATTTATAAAAAAAAAATATGAAACTCATGCGAATTTCAGATGCGTTACATTGAATTAATATTGTTTGAAATTGTTATCTATAGAAATAATTTCACGATCGTTAATTAATTTACTTCCTTTAACCGCATTTGCGCTCAATTTAAAAAAAAAGTTTAAAACTTTTCACAAATTTGAAAATCCAATTGTACTGTTCAACAAAATCAATATTTACTTATTTATACAATAATATTAAAACTAAAACCTCTTCTAGCAACATAATTTCGCTTAATTAATAAGTTGAAAATAATCTACAATTACGATCTTTTTCATTTACTTTTGTGTATTCAACTATTTACCACTATAAAAATTCTTATATGTATTAGAATTCAATTACAACTTCAACATAAAAATAACCATAATAAACTCACCTTGATTAAAAACACTGTTACTAAACAATTATAACAATATTCAAATAATAAACCCAGTCTTTCTCACTATATATATATATTCCCGGAACACAGCACACACGAACCAATTTTTTAAACCAATTTTTTCCTCTTCCGCAAACTCAAACTCTTCTCTATTCTTACACATATATCGAGTGCAGCATTACACACGTAACGCAAATTTTCACAACTAACCATGACCGTGATCGCTACACATCACTTATAAAATATATACAAGAAAGACAAAAAAATCAAAGAAAACTCCACTAATAATTAAAAATCCATTATATTTTCCACCCCCCTATATATACCAATTGTATATACCGCACATTCAACGTTACAAGCGCAACTGATTCCAAGAGCCACAAGGAAGACTATATACCCTCCTCTATACTCGCGCGCGCGCGGCATAAGATAAAGCTCATACTAGCCGCGCAGAAATGCCTGCGCAAGCTCGGATATCGCTTTCTACTCTGTCCTAGCTTGTCGTCGTTTCCTTATCCCTCCTCTCCGCCCCCCATCCCCCCTTCGTCGTGCGCGTCCTTTCGTCGCATCGCCAACCCCCTAATACAGTCGTTTCGTTGTCTTTTTATTTTCTTTTTTTTTTACCTTCTTTCGTCTACCTTTTTTCTCTCCCTTTCTTTCTGTCTGCACCGATCAACTTGTTATCGGTTCGACGAATATATATATACATACCGAAGAACTTGCGATGACACAAATTGCGTGCAGACTGTAAAACGTGCCGGTAGAGTATAATGTGTATTGTATAACTCGAGCGCGCTGGCAGAAAACGGTTTCTGCGGAATGGTGATATGTGTGTGTGTGTGTGTGTGTGTGTGTGTGTGTGTGTGTGTGTGTGTATATTGTTGGGTGTAATTGTAAGGAGAAAAATTGTGGGTGCGGGGGATAATGAAGGTTTTGTTTTTCGTTGCGAGAGAGAAAATGTTTTAGGAGTGCGGATAAGTGGAGTTTGTTTAAGCGAGGCTTGTTGTTTGAGAGAAACGAGATTTTGGAGTGGATGTATATATAGTAGCATGAGCTTGCGATGTTTTTACTTTTGGTTGGAACACGATGCTTCTAGTGTTTTACTGATACTTTTAAAGTGATAATGCTATAAGTATGCATATATATATATATATATATAGAATTATCAAAAGCTGATTATCTCTATATATATACTTTAACAAATGATAGATGTAACACACTTATTTCAAAGATTAAAGTTAAGATATTTAAAATGAATTATTTTCTACTAATAACAAAATTTTCTTATTTTTATAACATAAAACTAGATGTAAATATTTGAACTGGAAAATAAACAAAAAGAAATAATGAAGACGAAAAAACATTTTTAATTAGTTTTTTCGATATGTCGAAAACTTAATTCATTGAATAGCCATATATAGGGCTTTACAAAGTTAGTAGCAAGAATATAAAAATGAAGTATTTTTAATTCGTAAAATAAATTCTATTTTTGTGTCTATATATTTTTTCATTAATCTCTTAAGATGTTTTTATTTACTTTTACAAGACTTCCTTTTTCTGGGTAATAAAAATATTTCTCATAAAGCCAACGCAAAAATTTTTTCTTGGATCATATGAGTACTTTATTTTATTTATTCGTAAAAGTATAGTAAAGCAATTTATTTTCCACTAATTATGTACTATAAGAAGTATACAAAACGCGTTATAACGTACTGATTTATCGATACTTATGCTTAACCAACAATTATACCACTAAAAATAGCACTAGAAAAAAAAATAGTTCAATAATTATACAGAGAAGAAAACCTTATAGTATATACAGCACGACACACAGGATGATAAAGAAACAAAGTTATTTCTACAATTTTCTAATTTAAATGTAAAAAAACCGAACTTTCACGATTATAATTACGAATCAATTTGAAGTATGCGCAAAGGAGCGCTGAGGTTCTATTATGCTCGCGTGCTTTCTTAACTTTAAATGCCCACCGAGGGAAGAGGTGAGCGCAGGGGGTAGAAAGAGTAACTAGATATAGACGCGCCGTGGCTCATTACCGGTATAGCTCTCGGCTCGTTTTAATGTACCAAGTCACGTAAAGCTCACCGCCTTAGTAAGCGGCCTCTCTCTCTCTCTCTCTCTGCATATTCCGATTTTTTCGATAAAATTTATATTACGTTCAAACGCTTGATTTCTTATACCTATATGTGCAATTGAAAGGGTTTCCTCCGATTCGACGTCTGAAAAAGTATAAGTTTGACTGCGGATCGAATAATGATTGAAGTTTATGTTGGTTATATCGCGAGTATATTAATTAGAATTTGTGCGTGCTGCGTGTGCTCGAGTGTTTTTTTTATAACGTTGCGGGGATCCAACATCACTATTGTAGTTTACGAGGACGAGGGAATGAAATCGTTTTTATTTCTGGTTTAATAGTTAGATCAAATTTCATGAGAGACTTTTACGATTATTCTTTTAATTAGATTTTCATATATGTTATTGTATAGTTATAATTTAGAACTTTTAAAGTTAGTTTTGAAACTGAAAAAAAAACATTAACTGGATTATTTTCGTATTTTAATACATTATAATGACTATAACGTACGTTTGGATCATTTTTGCAAATATGCGGTTAGCGCAAGTTTCGATTTTTTCTTTCTTTTTAATGACTATAGGTTGTGACGTAAGGATGTTTCAGAATCAATGATGCGTACTTATGCAGTTTAAATTTTTAATTTGTCTATGGCTTCAAAAGCATATACGCAAAACTTTAACTAATGTACATACATTAAAGTTTGTTTTCAGCAATTTACTATATAAAGAAATAATCTATTCGTATAATATATCTATAATATCCATGCAAATACACAACGATTTTACTTACTATGGGGTTTTTCAAACATAGATATATAGCAACATAAAATTAAGAAAGCAAAAAACAATCTGCTCTTTAGACGACAATATCGCAATATTTATTAGAGGTATGACTGAAATTATAATAAATTACTGTATATAAAATCATATAAAAGAGCTATAAAATAGATTTTAGAATATTTGTACTTCCATAATAAATATTCATACGATTACGTAGCTGAAATACTTTATTAAGTAGCATAATTAGAAAAAAGTTTTAAAAATAACTGCTACACTGAATATGTCAATAACTAAAATTTTCTTTGTGAATACTTGATCGATTAAATTTTTTATTTAATAATTAATCAATGCATACAACCTAAAATGGTAAATCATCAGCGAATACGGAATTTCGCGCCAGTTTAGGTTGACGCCCAAGTTTCCTTGGCGCGCTTTTTTAGCCAAGGCCTGATTGGCGCGTTACTGCGGAAACATTCGGCGCAAATCAAGGATGAGCTATATGGTTGAATCAGAGGTAAATTTGAAATTTTTGGCGTTTTTTCGGGAGTCGTTGGTTTTGATTGTTCACGAGACATTTCTTTTTAAACGAGTAGAGATGCACTACGGTATATATATATATATATATGGTTTACGAAACATCATAATTTGTATGATTGTTTACCAACAAATTGGTAATTTAATTTTGATAATTCTGAAGTTTTTAATAATAGCACATGTTTTTAAATGAATAAATATCGTAAGAAAATTGAAATTTTTACCTTGTAATTTAGTAAAAGTTATATACCGTTATCAAATCACTACTATATATACTTAAATGTTTTACAATAATCGCGAAGACTTCATTTCAATTCCATAATTAGTGGTTAATAAGACGTTGAAATGGTATATGTTACTGGAACAATGATAAAACGAAAGTTTAGAAATTATATGTCAATTAGCTACGTATTGATAATAATATTATATTATACAAATATACTTTATATATATATATCTATCTCGAACATTTTCGCAGTGACAGTCGAACCTCGAGTTGATATCACGCAAAAATACGCACACGTCAACGCGCGACCTCATCCTTCTCATACTTTTTTGCTAAATAAACCTCAAAATCCGATTAAAGCTTATAGATTAATCAACCAGTGTACGCTTCCAAGTATCCTTGATTTAACCACGTTTCGAGCAAACCGCACCACGCGCTCGCTCCCGCACACATCGTGTAATATTATCATCACTGTATATATATACCCTCTTTCTCTCTCTCTCTCTCTCTCTCTTCATCGCACTCGCGTCGTCCATCTCTCTCACACATCGGAAGTCCGAGCCAGTGCGCGGGCACCTATATCTCTTCCCCTCGCGTCATCATCACAAACTTACACACACACACATACACACGGTGCTCTTTAAACGCTGCGCGCGCGTTCGTCGGTATCTCACCTCTATAACCAACCGGCGATATATATATATATCTTATACTTGCTCCGAAGTTCATTACGGAACCTATATATATATGCTCAACTTCTGTTTACGCAAATTCCTCATCCTAACCTTCAAAATCATCGAAATTTTGAAAGGGTCGCGTGCTACCTGTATACATACAATACATACACGACATATCAGCGAAGCGCGCGAAAAGTGTGTGTATGTATGCGTGTGCCATCTTTGAAAAACTGCACGACGGCGCCCGTCGAGCGTTGGGAGATCATATAATACTACCGAAGTCAACCGAGTGCGGTGCCGTCGCCGCCGCCGCCGCCGCTGCTGTTTTCATCTCTCTCTCTCTCTCTGTCGCGACTCGCGCGGACTGATGTACAGCGTGTGCGCGTGCAATAGAGAAACACGCGAGTAAGAAAGAGAGAGAGAGAACGTTATATACATATATATATATCTATAGTATATACCTATACACAGTATATACTTCTATAGCTAAAGCTAAGCGCGCGCGCGGGCGGACGGCGAGCAAGCAAGCAAGCAAGCAGCAGCTAGCAGCAGAGAGAGCAGAGCGTAGCTCATACAGACACGCCGTGTGCGAGAGTACGCGCGCGCGCGCAGAGGACACACATTCTCGGGGTTCACTCTCTCTCTCTCTCTCTCTCTTTCTATATCTATCGTTCTCTCTCTCTCACTCTCGGGGACGACGACGAGGTGTGGAGAGCAGTAGCAGCAGGCAGCAGCAGCAGCAGCAGCAGCATCGGATTCCTCCTTCTGTATACTCGCGCGCTGCGTTGGTGCGTGTGCTGCCGTGGCCTCGGCGCAGTGTGTGACGAAAAAAGTTTTCAACTCGACGAGTTTTTCGCGAGTCGACGACGTGTGCTGTCGGAAAAAGATATATACATATATACACACACATATATATATATATAGAAAATTGAGCGACGATGGCGGCGGAGCTCGAGCAGTTCCAGGAGCTCCTGAATACGCTCCTCAGCACCGACAACGACGTGCGCACCCAAGCTGAGGTACGTTATACAACGTGATATTCGCATAACCATAGTTACTTTTAAATCCTCCCTTCCTCTCTCGTTCTCGCCACCCCCCGTCAAGGACATACCGCGTGTACGCTCTCGTATAAAATGTGCATTAAGATAACAGAATGTTGCGAGCACGTTGTCGCGCGGAGGAGCGCACACGTACTTACCACCGCGTGTATCTTGTGTGTCACATTTGTGCACACGAGCGCCCGCGCGGCGGCATGTACCACACGCGTAAATATATATATATATAAGTAGCAAGGTTAGACCGCATTAAATTAAATTTAAAAAAAAACAAACTACAAAAGGTATATATATAGCAATGTGAAAAAAGGGGGATCTGATATAACCTATAAGCTACGAGGACGATAAAAAGGTGTACGCGCACGAGGCCGTGACAGATAAGTCATTCTTCGTTGCACGCGGGCGAGCGCGCGCGCGTTGGGCCAAGATGGTGGTGGTGCCTTATTGGCGCGCGCGCGCGCGCGAACACGCCGCCGGGGGACCATGATCATGATCATATAGCCGCACCGAGGTTTCTCCCTTCGTGTATATACATATATATTTCCTCTCCTCCCTCTCCTATTGTCCTTTTTGCTTATTTATATAAAGGGACCACCGTAGCAGCAACAACCACAAGGCATATAACAATATATATTACATATATCTTGCAGACCGGCGTTTTATTTACGTCGCCGTGTATGCCATCGTCACCACCTCCGCTACTTTTCTTTTTTTTTTTATGTAGGTATACACGAAAATGTGTGCGCGCGCGGGCGACGGAATTTTTGGCAGTCTTGCTCGCGGCCGGACTTTCCGCGCGCGCGACAGCTGCGGCGTGATTTTCCTCCTCAATACACACGCGTGTACTCTACTACTACTACTACTTTATACCTGAGGCGGTCGAAGCATGCATGCATTTACATAGAGGGAAAAATATATATGTATAAATATATATATATGTATAAAGGCGCATGACGCGCGGGCAATTTTCCGGGCAGCAGTAATAGCAGCATCTGGCATGCGTTTCGATATAGAAAGCAACGACATAACCTCAAACGGGACAACGTGTGCCGCGATAAAGTATAGAGAGAGAGAGAGAGCGGTATATCTCTGTGTATGTGCTTATATATATATGTATAAGCGTGCGCTATATATCTGTCTCTGTCTTTTTCTCTTGGACTCTCACTCTACTGGTGTGCTCCGATTTTTTTGCACAGCCGATTATGTAGCCCCCCCTATGTATCGCCCTCCCTCCTTCTCTCGCCTTGTCTTTTATCCGGCGCTTTTTACCGCCTAGAGTCGATCGAGCGAGGAAGAAGAAGAAGAAGGAAAGAGAAAGACAGAAAGAGAGACACACGAAGAAGAGGAGGTGTGCTCTCTCTTTTCAATACGGTTCTCGAGAGTCACGTCGTGAATTTGTAATTCTTCGCGATACGACGACGTGTCCGTCGTTGTCGTTGTCGTCGTCGTCGTCCCGCTGCTCGTGGCACGTTGATTATTGCACATTGTGTTGCAAATAATACAATGACTACTCTCTTCTTGCAGTCGTCGTTCCGCGTTATGACGAATTTTTTAACGCAGTAAATATATACCGTCGCAGTATATATTCTTTTTCTCAATATATACCCGTCGTTGTTGAGTAACAGGTGATAGGAAGTAGCTCGCGCCTGAGGAATGCCGTGTTCGACTTTTCGCCTAAATTGGTCAATTAAACACATGTAGTTGTAGTAGAGTACCTCTAATACTAGTTCTCTTCGCTAGTCGCGCGTGATATATATGCGTGAGTCATCATCGTATACACGCGCGGTGCCACTATATGCTTGTCGTTTGCTGCGAACGATATAAGAGAGAGAAAAGAGAGATGGTGTGCGAGATGCTTATAGAAAAGCAGACATAGCGCGCTGATGATGTTTCTTTTTCCTTTGATTTATTTCCTTTCTTCAGCGAGCGCGTGTGAGAGCGCTCCGCCGATTTTGGCAGAAGTATGCGAGGTCTTGCCCTCAACGATTATCCCGATACTATTTTCATTCCGGCTTTATTTTTGTTGGGAATGCACGTCTTTTTTGGTCGACACATACACACACACACGTGAGGGGTGACCGGGGGGTGGAGAAAGATTTGAATGGAAATTTTTTCATCCGAATGCATTTTAGAATAATGTTTTTTTTTTTGTGAGTTGCGAGTAGGAGTTGAATATACATATATAGGTAGTTTGAAACTATTGATAATTTAGTTGGAAATGTGTAGTAGATAGTTTGAGAGGTTTAATTTTATGAGCTATTTGAATAAATTAACTTAAAAGGTTGTTCTCATGATAATGCATAATTTATTTGATGTATCAATAAGTCATTCTATAGATTCTGTATTTCCAATAAATTAACAGCTGTATGGTAAAATTCTAAGCTATCTGAATCAATATATATTTGTTGACAGTTACTAATGTTAATTTAAGGTATTTAGAATACATATATAATGAATCAAAGGTATTTTTCAAGTTTTAAGAATAACAATAATAATGTTAAGGAGAAATAGCACCATTACCGACATAATTTTTTGAACATAAAAAAGTTTATAAAATATACTAATAAAATGACGGGACAAAATGGTTTTTTGCGAACGTAAATTTGCAATAACGAAATAATTAAATAAAACGGTAGCGTCGGTAAGGCAGGAATCCTTTTTATGTTTACGAAAATCGTGAAGAAGGTGGAACCACACAAAAAAATTTGCGCAAAGGGCGAGACAAACGGTTTGTTAGTAAAGTGTAGACTCCAAATAATTAAATACGAAAAATAATATCTCACATCTCCTTAAAATATTTAGTTTAGCTTCGATGGTGATAACAAGTTAAAAATTTTGTTTAGTAAAAATAGAATTTATGAGTTAATCTTGTTTTTGATAAGAAGTTTTGATAAGAAATTTTTAAAATACTTTGCTTGATCTTAATGAAATATAGACAATTATTAATATTATTTTTCAAATTGAAAATAAGGGACTTAAATAAGTTTTTTAATTATTTTAAATGCCATAGAAAGTCAACAATCAAGTTTATATAAACAAATTTGATAGTGTTACATCTGTGGTAGAATAACTTGTAGATTACTGTCATTCATCTTTTTGTTGTATTAACAAATTGATTTCTGACATTTCTGCTGGGTTCCTGAGAGTTGTCTGTGATGCTTCATTGATCACAGTCATAGTTATTGGAACATACAATTTAAAAAACTTAATAATCTTAAAGATTTATCAATTTTTGTGAGTCAGGATTAAGAAGTAAATAATTACAAGTTTGTTTTTCTTAAAAACTGATCTTGTAGTTATTTTATTTTTAATCCTACCTCTAGCCATTAATTCATGACAAAATGATAAATTTATCATAAATAGCACCATTGTTATATAACTTTATAAATATAATATTTTAAGAAAAATATCATTGTATCTCTTGTACTCAAAACATGCTTTTTAAATTTAGGAAGCATACAAGAATTTGCCTCTGGAAAATAAGGTGCAGTTGCTCCTCCGATTCATATGCGATGGGCAGGTTACAGAAGATTTGCGAGGAATGGCAGCAATTTTACTTCGTCGACTATTTTCTTCCGAATTCATGGACTTTTATCCCAAAGTATGTATTATTAGATGATTTACACTTATAAATTGAGTTTAACAAATCTTAACCAAAACAAATTTCATTTTATAGCTTAATCCTCTTGGACAAGCTCAATTGAAGGAGCAAATTTTAGTAGCTGTTCAGAATGAACAATCACCTAGAATTAGACGTAGAGTTTGTGAAGTTGTTGCTGAAGTAGCAAGAAATTTGATAGATGAAGAAGGAAACAATCAATGGCCAGAATTCCTTCAGTTCCTTTTCCAATGTGCAAACAATCCAGTACCAGCTCTCAAAGAAGCTGCACTTCGTATGTTCACGTAAGTGTTTTTAATATTAGAGTATGACAACTCCAGTAAAATTAATTGTATTTGTTTTTTACTAAATAACTGAACAAAAAATCTGAAAAGTGTAAAAATAATACAAAAAATAATTTTGAAAAATGATATGCTTTTATTGCTTTCCAAAATGATCTATTACAAATAATAATAATTTTCAAATGTTTGTGCAGGTGTGTCCCAGGAGTTTTTGGCAATCAACAAGCAAATTACTTAGACTTAATCAAACAGATGTTACAACTTTCAGTTAATGACTCAGCTAATTATGAAGTAAGTTAAAAGTTAATATGTGATAAAATATCTTTAACTGTCTGGAGATTGATACGCGGATGTGATTTTCACAGTCACATTTTGCCACAAACTCTCCAAAGATCAATAGCTTTCTGATGACTGTAACTTGTGAAGTATTAATTTACAGACAGATACGGAGCTAACATATTTTTATCATACAATACACTTTCAAGCTTTTATCTTTGTCAAATTTACTCATGTTAAACACTCTTTCCTAAGGTACAATTTCAAGCTGTAAGAGCTGTTGGTGCTTTTATTGTTCTTCATGACAAAGAAACGAATATACACAAGCACTTTGCAGAGTTGTTACCACCACTTGTACATGTAACAGCTCAATCCATAGAAAAGCAAGAAGATGATGCTTTATTGAAGGTGCTTATAGAATTAGCAGAATCAACACCCAAATTCCTTAGACCACAATTAGAACCCATAATGGAAATGTGCATGAAAGTTTTCTCCAACGAGGATATGGAAGATTCTTGGAGACAACTTGCTCTTGAAGTTATTGTAACTCTTGCTGAAACTGCTCCAGCTATGGTTAGGAAGGTTGGAGGAAAATACATTTCTGCTTTAGTGCCATTAGTTTTGAAAATGATGACCGACTTAGAAGACGATGAAGAATGGAGCTTCTCAGACGAAATTATTGAAGAGGATAATGATAGCAACAATGTGGTAGCTGAAAGTGCTTTAGACAGATTAGCGTGTGGTCTTGGTGGTAAGACCATGTTACCACAAATCGTCCAGAATATTCCCTCAATGTTGGGTAGCGCCGATTGGAAATACAGGTACATATAATTAAATAATTTAAAAAATATCAAATTATTGCCAATACCATAGAAAGTCAACAATCAAGTTTATGTAATGGGCTTGATAGTGTTACATCTATGGTAGAACAATTAGTGAATTTCAGTTGGTTATCTTTTTGTTGTATTAATGAATTGATTCTCCACGTTTTCGCTAAAGGTTCCTGAGAGTTGTCTGTGTTAACAATTCACAGTCATAGTTTTTGGAACATACACATTGATTTATAAAAATTTTATTTTCCTTTTTTATCACATATATTATATTGCATTATTTTTAATAGACATGCCGCTCTCATGGCCATATCTGCTGTCGGTGAAGGGTGCCATAAGCAAATGGAAGCTATTTTACCACAAATCATGGATGGAATAATGCAATATCTGCAAGATCCGGTAAGATTTTGTTCTCGTTAATAAAACAGTTAAAATTTTAATAATGCCATAGGCCGAGTCAGCAGTCGATTCGTAACGTGAATTTGAAGGCGTTACGTCTGTGGCAGAGTAATACCGCTAAAGGTTCTTGACTTTTATTGTCGTTTTGACAGTGAGATAAAGATCCTCTCAGTGGGAGTTTCTGAGAGTTGACTGTTGGTAATATGCAATAGTCATAGTTTTGAAACAAACATTTATAAAATTTAAAAAAAAAAAATTTTGCTCTAGTAATTCAATATTTCACCTATTTATAATAATTTCCATTTCTTTAGCATCCAAGAGTAAGGTATGCCGCTTGTAACGCCGTTGGTCAGTTGTCTACCGACTTTGCGCCAACGTTCGAAAAGAAATTCCACGATGTTGTAATTCCTGGACTTTTGTTGGTCTTGGACGACAACGCGAATCCACGAGTTCAAGCACATGCGGGAGCAGCACTGGTTAACTTTAGCGAGGATTGCGCGAAGAATATCCTGATGCCATATTTAGATGCTATCATGGGCAAACTGGAATCCATTCTAACGGCCAAATTCCAAGAGTTGGTTGAGAAGGGCACAAAACTTGTTTTGGAGCAAGTTGTCACGACAATCGCTAGTGTAGCCGATACTTGTGAAGAGCAGTTCGTCAAGTATTATGATCGATTGATGCCATGCCTCAAGTATATCATTAAGAATGCTACTCGACCGGAACATAAATTGCTGCGCGGTAAAACCATTGAATGCGTCAGTCTTATTGGTTTGGCTGTAGGAACTGAGAAGGTACATATTTTTAGTATAAAATTATTTTCAAATAATATAATAATAAATATAATACCATTATAATAAATATTAATTAATGTTAATTTCACAGTTCATTGTTGATGCAAATGACGTAATGGACTTACTTCTAAAAACACACACCAATTTACCAGAAGACGATCCTCAGCTGAGCTACTTAATTTCAGCCTGGGCTCGTCTGTGCAAAATTCTTGGTAAGCAATTTGCACAGTATCTACCTCTTGTCATGCCGACCGTCATGCAGACTGCTGCAATGAAGCCTGAAGTAGCATTATTGGATAATGAAGATATGGAAGATGTTGAGGGTGATGTTGATTGGCAATTTGTATCGCTGGGCGAACAACAAAATTTCGGTATCAAGACTGCTGGTCTCGAAGACAAAGCATCTGCCTGTGAGATGCTTGTTTGTTATGCCAGAGAACTGAAAGATGGTTTTGCAAACTATGCTGAAGAGGTTGTAAGGCTCATGGTACCCATGCTGAAATTCTATTTCCACGATGGCGTAAGGACAGCTGCTGCTGAAAGCTTGCCATGCTTGCTGGATTGTGCCAAAATTAAAGGTAGAATAAAAGCTTTTTTAATTTTTAATAAAAAAAATATATTTCTTTGATGAAAAAAATAGATTAATAATGGAATTCTAATTTCAGGTCCACAGTATCTTGAGGGTATGTGGAATTACATCTGCCCAGACCTTCTGAAAGCAATCGACACCGAACCCGAAGCCGACGTTTTGCTGGAATTATTATATTCTCTGGCTAAATGTATCGAGACTCTAGGCGCTGGTTGTCTGGGACCACAATCAATGGCGGAACTGCTTCGTATAATGGACAAACTTTTGAACGATCACTTCCAGAGAGCGGTTGCGCGATTAGAAAAACGCAAAGATGAAGATTACGATGACGTAAGTGTCAACTATTTCTTTTATAATAACCATTCAAAATTCAAGAGAAAATATTTTAAAATTCTGTTGACATACCACAGGTTGTCGAAGAGCAACTCGCTGATGAGGACAATGAGGATCTGTTCACTTTAAGCAAGATAGCTGATGTCTTCCACGCGCTTTTCATCACCTACAAGTCGTCCTTCTACCCATACTTCGACCAAGTAGTCGGACACTTCGTAAAATTACTAGCGCCTGATAGACCGTGGTCCGATCACCAATGGGCTCTCTGTGTCTTTGACGATGTGATCGAGTACGGTGGACCAGAGTGTGCAAAGTACCAGGAATTCTTCTTACGTCCCATGATCCAATACATCTCGGACAAGTCCGCAGAAGTCAGGCAAGCAGCGGCCTACGGTTGTGGTGTCCTCGGTCAATACGGTAGTGAGACCTTTGCACAAGCCTGCGCCGAAGCTCTGCCCAGGCTAATGGAAGTCATCAACGATCCTGAATCGAGACTCCCAGAGAATGTGAATCCAACAGAAAATGCTATTTCGGCCGTAACCAAAATACTTAAATTCAATAACAAGGCAATAAACGTCGATGAAATTCTTCCTCACTGGTAAGTTTAATAAAAAATTTCTTTTTATAAGAAAAAAATTACATAAAATTTAACTAGACATGTATAATTAATGTATTTTCAATTCATAGGTTGTCTTGGCTACCAGTTGTAGAGGATGAAGATGAAGCACCTCATGTTTATGGATATTTATGCGACTTGATAGAAGCTAATCATCCAGTAGTCTTAGGTCCAAATAATCAAAATTTGCCAAGACTTATAAGCTTCTTTGCTGAAGCTCTGAATAAAGATGTAGTATCATCTGATAATCCTGTTATGCCCAGGATTCTCTGTATCGTTAGACAACTTCAGGTAAGAATCATGATTAAAAACTAAATATTGATCTTCAATGATGTGAATATAATAAGATGAATTAATGACCTTTTTTCCTTTGCAGAGCAACGAGACCCTCTTTCAGGCGTGCATATCCGTTTTATCATCAGAACAACAGCAAGCACTGCACGAAGCTCTCCGTGCACAACCGGCAAATTAAGACAAGCCTTCGCTAAGGAAATCTATTGATTTTATAGACATAACTAAAAAAAACAAAAATATCTACGTTTTTCCAAATTTAAAATAACTGGAAAATCACTGATACAATGTAGGTAATTAGGACCTTACCTACTCGACAAGCAAACGAATGAAATCTTACGCCTCACACAGCCTAACAACTAGCATACAGAAAAAATCACAGGTGTAATCGACTGTTTTGCTTACTACTGTTATTGTTGATTAAATATTTTTCTCCACTATGCGGCAACGGTTTTCGGAACCATTTAATATGCTGCATAAGCAAACAAATCGTAAATTCACTATCTATTGTCTCGTAAATTACGTCACACTTTGCAACGGGAATGAATTATGATTTATCTTGAATAAGTTCGCACTGACGAAATGACTATTTTTGTAACTTACGTTATTAAGTATTTTATTTTCTAAAGAACTGTTATTTTTTTAGAAAAAAAAATTAAAGGGAAAAACATTACCGAAATTGTTTAAAAAAAAAAAAACTTCGATAAACACTTTTTATAGACTCTCTTTGAATGTCGACCGACCATTGACATCCGAACCACGTTCCAAAAAATTGTATATGATTTGTTGTACAATTTTGTAATGAAATTTTTCGTTTTCCACACGAGTACCATTGCACGTTTTTTAAACGAAGTTGAAAAAATAAACAAAAGTTCAGCGACGGTTTTTTCGTCAATGTGAGCTTATTGATTTCTTCGCAAAAAAAACATAAGCAAAAACTCGCATACTATCAGCTCGATTGTAATTGCCTTCGTGAAATGAATTAAGTTGCGAGTAAAGTAAAATAGACTGGAATGCCACCCAACTCATTGCCATCGCTCTGACGGCATGACATTGTGATTTAGATATTTTATTATTAAATTTAGGTACAATAAATGTTATTTAATGATAATAACGAATAGATTGCAGTGTTACAAGGAGTTTTGGCGGAGAGTCGCGTTAAGAGTGCCTCCGGAACGACATTCGCGATGTAAAATTAAAAAAAAAATACGCGTAAAAAAACTTGCAATGTCTCGATATCCAATGCACGTCCTATGGGTCATCGTATCGAAAAAAAAAATTTTTTTCCCTTTACAGACACGTTTGTAACAATGTTTTTTGGTGCTGTGCACTGATATACTCTTTACGATTTTACATAGTTGAATCAAAACGGAAAAAATACGTAAAAAAAAATGGATAGAATCAACGCAGGTTGTGAAGTTTGGGTGAAGATGAAAAATAGAACGGCAAAGGAACTATAACCAAAATGTCATAGTTGACGCCATAAAAAAGAAAAAAAAACTAACTCAAAAAAAAAATTCACATACGACGAATGTACTATAGGTCCACCACATCGTCTCTTATTTATTTGTACGCCGTTGTTCTTAGGTATATATCTTTTGTACTCCCGGGATCTACGAAAAAAAGTAAAACGAAAATTTATGAAAATTGAGGAAAAACGAGAGCAAAATTAAAATGTGAGTAAAGGCACGACTATATAACCACGAGGAAAACGTGATTCTTCGGCGATAGCCCTTTTACCTATTTTTCTTTTTTATTCTTATTAAAAAGGAAGTTCGAG
The DNA here is from genome assembly GCA_035583055.1 of Torymus tubicola. Classification (NCBI taxonomy): domain Eukaryota; kingdom Metazoa; phylum Arthropoda; class Insecta; order Hymenoptera; family Torymidae; genus Torymus; species Torymus tubicola. The sequence continues at coordinate 6,408,760 of JAWWEQ010000010.1, forward strand.
AATAAACTGACTCAAAATCAAGCGAAGGTAAAAGTGACAGGATACATAGTGTTTCGAAGATTAGTATCTCTTTGTACATAACTAATTCAAAAAGTTTAATAAATATAATAGCAACCTAACAGCGAAAGCAACTGAGTCCGCGCTATTTTAATTAAATAATCTCGAGGCCCACTTCTGGGAGATTCGATTACTCCGAGAAGGGCTGCGAATGCAAACTGATTAAAGGGATGAGCTGAAATGTGAAGCATCGATACGACTTCTATTTTATCGACACCACGTATTTTTTTAACAATTTTAGATTAAAATTATAGTTTACTACGCTTGAATACGTGGTATTGATAAATGAGATAATAACGTTGATGTTTCACATTTTAAAACGATGTTGATCACGTTGCATGTAAATGATTATTGGTCACGAATCAATATCAAAGTAATCACATAGATTCTTAAACGAAATAATTTGGCAATCAAATCAAATGACTCGCGAGGAGTTTGTTTTAAGATTTTACAATGTGCATTTCTATCCGAGTAATCGAAGAAGCGCGTGTCGCGCGCGCTCTCGAGAAAATTTGCAATGTGTATTTCAGACACGTAAACATATACGTGCGACGCAGTTGACTTCGCTAATGCACGTGTCGAATGCTCTAAAATAAAAAAAGAAAATATATATAGGTGACGACGAATCGAATTGCGCAATTCGTGCGGCTCATACTCGCGTAAGAGAGAAAGAGAGAGAAAGAAGTTGAATGAAGGAGAGGTGTTTGACGACGGGGAGAACGACTATAATGATGATTCGACGAGGAGAATGGAGATAATGATGATGCTGATCATGATGATGCGAGGAAGATTATCGAATTAAGAATTATATAGAGATTATTTTAAAGTTATTATTCATTAAAATAAATCTCAAGCTTTGTAAAATTTGTCGTTTTTCTTCATTGTACGCGGAAAAAAAATAATAACGGGACTATAATAGAGACCCGCGAGAAAGAGAGGAAGAATGTTTTTTAAATGAATTCGAGCTGTGCTGTGACTTTGTTTTAAACGCACTTTTATCCCACAATTCACAAAAATAGCTAATGTTTTAGTTACTCCCTTGAAAAAAGGTGATTATCGCGCATATATATATTGTATAGTTCGAATAGCCGTCTTTTCGCTATCGCCGCAACTTTTATTTTTTTCCAATGATCGATTTTCACAGTGCAAAACGATATTATTATTATTATGTTCACGTCAATTTCTTTTATTTCTAAATTTATTTAAGAAAAAAAAAAAGAATTGTATAATTATTTTAAAAATGATAGCAATATGTTTACGAGAAGTGTTTATTATTCTCTTTATGTTAAAATTAATTTTTTTACTATTTTTTCAAATTGTCATTTAAAAATTTTTAGACATAGCTGCGTAAAATTTAAGTGAATATATAAATAAAGATAATTTGTATTATAATCGAGTGTTCTTTTTTTTATTTGTTTAAAATTTTTTTTTATATTTTGTCGAAAACCATTCTTTTAAGTATATTCAACAACATCGCAAAAAGATATTTTTAGTTTTACTTCTTCATAAAAATTGAAGTTTTATGTTTTTTTTTTACACCTATACATAGACTGATGCGTGATGTAATATGAAAATTTTTAATGTGACGCTCAAATTTGTCATATACCACATACTGATAATAAATGAAATATTTATTATTTTTTCCTCACTCGGTGTATTATAGAGTAAACCAACCGTGTATATACAAGTAAATTACTTGACGTGTATACGCATCGAGCCAATCAGGAATAATTTTCTCAAATTACCAGCGCAAAACGGAAAAATACTTAACAACTGTGACAAAATGCAGATATCTGAAGGGAAATTCATGCCACCAAGTAATATACCATTTGTCATCGAGGTAAAATGACTGTTTTCAAATATTTTTCAGTCGCTTTCTTTGCGATAGTTCATTTCTCTATACAACTACATCTTTGGCATTTTCTTTACACAAAAATACTTCCACTTTTCCGAAAATCATTCCGATCACTTATTTCCGTATATACTGCGGATACTTTGCAGCAGCAGCGAACGCCGAACGACTCTGCGGCCACATAATCATTAAGAATGAAACGGTAGGGTAACGGTATATACCGTATTATACGTATATATGCGGTCGATGACATTACGTCATTTAGCGTCCGCACTGTATACGATACACACAACAGCGCGCGCTATGCGATTCAATTCGTATACGTATAAACGCGCGCGCGGCGTGCAGGATGCCTCCATCGCAACGTGTATATACACACCGCGCGTGCGAGCACAGGTATAACAGTTCGAAGGTGACTGAGACGCGCGTCGGATGCATATACGCATGTGATTGCACGCGGGTACGCACGTGTATATGCGTATATACATGGTTTCTGTTAGAAGTTTAAGGAAATAAGAATCGAATGTTGTTTATGTTTTTTTAATGAAGAAAGTGGTTAATATTTATATGTTTTACATTATAAATACGTGCAAATCGTTGTTTTGATGAATCTCGAGGCTTGTAGCGCGCAATATATAAGAAGTGCAGTATATATATTCAGTGAACATTCCTGCTACAAGTTGTTTACGTAAGTGCGGAACTGTATTAAGTTTTTGAATAATTTAAGATTGTAATTTAAGTGCTGTGTGTGTGTATATATATATTGCTGATGCTTTATATATTATACGCGTCTGGTCACGATCGATATCCCGATATATCGGAAATCATGGTTAGCTGATATCGACAACGAAAAATCGTAAGAATATATATATCATCAGTATTGTGTGTGTGTGTGTGTAGCATCAAAAGTGAACTTTAAATGTACGCCCTTTTCAGTTTAATTTTTTTTTTTAAAGTTAGTGATCTGCAGCAGTGTTTCTCTTTATTTTTCATATTGACATTATAACAGTTCGAATGTTTGAAGCATTGATTCGAGCACTTATTGCTTAGTCAAGCGTTTTTTTTTTATTTCACAAGTTGATGCACGCGCTTACAGCATTCCTCTCGTTTGTTTACACGTTTCGCAAATCGATGTCAATTAAGCGGACTAAATTTAGAAACAACATTTATATGTTCATACCGGTAAAATTCCAATGAAAATCTTTCTTTTTAATAAATATATATACGCGTCATTTATATGAATCAGCTGCCTCTGATTTCTTCTTTTTCACTCGCTCTCTCGCGTGCGAAATGAAAAAAAAATAATGAATGTCCGAAACACCTGTTTCCCGCATATAGGTGAGTATAAAAGTTACGCCAAATAAATATAGATTCGAAGTATTTTTTTTTCTTTCTGTAAATTATTTTCTCTGAACAAATCGGCACATTAATTTCTTACGCCATTAGGAGGGATTCCTTGGATTTTTCATATATATATACCCGAAAATCGAATCATTCGCTGAACATGCGAACTTATAAAAATCCGCTATACTTAATCCCTATATATTTACGCGATAAGCGAAATATTTATGTTGTAACTGCACCGCATCGTATTGATTGATCGCTTCCAATTTCCATTTCAATAAAAAAAAATTATTTACAACCATAATATACCATCCATCCCAAACATTCGAACTTATATACACCATGAACCCGTGGATCTCACCGAACGGTAAATACACATTAGCAACGTAAAACCAATGCGTGCTCGCAACGTTTAAAAATGCATCACGACCACACACACACCTATAACGGGCTATATGGTAATACACATAATACGCATGAACTTCCGAATCGTAAAAACCGGCATTCTGCGACGATGACTACACCACAACGTATGCATGCATGCATATACACCGTGCGATATAAACGCTCTACTACACTCGAGCGCATGCGCATACAGGCGTGCTTGTAATTAGATGCGCTGCGCGCCGGTTTTAATGTTTACGTATATATAGGAAGAGAGGTGCGTATATATACCATGTACGTGTAGTATATATAGCTGAGAAAATGCGAATCGAGATAGCAGTATACCTAGCTGGCGAATGGAAAATTTTTACCCAATGCAGCGATGCAGCATGTATATATATGTCGAATTCTTCGGAAACTTTGCCCTAAACTGGTTCCAAAAACGACCAAAATTAAATTTGGAGGCATACCTCTGAAGTAATTTTTTTCTTGTTCTACGGGTTATAGAAGAGACGATAAGAACTTGGTACCAAACAAAACGGCCTTGTGACACCCTTTTATCGTCAAATCAAGTCTTCTTATGGGAATTTAACATGGGGCAAATTGACGAAAAGTAGTCATCAATCATCAACCAATATTAACATTCCAAATATGTTAACGAATTTGTACATTTTACTAGTTAAAGTATACGGATAGAGCTTTCATTAAAGCTAAAGTTACATGCAAAAATAACGAAAAACAATGGAAACCTTAAAAATTTCGTGAATTCAGAAAAAACGCTCATTTTCGTCATTTTTGACGATTTTGAAATGCATGTAACTTTGCACTGAATTGACCGATTTTAAGCATCTTTAGCTTAAATGAAAGCTCTATCCTTGTACTTTAACTAGTAAAATGTACAAATTCATTCACATATTTGGAATATTAATATTGGTTGATGAGTGATGACTACTTTTCGTCAATTTTTCCCATGTTAAATTCCCATAAGAAAAATTGATTTGACGATAAAAGGGTGTCACAAGGCCGTTTTCTTTGGCACCAAGTCCTTATCATCTCTTATATGACCCATAGAACAAGAAAAAAATTACTTCAGTCGTTTTTGGAACCAGTTTAGGGCAAAGTTTCCGAAGAATTCCACATATATATATATATATATATAAACTTGGAAATGAGAGGCTTTTAGGTTTGAAATCGAAGGTTATACCGGTTGTTGGTTTGATAAGGTCGATTGTATGTATATATATAGGGGGATATTTATGGTTGTAATTAAAGTGTTGATGAGTGATTTATTGGGTAAGGAGATTTTTCGAGCGATATTTAATGCATGAGAAGCTCAAATGAGAGAAAATATAAACATTTTTTTTACGTCGAAGGTTGTATGTTGGTATATGCATGCTCGTAAAGAAAAACGTATTAGTGATCTTTTTTTACGATTATATGAGGCCTTTATAAACTGGAAAATAACGATGTTTTGATTTTTTTTTTGTAATACTTTTGCATTTTGTCCAGTTATAAACAAAAATCTTCCTACAATGTATATGTAGGCCCAAATATTTTCATTTCAATGTATCCGGAGCAGCCACTCATTTTCTCAGGTTGTTCCTGTCGTGAAAAGAAAATATCTTTTCTATATAAGTAACGCGATATATATATGTATATATACACATTTTCATTACTCGTCGACGTCGCACATTTTTCTCATCGTATACGTCGTCATCATCATTATATGTTGTCGCACGTTCAGACACACATTCTATACGTGACACGATGATTAAAATGCTTATATCTTCATAAACATTTAAAATAACAATTGCTTTGTTTTTTTTTTGTTGCCATTGTATTATATAGCTTGCAGCTTTTTAGCTTTTAAACGAATCGTCGTTAACAATAGCGGCTGTCGATTTTCATGATAATTTAGTCAGGCACAGAGTAAGTATAGTTGCTGTGCAAAAAAATAACTATATGTATATATACATAATCATAAAGCATAATTCGATTATGATAAACGACGAGTTAATAAATAATAATATACGTTTGCGAACCTATGTAGCATACATCCCGGTGTTCAATACCACCAGACGATCACTCGGTATATATAAAATAAACTAATAACATATATAGAAAAAATATATTTCGATGTGAGAAATATATTTTTTTAATAAAATTCATCCATATAAACCGAAAATTGGATAGAACCAAGGCGCGTCCGTAAAATTCTATAAAAGCTCGAACGCGAAAAATCAATGTTTCCAAGTACGCGACACTTGCCAAATAGCTTTATATACATATACCACGTTGTACCACTTCCGAAATTTTTCACACGTATACGTACGCACATATCTAAACGAATCCTATACACGCATATGCCGTTATTATTTGCAGGAAGAATAAGTGTGTGTGTGTGTGTATACATCTACAGAATAGAACCACGCGTGTAAAATATTATATACGAACGCGTGAATCTTGGCATGCACGTTCCAGATAATCTTATATACAAAAGAATCTTATATAGCATTGATTTTTCGCGAACGGGCGGTGTTTGAAGAGAACCCGAGAAAAGTGCTCTTTTCTCGACTTTTTGTTCTCTCTGAAGTTATTTTTTTTTCTTATTATTCTACGATGATGATAAAAAAATTTTTTCAGTGCGTCTTTAGTTACAACATCGATAGCTGCTGTGGGTTTGCGAAAACGAAGTCTACTGGTCGTTCAGTTCACGTGTTATAGAAAAAAAACCATGTAGTGTAATATATTCGACTTCGTAAGAAAGAGAAATTTCTTTTTGAGATTAAAATAGCCGTAGGTGCTTGTATTTGTATATGACAGAGGTGAAACGAAGAAAGAAAGTTTGCCTACTTTCGATTTCCGTATCATATATATATATATATATATATAACGATTCCCTTTATCACAAACATGTATTCATTCGCGATACAATATATACAAATTGTTCCGAGATTATGTTTTATTACATATATTTAAATAGAGGAGAAAATTCTAAACCGAAAGTTCCTTTACCATTATTTTATATAATAAGTATAGTTTTTTAATCCCTTGTGTACCAAAATCGTTAATTTTTTAATAGAAAACTATAGATATTACCTTATAAATATAGATATACATTTTCTGTTAAAAATTAATAATTTTGATACATTAGGGAATAAAAAACTACTTATTATATAAAAAAAAAGTGGTAAAGAAACTTTCGGTTTAGAATTATCTCCTCTATCCAGAGATTACGTAGTAAAACATACATTTCCGGAAAAATTTGTATACACTTAAACATATATCAAGCGCAAACATACATGCGCAGATACAAATCAGATATATACGCGTGCCGAACAATTCTCTAATTATATTCCAATCGTTTTCCATCCACCAGCCGCGTTACAAAGTATATATACATATAAGTGCCACTCGAATTCGGGTCGTAGATATTAACTGGGTCAAGAGCATCAAAGCGCGCGCGCGCGCGCACGTTTTATCGGGATGCACTGGATATATATATATTCGGGAGAGGGAAAATAAAAGCGGCACGCGATCGTTTACATTAAGCGCAAAATTTTTCACTATCTATATATATATACGCACACACGACTATAGCAGTCGTCGGGTCGTTTGAAAATTCAATTATCTCTCTTACTCTGGCTTTTATTTCGAGAGGGGGCGGATATTACGAGTGAGAAAGCGCGGGCGCGAAGTCAAGAGCAACTTTATATTACGTTGCGAGGATATGATGATCAATATTCGTGTCGGAGGATATAGAGCGCGTGTTTCGCGAGTGTGTATATATATATATATATATATATATTCAAGCAATAAGATCTGCTGTATATACATGGTTACATATATATTTAAAATTTCCAAAATGATGTTATAGAGACGAAGTTTCTTCTTTTTTTTTTTTTTTTTTTTGATGCCGTCATATATTATTACGCTAATACGCAGCTGGTAACTGGATACCGTCGGGATGCTATACTGATGCGCGCACAGAGCTGGATTCTACTGGATTCTGGCGTGTTGCATTTTTCAATGCATAGAGTGTATATATATTCAATATGTATATAGATACATACGTGCTCTTGTTTTTTTTTTATTTCATTATATATATATACACACACACTTATGCAAACGTTCTCAGAACTGTACCGGATAATAGTTCGAATTCGCATATATACAAAGAGTTGATAATAATTGCGATATTATTCGCGTTCGTATATCCTGTTGTTTATGTTACGATAATATGTGATTTATCACTATAGTTATATATAGGTTATCTGCGAATTCTGTTAGTTGCACTATTTTACTTTATCCTTATAATGAGTCAGATTGCATCATCGCCGGTAGGGAGGTTCGCTGAATGAACTCTTGCTGTGGTCTAAGTGGACGCAGTGTATATATATAAGTATGACACATTTTTCCGCTAACTGCATTTCTATTTTTTTTTTTTTTTTTAATTTTTGTTCTATCACGTATTATTATATTATATAGCATGAAAGTAAAAAAGATGAGTGTCGCAGGTAAATGAGAACCTTTTTTTCGACTTTAACGTAACTTATACTGTATTAGATTATAATAGAGATGAAAGGAGGTGGTCGAGTGTAATATATGTATACATAAGTGATATAAAAACTATACTGACAGAAAAATGTGTATTATGACCAAAATTTGTTTCTATGTTACATAGCGCAATTTTTACCAGTTGATTATTGGCAATTTTTACTAGTTCACTGGTAGAATAGAAAGATTTAAACTTTATAGTAAATATATATAGGTAGTCGGATTACCAGACAACATAATAATCTTTTTTCTCATTTTTTTGTTGTTGTTGTTGTTCTGTCAGTGTACTGCGGTATTTCTTCCTTGACACAGCTGGGGTATAATGATATTATTGCTCTGTTCCTCGAGATTACGAACTACCGGTGTATGATGCAATTCAATTCACACGCAGAGCGATCGCTACTGATGTAACGTATAAATACATATAATAAAAATAGCAACAGCGCGGCGCGGCATTCTCTCTGTACAGTTCTGCGAATTCCTCCAAAATTCTTATATACTCGGAAACAGTTATTTTTCTTTTTTTTTTCATTCATCATTTTACTCTATAAAATATTTCAAATTAATTCTTTCTTCCTTCCTTCCTGTCTCTTTCTTTTTCATCAGCAAAACCACCGGCTTATATTCAAACTTACCGATATATCTATATACACAATATACAACCACCTTACACTCCTCTGTATATATATATATATATATATATATATATATACTCATACCGTATTCATCACGTGACACGTATTATATACACGCACGCATCACCGGCAAAAACGTATATATATATATATATACACCGCCACGACGACGACGCGCATCATCTCTTCCTCATACTTATTTAAGATACAGCTGAAAGAAAATAAAAAACACGCCGCGCACGCGCGCTCGTTTATAATTGCACGGCGCATGCAATTACACCTGCCACTGCATCTACTTATCCACCTATTACGCATCACTTATTACTTCTCACTATATATATACATACATACAAAACGTGCCGGTCCCCGTCCACGTGTGTTATATACTTCTATATATATATGTACGTATACGTATACAAGCGCGCGCATAGCAGCCATCCGCGATCATCCGATCTTACGTCACACGCGTACGTACACACAGAGAGCGGGCAAGTTGCGGCGCGCGCTCTCACCACTTCGTATTCTTCTTCTATCCTCTCGGTTGTGTGGTGGTGGTGTGTATTATATAGCGTGTGCGGTGGAGGCAGCGCGGCCCGCGTGCAGTCTCTACCTCGTGCAGCAGCCGTGCGTCGCCGGGTTCGCGTGCTAGGCTGTATATATTGGAGAAGGTAAATAGTAGTATATATATATAGAAACGATCGGGATATGTAATGGTGGTGGTGGTATATATAATGAGGAAGGAAAAAAATGGTGATGCATGTATAGAATTGCAAGTGTTGGTATATATAATACACATGTGGAAAGGAATTAAAGAAAAAACGCCGGAACGCGTGGTGATATGTGTGTATGTGTGTGTTATATGGATGTGAAGTGAGGATTATACGAGTTCGACGATCTCGCGCTTTTTATCCGGCTTCCTTGATTGGCTGACGTAAATATATATACAACGTGTTCTCTAATTGTATGTTTTACTCAACGGGATCGGGTAGAGCGCGAAATTCTAACGAAAAAG
>JAWWEQ010000010.1:6418700-6459544 GCA_035583055.1 Torymus tubicola
CCCTTTTTCGTTAGAATTTCGCGCTCTACCCGATCCCGTTGAGTAAAACATACAATTAGAGAACACGTTGTATATCTCTCTATATTATACATTATTATTGTATATATATAGAGAGATATATACATGTAGAAGTTGCGGAACACGTGTATATGTGTGTGTATTATGTGCGACAGCTGGTATAAGTGTGTTTTGAATTGTGGAGAGCGGTTTTGCAGGTTGCTGCTGCTGATGATGATGATGATGATAATGGTGATAATGATGACGTGGGTTAAGTTGAAGAGTTACTATAGTTTTGTAGATGGATGGAAAGTTACTGTTGCTTGTTTTTTCTTGCTCTTTTATAGCGATAGATTATATTTCGTAGATGTGGTTCTTTATAGTTTAGGGAATTTTTTTCCATCTCGCGTTGCTTGATACAAGAAAAAATCAACGAATCTCGGTGTGAATTTTTATTTATCCTATCTATATAGAATTTAAAAAAAAAAATTGCGCGAGTTTCATAGAAGTTTTGATTGTATATTCACTGTTATGTTACTCAAATAATTATTTTCAATGCAGTATATTTTAGTTTCTAAAAAAATTAAATAAAATACATTTGACGTATACGCTTTTGTTTAATTGAAAAAACGGGAACTGCTGATTATACAAGGTGCGATAAATAATATAATTGACTCTATATCGCAATACCGAACGTACAAGTTATAATTAACAATATAACGATATTTCAGTAAATAAAATAAAATAAAAAGAGAACAGTATCCAGCAAAATTCTCTGTAAACCCTCCTACAACGTTTGAAAACACAGTATAGCACACATTTTTCATAAACTATAGTTTTAAGAATCTGCTCCAAATCGCTCCTCCTTAACGCGCTACCATTAAGTATATATATATATATATAAGTAATTCCAAGATATATATATATACCGGCACGCGAACTAATCCGCGCAAGATAACGACAACTCAGCACAGCGCTCGGCGTCTATTACGTCAAAAAAAAAAATCGATAATCGCTCGCGAGGTCTCGCAAAATTTAAGCCAACCAGTCGCGCGCGTCCACGATAACGCATATATCCAGTGTAATAGCGGCAGGTGACGGTATATACAACATATATATTTGTTGTCTTACATATATATACGTATACAGGCACTTATCGTGATATCAAAATATCGCGTGAGAGACGCGCCCGCGTTAAAGATAAGCAATACAATAGTCATGACTGAGATCACGCGGTTTTAGCGACAACGCGAAGGAGAAAGGAAAATAACGGAACGATGATTCGCGCAGGCGTGATTAATAGTATATATATATATATAACGCGATGATGGGATTCCCGCGACCAACGCGATTATAATCTGTGGCATGCGGAACTACATACTTATATATATATGTACACGCGGATAAGCACATTCTCTTGGCGGCAAACGTTGCTTTGTTGCGAGGTATACTAAAGGTATGGGCTGTCGGCCAGTATATACACGACGTTGTTCTGTACATATATGTGTGCAGATGACGCCAGCTATTTTTATATGGCAATTTCGGCGTGTATATGTTGCCATCTACGTCAATATATATTGAGATTTTTTTGCGAACACGATGACGGACCATGATTTCTTTCTTTCTTTTTTTTTGACATGATTATATCGTGTGGTGTTGTGTAATGTACATGAATTTCTTTTTTTTCGAGATGGTTGTTATACGAGATTGCGTCAGAAATCTGTGTTTTTTTTGGTAGATAAGTGAGAGGATATTAATTTTTTGACGAGAGATATATATATATATATATATATATTTTAGACGATGATGATACGTATTGCAAAATTTCGGTGCGCCGTTGATCTGGAACATTCATTTGCGCGGTCCTTGAGAGTTCTGATCGCGATCGGGGTATATAGAGGCTTGTATATGCTCGCTCTTTGTGGTTCAGCTGTGTGTTTATTATGATAGCTTATCATCAAGCGCATACATATATTATATATATATTTGGTAATAGGGATCCAAAACGCCGCCGCCGCCGCCGTCGTCGAGGTTTGTCTCGACGGATATTATAATATAATCACGCGAGAGATAATGAAGAGAAAGGCGCGGTTATCTTAAAAAGTTGGCGATCGCAAATTATTAACATGGTTTTTCGGGGATCGAAAACTTTTTGCATTTCGGTATAGTATAGAACAAAAGAAAGTTAAAAATTTCCGAGACACTTGTAAACCCGCGGAGTATTTATATATATGTACTTCGAATGATAAGAATTAGCAATACCATTATCGCAAGCTTTATAGAGGACGATCTGATATATCCTTCGGTTTACGATATAGCGACGACGTGGAAAAGTGAATTATATATATATATATATATATGTATATCCATTTTTCACGCACTTTTTTTTTTAACGGAAAAACTTTGGTCTATCGCGAGGGAATGTTCGTTCGTTCATTTATATTTTTAGAGCATTGATTAAACGATCCTATAGGGAAAAAAGGAGGGAAGAGTATAGATAAGATATTAATTCAAATGTAGTGTGTATAGCAAACAGCGAGTGTGTGGTATAATAATCTTTGTCGAACATCAATGTCGCACAAAATCTTTTTTCAATTATATACATTTCGTTAATCCATCTCGAAAATTGATATACAGCTTTATCATTTCTCTCGCCCATTTATCAGATTTCGGTTCCGTGTATATAATACCTATATTTATATATAATTTCAATCATATTGCGCTCTGACATGCTCTAAACGAAAATTTTGGCAATAAATCAATTATTATAAGTATATTGATGATTGCGCGATAACGCGTATACGTAAGTTCATTATATATATATATTAAGGTGAATATAAATTTTATAGCACATAAGTACGACGTCTACAAATTTGATTGACGCTTCTTTTGAAATTGGCGAATTATATATAATATATACAGTTCAATTTAAACGCGAATTACAATACACGAGTGCCGACGACGATGTGTTATTGTATATTTTTACGACATTTAGTTCTTATATATATTAGATTGTGCGTATATGTTTTTTTTTTGTTCATTGGTATGAACATAGGTGGTTGGATCTACCTCTCCCATTGGCCCTTATGAACCTGTAGAAACTGCACCATCTGGGCACTTTTGAGCGTTATAGCATTCCTTCCAGATGCGGCCTCTTAATTATTTCTTTTCCCTTCTTCGGGTGCCGACCTTGCACACATCATCTCCTTACGTCTCCCACATGGGAAGTTCAGGAGAAGTTCCTCGCGCAATCGTCCAGGGGTTCCCCCAGTTCTCTATGACGCTTTCTGTACATGTGTGATTGTGCAGCTGGTATCTACGCCCCCCCCCCGCGTGGGAGGTTCAGTTAAGGTCGGGTTGGCCCTTCCTCTTCTCTCTTCTTAGGATGACATCTCCACGGATGTGGCCACCCTTCTCCAGTTTTCTTCGCTACCTCCAGCATGTATATGGGCAACGATGGTGTCCGCGCCTACCACTTTACACATTCGAAGAGCATCATGTGTTGCGCGTCGTCTCTAATTGCTACGTCGTAAGGGTACTTCTTCGGGTCCGAGCGCTTCCCCATGCGGTGTAGATATGTATATATGCGCCGAAGAGTCCGTGTCAGGTGGTAGTTGACTTCTCTGTGCTTCCGGTCAATCCAGGGACTTCACAGTGACTTCACACACGACTCTTTGTGTTCACCCTTGCTTCTCTCCTTATAGCCTCGTTTTTATCTATAGTCCTCTGTCGAGGTATATTTTGCCCTCCTTTCCATCTGCCTGCAGATGGATATAAGAATAGTTCTCGCCATCACGAGGGTCGCAGCAGCTCTCGACACCGTGCGATTATATGCACGCGCTATTCTCAAATCGCTCCCATTCTTTGTACTTCGCCGACGCGATTACGGTATATAGCACTCGAAGCGCATGGCTTCCGTCAACATCTTCGCGTCGTATAGAGGATGATATTCTATGCCGTCCGCATTACGAGCCATCTTATGGGGGGGGGATTAGATTGTGTCTATACGATATAATATAATGCTTCGAGCAATTTCATTATTGGAATTAAGTATACCTAGTATGAGATTGAACATATATATATTATATAAATCAGTGTAATATTTTATAAATATTAGTTTAAAAGATAACAGTTTTAAAAAAGATTAGATCATCTCGTAAATAAATAATCTTACTTCTTAGAAGTGCCAATTTCATTTCTCATGATTAAAGATTATCAGCTTTATTTATTATCGTTAAAATGAAGAACCGATATTAACCTTTAGACTGCCGGGATTTGTATACCTTTAAACGGCCCTTTAAAAGTGGCCAAATTACTGTCTTGTATCACGTATCAACGATATACAAAGTTCATGTCAGAGATCGAGCCTATATATAGGCTTTCCAGCAGTCTAAAGGTTAAGGCGGAATTAAAACAATAGTATATATATATTTATGTATGAGTCGACATATACCACGCGACTTTTACTATAACTATTCCTAAATTAATATATAGGACAACATATAATTACGTCGATCATCCCTCCAAACTTTCAAAAAATCCACCTATATATACGATCAAACATGTTAATCACCTTAATCATCATTTACATATAGATCTACACATCTACGTACAGCTCATTCGAAAGACCCAACCCTCAATTAAGCGCGTCGACGACGTCACAGTATAATCTAGAACCTCATCACCGCCCAAATGACACTAAGTTTTTCCATTAAACCTATCTATACACACAATATCCTATATATATATATTCAAAAGTTCGAAACGACGCCTAAAGGGAGATTGGGAGAAAACTCAAATAATCTAACTGACCCCCCCTATGGGCACTTTTCAATTGATTTTCAACAACAACCCACCACCGCTGCTGCTGCTGCTTTTTCTCTTTCGCATTCTCGCGTCATTCGTATTTCAAGCCTATATATCTTGCGCGCGCGCGTGACGCGAAAATGTGCGTCATGCAGAGCGCATCATAGATCTCGACTGCTGCTGGGTTGATCTGTGTGTATATATAGGCAGAATAGATGTATATAGGAAAAAAAAGTAGTTGCGCGTGGGGGCTTCTGATATGTATGTGTACTATACGGACCAACGAATCTTTTTGTTTGTTCATCTCACGGTTAACGTAACAGTTGGCTATTGATATTTTCGCGTGTTTGGGTATATATATATAGCTTACAAGTGTTACTCAAGATGTTATAGATAGATGTTATATACTATATACGTGCGTAATGAAATAATTAATAATAGGTGCGATTGCGACTGTACACGTATAGTTTTTTTTTTATTTTATATACGTATATATATCAGTTAGAAAATCTGTTCGGATCGTTACAACTGTAGCAATTTACGGGCTGTAATCCGTGCTTCTCTTACGCAGATGTATATACATATACTTTTCATGAAAAGAAGAGTTCTTCTCTATCTTTGCGTCATTCAGGATTGCAATCGTCCGCGCCCACGCGCTGAATGCTTGATGTTAAAGGGGAAGAATTATCGTGACATCGTATTATTCCCGGGGAAAAAGTGACGTTTCTTTTGTATATTCTAATTGTAAATGCTTCAACTAAGATCAATTCACCGTTCTTTTTTTTTTTTTTTTCAAAAGCAGCGATAAGTATTATTTTTCAAGTGGGTCCTATAGAGGACCCATATGGTCCCAATGGAATTTTCTTTTAAATTAAAATTTTTAAATTTTAAAAATAAATCGGCATTGTTCAAATCCTCGTTATACGTATGATCAACGAGGTTTGATGGCTTTGTATACTCACACATATGGGCGAGAGTATGCGATACATGTAAATCACGGTACCTTTATATTTTATTTGTCGGTAAGACCGACTGGGTCCTGTAACATGCCCCGACAACAATATTATATTTTTGAACTTAGAAACTGATCAATACTTAGTATATTATTTCATTAACAAGATCCACCGCTCAGAATAAAAGAAACTCCACATTAACCCTTTTTTTACTGGAAAATAAACCACATTCAAGATCTGAATTTTCATGAAATCCCAATTTACAACGCCGAGCCTTTTTTTTAATGTACTAAAAATGGAACGAAAAAAATAAATAAATAAAAAATTTCAGTTTTAATTGACAGAGGGCCTACCTCTTGGATGAAAGAACACGACTAAATGGCTAGCTTCAAGAAATTATTTAATTTTAGTTTGTTTTACATCAGCTTGAATAAAGTGGACCCCTATACGGCTCGAAAGGGTTATACAGTGTATAGATACTTATATGTATATCGATATGTATTCACGGTCAAAATGTCCCTGTTTATAAGCAGGCATTGTGTTTAATTGCCAGATCGCAATTTCCGCTGGGAAATCAATTTATACATACATCGCGCTATGTGTGTCGATCTATACGCGGGTTGCTCGAAATGAGTGTAAGCATGATGTGTAGGTATATATGTGTGGAGAAGTGGATGATATAGGAAATTTAATTAAGTGCCGTATGGGAATACGAAAATGTGGTAAAATACAGGCCAAGGTCAGGATGATAAAATTTTTTTTTCCCGCGTTGATGCAATTTGTGTATGTTTGAATATTCATTTTCAAGGGGGATAGACAATTTTATTTCATTTCATTTTTCAAAATGGAAAAAAAGTTATCGGGATTCGTCAGAGCCAATTTTCACACTGAGCTGAAAGATTGAAGAAGAGAATTTATTTATTCTGGATTTCATATACTGCGGTTGATAAGATCAAAATTGATTTTTTGTTTCATATCAGTTACAAAAAATTGGATCCGATAACTTTTTCATGTTTTTTTTTTCTTTTTAAATATTATTATGTAGCGTTGGAAATTTCTTTTCATTATTCTATTTTTATCATGTGATTTAAGAAGAAATGCTCTTTATATGAGACTTTTGTATAATAAATGAAAGCAGTGACTTGACGTCCAACGCATTGTGATATTTTATATTGGAATGATAACGCTCTTAAATAAGTCATCTTAAACTTGACAAAATAGTAACAGAGCAAAGAATATTTTTATATAAACAGCTTATAATACGTATATATAATAAATACTTGTGTTCGCAATGACTAAGGATAATTCCATATTAAACCTTTAAATTACAAAATAACTAATAGACTGTAATTTTTTCACAGTATAAAAACAGTATATCGTTTCACCTATATACATAGTTTTTTATATAGTTTTATACATTAATAATATACAATTACACTAATAATATTGTATCTAGATTCACGTCTTTGTATGTTACAAAGTCCAATAATATTAGAATAATTTACATACCTATAATAACAAAAAAAAACATGCTCTAACTTTATATTTAACTTACATACTAATATAGTTTTTAATACAGTTTCTTTTTATTTACTATAATTATTTTATAATTATCTTACAAAATAAAATAACATATTCTTTCATTATTACAACGAAATATTCTCAAGATAATAAATATACTCGGACTACGTCCATTTTGCTCCAATTTTCTCCTCTCTCTCGCAAAATTTCGTCTTTCTCCCTCCCGGCTTCTATATCGATTACCTCTTTTCTCCTCTCTCTCTCTACATCTCCTTCCAAAACTTCACGGATCTTTAACTTCTTCCAACTATAATACACGCTGTGTCTCATCTTCATCGCGCACACACACACATACACGGAAAAGCTCAACAGCACACAGTTCCCCTAAAAATAAAGCTCAAGCTTTCTCACTGGAAATCACGATTATATATATACACCTATCGCCTATATAAAGATATATATATGTATATACACAGACGTACAATACCGGCGTATTACGCGGCGCCGCCCGGAACCGTCCATCCTCTTAAATCCGGATTCCGGCTTTTCCCACGCGTATATATATATATGTATATACGTGTTACGTATTATGTACACCACAGACGAGTGCACGTGCACCGGTATGTGCTGCAAGTATGTATAATGGAGTGAAGAACCGTTAGATATATGGTAGACGCGTATAGTGTGTCTGTGCATTATTATTATTATAAGTACACGTGTGTACTGCGCGAATTGCGGATGATGTAAAAAAAAAGGGTACGTTTAAGACAACTGTATATATAGGAGAAAGAATAAAAGAAAAGAGGGGAACGACGATGCGCGACAAACTGCTCTGCTACACTGTACTAATACTTACCTATATATATGTATAATATGCATCATATACTATGCGTTGCACAGTAGTCGTCGTTCTATATATACAAGTATGTGCATTATATGTATAATAGCATATATATAGTGTGTCTAGACAAAAGACCGCCTCTATTGGAGGGGATGCGGCGCACGCAAGAGAGCTAAAGAGTATAGTAATATATACGTATATATATATATATATACAACGGCGCCGCGAATGCGTACAGCGGGCACGGCCGAACTAAATAAACGTGTATATATATATATATATATAACGGAGACTGCGCCGCGCGTGCGAGAGAGAGAGACGACAAGACGAACGAACGGGCGTCTGCTCTGTGTGCAACGTATAGGACGCGCGAGCGAGCGAAAGAAGCGAAGCAGCGGCGGCGCGGCAGCTAGTAGCGAGCGACTAGTATAGTCGACGTCGACTCGGCGCACATACAGCGCAAGTCAGTCGTGGTATATTACTAAACCGTGTTGTGGTGCACTTGATGGTCGTGTGTGCTGCACATATATACATAGTGCATTGTAACGGAATCGTGCGCATTTTACTCTCGACTTTATTATATATTTTACCTATAAAACACGTATAAATATACTTATATCGTATATGCACGACGGAAAAAATTTGTGTGTGTGTGTGTAATAAAGTGTGTGTCTTCGTCTTCTTCTTCTTCTTAAACATTAATATAACCCCTCCTTGAGTTCAGCTGACACAGCTGATGATCTGGCATGGATCCGGACCCTGCCGCCGCCGAGGTTGTAGCTGTAGCAGCAGCTATCCCTGTCTGCAGTAATAACAGTGTCGCCGAGTCGCATGAGACGACAACGACGACAGCTGACGAGGATCCAAAACGTGGGTGCATCGTACCGTTGTCGTGCGACTGAACTATATATATATATACACTGATACTTGTTCTTCTTCTTCTTCTACATATACCACCCCGAGAGAAAGAGAGTGACTGTTGAGTACGTGCGAGGAGTATATAGAGAAAGAGAGATAGAAAGATATGTAAGTTAAGGAAATTGGAACGCGCGTGCTTTTACCTGCTTTCGAGGATATATATATATATGTTTATAAAGTAGGTGGAGGGAAAGAGATAGATAGAGAGGGAAGGCCTATAATACCTGCGAGCCGAAAGTGGGCCTAGGTGAGGGATAGTAAGAGAGAGAGAGAGAGAGTGAGGGACAGTGCTTCTAGAAGCGACAACAGATTGTTCGCGTCGCTTGCCGCGTGTTCTGCGTGTACCTATATATATATATAATACTCGATCTGGTAATTTTCTTTGGTGCCTCAGCGACAGTCGGTGTTCTTTTTGGACTGTTATATATACTTGTGGGTGTATTATACAAGTTCGTTTGTTGATTGACGGTGGTGCGGGATGACGATGACAACGGACTCGCGGATTCCTTGGCTCCTAGCTGGCTCTTGTGTGTACGTACTTACACCTGGATATCATTAGTACTGTTTTCTGTTCTCTATTAAGTGTTTCTTTAGAGGGGGTAACAGCAGTTGCCGCAAGACACAAAATACCTACTATGTATGTGCCTGTTTCCTGTTTGCCTTCAGTGTTGTTAATAGCCTGTCACACCCTTAGATCGGTTGTTTTGTTATCGGAGAGTGTAAAAGGCATGCATGGAAAACATGCCATCGGAGAGAATTGATGGTGTCTCGTTCGAGTAGTACACAAGACTTTTATCCGTGAAGCTTCGTGGCCTTTGCACTTACCCTTATCTAGATTTATTTATAATAAGTTTGTAACAGGGATATAGTGTGAGTCATGATAATTGTTTGCCACGTTTAAAGTCCAACAGCAATTGTGACCAGTGACTAATTTTATTTTATTGTCTCAGTTTAAAGTAATTTGTTGAAATAGTACTTGTGTCACATTGCTAGTTGTTTCAGTCTGACAAGCGAGTTCGTTGTCAAATTTTTATGTTAGAATACATTATGTGAATGCATTTTAGTGTAGTTGAAAATTTGGGTTCAACAAATAGAACTGTTTGTTTGTGTCCTTAGAATGAATGATATACCTAGAACACTTACAGTCCATTAAAGAAAGTTATGTTGAGTAACAGTCATATAGAATTGAAGCATATTTATATTGTAGATTTCATTTGACATTTTGTTTTTTGTAACCTTGACAACAGAATCAACTTGACCTCAAATGTTTTTAGTGTCATTAAGCACAAAAACATCATACACCTATTTGATAATTGTATTAATGCTGCATTACTTTGTACCTTTTACAAGCGTATAGTACATTTTATAGTTCAGACTTTTTTTTTAAATTTATAGCAGACTTTATTTATAAATTTTCTTTTTCGTGTATGTTACTGTTATTACATTAATATATTGATGTAAAAATGTAGTTATGTAAATACTAATTATTTCAATTATATTTTTCAGAAATACAAAAGCTAGATGGATTTGAGGTTCATGATCTAAAGAAAATGTCTAGAAAAAGGATTAGATCAACAGATCAAGATATGGAACCGACAATGGTGCTCAACCATCTCAATGGCATAGATGATGCCTGTTCCTCAAGAGAGGAATCTCCTCCTATTTTTCCCGTAAGTTATCATTGTCCAACACATTACGCAATAATCAAAAGAACTTTTCAGGACGGTTTAGTAGACATGACATTCTTGGTAATAAAGCAAAATTAATCTTAATGAATAGTGATCTCTTTGACAGATAAACTCATTGATACATAGAGAACTAAATATATAAATAATGATTATTCGTATTATGAAGTTGTAACAACAGCAAATAGACTAAATTTTTTTTTTTAAATTCATAAAGAACACAAATAGTAATGTAATACATTATCCAAACATTAATATAAATCTTCAACTTTGATAAATGCCATTAAAGTCTTTAACTAAGTAGCTAAACAAAAAATCTAATTTTGTATAATACCATGTATACTCATAAAGTAATCAAACATTATGTAAGACTTAATTACTCATCTAAAAATGAACTTGTAAATTTGAAGATTTTCTTTTTTAATAATTAAATATATTGCAAAAATATTTAAATATCAGATTGAAAATCTTGATAAAAGGTAAAAAAGTATCACAATAAAAAAAAAAACAATCACAAAAAGTAATTAAATACACTTACCCTGTATGGTTCCTGAAATCCATATGAGTAGATGATATGATTGGCAGATAGATATGGCTCTTATCTGTGCGTATGCGCAGTTGAGAATGGGTTTGAAGATACTTGGCATTTTTGCTGATAAAAGACAGTGGTGTGACAAGAACAGACGATCAAGTTCACATATATATAACATTAGGTTCATTCCACAGCTCCAGTAATTAATTCCTTCAGTCTGCAAGAGGCAGAGGAAAATAACACATGTGTGTATTCTGTTGATAATTGAAGAGCTGTTTGTTACTGACTCGATGTCATCTTAATATTTAAGCTATAAATTATTAGTTTTATTTAAATCTTAGTTTCTAAAAATTTTATTTCATTAAAAATCAAAATGACATATGGAAATGAAAAATTCTGTATTAACATAGAGGAAGATGTTGCCATGCCATATTATCATCAATTTAGAAACCCAGCTATTGATTATAAATTTGTTGTGAGTGATGAGTGAATAGTGTAGTGAAAAAATGATTAAATAGGTTTTTAATAATTATTTGGTATTAATATGAGGATATTTTAATTGCAGTCCATATGTAAGGAGGCACCCTTCAGTGATGAGCCGGATGCCATTGCAGAAGCACAGGCATGCGATTATAATGCAAAAATTACACTGAAAATGGCAAGAACGGGAAAAGGTATATTGGTTTTTATTAATGGTGATTTTTTTTATTTTAAATGTTTACGTAAAATAGTAGCCATAGATTACATCAACTTACACAATTTTTTACTTTGATAAAATGTTTTACTCAAACACTGTCTAATAATATTAAAAATTTTAAAATTCATTACAATTATTGCACTTAAGTAAAATTTTGTTATATATTACAGCCCCAAGAAGAGTACGAGTCTATGCTGATGGCATATACGATTTATTTCATCAAGGGCATGCAAGGCAACTAATGCAAGCCAAAAATATATTCCCAAATGTCTATCTCATTGTGGGAGGTAAGCATGAAATTGATATAAACTATTTACTTATTTTAATTACGTAGGTTTCATGCGTTAATTTTACTTTTTAGTTTGCAATGATGAATTGACACACAGTAAAAAGGGTCGTACAGTGATGACTGACTCCGAGCGATATGACGCCGTAAGGCATTGTAGATATGTCGATGAAGTCGTAAGAGACGCACCGTGGGAACTTGATGATGATTTCATTGAGAAACACAAGGTTATTTTACAATAATGATAATTATCTCATATTGCGCGTATGCTTAAAAAAATATCAAAGAAATATTAGTTGCCAATGATACTTACATTATCATAGGCATAAAAAGATCGTGTTTACTACTTATATTTAAACGTTTCCATACGTTTTGTTCGGTTACAATAATTACATAATTATGTGTAGAACCGATGATGTTTGGTCATCAGTAGTTTAAGAAAAAAAAATCTCCAGTTTAAGACAGAACTGATGAAGGACATGTATTATTGTTTATAGATTGATTTCGTCGCTCACGACGATATTCCATACATGTCGGATGATGCTGAGGATGTGTATGCGAAGTTAAAGGCGAAAGGAATGTTCGTTGCGACACAACGAACGGAAGGAGTTTCAACTTCGGACATCGTAGCCCGAATAGTCAAAGATTACGATATTTATGTCAGAAGAAATCTCGCAAGAGGTTACAGCGCTAAGGAATTGAACGTTTCATTCCTCAATGTAAGTTATTATTCTAAACACAACCATTACATGTTTTTTAGCTTCCATTTTCATTTCCGAATCAGTAGTATTTTAATAGAGAAGTGATTTTTATTTCAAAAACTACTTTATGTGTGCGAAAATAAGTTGAAAGTTTACTATTGATTGATTTGAGAAAATCGTTAGTGGTCTGATTCCATCTACATTAACAATGTATCTATTGATTTGCAGGAAAAGAAGTTCCGCCTACAAAACAAGTTCGATGATTTGAAGGACAAGGGTAAAAAAGTGATGGAAAATTTTGGGGAAAAGAGAATTGACATGATAAGTAAGTGGGAGGAAAAGTCGAGGGATTTTATCGATGCCTTTCTCTTACTATTCGGCCGAGACGGACGATTGGTAGGTATCTATGGAATATCCGGAGTAATCGTAGTAGCTCTACTTTTTATCTTTTTCTACGCCAACTAAGATTTTAACTACCCTTTTCTATAGTTTATTTTCTACTTTAGTTAATTTATTGCGCTTGATGCGCCCATTTTATTTATACACTCTTTTCGAACTGTACATTCATATTAACCGAAATATTCTTTTTAACAATCGCTTAACATATTTCTATTTGTTAAACTAAACACAAAAGAATCTATTTTTCTACAATTATTATTAAGTACATTATTTTTCTACTGCGCTCTGTTTTTAATATCAAAAGAAAATCAACGAAATAAAAATGTTTTAAACCCAGTAATGCATGGTGTTGTATCTCTTATTTTTTGTACGACATATCGCTACATTTATATACATTTATTAATAACGATGTATTATTTCTTTTTTTTTTGTTTGTCTCCCTGTGCAGTCGACGATATGGAACGAGGGTAAAGGTCGCTTAATGCAAGCCCTTTCGCCGCCCGCCAGCCCGAAGCGGGACGGCAGCCCAACCGGTAGCAGCCATAGCAGTCACGACGAGGACAACACAAGGTACCTCACAGCATTCGACTCGATAGATTAACTACTTCTACTCTCTCATCGTCCGAGAGCAAAAACAAAGACTACTACTCGCCATTCTACTTCATTCTCCTTCGTTAATAACAAAAACTCTCCTGCTTGCTTTACTGAAAAAAAAATAACAAACAATCTTCGGCGCATCACACGAGTTCACACACTGAGCCTCATTGTGTTAGTACCCCATTATGGAACATGTCTTTTTTATCCTGTTGGTGTAAATAGGCAAGACTGGGCATTGTCGCACCCGATCTAAGAGGTTTTTTTCGATTTTTTAAAGTTAGTGGTAGATTAGCTATTTTTTTTTTTTCATTTTTATGTAGCACGATGTGAGACTTTTTAATTTTTTTTGTGATTATTAATTTTAAATAATTTTTATTTAATGATTTTAGTATAAAAAGTATTTATTTGGATTAAGTATACATAGATATTTTTAAGTTTTGTAGTTTTTCTTTTATTGACAAAAGTACAAATTTTCTGAACTTTAGTTTTATATTTTATTAGAAAATCGATGTTTTATAATGTAATGAAACAAACTTTTGTAAGACATTTCGATATTTTTGTGATAAAGAATGCATATTATGTAAACAATAGTACATGCACTTCTAAGAATGTATCTTAACAAATTTTTTTACAATAACTAACAATACGAACAAAACACTAGATTGAGAATTTTTTATTACAATTTATATAAGACTTGCCATATTTATAAATATTATATTAATTACTTGCATTTCTAAAGCCATATTCTAATAACGACTAAGCTATAATAAATAAAATCTCATTTCAGTTTGTGAGAACGTAAATTTTCCAACCATGTAACATAAAATTAAACAGTGGTTTGTTACTAATTATTACATAAGAAGTTTATGCTCACAAATAAACAGCTCTTTCTCGAAAACTCACTGTTACATCATATACTCATTACTAACAATGCATACCAAACCATTATACAATGCTTTGTTTACCATAATATACTAATCTAATCTCTTTATTTCATAACTATATTCTGCTTCTAAAAAGAAAGAAACCCGAGCATGATAAAAACGATTCCTCAAATGTCCAGACCTGCAAGAAAAAAGAAGGGAAAACGTTGATTCACATCTTAGTGTGTGATAGACGAGTCGAAAAACTTTCCCCTCTTTTTTTTTTCTTATCTTCTTCTTCTTCGTGCGCCGATACGGACTCTGCTCCTCGGACTGTGTACACTCCCTTGCGCATATTAAAAAGTTGTTTGTTAATTATTTCATTTCAGTCCACCACCGAAAAAGGCCGGGCGCTACGATTTCTCGCACAGTAATCATTATCTCAGCGACGATTACAGCGACGATGACGAAATACAGCAACGCTCCAAGGAGTGATTTTCGATTGTGAACTGCCGTTGCTACTGCTGCGCCTCAGAAAGAGAGAGAGAGAGAGAGAGAGAGAACTTGTCTTTCAGACTACTCAACCTCCCTCCATCCCCGTCCCCTATCTTCAGACTCCGACCAAACATACCCTGTCTTATCCTCATTTTTATTTAAGAATACTCGCAGATTTCACGGCTTCGCTGTAACGAGAGGGCTTGAGAAAGAGAAAGAAAAAAAAGATAGGAGAACCACGTATAGAGATAAATAAGCATTATTATCATCGCTCGTTGGTCAGTCATCTATACACTAGATAAAAAAAAAAGAAACAACAATTATATATGTGTGTATTCCAAGAGGTTGAGAAAAATTCGAAATTCCAGTATACAGAGTCACGCACTCCGGCAGCTTCAGCGACGTTCTTTCGTCTAATAATAATAGATAATACTGATAATGATAATTCGTTTGAACTATTGTACACCGTTTCCATACAGAGGAAATAATCAAAGTTCTCTTCTTGGCTTCTGACGTTTACTGATTACACATATAAATATAAATAAATATATATTTATTATTATCATTAACAATGGAATATGAATAAAACGACGGTGAGATGAGGCGATGCTGTGTGCTGCACATTGCACTACTACTACACATACACACACATACACACACACACACACACACACACACAGACGTAATAACTTAAGTGAACGTACGAATCTTAATCATTATACATGTAGATAGATTGTTACCTCGTGTGATGATGCCCGAGATGTGTATAAACGCCTCCCTGTGCATTGATATAATTGTAAACGTATTATAATGCTACATGGATTGGGCGGCAACGTATGTAATAGCGTGAAAGAGCGAGCGCCCGAGCGAGAGAGAAAAAGCGAGATATGAGAAAATTCATTTTTTTAGTATAATGAGGATACAACAAAAAAAAACTCGCGACTATATTGTTCGTTGTGGTTTTCCGAGACTATTTAATTCGCTATTTTATATATATAAACGAAAAAGGAAAAAGCTGTTTTATAGAAGGAATTATTCCCCGGCGTAGGATATAGTCTTTAACGATAACAACAACATACAACAACAACAACAACAAACCAACAACAAACAATAATAATTATTAACGATACTAGATAATCTATTTCGTGTGATTAAAATGAAGGAGCGGAAGGAAAGTCAGACGTGCGCAAACTGCGCACGCGACGTTGTATAATTGTAAAACTCATTTGGTCAAAAGTACGTCGAGCGTGCACGAGAGCAAGAGCGAGAGTGAGAGAAAGAGGAACTTCGTTATTTTTTAAATTTGTAATTATTTACATATATACACACTCATGCATTATGAATGAGTAGAGTGAGATATAAAAAAAAGAATTGAATCTCTTTTTTTGATTAATCGTTGATGATCGCGTTTATTGCTAGAGGCAGCGGATTAAAAAGACTATTTATTGCAGAGCGAGAGAGCGAACGAGCGAGGGAGAGAGAGAAAAAAAAATGATGAATGCTGTGTTACGGTAGAATAGTCACGACTATTGTTTCCATATGTAAATCATCTGTAGTATATCTATGTGTACCGATACGCAACGGCCACTGTTACTTTTATATAGGTGAAAAAAAAAATCGATCGACAATAGCATGTACTATATATATAGTTTAGCGGCTCCTGATTGAAAAAAAAGAACGTATATTACTTTTTGTTACTATTCTTTGTAAATCTTTTTCCGCAAATATTTTAATACTTGAAAAGTATATTTCACTGATGATGTATGAAGCATAATATATAATGATAAACGAAACGAAAGGCGCTTGACGCGCTCAATAACTATACAATTAAAGAAAGAAAACGTATTCATTGTTTTTTATTTTGGTCAGGAGCTTGGCGAGTCGTTCTTACGTGATGAGAGCGGCCGGCGAATTTGTCGACAAGCTGGTGCTACGTTGTAATAGATGTACTGCGAACGCGAACTTGAGAGTCGATTAAGCGGAATTCGAGGAGATTATATACACGCGCGATTTGTGGATGAAAAGGATACGAGCATCATGGAAAAAAAATAAAAGGATTAAAAAAACGGATAAATACAAAAAAAAATATAAGTCTGCGGCGCATTTTTTAGATCACAATTTTTTTACCAAGAGAGAATACAACGCTTTTTTAGAGAGACAAAGAGAGTTATATAAACGAGAGGAATCGTGACACAAGAGCCGCCACAGATGAACATAATACACACACAGATAAACCAAAATCGAGAGAACGATTGTAATATTTAGGCGAAAGTTATGTGAGATAGAAAAAAAAGAGAGAAAAAATATAGAAATTTACAACAAAAAAAAGTGGAAAAGTATAAGAGCGCGTTGTTTATGCGTCGTGAAGCTTCGAGGATAATACTTAACCCGCATACGGTTTTGTTTTTTCATAAGGTATAATAAAGGAGACAGATGGAATTTTTGTTCTGCACCGTCAAGCGAAAACGTGAGGAGCAAGGAAGAAGGAAAAAAAAAATATGCGTGATTTGGGAGATTGTAATAAAACACGATTGTAGTTGTGATGTACAACCGCTGCACACGAGTTTTTGTATCTCGCAAATGAGCCAATGGTGCCTAAATGATTTCGACTTACGGCGGTACACGGTCATTGAACTCGGAGGCTTCTTGCATAAAATACAGCGACTGCCTTGTAAAACGAATGAGAATAAAGAGCGATTATTGTAATTGTACTCTGGTCAATGAACTTTTTATTAATACCTTCCTGTTCTCTTCAATAATACATTAATTTTTATATGTTTGGTTACCGTTACGATTTTTTTTTTTGTTACTTTATATGGCGACAAAATCCATTCATTGAAGATTGGTTGGTCACTTGCGAATTAAATGCCCGTTTTGAAACGGACTTTGGATTAACTTTTATAAAAAATGGTAAGTAACAATAAGAATTCCTAAATAAGACTTATATTCTTCACGAGCCAAATATGAAATAGAATTTTAAAAAGAGAAAAAAGAAAATTTTACCAAATTGTATTATATTTCTTCAAATGCTTCTTTTTCAGACGCTCATCTAAAACAAGCAATAGAATCATATGTACTAACAAATAATCAGAGTATGAATATTTTTAAAAACTTTAGTTGATGCAGTTTATACTCAACTTCACTGATTATTATAAAATAAAATTACAAACTCCTACTTCAAAATATTATATATTCTATTTTATCGCTTTATTCAAAATCAGCACCTTTCAGCTTCAATATGTACATTAGCAACAATTATTATTTTTCAGTACTATAAATTTTATCAACATTTGTTTCTGTAAACTCCGGCACTTACCAGCTGATACAATATATCGCAATAAATCCGCACATAAGTATATAGTGCGTATGCGCTCCAAAACTCAAACGACGCGCACATTCCCGCACCAGCTTGCAAGCTGGCATAAAATAATTTCCCACTCGTGTATATATATATATGTCCATATACACGTGAAATAGAAATGACAGGCGTGACGCAAGATGCGTCGCACTAGATCTGTGAAACTTTAAAATCTCTATTCGCGAAAAACATCGCACCTAACATATTTCCTCACAAGTACCTACCTCAAACTCTATTTTCGCATCAACATTATCTATATATATGCATCCCTCGTGAATCTACCTATATATGTATACTTTCCTACAATACATATATAGTTACGTAACGTCGTTGACAATGAAATCCGCGGCGCGCGAGAAAATATCATCTGCTACGTTGGGCGAAAGTCAAGGGGATTGGGAGGCTAAGTATAAAGGTTGTCTTTTCATCGTACACTTATTATAGTGCAGCACGAATTCCGCGCAACAGTATACACGCGAAGAAGAAGAAGACGACTGCGATAGCACATATATAACGCATACGCACACACAACTACTGGTTAACTCGCTATACGCGGAAACAGAGATAAAAATATCCTAGTTCTATAACAATGATCGATGAGTTTTTTCGAGCGCGATACGAGGGTGTTGTAGACGAACAACGTTGCTGGTTGCTGTTGAGCGCAACGTCGAGGTTAGCGATTTTCTCTCTATCACTCCACGCGCGCTGCGTTGTGCTGACATGTCAATATAGTGAAATACGATGAATAACCTGTTAGTCGTGGGCTGCTTTTTTTACATTGCTACGGGTTTGGGTGATGATTATTGTGGTTTGAGAAAAGTGTAGAATTAGATTGTTGGTTATAAGGGTGTAGTGGTTGTTTAATTGTATGGGAGTGCAACAACCTGATTCTACGTGTAGATGTATATAGTGCTTCTTTTAGTTTTGTTTATTTTGTTTACATGTTTGATCAAGTGATAAAAGAGTTGGAAAATCAATATAAAAAAAAAATAATGCTTTTTTATTTTTCTACCTGTGCTATTTTAATATACTTTTGAATGACAAATAAATGTCTAGTTTTATACTGAATATTTTCTTTTTTTTCATTATTTAGGAGGTATCATTGTTCAACAGAGAGTGTTTGATAACTGCTCAAAATGCACAGGTGGGTTTTTTTTCCAAAATAAAAACTTACTATTGGTTCTTAAATTATTTGTAGTAAAATTCATGCTATTACAGATATGCTCCAATTTTCGAACAATTGGCTCTGCATTTTAAAGATAAAGGCAATGTGAGGCAAGTTTACACAACTTGGGATAAAAGTAGAACAAAAGAATATGAAGGCCGAAAATTAGTGGGGTAATTGTTCATATAATTTGGATAATAGTAAAAATCATTATTTACTTTAAACTTGATAAACAAAAACTCTTTACAGGTTTTCTATGGAGCAGATATATGATGTTGTTTCAGATGTAGAAAATTACAGAAACTTTTTACCCTTCTGTAAGAAATCTGATGTAATTCTTAAAAGGAAAGACTTTTTGAAGGCCAATCTAGTCATAGGATTTCCTCCATTAACTGAAAGCTATGTGTCAAATGTAACAATGATGCATCCTCAACTTGTGAAAGCAGAGTGTACAGACGGAAAGCTTTTTGACCATTTAAATACTTTGTGGTTATTTACACCAGGATTGAAAAATAATCCACAGACTTGTGTTATTGACTTTTCGCTATCCTTTGAATTTAAGTCGTGGATACATTCTCATTTATCAAATCTCTTTTTTAATGAAATTGTTCGACAAATGGAAAATGCCTTTATCGAAGAAGCACAGAGGAGATACGGCAAACCATGTATAAGAACAGTTCGATTAGAAGGATGATACTTAATGAAAGTTTTAGCTCAATTTTGTCTATAAATTTTTATTTTGTATTATATATTTATGAAACATATTTATTCCATATTGAATTGCTATAATATATATACATGTTTACAATAAAAATGTTTTTAACTCAGTTAAAATATAAAAAAAACGAAATTTATCTGAAGAGAACTGATTTGTATATTGTTGTAAATATATAAATTTAAGAAAAAGCTACGTGTATTCTTTTAAAGTTTCCTTGAACAAGAATTTTTTTTTAAGATTTAAAAACTTTTATTGTCTTTTTTTGCAACTTGTTTTGATAAAGAAGCGCCCTCTTCCGCACGTGTGACAGTTTTCACGCGCGCATAAAAGCACGCACGTTGCCGAAACTAACCTAAAGTTTTGTAAACACTTATGTTGCACTGGTTTTTCAAATATAAATATTTTTGCAATGGAAGTCTCTGTCGATGACGTTGTTATGCCCGGTGATAAAATCAAAGACATTGATTTAGGGCGACAAAAAATTATATTAGGCCCCGGATTGAGAACAGACGGCGAAGCAGTATATGCCTGCAAAGCGGGAATCTTGAAAAAGAGAAATGTTGTTTATTATGTTGACAGTTATCAAAAAAGGTATTATCTCAAATGCTTTTCTAAACAATTGAAATTATAAATTATTGTGATATTAAATTTTCAATTTTTAAAATAGATATGTACCAAGTCAAGGTGAAAATGTTGTTGGTGTAGTTATACAAAAGGCTGGTGACATCTTTAGAGTTGATATCGGAGGTAGTATACCTGCAACACTTTCTTATTTGGCATTTGAAGGTGCCAGTAAAAGAAATCGTCCTGATGTACAAGTGGGAGACATTGTTTATGCAAAACTTCTGATTGCCAGTAAGGATATGGAGCCAGAACTTGTTTGTGTTGATTCATTTGGTAAAAAAGGAAAACTGGGTGTTTTGAGTGCAAGTGGTATGTTGTTTACATGTTCTTTGAATCTTGTTAGAAAAATTCTTAGGCCAAATTTTCCATTACTAAATTTGTTATCTGAAGAATTAAAATATGAGATTGCGGTTGGAATGAATGGTAAAATTTGGGTTAAATCAAAATCAAATGTAGAAGATACTATTGCTTTGGCAAATAATATATTAGCAGCTGAATTTGTACCTGAAAGTGAACTGCCAGCACTATGTAACAGTGTAATGAAATCATTAGCTTTATTGAAGTAATAAGTATAGGTGTAAATAAATAACAAATATTATGAATGACTTTATATTTATTGTACCAATATTTGTAATGAGTTTTTGTAAATAAATCTTCACAGTTTTCTTAATGACAAAGTATGATTACAGCATCGATCATAGTGACAAAATGCAGAATGAAAGATTTAGCATATGTAGTGCGTTATTGAAAATGCGAGAATTCTTAATGATCGACTACATTAACATCATGAAAGCAGAGTCACTGTAAGCGATACATTAAAGTTATCTATTAAAATTACCTTTATAACTCTTATAACTGTTTTCACATAGGTACATTGTTTTATGATATCAAGTTACAGCAACTGAATGTCAAACGATTAGAAACAAATATTATTAACTGAATAATAATATTGTTTATTTGAATAAGAAAATAAAATTCTTTAAAAGAGTTTGTAAAGCTGTTGAATTAATAAAAATTAATCTTTAGCACCAAAATATTCAACGATACATTTCATAACAATAACAACATCAGTATTAAAAAACTGAAGCTAATTAATACATGAAAATTGAAAAATCTAAAAATCAATTTACAATATTACAAAACCTCTCAATACTATAAGTCAAAATGACAAATCAATAGACGCAAAACAGCATTACAAACTCTCCAACGAAAATCGTTAGCTGCAACTTGCTTACAAAATTTACAAACTTCGGTTTTACAGTTAAAGTTTTTTCATATAATAATTTCGCTGCACAAAGCGTCATGCGTTATTTTCGCGTATGGAACATGAATGTGTGGTTATCCTCTCTTCCCTTTAAAATGACGATTGATTTATGATACAAGACCGTTTTTTTCGTAATTTTTATCTTTTTTTTATTTTATTTGTGTCGAGATTATACCTTTAATTTTCTGATATGTGCCTAATACTCGCTCTCGAAGCACAGCAGTTAAAATTTTCTCTCGCTCACTTTCTCTAATGTATACGCATTGTAATCGCGCGTTGTGTGGGTGGGGGGATAAAGTGACAGAATTCATCATTTTATTTTTTATTTTTTATTTTTTTTTTTTCGTTTGTGCACAACCTTTTAGAATTAAGAATTCCTAAGGTACACAGCCTTAGCAATTCATCACTTGAATGTATATCAACCTTTCTTTCATTTCCTTTTATTCTCATCGCTCAATCACATTGATAGCTAAACTTATCGACTATTATTTCGCGTCAACTAAAATACAATTAATTATAATAATAATAGAGATACGATTCTCTCTCTTTTTCTGTTTTGCTTTTATTACCGCGAAGGAGGAATTAAAAGCGCGCCGAGCACTTTTGTACTTACAGTGGAATGTGCAGTTTCCATCGTCATTATTTTTTATCCCATCTCTTATTCTCACATTCTTATTAAGAATAAAATATATTTATCTGGTAAATCAATTGATTGCTATAATGAACAAAACAAAAAGTCGAAGTTAATATACAACTAATAATTACAAATTCCGATCGTCTTAACAATTAAGAACAGTCAATTTATAATCTATTATTTTTCACGTTTACTTTTTTTTTTTTTTACTTTTACTTTAATTATTATATACACCAATATCGAGTACCAAGGATTTTTTTTGTCAGATATTCATCGTTTATGTCTGTAAATAAAATATATCTTTGCTCTCGAAGGCTATATCCCGTTCTATATGTCGTGTTATTATACTTTATTACTTGTCTTTTTCACGAGGAATATACAAGAAGATTAGTGTATGTGTGTTTTTTTTTTTTTTTTTCATTCACGATTATTACACAGATCTGCGTTCATTTAGTAGCATTCGATTATTTATCATTATTCACCTTCTTTCTTCTCCTTCTTCTTTTTACTTATCTATTTCTTTCATTTAGGTCCGACAGAAATATATTATTAAACCGACAACATAGTCGCGAGTGTAACGTCGTCCAAACATTGTTGTCGCGCGAGTATACTTACAATTAATCCTTAAAGCGCCTATTAGAAAGGACAGATAACACAGTGTGTTGTTGGTTCAACGCTACAGCGAATCGGTGCGTTGTTTAATTTCATTAAACACGCTAATTAATTTAAGGGAGGGGGGGGGGCGACATAATAAATAAATAAAAAAAATACAATCGTTTTTCGCGTTAATTATAGTCGACTTTACGTGTCGTGTTTGCTTCAGCTGTGCACTGGGGGGAGGAATTTGTCGATTTTCATAGATTTCTTTTCTTTTCTTTTTTTCATTTGGTATACTAATATAAAACGACTTTTGTTTATGACAAATCTCGAGCCATTTGTTAGTTTTCTTTTCTGTCCGTTACTAATCGAAGAACGAATTTTTATGTAAAATAATATACTGACAATTTTAGGATTCTTTCAGAAGTCTATGTTTTCACTAGGATAAGTAATATAAAAAAAAAGTATATTCTTTTTTCACATCTCGTTAACTTCCTATTCCCGTTTCTTTTTCTCTCTTTCATAAAAATGCTCAAGTTGTGTCATATATATTCACAGGTAGCGATGAAGGAATGTCAGAAATAATGGTTTTGCCAGCAACCATAACAGTGATTCTATTATAAATGTGCTACCTAAAACTTTTCCGTTTCTTTTTTGTTTCGCTTATAACATACCTATATATAATATATATATTTATATATTATAAATAGCGCGCTAATTAGATACATCTGGCTACAAAAGTGCATCGATTATTCCTAAGCACAGATTTATTTCTCCTCTTACGCATCTCCCTTTTCTTTTTCTTTTTTCCTTGCAGTTTTACACGAGGTAATAAGGGAGCGGGAAAAGTAGGGGATGTGGTCTATATATCTTACAAATCGAACCATCAGACATCCGTTTAGAGAACGAGAGGAGACGTCTGACACACAAAAAGGAAAAAGTGTATAGAAAAATTTTAAAATATCCGAATAGTGATTCGTCTTTCTCTTTCATTTTTCTTTTTATTTTCCTTACGTTTTTTTTTTCTTTCTCAGGTAGGTAGGTAGGTATTCGAGACTACGATGATGATATGGATGAGGATATCTGCCATTATTGCTTGACTTGATTTTACATTCTTTCTTTTTTTGTTTCTGGACTATCTAAGAATTTTGTCGTGTTCGATAATACAACGATTCAGTTAACACGTACAATTAAGTATAATATATAAGTATGATAATAAAATATATTGTTTATTTTAATACTTGATTGTAAGATGCAGTAAGAGTAATATTTCTATCAACATTTACTTTTTTTATTTTTTTTTTTTTAAATAAAACTAAATATCAATTAAAGTAACAAGTTTCCGCATGTATTGCTGAACACGCCAAAATCAAGTTTTACTAATTCAAGTATATAATGTAGGCTCCAATGGCAGATACGTATTAATATTTTTGTCGCGATGAGATGTGGTTCTCTAAAAAAACCTACTCACTAAATACTCCAACCCTTGGTTCCATAATTACAAGAATAATTTTTTTTCTTTTCCATCTTCTGTCAGTTAAAAGTTACACTTTACTTTGTTGGTAAATAGACAATCTAAAATCTCACTTATTATACACGAAATCATAAAGCATCCCTCTCTCTCTATAAAAAACAACGCTCGATCAACGAAAAATCAATTGTCATATACATTGTTTACGTATATATATATATATTTAACATGCGCGCTCGTAGAAGACAAAGAACAAATACATAATATATTAGTAACGAAAACAAAAAAAAAACATTGTACATATATACGTGTATGTTACCGAAACGTAATCAATGCTTTAACGAAATTTCGCGTCTAGTGTATCCTATATACCGCGCGGCTGAAAAAAAAACACAATACATTTGGCCTAAAACGAATATATATGTAATTTAATTCGAACGAAAGCAACGTGCTTATTTTTTTTGTTTGTCTACATAATAATGATAAACGTATATTTGGTAAACCGTGAAATGATATTTATGCGAGACGCTACAGAACGAAAAGAAAAATGAACATAGATAAGTATATGCGATTACTACGGATGAAATTGTCACCTCTCCGGGGAGGGGGGAGCAAAAAGAGGTTTTTTTTTAATCTTTTCTATCTCTTTCTCTCTCGGCTCGTCTCGAAGCTCTTGGTATCAAAGGATAAAACTTTTTCCACTATATATATATATACGAATATATAGGTAAATATCTTAGCATTGCCCTTCTCTCTCTCTCTCTCACTTTCTCTCTTACTCTCTTCCATGGATATAATTATATTACCTTTTTTATTTTTACCTTTTTTTTCCCGTATATGTATATAAAAAATTGTCTTTGCTTATTAATAGCTAAAATATTATTACGATGCCTTGGCTATATAAATATATATTAAATTTTATATTATCCATTATTGTTTATTGTTTTTTTATCGTTTTTTTTCTTTCCATTATTCCATACTCATTATTATTTTTTTTATTCTCTTAGCGCGTGTGTGTACGTGTTTTCGTTTGTGATGATACTGTGTTTATATTTATTTTTTATCCATTTTTTTTTCTTCTTTTGTTCATGCTTGTTATTATTTTCTTTAATAATAATAATAATAATCATAATAATAATAATAATAATCATAATTATACCATTCACAACACAGAGTGCATAGTACGAAGCTATTTACCGAACTTGTTCGTCCTCATTTGTAAGCTTTTGTAAAGTGACGTACAAAACGTTACAAAAGGAGGAAAAGAAACATTGCGAGAAGCTTCTATGCAACGCGACGCACAACCAATATACCTTATACAACCTGCGTGCACCGAACTGTCTTTGCCCTTTTTTCTGTCTCTCTCTCTCTCTCTCTTTCATTCTTTCCACTTCCTCGTTATTACGGCAATTACTCTTTTTATCTCTATTTCTATCTCTCTTTCACGTTCACGATATTTCAGTGGAAAAATCATCCGACAGGAGCGATTCTAATGCAAGTGTCTGTTGTACAACCCAACGAGTGGAACTGTTCGATAATATCACGTATATTATTTCATCATTATTATTTTCTTTTTTTTTCTCCTCCTTATTCTCGTGACGATTAGTACTGGTTTTAGTGGCAGTTCACCAATGTATGCAATTTATACTATACAACAAAGAAAAAAAATTCCTTTTACTTGTCACTGTATATAAAGATCGAATTGCTTATTCGGCTTGAATCGAACACAGTTTTTGTCCCTTTAAGAACGTATGAAAAGTCGTTTACGGCGATTTGTCATTATTGTATATACGAAAAATTCAATTTCCTTGGTTTTACAAAAGGCTTGAGATTTTCAATCGACATATATACATATATGCTTACTTACATAGACTTTTGCTTATTCAAACACTGCGCGATACTACAATTTATCTCAATTTGTTTTCTCCTTATATAAAAATTCGTAATTTTCGTAAAGGATAAAGATCACAATATTTATAGCGCGTTAAACTTGCACCACAACCCGAATAAATCGAAGAAATTGAATTTTCAGATAGAAAAAAACAGGACTGTTCATACATCCTTAAAGATATCCTCATTCAGAGCTCATTACGACAGTGAGATTCGTTTATAAAAATCACTCATATCTTTACAAAAAAAAAAAAAAAAAATAATAAAATAAGAAATTGCATTGGTTAGTTTAACATACTAAAATCTATAATATATATACTTATCGTCATATATATATCGTACCGTAAACCTTTCAAAAAATCTATATATACAGAATACAACAACGATTTTAAAAAATCCAACCTAGGAACGACTAAGATACAACTAATATATAATTAAATATATATATTCGATTATTATCCGTTTTAAAAAGCCGAATAATCTAGATATACTCAGTTCTGCTTGTGCCTCTAAAGCTTTTTCTAAGATATTGCGAGTAGCGTTCCCCACAACCATGAGAAAATCGTTAGTTTGCTTTTATTTTTTTTTCTTTGTGCACACAGAGAAAATTTGCCGTGACGATGACAAATAAAAAAGTATATGTAGAGAAGAACTCGAGAACGCAATCACGCGAATTGTACACAACAGAAACGAACGCCTTATAACTAAAGCTTCCCTTTAAAAATCACTGGTCATTTCCGTTATTTCATCGAAACTCTCGTATATATTCCCAGCTAATCGTCAATCAAGTGGATGCTCGCGAAACGTAACACTGATATGACTTGATTTTTGTATTACTTGTACCCAAACGACTATAAGGCTGGTCTTAATTTCAGAGAATTATCTAGATAAATAATCATATTTTATGTTCCTTCTTACTCAACGAAAAGCATATATAACAACCTGTTGATTACTTATATATATAAAATAAACTTTGTGCTTTTGAATAATGTTTTGTTCTCATAGCAACTGTAACAAAAGAAATCACATATATGCGCGATACCAGCTGAAATTAAGATCGCCAGCCTGCTCTTTTTTTGTTTTGTATATCCACAAAATTTGTACCAGCATGTTTGTCCACGCGCCAAAATCCATATCGATCACAACATTGTAAGTATAGCATCATCCTCCCACATTCCAAGTTCATAAACGAATATATTATATATATATTTATGCGGAACCAATAACGCAAAGCTACTTTTATAGTATTATTATATTTTCATCTTCTGAACAGTGGAGAATTCGTATTACGCAGTCTATGGCAGCAACTATATTACTCTCGGTGGAATATAAAGCTCTCTCTTTCTCTTTCCCTCCCTCACTAAAATAGCTCGTTTAAAACCAAGGCGGAATATCGCACGCGCGCACGCTTTAAAGCTACGTTTACTTTCATTGTTGAAAAAAACCTCTTCGCCTACAAACATGGACCTCAAATAGTATATGGAAATCGTCATTGCTCTCGGATATACTTTCATTCGTGACTACTGGTATACACGCACGACATTCAGCCCTGGTATAATAACGAAGCTATACGGTTTGCATTGTATGTGTATATTTCTAAATATTATTCGTTTTTCGTCTGATTCGTATCCGACCAAAGACGCGTTTTTGTGTGTATGTGTGTCTCTGTGAAGCTTTATATATATATCTTTTATTTTTTTTTTCTTTTAAATCTGCGATTGAGATGATGATTGCCTATAGTTTAGATGTGAATGTATGTGTGTAGAGTATAAGTGTACGAGACTTTTAGCTTCTTATAGACGTATATAGGTGTGCCACTTACAGTGTGCGTTTTTGTGCGCGCGATCTGCAGCGTTGATTAATGCTGCGCGCACACGCGAGGGATACACAAGTTGAGGGTGTATATGTGTGTGGTTTTCTTTTTCTCTTTCTGCGAAAGCTACATAACGGAGGCTCGTTCTTATCTTATATACGTAGTAGACACATTTTATTTTTTCGCGCGCGCTATTTTTTTTTTATTATTATTTATTTTGTTTGCTTAGTTTCCTTAACTCACTTCAACGAAGTTGTGCACTTTTGTATTTGTCTAAATTTTTCGCTTTTTTGATGTCATTTGATTTGCTTTTTGTTCGTTTTTTTTTGTATGGTCGATTTTTTTTAATGAGAATGCGAATGATTGATGATAATGATGTGAATGATTATGTGTGTATTTTTTTTTTTCGACGATGTGATGATCGATGAAGAAAAATGATGCGAGCTTTCCTCGAAAGCACGATTCGCGCGCGGAGATGGAAACTGTTAATTTGATTTTTTTCGAAATTTAAGTATAAATGTATATATGTAATCTTTTAAAAATCAATTCCTTTTTAACTTTAAATTAAGCGGATATGCTTGAATGTTAAATTACATTCTTAACGAATTACGTAAAGGTACATTAATCTTGGATGCAAACTAGCGTTCAGACAAAAATCTTAACAAGACAGCAGAAAAAACAGAGAGAAAAAAAATCGTCCATCTCCGTTACTAAAGAATCGTGCGTTTCCCCTCTGAACGTTCGTCCGCGAATGAAGAAATGGTAGAATGAAGTTTGATCTGATAGATTTTGAAAAGAGGAGATAATACAACGCTCGCATGTATATATGTATACATATCCTACGCGCGCGTCTTGTTATTTTTCGCTAATCGACTCGGCGAATCTTCCTCTAATTATTCTTACATATATATATATATACCCGCCGTGGCACCCGGAACACACAAACATGTATGTGCACACCCGTAGCTGCTTCGCCGGAAGGAAGGAACGCATTTTTTTCCTCTCTCTCTCGTGTGTAGTATCATTTTGTTTTCGTTATCATATCGAGACGTCGCGCGATGTAGGTTTTTTTTTGTATTGTTCACAGTAAAAAAATTCCATTAGCCTATACGTACAGCCATCCACTTGTCTTTAATAATCTTCGTTATTTTTTTTTTTTTCGAAATTGTATGTGTATGCGTGTGTCTGTGCAAATATTACATACGTTTATGTTTTTTTGCTTTCTCGCGTTTATCGTTATGTTTTCTTTTACTCGTTTAATTATTATTTTTTTTTTTACTAAAATTCGCAAGACCACCTGTACACCATAAAACGGCAGTAAAAATAACTTTAGCGCACTGCATCGATCTCTCATCACGTGTATAAGGACGACGCGATCGATCCAACTTTGGAGGGGCAGAATGGCACGATGCCTTTTATTTTATCAATTATATCATTGTTTTTTTTTATTAACTTTTTTATATTCGTACAAAAAAAGTCTCACTTTCTGCATGATGTATAGTAATTAATGTGATCGTTATTCGAATTCCGCCGATTATGGCACACTAAGCTATACGCTTGAACGACACCTATATATCGTTATTTATATACGCAAACGCGAAACTATACAAAAGCATCAGCAGGCACTTCGTAATTGAAATTGTAATTCAATTTGAATTTAGAAAAAATTTTGTCAGTCAATGCATTATTTAAAATTTAGTTTTAACGAATATCGAGCACATTTTAATAAAAAACACATATGAATTACATCGTTTTAATTGTTACTTCGTTGAGGAAATGTAAAAATTGATGTAAAATAGCGTAACTGTAAAATAAATTATGTTACTAATAACAACTGATTCCAATTGGATAATCAAATAACTAGGAATTCACAAAACAAGGCATCGCATGCGAAATTCAATAGAATTACTAAACCTAATAATTTTAGTATCATACACAACTAATATACAAATAAATAATGTTCCTTAAAATTAGATCTTTGGTAAGAACTTGGTAACGAATGAAATTTTCAACATTTTTTTCATTTCCTCAAAGCGCTCAAATCAATTAGCGAGTGCCCATTTCCGCCGCCGCGTAATCGAAGTGAAAGAAAAAAACGTCAAACGAACAAGAGAGAGCCGAATACTCATGCAGAAAACGAGATTACAGCTCGCATATATATTTTAATGTCATGGAGCGCCCGATCAATATCTCACGTGTACCACAGCGATTTCGAGAGATTTATTTATTTTTTATATTTTCCCTCGAAATCGTTACTTTTATTTTTTTTTTTTTACAGTCTTACTAACAACGTATTTCTTTTAACCCTTATTCGTTTAATTAAAAGTTCGTGCGCGTGCGGAAGTTCTTTTCTCCAAGGATCATAAAGCTCGAAAAGCATCTCCCGCGCGTCTGTTTTATTTTTTATTTTCCTTTTAAACGTATATTACTTATTGTTTCGTATTTTTTCGTTTCAAAAAAGTCTAAACCGCTCTTGGAAAACCTATAGTGTCGTAGTCTTATTTCGCGTTTTATTAATTTTTTTTTTCTTTGAACACTTTTGCTACGTTTGTGTGTGTGATGTGCCTGCGTTTCGTTTTTAACGCGTTAAAAAAGAGAAACAAAGCTACATAACATCGTATTTCTTCTTTCGTGCTTTCTCTCTTTCGACCTGACATAAACTTTTATACACCATACACTCGAGATACGCTTTTATCGTATCTCTCTTTCTCTCCCTCTCTTTCTCTCATCTCTGTGTATCTTCGTAGTCTTCCCGAAAATTGATGGATTACTAATCAGCAGTCTGTTGGTTTACTTACATTATACTTCGTGTTACGTATATGTGTGTATACTTCATCTTGACCGAACTTCGTAAAACGTAACACACACACATATAATACACGTATGCTTTTGCGCGCGAATACGATCGCAAAACGAAAGATTCAATCGATTCGAGTGTACATACACACACACACATTGGATCGTGCTTAGTTTTATTTTACGAGAATGTCAGTCGCTAAAGTCGTCTTGGCTGCACGACGGTGTTATTGTTGAGGCGCGTCGTCGTCTGGTTGTTGAAGTTCTCGTCCTGGGGTATGCGCTCCGTCCTCTCGTCGAAGAAGCCCGGGTTTAGGATGATGTTGGGCACGAGCTCAATCACTTCCTGCTCCTCCAGCTGCGCTGCAATTTCGGAGCGGAGATTAATTTTCATTGGCCTGGTCCACGAGCCATATTAGCTTCTACCCTCTCTCCTTGACTATCATCTTTTTTTTTTCTCTCGCTCAACTCGCATCATTCATTCACTTTCTATTTCTCTGCAGATTGATTTGCAAGACTCAACTCGGGAGCATAATGACTGTGTTTTGGGGCTGCAAAGGTCCTTTGTTGTGAGAATAAACAAAAATATTGGAAAAAAACACAAAAGAATAATTAAATCAAAATTAAAATCAAACGAAATTATAAAAAAGATATATATATAATAACGTGGATTTTAAGAAAAGCATAGATAAAAATCAAGCAAACATTTAAATTGTTATATATAACTAAGGTGAAATCATACTTAAATGTGTAATTCGTGTTGTGAGATAAAGTTAAACTAAAGTGTATTAAAAAAGGGACACCTGGATGTGGTAAGACTTAAATACCTTTTTTTCGTCAAATACATCAGTCGCTCAAAAATTATGTACATACGAAAAAACATTAATTATAAAATATACAATAAACAGTAAAAGTTTTGTGGTAAATATTAATAAGAACTAGATTTAAAGATTATATTTAAAAAAACTATTAAAATTTCTAAATAATATAAGAATGAGTCTATTTACACGAATAAAATGAACGTGATGTAGTTAAGAAAATACTTATGTGAGTATACCAAGAACCTAATGATTGTAATGAGTATTTGATGAAATGATCTTAATCTTAATTAAGTTTAATGATTTTTAATTAAAAATTGTGAAAAGGGCTACTAGAATTAATAATTAAAATTTTATTAAGAAAATTATTTATCAAATCTTTAAAAGACCTATTTTTCTATACTTTAAATTATTAAATAGGAAAACTGAAACTATCATTTCTTATTTGAAATGTTTATAGGATCTGTCTAAGTCATCATGAACTAATTCACCCATCTCCATATGCATTCGCTACAATTGAACTACATCTACGTAGCCCGAATTTTCTAGATATACATACTTAAATTTTACTTATATATCACGATGCTCTACATCTAAATTTCAAGATTCGTAGCACTGTCCAATGCACTATTCATGGTACTTTATAATAAAAATATGTAATAAAAACCACCAAAACTTATTACCTTAACTTTAGAAGGAAGCATCGGAATGATACACCTTAAAATAGCACAAAATTAATATGAATTATTAGCATTGATAATTTATCTGTGATATTGGAATGTCAGAAAGAAAAATATAACAAGGATGAGATGGTTCTAATTCTTGTGACTTAATACTGTATGAAAATGTAATGTATAGGAAAAATGATCCATCTCTTCGAATAAGTTTGGTGGTTGAAATAATTTTTATACTTGAAAAATAAACGTTTAAGATAAAAATTTTAAAAAGTGCAAAGTTGAGTGATAGACTGAGAAAGTACAGAATTGATTGGTATTAGTCTCAGTGCCATATATTACAAGTATAGTTAATTAAGTGCAAAAGTTAAGATAGTATAAAAGTTTGTATAAAAGTACTATAATTTATAACTAATTATTATGCTAAGCGCTTGCAGCTGAGAAAGATTAGTGAAAAAATGAAATGGCACTGCGACAGAATAGCGACAATCATAAAGATAAAGTAGATATAAAGTGACTCGTTAAGTGAAGCTAGAGATTAGGGCCGTAGATAAGTTCGAAGGCCAGCAAGTCTTGTCCCTGCTACTGACTTACTTTCTATAAATAAAAAAATAATATCAGTACACTTTGTTAGTATTGTTAATTGAAATTCATAATATACAAGATTCCCAGCAGATCAGCATTTCCCATTATTAGTAGCAGAAACAATGAGTTATCAAAGAGATAGAGTAGAAGCATAAGCTTTTTTTTAAAAAATTACAAGAAGATGCTTACAGGGTGCCTTACACTCCCGATACAATAGGTAGCATGTACCGAACCCAAGAATCATCAGAGTTCCCATAACAATTGCTACGGCTGCCACCCAAACACGCGTATCAAAATTTTCTACTCCCGCTAGCAAGTGTCTTGCTAGTTCTGGAAAAATTTTCATCATTACTTAAAAATATCAACATATTTATAAATAAAAATGATCCTGAATAGTTTGCTTTTTTTTTTTTTAATTAAAGGAAAGCTTGGTAATGTGATGAATAAGTGTACCTAATTCCTCCACACTATGATGCGTATGCCCTTCCACCTCCACAATCTCTCCTCTGCCTAACTGGTTGGTAGCCCATACTCGAAAACTATAGGTTGTATTTGGTTCTAAATGATATACATCTATTTGTCTCTGAAAGGTAAAGAAGTATTAATGTAAATTTATTCTAAATCACACCATACTTTCTTATTATCAAATAATCCATTCATAAAAAAAAAAAAAAAAAACTTACAGAATTCGGAGGAATGTGCGTAGGAATGATAGGCTTCCAATCTTCCGGCTCTTCTCCCGGTACTGGCTTCAAGCGGTACTCGGCAGTAAAATCTATGATAGGATAACCGCCGTTCCCTGCCACTTCCCACAGTATGTTCGCCAATATAGTCGATGGTTTAACCCAAACATTGTGTAAAGCTGGCGGAGGAGCTACAAAAAGGCAAAAAAAAAAACATTATTATTATATTTTTCAATATAAAATAATACCA
Organism: Torymus tubicola; assembly: GCA_035583055.1. Classification (NCBI taxonomy): domain Eukaryota; kingdom Metazoa; phylum Arthropoda; class Insecta; order Hymenoptera; family Torymidae; genus Torymus; species Torymus tubicola. The sequence continues at coordinate 6,453,332 of JAWWEQ010000010.1, forward strand.
CATAGCTTTTATCTTTTTCGTATACAGTCTTTTCGCACACACACACACTCACTTCTAACTTGAACGTAAATCCTATCCTTGATGACGTCGTCGTCGAGAGTACAGTAATAATCACCAGTGTCAAATCGACTGACATTAATCAACTTGAGCAAACCACTCGGTTCGACTGTGAGACGTTTACTTTGACCATCCTCTCGACCTTCCCTTATCCACGTTACCTTGTTGTTGATTTCCAGATTCGTCTGAGCTCCATCTTGGTTGGCGCAGACCAGGGTCACATTGTCACCGAGGTCTACGCTCACATTACGCACCGGCACCGGTACTAGTGCTAGTGCTTTCTGCCATCCTGTAATAATATACATATATGCATATATTGGAATATAATTATTATAAACGTAACGTTCATTAGTATATATATATATGTATATATGAACTACACATTCAATTTGTAAAATTGTTGGATGGATTTTGTAAAGTAATGATAGGTATAGAGGGGAGGAGGGGGAGGTATGTTTAAAAAGGAAAAAAGCAAATAAAAAGGATAGTAAAATCTTTTTTTAGAAAAAAATTACTACTCGCACACTTATGTAAGTGTGGCAGGTCATGCAATTTCACGTAATTGTACTGCTCCGTATATGCAGATAACTATATATATATATTATCATTAACAGACGAAGTTTGAATTATCGTGTATATAATTACTTTAGTTTTAGGAAGAAAATATATAACCGCGTTGTGCAATAAAACGTAATAAATATAAAAAAAAAATTACACATGAAAACCTAATTCGTTATATACCATATACATATTCTCATACAACACAAAAATATACAACCAATCCCCTGAAAACCTAACACACACTATACAACCAATAAATACATCATCTCAGGAAGGCACTTTAATCACGTAAACCACGATTAAAAAAAAAGGCCTTATTAATAAAGTCTTTTCAACCTCCGCGCGCGCGCGTTGATAAAAAAAAACTCCTGGACGAAAGACTACTTATACTACTACCGCTTTATAATTAAATCCGCTCCGCATGTAATGCACTGCGCGCCCTGTTTTTCCTCGCTGAAAAAAAAAACACGCAGCTATACATGCATATACACACGCGCAAGCATATATACGAAAAAACCGCATGGAAACCGCTGCGCAGAGCGAAAAGCTCCTTCTTCTTCTTCTTCTTCCTATACATATATATATCAGCAGCAGCGTGACCCCGCGCGTGTTACCAAGGTAAATTTTTTAGCGCACGCGTCCGTTCATTCACGAAAGAGTTCTTCGCGCCGCAGCACACGATGGTGCAGTATATATAAAGGGTTACCTTGAAGCGGTAAATAATACGGGACTTCGACATGTATGTGCTGTGTGCCTGGGTCAATTTCGTGCCTAATACCTTAGATAAGGCTGCTCGCCTACACGGCTTTCTTTGGTTTTATTCAAAGGGTCTTGGAATGTAATGGTGTGGATATAAGGATATTGTTTTGTACAAAAGGAACGGATTTCAATTTTGTTTTTTTCTTTATTTCCTTTTATATTTGAGTAAGTGTTTTTTAACGTGTGTGTCTGTGTGTGTGTATATATGTAACACTCTGAGATAAAAAGCTCTGTATGGAACTTGTACAATGGATTACCTAATCCGCGGCAATTGTGCCTATTCTTAGATCATATATATAATTATACCGAGACTCAATATACTCTCTTACTTAAGAAGATCTAATAAAATTACTCGCTTAAGTGTAAAAAAAACACGTCATTCTTTCTCTATCTTACTTAATAAAATTATTATATATTATTATATAAAATTATTCGATTACATTTCCACTATCCACGAACAACACGACAAAAAAGAATCCAATCCCGAACCACCCAATTCACACACACAGCCTCTCTCTCATAAAATTCTAATCCTATATATATATATATATACATATACCCTTTCCCAACCAAAAAAAACCCACGTTCACGAGCCATTCACCACACAAAGGATTCGCACAATGTGGCCTCGCTCTTTCCACAATACACCAATTAAAATCGCAAATCCGCGCTGCTGCTGCACTTATCGCCACGCTTCCATATGTGTATTTGCTGCTCGCGCTCACTTATACATATATATATAAGCTTTGCCATTCAAATCTCTCAACGCTACTGACTTTACTGATCCATAATTCAATTTCATCGGTGTATGCGCGCGTTTGCCTTTTATATTCGTACAGCGCGCGGTGCGGCAATCAAATACAGATTATCGGGCTAATGCGCGCTCTCTCTCGACAACGCGGGGCCTATAGCAACGATGCGCTCGCGTGGGTTCGCATATGTTTATTATACCTATACCTACCGTTTGGTAATGTCTCTTTGCGTATGTGTATATATGTGTAGAGTATACAATGGGTGGCTCGATTAACATAGATGAAGTTTGTGCGATTTGGAGCGCAACGTATATACGTATAATGATGATGACGATGATGAAAAATGGAAGGTCCAATTCGGTTGTTGAAATAGTTGCGAGTAATAATGTCATACGTATTATATATACACGAGGTATATTCGACGAATTCACGAGAGTTTTTTTTTACCGAGTTCGTGTATATATATATATATTTGAGGAAGTTGTCACGATCAAGATAATGTATGTAACTACACATACATACATAAATAATGAATTTCCAGATTGCATATCAAGTGTACGCATATATATATACACACCTAATTAACGGTGATAAATTGATGAATTTTCCCAATGAAAATTTCATGAATATATATATCAGATATACTTCGTTCGCGCGAATCGAACGACACCACGCGCGTACCATTATACTTCCCAATATAATCCAGCCCAGCCAGCATATTCATCACCGTATATAAAAGAAACTATCGATCATATGGCAAACTCTCGCGAATACAGAGAGTATTAGTGTCTTCCCGCGTATACACCCCCCTATGGCAAGCAACGTATGTTCGTCGTCTACTACTACCCCCATCATAAAAAATGTACACGTCGATGTTACATTCCTAAAAATAAATCCCCGAATATCTCGCGTACATATATACACAATCATACACGTCGCGTATATGTATATAGACATCGGGCGAATCACAAAAGCTCTAAAATCCATATATACGATGAACAGAGGTACAAAGATGTATACATATATGTATACATTGCAACGAGCTTCAGGTCTCTCCGGCAACGATATAATTGACAGCACTCTCTATAAACACACACACACACACACACACATAGCTATCAATTCTATAAAGTTGGCGAATTCAATCGGAAGCTGCTCTCTCGTGGCTATACTGCAACGAAGCGCGCGCGCGAGCGTTATTGCATAACTCTCGCGCGCGCGCTCGCACTACCTACTCGCCTCGTCGGCCCTGATCCGTAACGATTGACTCTATATGTGTGTGTGTGTGGAGTGGACGCCACCTGTGAAAGCTGCGCAGTGGTGCGCGTTGTCGAGTGCTAGAGGAAAACGCGAGAGAGAAAGAGCATGTATACACGTGTGTATATTGCTGGTTGATGGCAATAGTGGCGGTGGTGTGGTGGTTTCCTTTCTGTCTCGTTCCTCTCTCTCTCTCTCTGTTATGTTGTTGGGTGCCAAATGCCATTGATCTCGTATCATGGGTTGTTGTTTGTTTGTTTTTTTTTGGCCTTTGAGTACGTAAAAAGTACTATTATACCTATAGGGTCGTCGTTTTTAGATGTATACGGAAATTTCTCAGGAAATAAAGATATGGAATTTGATTGTGTAGAAGTATACAAAAAGTAGTATATTTACACCAATATATATGTATACTTGATGTTTTTTTTTTTTTTAAGAAAACAAGAGAGTTCAAAGAAAATAACATTCTTTGAATTTTGCTCCAATATACTTCGAATTGGGAGTATTTTCAAATTCTTCGAACACTTATATATTATACAAGTATTCATAACACGAAAATAGAACACGATATCAGTTATTTTACGTATAAAAAAAATTAATCATCCTTAATTAGCTATCCGAAAACATACAACATCAATATAGCTACATTATAATACGCGCAACAATTCAACGCACTCGGCTGACCCTCCACGAGGGCGGAGGGGATAACAAAAAAGAAATCGCACACACACACACACACACAAGAAGCCAGCTCATACCCACGCGCTCCTACTAAAACCCCTATAACAACCGCCCAATTAGAGTACATATATATATATGTATGTACCAGTAGCTCTCGTTGCTGTTCCATCGTACACACATATATATATATATATATAGTACCTCTACACCTATAGCCACTTATAAATTGACCGCTCCATTTCCTCGCATGAGCCGCGTACATCCCACTGTCAATCTAAAACACCCGCTGAAAGCACGCATTCTTCTCTCTCTCTCTCTCTCACTCGCTCACGTTCTCATATCCTCGAATGACAAAAACAGCCCAATTTCCCCTCCTCCTCCTCTTCTTCTTCTTCCTCTTCCTTGCACAGACATATACATATATACATCTATGCACACATACACCTGCACACGTCGATTTTTCCATCGGCGTCGCGCGGGCGCGCACATCGATCGCTCTTCTACTCTCTCTCTCTCTCTCTTACACACATACATACATATACACACGCAGGTAGGCGGTCATCGAAGCTCGTGTATATACAGAAAATGTATAAAATACACTTTAAATGTCTGCCCAACCCGAAAAATACATATATATAACTCACCTGCAAGGAAGAACAGCAGCCACGCGACGCCGTGACCCAACATTCTCCCATATTAGGCCGCTGCCGCGCCGTTGTGTATATGTATCTGTCTCTCGTAATATATATCGATATGATGCCTCTCTCTCTCTCTTTCAGCACGCGAGAGCCTTTGCACGCGCGTGTATATATATAATATACGCGCAAGCTCTCTCTCGTGTGTATGTGTTTTTCTAACAGGAGAAGAGCCGTGCTGATGATGATGATGATGTAGTTGTATTATCAACATCAGCAGCATCAGGCTGCAGCCGCTGCCCGCGCCTCGTCCTCGACTGCATCTTCTATATAATGTGTGTGTGTGTGTGTATATATATATACTGCTGCTGCTGCTGCTGCTACTACTGGACTTTTTTCGATTTTCCCACCCGTGTATATACCACCACCCACGCACACCAATAGATATGCACTCCTCCTGCACTATTATATACACTGACAAACACACATATAACACAGACACACGCAAGCACACACACACACACACACTTTTCGCGTGCTTGTGCGCGTGTGTGTACTTATATGCACACGGGAGGACAATATATATATATATATACGTGCGCACGCGCGTCTAGTACCGGAGCGGTCGAGGCGAGAAAGACGACTGCGCGCTGTGCTGCGAACGAGAGCTTCTGCCTTGTTTCTCTCTCTCTCTCTCTCTATGTCAGGCTCTCCAAGCACGGGCTTATATATATATTCGACCCGTGTGTATGGAAGCGCGGCGCGGTGACTCCCTTCTGCGCGCGCGCACACCGCTGTCGGTGTGCTGTCAGACGCACTGTCTCTTTCTGTCTGTGCAAACGTGTGTATATATATGTATATGTATGGTATACCGGCCCTTCGCGTATTACAAGGCAGCTTTCTGACTCACGCAGCGTTAACAATTGTATATGCAGATATATATATAAGTATACAAAGGAATGCACGACAAGGAATAGGCAATTTTCCTTACTAATGTATATACATATCTATATATAGGTATACAACCCGCGTACAGTAGCAGCTGTCAAACCTATCATATATACGGTTATTCGGCAAGCGCCCGCTCGCGGTATATATAGGTATATAGATATACCTATACGCGAATTTTATTGAGTTTGTGCGCAGAACGCACGCGATAGTAGTAGTAGTAGTAGTGTCTGCGGCTGCAATAGCGCCACCGCACATACAGGATCATGATATGCACCTTCTCTTACAGGAGCGCGCGTGTGTGTGTATAGGAGGGGATCTTATCTCGAGGTTATCTCTCGCAGTTGCTGCTCCTGCTGCTGCTACTGCTGCTGCTACTGCTTCGATGTATATCTACGCGAGAGCGAGGCTTTATTCTTTTCTTCGGAATAAGAGGACAATTCTTATCTCGTCACTGTAGACTCGTGTGTGTATATATGTGTATATACTGCACTCGACTTTTGTCCCCGGCCTTTTTTGCATTGTTAATTGTGTGTATGTGTGGCTGTGTGTATATATATATA
>JAWWEQ010000010.1:6469052-6507820 GCA_035583055.1 Torymus tubicola
CAAGGAAAAGGGTTGCTACGCGCGGTTGCTCTTTCTATATATCCTCTTTTCTTTATTTTGGTGAAGAGCTGTGTGTATATATACGGTAGAGATGAAGGGGGGATGTATAATCAGCTGACGACGGCCTGTGCGATATGTCCTGCCGACGACGCGCGCGGGTATAATTGAGAGAATTTGAATGGACGCGGCACGTGTGTGGTGGTGTAGAGATATATTGTATACACGTGGCGATTGTCTTTTGTTGTATGAGCGAAAAAAATAATTAGCCGGGTGGTTGTAATAAGGATAATATGTATGGAAATTAGAGTTTTTTTTTTTGTTGAAACTATATAAGAGTGGTTGGAAAAATTGGAGTATTTATTATACGTGGCAATATACTAATAATGGATTACGTGGAAAAAAAATATATATCTTTGGACTAATCGCGGGAGGATAATTAGAAAAAAGTGGCCATTTTCGCAGTACAAAGAGCGTTAATTATGATCTTTAGTGCTGCCAATTAATTAAAATCTCTTTAAAACTTGTATATACAGCGCTACTGGAATTGTAATTGCTTTATTATAAATAAATTTAAAAAAAAAACTATACGAAAACAAAAATAAAAAATATTTTTTTTAAAGTCTCTGTTTTTTTCCTTTAGCTCGACCTTTATAGATATATGTGTCGAAATGTATATGTTATTTCTGTACAGGAAATAACGCTATTTAATTATTGCGCAAAAAAATAACAAAAAAACTATAACGAAATATTATGTCTATATAGGTTATAGGTCATCGGTTTTGTTTTTGCGTCCCGACAGATAAAACTCTAGATATATGCGCGTTGACCTTTGATTCACGCGTGGATTTAAAATAAAAAAAAGGAAGACAAATATATGTGTGACAAATGTTTTCCGGTGGCGCGCTACATGTAGCAATCGTTTCCGGCGTATAATACGCGCACTTTCGGTATCATTCACAAGCTGCGTTATTTGTCAACCATTATATACATTGTACTTGCGGTTATTATACTTTCTAATGAAGCGTATCCTGTGTCGACAATATATATATACGCACGTGATTTTCGCTAAAACGAATAGACGCACAATATCGCGTTTGAAAGTGTATATACGTTAGTAGATATAATTTTATCGTCCTACCGTATCCGACTGTATCTACTTAGAACGCTATATACAAACTGGTTCTTTTAAGGCGTCATACGAATGAAGAAGAAAAAGAAGAAGAAGCAGAAGAAACGATATATCGTGTCGGTACCACTTGTACACGCGAAGTTCTATACACATCATCTTCCTTCAATTAACGATTTTCTTCAATATAGTTTTAACAGGAATATGTGCGCTGACGCACATAGTCACGATTTTTATCGCCTCGTATAGGCATATATATATATATATATCGTTATATACTATATGTAACGTGCGTCTTCCTCTTTTGTAGTTTCACATAAAACGCTCGTAAATTGTAAACGCACCGCGAATTAAAGTCTCGAACGATCTTTCGAGATCTTTAAATAGGAGAACAAAGAATTTTAAGTGCGGTATTATATAAAAAAAAATATGTTTTCCGGTAATGGCAAGAAATTTTTACGAAGACGAAATGGCGAAATACGCATAAATATTTGGTAGTTTTTTTTTTCTTTATGAAAGTGACTCATATATATGTATATGGTATATATAAGTATATATATGTATATGTATATATATGTATATGTATATGGTAAATATATAATTGCTTACTTTCACAGCTAATAATTTTCTTTTTTTTTTTTGAGTTACTGCTTTATTGTACTCTACTATTAAACCCATGCGTGTATGCTTTTAAATTCAAAGAACAATCGATTTCCAGAAGCCCTGCCTTGCTATTAAAAATTTCAATGCAGTTCTTTGTCATTGAAATGTAATCACATTCGCTACATGTTATAACTATACTCTCTAAAGTTGAATTAGTCAAAATTGCTCCACCATTTCAATTAGTGGAAAAAAACTATACTAATTTATTAGTAAATATTCAGTATTTGATTAGTATTTTTTTTAAACTACTAATCGAATTAGTAGAAAATACAAATTAAATTATAGTAGTTTTAAAAAACTACTGAATGAAATAATAAATCTGCACTAATAAATTAGTAGTTTTTTTCCACTAATTGAAATGGTGGAGCAATTTTCACTATAATTATTCAACTTTAGAGAGTATGAAGCTTTTGTACAATTTGAGAGAAAGAAATATCTATATATAATATTTAAAATTCGCGTAATAATATTTAACTTTATATAAAACTTTTTTGTGTCCCGTGTGTGCAAGTTAGTTACCAACGAAGCGCGCATTACGTGCGGTTAATAATTATGTAACTACGCTTGATCAATTTTGAGCCTTAATTAGGCGCTGCGCTCTTATAAACGTGACTTTTCTAATTAAGCGGACTTTTTTGTTCGACCTGTATATATATATAAGCGATCGTATTACAAGCGTGCAAATGCAAATTTAATATAGATATAAGTATACATATACATTGTATAATGAAAAGTGGAACACAACAACGTATAGTGACTCCACACTATTTTATTAATCCATAAAATATATGGTAAAGCGGGTATATATACGTCTAGCGTGAAAAATCACTTCCCATTATATATACACTATTGAGCGCGCGGGCATATAAAAAAAGCTCTAAAACGAGTTCGTTGAAAGTCCGCGTAGTCGAGCATTATAGAGGCAGTTTTGACATTTAATCGTTCGACATTAAAAACTTATCAATCCAACTAGTCGGTTATAATTTGGCAATAACAGTATTTTTTATGCATGCGATAATTTACATAATTTTCAAGTAATGTATACGCGCCTGATTAGATAATAAGGTGCGGAAACTGAAACAAATGTGAAAAAGAGTATATTTATATACGCACGTAATTACAAGATACTTAATTTTGAATGACTTGATCATTATTATAAATTTTCAGCTAACATTTTATAATCCTTCAATTCGTATATATATATTTTAATCTTTCAACTATGTACTATATATGAAATATACTATATTGAAATAAAAGTTTAATTGAATAGGTAGCTCGCGAAATGCAGTTACACAGATAGCGTATACAGGAAGAGAGGCGGAGGATGAGGTAAGTTCTCAACCCAATCTGATTTGGTCTGATAAGCGCATAAAATATTGGCAACTTTTATCGAGTCAAAGTATATAGAAATGTGCTAGTGCGGCATATGTACGTCGCTCTCCTTATATATATATTGCAGTAGAAAACAGCTGAATTTGGTCAGACGCTTATATATCGTATTAGCATGCGCGCATCTTCTCGAGTGGCTCATGCCTATATATATGCAAAGCAACCTATTTAATTTGTTTCGCGAAGAAAAAAAGCCGAAATAATTTCTTCCTATACGAAGTAATCGATAAATCGAAATTCAAATATAGATGCAATTTTAATATATGTTTGCAGGTATATAGAGAAATAAACTAATAAATTTATTTATTTTATATCGGTGTCAGATAAAGCAAAGAATAAAATTTTTACACATAACAACACGACAATCTGTTATTATAATATTATCACGTCGCTGCCGAACTATTTTTCACAAGCGCATACATAAGTATATATATCAAAATCAATACCACACATATGTAACCAAAAGCGCATCAACCTCATTAAATCCCCTACTATCTATATCCCACTAACTCGTTGAAAAAAACATAAACAATTAAGTTATTTTTATCCAGTCGCACACGGACATACCTATTATATATTTTCATTATACCTACCTTCTCTACAGATATATATACACACCGCATATGCTTATAATTAACACATCGTAATATACCGCGTCGTGTCCGCGCGCGCAATACTGCGCAAGAGCAGAAGACAACGCAAGAGTTCGTCATCGTCGCGTTGTCGTAAAGGTTAGGTCGTCCTGCTCGCAGGTGTCATCTCTCTCTCTCTCTCTTGTCGTCATATGTCAGCAGCTTTAAAGCGCAGAACAGCAGCAGTGCGTCTCGACGTCTCCACAACATTATACACACATAAAGATGCACAAGCGTCGAGCCTCATCAACAACATCATCCTAGTCATACCTCTGTGCGTCCAGCTCTTTTTACCCCAAATGTCATCGTATAATTGCCGGGCCAATTAGAGGAGCGAAAAAGCCCGCAGTGTGTGTGTGTGTGTTTTGTAAGTATAAAGCGCGAGATAAGTAATAATAATAATAGAACGTGCAAAGGAACTTGATTCCGGTACAATGTGTGCGGGCTATAGCGCAGCAGGAAACGCGCGATGATGATTAGCCCCTATGGCGCCGTTTGCTTGCTATACGATAAAGATGTGAGAGGAAAAGAAAACGGACGGCTAGCTAATTTGCGCCCTATCGCCTGCTAATTGAGAGAGAGATATACGCAACGGACGACGACGACGACGACGATATAGAGCAAAGTTGAGCGATACTCTGGGTATAGTGTCGAGTGATCCTTCCTCGTGCGGGATTGTTATATGTATTGGTATACGAATGCAGTGTCCGAAGTTTTGGATTCGCTATAGAGATATCGAGATTGGAGGAAGCGCGAAGTGTGCGGTGGTGTTGGCGGTAAACACATGAGACATTGTCGCGTGGCAAGTGCTCGTTCAAATAGAAAAATCAATAGTTCGTAGTTTAAAATGGAATGATTAACGGCTTTTGCGTCGTGTCTTTTACACATTATAAGCTTTCCGCGTTCTTTAAGTATGTGTTGAAGTGAAATGTGTAATGTTATTCTTGTTGTAGCGCTGCAACAATGAAGCTGCATTCGCTTGGCCTGTACCTGCTCTTCCTCGGGAGTTGCAGTAGTGTCTTCTCCGATTGGGATAGCAAGTGGCAGATCCTTTGTCCTGCTCTTTACCCCCATGTCTTCACCGGCTATGCTCCAAGAGGCAATTTAACAGGAGGAATTTTCTTGAAACAACCACTCCTGACCGAAATGAAACACTGTGTCGCAGCGTGTTGTAATCAACCGGTGTGCCATGTGGCTTTGATGTATAATATGACTTGCTACCATGTACAGTGTACAACGTCAAAATTGTGCATTCCTCTGTATCGTCCGGATTTGGCTAATACAACCCCTCCCACAATGGTTTTAGTTAAACCTGTGGAAGATGATGAATCTTGGAATGATTTTTTGGAGCAGGATAATGATGCATCTGGGTATGTATTGCCTTTATCGTGATGGTATTTATGTTTATATAAGATAAAGATAAATATCTATCGAATGATTCATTGATGTTTTGTCATTTATTATTGCTTTTGCATGCTTTAATTTTGTAGAAAATAAGAATTTTTTTAAAAAAATCATAAATTCTTTTAGTTCAATCATGTCTGATGGAAATGAACCAGAATTATCACTTTTTGGAGCCAACATACTTAGTTGTAGTAATTCAGAAGATTGTGTAGAAAATGAAGTATGTATGAAGAATAGTAAAAAGTCAGACATGGGAATATGTGAATGCACATTCGGTTTTAAAAGAAATCTTGCTGGTGTCTGTAGTCCATACCAAGAACGTCAAGAACTTGATGTAGGTGTAACACCAGAAGTAATAGAATCCCGCAAAGAACCACACACATCTGACAAGCCACCAATAAAACAATTATTTGTTAAAACTGTAAGCAAAGAAGTACGTTTACCTGAAAATGAGGTGACCCTGTCAGCATTTACAGTACCTTCTGAGGAACAAGTTACAGGTCATTATAATTATGCCTGGACCTTATTAAGTCAACCAGAAGCTCATACTGGTACAATGACTGATCAAAATCAAAGAACTGTAAAATTAAGCAATTTATCTGAAGGTTTATATAAATTTAAAGTAACTGTAAATGGTCTAAATAGTTATGGTGAAGCATATGCAAATGTTACAGTTTCACCACGTAAGTTTGTCATTTTATTTTGATGTCTCACTTAATTACTATTGCCAAAATAATATGTCTTACTTTATGTTTTAGCTAAAAGAATAAATCAAGCTCCAATTGCTATAATTTCACCAGCATCACAAATAGTAAAATTACCAAATACTGGAGCTGTACTGGATGGCTCAGCTAGTAAAGATGATGATAAAATTATCTCTTATCACTGGGAATTACAACAAGGTCCAATTGGATATCAACCAAACCTTGTTGATACCCCAACTCTTCAATTAGACAATCTTATCGCAGGAAATTATACATTTAAGTGAGTATCATTTTTTAAATTTAATTAATTAAACACATATTTAATAAGCTCTTTATTCTTTTCAATACCTTAGTACACTTTTAAAATTAATGAATAAAATTGATAGAAAAATTTTTTCCTTAGATTAACTGTAGAAGATTCAGATCATGTCACAAACTTTACAGCAGCTAATATAACAGTTCTCAAAATTACTGATTACCCACCAAGTGCCAATGCAGGTCAAGATGTAATAATTTATTTACCTCAAAATACTCTGACACTCAATGGCAATTTAAGTACTGATGATAGAGGTATTGCTAGTTGGGAGTGGACAAAGAGTCCATCTGATGAAAATAAAGCAGTTGATATGCAGAACACAAGAACGCCTTATTTGCAATTATCAAATTTAGAGGAAGGAATGTACACTTTTGTGCTTAAAGTTACTGACGATTCAGAACAATCTTCAACATCTGAAGTACATGTATTTGTAAAACCACCAACTAACAAACCCCCTAAAGGTATATTACAAATAATATATTTTTTTTAATTTTAATAAAAATGAAAATTTGTATTAAATTATTTAAAATAACTTATTTAGCGGATGCTGGAGACGATATTACTATTGCACTACCAGAAACACAGGCTGTAATTAATGGCTCTAGGAGTAAAGATGACATCAAAATAGTTTCTTATCACTGGGAACAAACTGAAGGTCCTAGTAAAGTAATTTTTACAGCTGCCAATGAGTCCATTACAAATGTAACAAAATTGACAAAAGGAGACTATGTATTTAAATTAACTGTTATTGATGATAACGGTAATAAAGATTCTGATACTGTACAACTAAAAGTGACTCAAAGTAAGACATATTATTCACTTACTATATTTATATCAAACTTAGAATATTAAGTTAAAAATTAATTTTTGTTAGATAAAAATGCACCTCCCAAAGCAAATGCCGGAGGAGATCAAACAGTAGTTATGCCTGTAAATGCTCTAATTATTAACGGCTCTCAATCAACAGATGATTTAAAAATTAAACAATGGCTTTGGACAAGAGATTCTATAAGTTTAGCAATTGGAAATATTGTTGAAGGAACTGATAAGTCCCCGATTTTGATGGTATTATACTTTTTTATTAAATATTTTTAAACTTCACATATAATATATACAGTGTATTGTCTCATTTGTTTAATGTATAATTTAAAAAAAAAATTCCTTTTCAGGTGACAGACATTGTTCCTGGCCGATACGTTTTTAGATTAAAAGTTACAGATGATCAAGGATTAAGCAGTGAAGATACTGCATCAGTAATAGTTAAGCCTGGTAAATATTAATCATGTAAATTTAAATAATACTAACATAAAAATGAAAACTAACTTTGTGATATTTTTATAGACTCACAACTCCTTAATTTAGTAGAATTAACATTGAATGTTGGAGCTCATCTCTTAACAGAATCACAAAAAGACTCTCTAGTTGTTAAATTACAGATGTTACTTAGAGAAGAAACTTCTATTGTTGTTCGTAGTTTAAGAGCAGAACCCCATACAGGTAGAGTTGTTTTGGTTTTCTATGTCGAGAAAAAAGGAAATAAATCAACCATGCCAGGACCAGAAGTAGTCAATAAGTTAAAAGGAAAACTTAGACAAGATTCTGGTATTCTACAGTTGTCAGTAGCAAATGTAGATACTGCTATTTGTCAAAATAACTGCTCAGGTAAAAAATGAAAATGTAAACATAAACATCAAATCTTTGACCATATTAATAATACTTATATTATTATTTTTATATAAATGCAGGACATGGAACATGTGATCAAGAAACAAGACAATGTCTTTGTGAAGCATTTTGGATGCAAAATCTTATACAATTGTATTTTAGAAATGGAGAATCCAACTGTGGTAAGTATAAAGATGTTTTCTTGTTGAGTATATATAGTTTAACTAAAATATCTTTAAATATTTTTTCAGATTGGAGTATTTTATATGTGATCATAGCTTTAATATCATTAATAGTCTGCTGGATTGGATTTGTTTGGGGTTTAGTTTGCTTTTGTCAAAGGATATGTTATGGTAAACGTCGCCTTTTGCGTCCTAAAAAAAAACCGGCCCGATACTCATTACTGCAACCTGAACCCGAAGACGAAAGCACCACATGTAACTATGCATTACATAAAATTTATATTAAAAAATAATTCAATTAGTAATTTGAATATACCGTATCGAATTTCATACTTTTAAAAGTTTCAGCACATAAAATGGTTTTGTCAGAATCTGACACAGATTCAGATGATGTGATGTTTGACAAATTTAAGAGTAAAAGTAATGGACAGATTAAAAATGGAAAATCTCGAAATGGTTTCATAAAATCAAATTCTCGAGTGAAAACATGAGGTAAATTTAATTTTAATCAAATTTCGTACTTGAATCTTTAATTATGAAAAATTTATTTTAAATCATTTTCTTTCAGGCTTTTGTCAAAGTAAAGAAAAAAGAAGTTGAGTATACAGTGAATGCAAATCTTGTATTCATTGGCAAAACCGAATCAACTAGTCAGCAAAAGGGACTGTCACTTAAAAGATGTACCTATCAATAAAAAAAAAAAAGAATGAACTGATCAAAAGCGACCAAGAGATTGCGGTACATTCTAAATGCCATTTGTAAAATAATTCATCGAATGTAATATTGTCTACTTACAAACAGGTACACAGAATTACCTGTATTTTAATATTGTGATTTGACACACAAAATGTGCTGTATTTGACAAGTATTTCTTATTTTATCTTACTTAAGATAAATTTTTACAATAAGTATACAATATAATTAACCACAGTGCAATTTTTCAAAAAAGAAAATCACAATTCATGCTGTGTGACAATGCAAGAGTGACTGTATTTATTTTAATCTTTGAAATGTGAATTACAGTTTTGTAATAATTTTATACTTTTGATGATTACCCACATTCAGATGCCTATATTAGATCATAATCATGGTTCGATCATTTTTAATTAAAATTTTCTGTTGTAATACATTTTAAAGACGACTGTATTATCTATTATTTGATTGTAGTATGATATAAACTGTATTTGATTTCAAAGCACAAATCCATTGCCAAAATAGAAGCATCACACACCACAAGACTGTGATTGTCAGTATATTAAGCTGTGGTGTTTCATAAGTTAATTGCTATAGTATAATATTATACTAAATCAATCATTCCGTTATATTTTAAATAACTAAGTTCTGCAATATATACATATTGTAAAAAGTTCAGTAATAAAATCTTTAAAAAAATTAATTATTATTATTTAGAAAATTCCATATTTCATCACAATTTATTTGGTATTCATGATTCAGAAGACTTCTTCGTCAATACAAAATGCTAGTTGAAGGATAAAAATAATTTTCTAATATAAACATTTTCTTTTTAATCTTTTGCTGGGGGTTCAATCACAGTTAAAACACCATTTTCTTGATATTTTTTACATAATGGATCATCTTCTTTTACAACAAATGATAAAACAGCCCTTTGATAATAGTCTGATGCTATTTCTATATTACTAATTACAGTAGAAAGCAAATGTGCCTTTTCACAATAAATACCTAAGATGAAAGATGATTGTTATTATTTAGTGATTGAATATTTTTCATAATAAAGCAATAAATAACTTTTATATACCTGGGATTTCAAACATTAAATATGAAAAATGAACATGTAGGTGATAATATGATGGTTGGTAGTGCAGATAAATCCTTAATTGAGATGCTGGCATGTTGTACTTTTTCTTTATTATTTCTGTCCCTGTTTCTTGAATATTTTTTAATAATGGTAAATGAGTCTCATTTAGTTCTCTCAGAGATTTAATTCTTTTTCTTGCTAGGACTAATATGTTCAATGTTGCTGGTTGACCATCCCATTTTAAGTCATTCAACATTATAAAACCATTGTCTTTGTCCGGATCCTCGTGAATTATTTTATCTGATTCTGCTTTGTGACTAAAGATATTATCTATCCACTAGAAACATGTTTTCCTTCATAAGTAAAGAACAAACATTGTAAAATAAATTTAAATAATTTTGTACATACCTGAAGAGAAAAATTATTTGCCTCAATATGAGGTAAGGTAATATTTTGATAAGTCTCATATGTTTCATTTACAATATAAAGCTCCTTTCTTGAAAATTTATCCAAATGCTTTTGTGACGCAGGATGAATAATGATTGTGTTTAAACCTATTTTTTTTTGTAATAAAAAAAATTTATTAGAATTTTCTGTTATCTTTATATAATTGAGAAGAACAAAGCAGTCTTTTTTATCCTTCAATTAAACAAGTATTAAAAAAAAAAAATATGACATTTACAGCTAATTATAACTCTAAATTGCGAAACAACATTAAGAGTTTTTTTAAAGATTAAAACTCACAGTATTTCAAATTGTTTACTTTCCCATTCTCTATATTTGAACTTATCAAAACAAAACAAATCTGTGACTAATCCAAACCAGAACTCTACCAGTTTAATAAACCTCGCGCAAATCAACCCACAAATTCAATCGCGGTTTTTAATAATCAAAAATGTTTAATCTCAAAGCAACAGTATAAAAAAAAATAAAAGAATTCTTCAAACAATTGTTCACTGTGACAAGCAAGCTATTATAAAACTAACGTTCTATCGCCGCAAGGCTACTGATGATAATCGAAAATCACGCCGGCGATGCACTTTTTGAGGAAAATATAGAAGAAAAAAAAAACTAGCAAGTATAGCATGTAACGTTCGAGAATATACACGCAATGACAACCCCGCATGTATACAAGGGATGCTATACGATAATGACACTTGTCAATGAAGAATAAGAATAAAAGAATGAACGAGAAGAACCAGTGAATAAGTAACAATATTACCGTTGTGCTCGCGCGTAGGGAAGCACTCGTAGTTCCCATAAACGTCGTTGCTGAAGCACTTGCGCAGTATCGTGCCTTCGTTGAAGAACCCCCGGTTCAGGAATATCTCGTCCTCGGGAAAGACCCGCTTCTCGAGGATAACGACAGCCGGGCTATCATAGCCCTTGAATGTGCCCTCAACGAATATCTGCTTACGCGTACTATTGACGTTGAGGACGCGCTTCATCTGGAAGCTCGACAGGCATAACGGCGTTGTATCGTGTACGCTTCTGACTTCCTCATCGTCGAGCTTTGTCTCACCGTCATCAACTATCTTCGTCTCGCCGATATCTAGCCTGGGTATCTTTGACGGTCGTTCCGTAGCTTCCTTGTCCTCGTTGATGGAGTTATTGGCTGCCGGCGCCGCGCCGTCAACGCTTTGTTCCGCCATTTTTTTGGATTAAAGGCTGGCTGCTGGCTAACTATACTACTATATATGATTACTCGGCGTGCGTGTGTGTGTGTGTCAGGACGTATATATATATATCTATAAATGCGTGTCAGTGAAGCGGTTCAGTTCTATGTCTAGTCTACGTATACGCGTGTGCTGTTGCTACTCGCGCGGCTGTACAACGAGTAGCAAGCAAGCAAGCGCGAGTGTGGTGATGATGGGAGATGCGGAGGTGCGAGATGGTATATAGCCGCGTTGCACGCGCGCTCTCCTCTGCTTTATACCCTATACTATACTATACTTAACTTGCCCTATCTTGCTATAGCAGCAGTTGTGCTTAGCCGGTATATACGCGCACGATGATCGCGTATACTATCATAACGGCGCGGTTTCGATAATTTCGTTGGAATAGTCGTCGGTTGGTGGCGTTACGGGGCAGCGGCTGAACGCGTGTAAAATTTTATACACGTGGTTCTTCTGCGGTTCGGATTCACCGGTATTAGCTTACTTATCCGGTAATATAATATGGGAGAAATGCATGGATCAGTGTGTACTTGTATAAAAGGAAAAATTATTAGTTGAATGAAATGATGTTGAGATATGACGAGAAATGCAAATGAATGATAGATTTAGCTGTTACGTATAGACACAAATGTTAATTTTTTTTAAATAAAAAGATTAAGCGTATTATTCAAACATATATATTTTTTTTTTAAATAATCGTCTGTTACTTTCATAAATATAAATAAACAATTTCTCAATGATTCTATATGACATTGTCGAACTTATCGCAAACTATGAGAAAATAATGTGGATATCAAAAGAATGATATGAATGAAAATAAATTTACTTATTGTAAGTAGTAATACACAATAACGAATGTACAAATTAAGCGAAACTAAAAGGGAAAGGAAACTAACGCAATGCATTAGAAACTATGGGCAATGCTAATTAAGGAAATTGCGTTACTAAAGTGAAATGGATTGTTTCGTTATTAAAAACACAATTCTTTTTATAGGCGCATTAATTTCTTATCAAAAATCTCATTCAAAACTTGCTGCGTTTTTGGTATAAATGACAAGACAATAAGAACATTATAAATGACATTTTAATTACAAATTGTGTTTTTTTTTAATCGCATCATTCTCACATTCCCATGCTTTGCAATTGATACTTTCTTACAATCGTCTTTCACACTGCCTGTCATCGATACACATATTATTCTTTTCATATTATTTAATAGTTTAAACATGAAACCTAAATATTTAAAAGGACTTAGTCAAAGGAATTCCTTCACGGCCCGCTTCATGTGTTCGCTTTTGCAAATTGAAATGTTTTGAGTTCATTATGAAAAGTGTGACTGTTCACTTCACTAAACCCATTTTCTTCGCTTCAACTTCGTAAATGAGTAACCTCCACATTTTCACTACAAAGACTTCAGCTTCTTCATCAAGAACCTGAAAATAAATAATGATGGACGTTAATTTAATTAAATCATAAATATTGTTGTACTGTTGAATGAAATATTTAACAAACGCACCATTTGTACATCGTCAAGAATACCTTGCGGCGAACTTCCAGCCATAACTTTACTACAAATGAAATCAACTAGAGTAGGCTCTGGCTCGCCGATGTATTCAATAATTTTCTTATTTATCCAGGGACGTATTCTCTTTTCCATCAGTGACTGAAAATAACAAAGCAATCATTAACTTTTCCCGATAAATCGACTAATCGCAAAAGTTAAATAAATATATAATTACATTGTCGATAACAGCCCAATCCAGTTGGTACCCGAACAGAGCATTTTTATCAGTAGGAATTTTGTCGATGAGAGATTTTATGTGTTTCCGTTTCTCCTCCTGAGATTTCGAATTCTCCTCTTTAGCATTCTTAGCGGTTTCTTCTTTCTTCTTTTTCTCCTCACCGTAATCTATAAGATTAAAGATTAAACATGAGAGTAATGTAAGTTCATAAGTACTTGTATGAAATAAATTTTAACACTATACTCACCAATAGGTACAAGCTTGCGCTTTTTAGTATTATTTGTGCTATCGTCATCGTCGTCATTATTAAAAACATCTTTCACGTCTATACGGCCTTTCTTTCTGGATTGATTGGTGTTTTGTGAAGGGGGTGCCGTGTTAGGACTCGCTGGGGTTTTATTGCCGATTGCATGGTCCCCTCTCGAACCTCCCACAGCCATTGCGAAAGGAACAAAGTTACCTTAAAAAGTACACAAGCAATTTCAATTAATTACAGATTCAATTTTTATAATAACAATACATTCACGAAACAATAAATAAAGTTGCACTCACTACTGCTACCGCTGACTTTGTCGGGCTCGCTGACGAGGGACATCCGCGAATCCTCATCATGGGCAGGCGGCGGTAGATTTTGGGGTGGCGGTGGCGTCGTCGACCTAATAATAGGTGGCGACTGGTTCCTTTTGTCCTTGATTGGCTCGGGTTCGATGTGTTGTACCTCGTCGTGATCCTCGATAGGTGGTTCGCTCCGATGATGATTCTGGTGATGCCGATGATGCCGGCGATGGTGGTGGTGGTGTGGTCGCGGTGGCGTCCGCGAAATCTCCTGCTGGGGTTGCGTGCCGTTGTCATAATGAGCAGCCTCGTCGCTGTCACTGTCGATTGGCTCCGTTTCGATGGGCGGCATCTCCTGTACTTCCTTCTCCTTGTGATGATGACGCGACGGTTTCTCGTCGTCGTCATCGACGATTGTTATCACGGGTTTCGGCTTGTACTGCTCTTCTCGTTCAGCTTTCAACTGCAAGAATAAAATTTAGCGTCAAATTAATTCTATTATATTATTTTTAACATTACATCGCAATTTTATATCATAGTTTTGTCTGCCTTTAGGATCAATAATTGAACCATTTATCAAAAGAAAGATGATTGATACTTTTGTTTTATTCGCGAAGAGAATTTTAACGTAAGAACTACCGCAACAGTTTTGTAAACCCGAAAGGGATGCGAATGAATAATTTTTTTTACATGCATGAAATAGACGAAGATGAACACTTTAATAACACTTCAACCAAGTTGTCCAAACTGACATGATAAATTTATAGAAAAATTTTTCCCGTGCATGTTTTTTATACAATTCAATAAAAATTTGCTCTTATAACTTTCATACTATAAACATAAGTCGATAACATTGCAAACTCACCCTTTCGAACTCGGCGGCCGGATCCGCGTAGCTCGAGTCGGCGTAAAGTTTGTCCCTAAGTCTCTGCAGTTCCTGCCTTTCAGCACACCTGTCCCTCGAGTCGGCTTCTGCTTCGACGGCTCTCTCCTCAAGTCTACGTGACAGCTCCTTGCCCTTGTAATACTTGGCGTCGTCCCTATCGTCGTCGTAATCTTCAAGGAATTCCTTTAGCCTCTTAGCCTCACGTTCTCTCGCCTCACGCTTCATCCGTTTCTTCTCATTCTCCTTCTCGTAATCTTTGCCTTTACGCCGTTCTCTCGCTTCCCAAGCTCGCAGCCGTTCCTGGTAAGCTGCGTCTTTCTCACGTGCCCGCCTCTCGTTCTTTTTCCTCTCCTTTGCTTCTTCTTCTTCCTCACGCTCGCGCATAATCTCGCGCTCGGATTTGCGCGCCTCTTCACGTTCACGCTCACGTTCACGATCACGCTCGCGGTCCCGGAGCTCACGTTCTCGCTCTCGGTCTCGTTCACGTTCACGCTCACGTTCACGTTCTCGCTCCTTTTCACGCTCGCGATCGCGTTCGTTGCGCTCGCGTTCTGCCCGGTCGTGGTCCCGGTTACCACCATGTTCACGGTCCCGACCGCCACGATCACGGTCCCGGTGACGGGACTCGCCATCCCGGTCGCGTTCACGCTCGCGGTCCCGATCGCGACGGTCTCTGTCGCGATCTCGATCTTTCGACCTGCAATTAATAGATTAGAATTAGTTAAATACATACAATTTGCATAATAGGCTTTTTTCTGTTGCTGAGAATCAATGAAATTCTATATTAAATACCAAACGAATTATAAGTTAGATAGCGTTCATATAACGGAAAGATAAAGCTTAAAGAAATAAGTGACAAATCTGGTAATAAATTTTGTAACTATAGTTTTTAAAAAGATTCATAGTCTTAAAATCCTTAATGAAAATTTTAAAAACCTTTGTTATACGTTATGAAAAAAACATTATTGACAATTACAAAAATAATTGTTTGTCACAATAAAGGTTCAGTAAAGAACTACAACATGTCACTGAGATTATTTCTTGAAATTTAAATTTTTTTTACGAAAAGAATGAATTACCTAATAATAGCTAAAACTAGATAATCCTAGCACTACACCATGCTATGTTTTGTCATTACCTGGATCTACTTCGTCGTTTGTCCCGACGATTACTGCTAACACTTTCGCTTCGGTTTTTGTGTGGACTGGTTGGTTCACCATCCTCGTCGTGTTTGCTCGACGTATCGTCATCCTTGCCACGTTTCTCACGCTCCTTCTCGCGCTTTTCACGCTCCTCCTTCTCCTCTTTCTCGCGCTTCTTCTTTACCTGCGCCTTCTCTTCTTCTTGTTTCTAAAAAAGACAAAAGCAACGATACCCGACTTTAGTCAACATTTCGTCCCAATAACTTGCGCATTTTGTTATAAATAATCGAGCTTGTCAAAAACTAAACAATGACAAATTATAATTATGTCTTTTCTTTATTAATCAATCTTGAAAGCAAGAAAAAAAAAATATTTTAAATAAATAAAAATGTTCAGTAATTTAAATTTAATTAAAATTTGATCTGTAAGTCTATGTTAGTTTTCGAAGCAGTGGTTGTTTGCTTTCTTTTTCTTTAAAAAAAAAACAAGGGTAAAAATTCAAGACTTGATACATAAAGTGGTTACATAAAAAAAATACTTCAAATTGTAAGAAAAAAAGTGTTACTTGCCACTTTGTATCGAAAAGCCATAACAGCCGCTACTTCGAAAAGGATAATTTTGAATATAAAATTTTTTTTTATGTATAAATAAATATCTTCTGTTTTGCGCAGTCTTCAGTTTTATTGTCTTACTCACAACTTTGAAGGACCTGTCGATATAGGTTGGCCGCTGTTCAGGTTACACTGGGAGCCTTTATAGAACGAGAGGAAGAAAGAGAAACAAAGATTCCTCAAGAGATGGTTTTTTTGACTTTGTTTTTTTTTTTTATAAAGACTAATGTTCACTTAAGTCTAACCTTATAATCTAGAGACAAGATAAAAAGAAGAGAGCAGTCTTCGGAAATAGCAAAAGTAAAAAAGAATGTGCAGAATCACTAGCTACAGACCGGGTTGTTATATATATTATATATAAATATAAATGTTTATACTATATAATTGTCCGTCGGCACAACGGAGCTGAAGACCGCGCACGCGTGTACTCACGAACAACAGCGTGCGGGTCTCTCGAGCTCGCGTCGTCCTCTTCGTTTATTTATTTTTTTTTTGCTTTTATTATTCTTTATCGCACTAGTATGCAACAAACACAAATTAGTATAATAAAGACTTTATTGTAATAACGGACTCGTCTATGTATGCCTATTCCACGTCAAAATATTATGTAAGATCTCATATGAGATACGATTTAAATCTCATATATAGATCTCATACATGATTTCATATAATATTTTCACGCAGTATGGCTATATTATAAATCATTAATTTAAAAATTCTTAAGTTTGATATATAAATATCGAAATAGTATTATATGAAGTGTTTCGTGGTTATACCGATTTGCAGGCGAAGTCGTCGCGCAGTCAGAATCGGTCGGTCCCCCATTGTCTCTTTCTCTCAATCTCTAGAGCGCTTATAGCACACTCGCACTTTAACTCGCCTGCTCGTTCTCGCTCGTCGCAGATGAAGCGCGAGTGAGAAGAGCGCGAGATGACTTTAGACACATCACGACTTCAATAGTAACGTGTGTGCGCGCGTCGTTAGTGCGTGTGAGTGTGCTGCGATTGATTCTCTCTCCTTGACTCTCGAGACTCACGAAAATTTTTTTTCTTTCTTTCTCTTGTATGTGAGTGCGCGCATCCTTTGCCGCATTATGGTATCTGTGTGTATCGGTCGAGCGCCCAGCAACAGCTGTTGAATATCAAAGGCACAATTTTCTCTTGGGCGTCGTACACTTGCTTCACAAAACTTCACAAACCTCAACCAACTCTAAGATTTTTTTTTTTTGTTTATGGATTGTTTATTTTTTTCCTCAAATGATCTAATTTTTTAAATGAATGAATTATGGTTGTAGCAACTGAAAATCGTCGAGCAATTCTATTTCTGTGGATGATAAACTTCCGAACATGCAGGCATATCACGTCAAAATAAAGAATTGCTTTTGTATCTCAAACGTTTAGATTTATTATAAATTAAAAGGTATTGTAATTTTTTTTTATATTACTTGAAAACTAAGAAAGATGTGTTGCGACTAAATATAAACTACTTTTAAAATATATATTATAAAATATTTAAAAAATTCTTGTTTATTTTTTTACAACTGCAGTGTAACTTGTTATTTGATAGTTTAAGCAGGATTTGATCATTTCATTCCACAAAATTTTCACGGTAACTAATTAATCTGACAAATGAAAAAATTTTCAATTCTATAAATAAAAAATTGCAATACTTTTTTAATATCTCATAGCAAATCTTCAAACCAATATTATGTCAATGAATAAATAATAAAATTATCACGATTTACAGTTACATAGCGGGGAAAATTGGAAAGGTATGTAAATTTTAAAGTGTGCAGTGATAGTGTGCGTCTCATGGCGAGAGAGAAGTAGTAAATGTAGCTATATGTTTAGGGAGCCTTTACACGAGGAACATTAAGTTTTTTTTGACAATTGGCTTAACTTTGCCGATTGTTGTTTTTCTTTGTATTTTTCATTGTTGATCATTTTTTGGTGAATTTTACTCACGGTATGCGAAGTCGCCTGCTGGCAGTGCCGAGGGGCGCTGGAGGAGCACCTATGGTACTACGTACATGACTGATCGTGTGAGAAGGCCGAGCAACACTGGCTGTTTACACAAAATAAAGAACAACTGAACGCTCTCCGTCACGTCGAAAGAAGAAAAAAATTGTGTGTGGCGCGAGGTTCGCTCGCTGGATAATGCTTTCCATTCACTAAATATACTTTTGTTTATATATATTCTATTATACATATAAATTATAATTAACGCAGCTGAGCGGACTTTCGATCTAGCAAGTGTAAACCTCGAGAGAGTGAGCTCATCATGCGTCTGTACAAAACGACTCTAAAATGTACATAACGAAGAAAGAGAAACTCGAGTTTCGCGCTTCTCCTCTCGGCTGGCTTCTGGTGATTAGCGTTGATTATGCATAACTTTTTCAACCACTAGAGTTTCTTCCCCAAATCCCTCCCCCGGTCATCAAACACCGAATTAATATTTCGATGCGAGAATTTCTTTTTTTCTTTCCGTATACCGTAAGGGTTAAAAAATTATCATTACCTTCATAACTTCCCGAAACTTTCCGATTTCACGTGTGATAAGATCGCGCTTACTTTCTTCGATTTCAGCGTCGTCCAAGTTCAGCATCTTCGAGACGGTAGTTTTTATAGGTTCTACTAAAAAGGGAAAATACTCATGAAAACACATTTATCAGAAATTTAGATAAAAAAGATTTTTTAAGAATACGAACCGGAGTTAGTTTGAATAAGTTCCATATCTGTGAGATGCTCCGAAATTATTTGTTTGATCCTATCAAGAGCCTCAGTATCTATTGCTTTCATTCCTTCATCCATGTAATCATCATTATCTTCAGATTCTGCTGAGTCAGTTGGAGTTTCATCTTGTAACGGAGATGAACCTCCTTTCAGTTTCTTTCGCTTTTCAGCTGTAACAATAATTTTGTTTAATATTATAAATATCCATAAGTTTTTAGTTATAAGTCTGACGAAACCTATTGCCAAGTTATTTTACTTATATAAATCTTTTAAAATTTATCTGAATTGTGGCTTTAAAGTATCAACATTTTTTCTAAATTATAGATGAAAATTGTAACTAACCTTTGAACTGATCTAATTGAACTTTTGTCTTGGCATCTACTTTGACTACTAATTTTTTATTGCCAATTTCCATATCATGTAATATTCTAATAGCTCTTAATCCAGCATCTGGACCCGCATATTCACAAAAGCCAAAGGCTTGAACTCTTTTCCACGAAAGCACATGTCCACAAGCACCAAGTATATGTCTTATCATAACATCAGGGGCACGATCCATGATATTGCCCACAAAAACTGTAACTGGAGGACCAGTTTCGCGTTCTCTTCTTGGTCGTGGTGCTTCAGGTCTTACAGGTGCCGGTGGCTGTTGATTCCTTTGGTATCTAACAGCAGGTGCTGAAGTTTGCATTGCAGTGACTGGTGTGGGAACCATCTATTAAAGCACATTACATTATTAACGGTATGTTCAAAAATTCATCTTTTATCAAATATTTATAAATATATTTTATCTATTGATTCATTTTTATGTATATATTAAATATTATACTTTTGATTAACAAGTCACACAGGTTAATGAAAATATAGATTTAATGTATATATAAACTTACGTACTTGTTTTTCATTTTGAAAGCGCAAAACTATTGAACATACTTTAATAAAAATTATGTTAATAATTTGTAGTATATTTAATACCCATACTTATTTATTTCACTAGTTAAATGTTAAATTTTTACGGGTATACAAGGAAGAACAAGCAGGATATCTCCTTTTAAACTATTTACTGCAAATCAATATTAGGCAGGCTCAGTAGTACAGAAAATAAAGCAAACAATGTACTATGTTATATGCACATCAGCCTTGAAAAGTAATATACATCATTTCACATATAAATAACAGAATTAAATCAATAAAAGTGTAAGCTTATTAAGATACAGTTCAAATTACAAGAACTTGGATACTAATATTGGAAAACCAGGATTGTGCTATATAATAAGTTTAACCAACTTGATATCAACTGAACTAATATTACTGAATCTACTATGAAAAGTATATAAATGAACTTGACTTACATGTGGCATAGGCATCACTCCTCCGATGATGGGTGGCGGAGCACCCACCATGTACGGCATTGGTGGCATACCAGGTATGCCCATTGGAGTCTGGCCAGGGTACGACATCTTGTACAGTGAGTAGTCACACTTTGTCAGTCAGACTACTCTAAATACCTGCAAGTACAAAAGCTTTGTTAAAACAAGAGTTTATCACCGGAAACCAATAAGTAGCATTAGTCAAACGAAACAGATGTGTCATAGATATCGTTAACAACGCCATTCGCGCCGTGTAAAGGACAAACAAACAACGCGGACCACGCCAAGCACAAATGCCTTCAACTCGAACTCTACCTACTACTGTGTCACTTCTCTCAACGTGCAACACCACGAAGTTGAGAATCGATGCTCTCTCTCTCTCTCTCTCTCTCTCTTCCTCGCGGTGCCGAAATTCGCCGCCCGCTCGATGCTCCGAAAAAGCTATCGGCGCGCTCGCGCTGTACACGCACATATACGCAGGCACAATACCACCGTCGCGATCAATCAGCAGCCGTCATAAAAGGGCGCTGACATTTTTCGCTCTCGATATATAACGCGGACGACGTCACTATATAATAATCTAGCCTTCGTGTTTCGCTATAACCTAACCACACAACTGCAGGTATATACGAACGTACGATATATGTACGCTCGCCCCCTCGGCAGAGACGCGAAAGCAATGAGACGACCGTACGATTAGCACACGCATACACTTATATGTAATACATATATATACACGTATTCCTCACATATACATACACACAGACCTATATATATATATATATATACGACGACCGACGACGACGACGTTGCTGTTCTGTTTCTCTTCGCGTGTGGCGAATTTCAACGTATAGATATGTATATATGAGATGTGCACCACTCGCCTATAGATGAAGAAGGAACTTCGGGCAAACGTTGCGCATGGCCCGATGTCACATAATTCGTCCTCGACGAATACGACAGCGACGAAGATGATGTGCGGGTTCTACACACACATACACACACACAGGCACGCGCAACTCTACTCTCGCTCGGGCGACGACGCTGCTATACTTTACGGCGGCGGCGGCGGCACCAGCACCACACACGCACCGACGGGATATAGTGGATGATAATCGGTCAGCGCCGCGCGGGCTATACGTTGATGCCCTATACGAATGTAGTTCGACTGAACTTCTTGCTACGCTACTGCCATTGTGGTTTTTTGGTGCGTGCAGCGAACGCGTGAGGCGCGATATGCGCGGACCGCGCGGGCGGCAGACTTCAAAATTGATTTTGGAGGAAATGATTTTGTATGGTTTCTGTATATATATATAGAGTTTGGTTGCGATGTGTATGAATAATTTTTTTACGAGCTAATATAAGACAAATATTACGAAAATATTTGTTGATTGGATTATTTGTTAAGTTGTAGGTTTAAGATTGTTTTACAAATCAAGTAGTTTTCTAGACATTAAGAAATATAATTTAATCATACGTGGTAAATATTGAGAATTATAAAATTTTAAAAAGTTGCAATTATTTTTGTAAAACAATCAGTATAGATATCTCGATTTGCAGTGTAACTATACTGATTATATGTCAGAACGTGCGATTATATACCTATATGCACTGTAGTTCATTGATACGAGTATTTAACTTACATAAAAATGACGGTGTAAGATATATATGTGTATAGGTGTGATATTTTTTGCTTCGATGTGCAAAAATCCGATCGATCGGAGCGCCGTCTCGTAGGAAAAGCGCGCGATATGCTGTGAAACTGGTCGTATACGTACTACCGGCGAACTTGTCTATAACCCAATTTCGTTATTGGTCGCCCTCGTATATTACACTTCTGTATGTAAAGAAACATAAGAAACATGAACACATTTTGCTGAAAAAGTAGCGCCACGTTTAAACATGTACTAGAGATTAGTAACCGCCTACAGGAAACGCGTTTCCTATTTTGCCTGACAAAAACTTTGTCCCCCCTTGAACGAATGCGATATTATCATTAGCATGTTACCGGGACATTTATATAGGGTAGGGGAATATACGTTTGAAATGTGCGTCTTCTGCGCAAGCGCGAAGTATATGCAGGTATATACCCGCAGCACTTGCGTTTATTGGGTGACCGATCCAATAAGAAACATTCGGCACTTTGTAAATAAACATTAGCAGAAGGAATTTTCAATTTCGGAGCAGGGATACTAGTAAGCTGATTTCCCATGATTGTTACGTAAAAACTACATTCGTAGAATACCCATGATATACTTTTTTTATAACCAAATAAGTAATAAATTAGAAAGTTTGTCCAGTTTTTTTTGTTGCCTATTTCATATATCTTATCTTCTATTACTCAGCGTCTATAATAACACCGCAAATACCATATTATGCGATAAAGAGTGTACGAATCTGCGTTGAGATGTCACATTATCTTTTTACCCTCTTGATGACAATGTGTTATATACACGAGCTCCAGCGTTGCGAAACGATAATAATAACAATCATATAGTAATGAAAACGGACACCGCATAAACATGTATATATGTATATATACACTACATATATATACATAATTCTATAATGTTAAAGCGTTCGCAAAGACACACATAGCTCCGCCCCCGCCTATATACACATGCCTATAAGACACCACGACTCGTTTTTAAATAGCACGTCTCAGCTTCTCAAACGGTCGGTCCATTTAAAAATCTTCTAGATCCCTTCGAAAATCCGTTGCTAACGGCCAGCTGCTGCGAGATGAAAGAGACATATATACCTGGACCCTCGCACGTACGTAGGAGAGAGTTATGTGTAAACTTGCCTTAGCTTATAGTATAAGCTATACATACATATATATACACACATAGACATAGCGGTAGCGAGTCGATTGTGGCGCCTTTAGGAACGCACACTTCAGCTGATCGGCTTTCCATAACGTTCGTAGTGTACAGCAGAGTTCAGAAAATGGCAGAGAGTGTGCATCGTCCACGGCCGTGCATCTCGTGACTCGTTCCTTGAGGAAAAAATAACCCTGGAAGTCGTGAAGATATTGGACAATCATCGGCGGCCAGCCGTAGCCCTACATTTTGGCGTTATGCCGATAAAGTTTAGTAGCGGTGAGTAATCTGGAACAACGTGATTTTTCGTAGTTTATGCAGCTCAGTGGGGTTGGGTATACTCGCGCTATATATGTATGAGCCGTGTACTATCAGTGATGTATGTATGTATATATGGCTATACGCGTATACTTATACGAGAGAGAGAGCTACTGTCTTCGTTTCGAATTTCTCTCGTTGGAAAAAAATATCTTACGGATGTACTATCGACGGTGACTGGATTTTTTCGAGTTTAAAGAAGTGTAGAGATAGTTTCGGAATACTGGAGAAGTGTAAGTGAGATCGTACGTGTCGTATATTCAATTGGAGCAGGTGTGAAAGACATTGCACTTTGTTGGGTGGTTTTTGTTGCTTCACTTAAGAGTCTGCACTTTTGGAGTGCAGTTTTCGCGTTTGCTCGACGTCGGGAACTCAACTCGGACGTTGCGAGAGCGCTGTTACGTACGAGGATGTGGAGAGAAAAAAACGCGTATTTTACGCACTCGCCTTGAATTATTGTTATTGTGAAAAGTGACGTTTGCCGTCGGGGATATTGTTTATGTTAGATTTCTTGATAATTTAAAGGTGTATTGTAAGTGATCTACTTTTGTTTTGCGACGGGTAGTCTACGTCAGATTCTTTTCTGTTATATACGCTTTGATGCGCAATACTTAACCTATTTAACGTTTGGTTGTTTTAATGCATATTATGATAATGAAAGCTGTGCACATTTTATGCAAACAAATCACAAACTTTCTAGACAGAATTTATTTTTACAGATATGTATTTTTAAACGGGATATTTTTATGAAAATGTAACGCCTTATTGATTTTTGTATGATTATATATTATTTTTTCTCCATTTAAAATGGTATTTATTTTTAATGCTGTTAAACACTTTTAATTTTAGCTTTATCAAATAATGTTGTTATTTTTTTTTTTTTTATCTATTTTAGATAGTTTATTTTAACAAAAAAGAAAATATGGCACCAAGAAGAGCAGAGGAAGTTCCTATGAAGAGCAGGAAGGCAGCATTTGGATGCCGATTGCCATCTCGTCTTCCTCCTGGTGAAATTTTAACTGATATTACCCAAAATTCATGGAGGCTTGGCGATGCTATAGGTTGTGGAGGTTTTGGAGATGTTTATCTTGGTAAGTTCTAAAAACTAATTATAAATATAAAGTAACATTTTTATTAAATGAAACAAATGTGTTATCATTATTTTTTATTTATTTCAGCCTCAAATGACATTAATAGGCCAGTTGGCCCAAATGCCAAATATGTTATTAAAATTGAGCCACATAATAATGGTCCATTGTTTGTGGAAATGAATTTTTATATTAGGGCTGCTCGTAAGACAATGAGTAAGTTTAAAAACCCTAAGATTTTGTGTTCATTAATTAATAGACAGTTTAATTGATATTTATTTTTTATTTATAGTTGAGAATTGGTGTAAAGAGCAAAATCTTCGTCAAGTAGGAATACCATCATATGAAGGCTCTGGTTCACATGTTTATCGAGGAGAGCGATATAGATTTTTAGTTATTCCTCGTTACGGAATTGACGTAGGAAAACTTTTCATTTCTAATGGGCGAAAGTTATCAAATAAACTTATAAACAGTCTCGCTGTTCAAATGGTAAATCATTTATTTCAATACCAATAAATGCTTATTATACAATATTGTTACATGAGGTGTTATATTTATATTATTTTTTTAGTTATACGCATTAGAATACATTCATAGTCAAGGTTATGCTCATTCTGACGTTAAAGGGTCTAATATATTGTTAAAGAAGAATACCCAAGAATATAGAACTGAGCTTGAGAAAACCCAAGCTTTCCTTGTTGATTTTGGCTTAGCATATAGGTATCGTACAAGTAATGGAGTGCACAAACCATTTGTCCACGATGAAAGACGAGCACATGAAGGAACCCTGGAATTTACTTCTCGCGATGCTCATCATGGCAGTAAGTATATTTGGAAATTTTAATAAATTTATCAAAGTTGATGGGTTTATAAATAATTAGATGCAGGTATAATCAAATGTAAGGTAGTTTTTATTTAATAGTACATCAGGAATCGAATAGGTAAAGGTAGCATAGGTAGCAGGAACACAGATGTATATTACTTGGGTATATTATACATAGCATTATATAGAAAGTTATACATAAGATACAATTCACTTTATACATAATATTTATCATACACACAAATAAAAGTATTTCTATGATTGATGTTATACTCACTACATTACATGTGTCTTTTTTCCCTTGCAGCACATTCAAGAAGAGGAGATTTAGAAACATTGGGATACAATCTTCTTCAGTGGATGAGTGGAAAATTACCATGGGAGCAAGAAGAAGGTGGTTTGTCTCCATCTGCTAATCTTGAACAAATCCATGACAAAAAAGAGCAATGTTTACAAGATGTTGACAAATTTATGAAAGAATGCTTCAAAGAAAAAAAACCACCAGGTAAGAAATAAATATCATATCTATAGAGTTTTTAATTACCGTATAGTTTTGATAAAAAAAAATAATAATTTATGGTTTTTTTACAGAAAATATAACTAACTATATGAAGTACATTGCCCATTTAAAATTTGAGTCCAGACCTGACTATGCATACCTTCGAAGTTTATTTAGACAGGATCAGAGCTTTGAAAGCCTTTTTGGAAAGCGTATGTCTTTTGCTAATGAGAACTCTCCAACTAAGGTTCGAGCTAAAAAATCCTATTTGCGCGAACGCAAACCTTGCAGACCAGTTAATGTAGAAGTATGTACTTATTATTTAAAACAATGTTGATGATTTATTTTTTCATCAATGTATAAAATTAAAGTCACCCTTTAAAAATATTATATACGATTAAAACATATTTATTGACCTCTTTATGAGACCAAATCATAAATGTTTCTTTGGTTTTCCGTATAGGTTCGTATTACACGAAACACACAACCCGTAGTCGAGCAGCAGAAAAAGGAAAGTGAATTCAGCTGGGAAGCAGTGCTAGCCTGTCATCCGGACAAGCTGGCAAAAATTAGCGCTCAGCCACCGGCGTCGCCACTCACTCCGCCTCCGTCGCCGCCGCCCCCGACGCTCCCCACCTACGCGATGCTCGCCGTACTGCAGAGGATGAAGGAGCGACAAACTGGTTTGGCGAGGCAGCGAACAAATTCAAAGTCTTCCGAGTGAGTATACACACATACGTACACGTACATACACTTTTTTTTCGGTCGCTTTGCTTTCACCTTGGAATTCAGAGACACGATCGGCGACAGGATAAGAGCTGTGTGCATAACGTGCGTGCTTACGTTTGTTTATTTACGTTTCGTTTTTGTCGTCGTTGCAGCAATGAACTCAAAGCGAAATGGATGACACCGGCCATGGAAGAAGTGGCTCAATTAAGGAAAAAGAGTTTGGAGAAACTGGACGCGAATGCCAACGAAACCAAAAGACTTACGCGCTCGCGTGTAGCGCAGCTTAAGAGTGAGTATGCGAATCCATTGAATGACTCTTTATCGTTTCGTTTGAGTTTATTCGGTGAATTTAAATGGGATAACTGTTTTTTTTTGTATTGCAGGAAAAGACAAGTCGACGAAAAGGTCGCTGCAGACTGACCCGAGGAACAGTTCGAAAAAGCGAAAACTGTCCTATTGAAGTTGAAATTTTTTTCAGTAAGCAATTAGAAATTTGAAAAGAAAACAAAAATCATGTCTGATCGGTCATAAACAAAATGCAAATCTTTCGTATAAAAGAATAATCTGTAAGTATTATAAATGAATAGGTTAGATTTTTGACGTTCCTGCGAGAGGACAAACAAGACTCGCGTGATTCTCGCCACTTTTTCGTAAGACTGCCTTACCAACGCTACTTTTTAAAGCCTTGGTGATCAAAAATCCCCTGAATTCCTTTTTACTTCCTTTTCTTCTTTTTTTATAATTAATTCTCCACGAACATGTCATTATTTGTTTAATTTTTATCAAGCGGTCTTTTTTTAAGCTTAATTAAGTTATGTGTAAATTAAACGTGAAAATGTAGGAAAAATGAGCTTTTGAAAATTAATTTCTCATATTTC
Source organism: Torymus tubicola (assembly GCA_035583055.1). Lineage (NCBI taxonomy): Eukaryota > Metazoa > Arthropoda > Insecta > Hymenoptera > Torymidae > Torymus > Torymus tubicola. The sequence continues at coordinate 6,496,782 of JAWWEQ010000010.1, forward strand.
AACTGATTTAGAAAAAAAAATATTTAGTTTTATATATACACATCATGATAAAAGTCCGCAATTTGGAAGGTCGAAATTACGGCCAACATTACTTAGCATTTTGTAAGTATATTCAGCGATTATGACAGTGATACTCTGAAATATACTTCCCAAAGTTCTTGTGAAGCTAAATCGTGATTCGAACTTCCAAGTTCGGCAAGAGATATAGAAGAATGAAGCTTCATGTTTTCTTTGGGGGTGAAAAATCTGATTTATGTTCTTGTAAATAAGACGTAATTAATTTACTTTATATATATTCCTTTGTGATAATTGTACATTATTGTTAAGTTGAACGTACCTGTGCCACGTAAAAGTAAGCTCCATTTATACGGAGGCATCGCTTTGGTTATTCGTGTGCATTACAATCAATGAACTTGGTTTCGGCAATGTCGCTTAAAGCGGAACACGTCTAGAGAATCAGAGTTGAAAGAGTAGCATTAAAAAACAAATTATATAGATCTTTTTTTTTTTTTAATTAGTAAACTCTATTTGATAACGATATATGTAGAATTCTTTTGTACATTTCAACCTTTATCGCTTATCATGTAATGTCATATTGTATTACGGAAATATAGACTCACAATGTGCATTTAAGCGAAATTGATCTCTTATCTTATTGAACCTTCATTGATCCTTTCCACTTTTACCAATTAGATGTAAACTGTGACCCACTTGCATAGCAGATATATAATGTAAGTAAAGGTTTTCACTGTCGCTACAATAATTTAAACAGACTTACACTCCAATAAATCTTACTTTTAATTGGCGTAAAAACGATATTTCATTATATTATGTTATTTTCTTTTCTTTTTGTAAATCATGATATAATTTTTGTTCTCTAATCCACTCAATGCGAAATACACGTAGTCATACAAACAACCGAAAAAATAAACTATTCCTAGAAAAGAAGAAATTTCTCTAAAAAAAAAAAAGAAATTCCAAAAACAAAGCAACGAGTCGTCATGCGCCAATACCTTTCGAACTTACATCCTCTCTTGAAAGCCGGCGGCGGCGGCGTCGCATCGCTTTCCACGAAGAGCTGCCTCGCTCACACGTCCTTTCGGCATCTTTTAATAATAGAGGGCTCGCGCCGTCGCCGTCGTCACCAAAAAGAGAAGAAAAACGTACGTGCACGCGCAGAGAGCGGCGGCGCATGCATATATATAAGAAACACCGACGCGAAGTGAATCGAAGTGCTTCCTCAGCGTGGACGTCCTCCCCCCCTTCTCTCTCTTTTTCTCCTTTCCGTTCGTCGTCGCGCGCGTTGAACGAAATGTCAAACCAGTCTGAAGAGCGAGAGAGAGAGAGAATTGAAACGAAAGTCTGTGCGGTCGAGGTGTGGACTCTTCGGAACGCGTCACTTACTTACATATTTGATATATGGGTCAGAGATGACATGTGTACATGCGTTCGTTGAGGTGGTACATATAATGTATAAAATATATGTATGTATCTTATCGGTGAATTTTCGATTGGGTAACGGGTTGAGGTATAGAACGAGAGAAGAGTGGAGAAATGGACTTTTCTTTTTATGATAAGAAGGGAAGGAAAATGTATCTATATAGAGATGGGTTTTTAATGAACGGTATATTCAATGCACTTTGTGCGTGGATAGTAGACTTAGTCGATGTCGTAAGGGAATACGGTATATAATATTGTTGAATAATTTAAACGGCCCGCGCGCTCAGTGGCCCGTGTCGTCTGCTATAGATTATTTACATATATAGGTACCTAGAGTAGTAATAATACTACTATATGGGCGTCAGCTGATTTCATCAATTTTCTTTTTTTTTCTCTCTTTTTTTTTTACAAATCTGATAAATTTTTAAGTTAGAATCTAATAAAAGTATATAAAGTTTGAAATTAACGTTTACGGTATAGCGAAGGTATTGAACATTTCAGTTCCATTAGAAAATAATACTTAACCTCAAATGATAGTATATACATTATTACGCTATGTAAGTATATATAGGAGAGGGGATAGAACCAGCTGTATCAATCATTCGATATCGTACTTACGTATATACACGTTCAGAATTTACCGATATAGCAATTTGATACTTCTACTCCCATGATGGATACACTTTAACTGATTTGTAATAATAATTATTATATATGTATATCATTTACGTATGTTTTATATAAAAAAAAATTGTTATTTCTAATATATAAACATTTTTTCAAAGCAAAACCTTATACCTATACATATATTTTTAGCTGATATTAAAAATAAATAAAGTAGCATATTTCAATTATAAATTCATATTTAAATGAATTAATATATATATATAAGTTCCGATATAAAATATAGTACTTTTTTAAAAAAATAATACCGAACAATCAATTAACCGCGTTAACTCTTAAAAAACATTCAAAGCCTCTATATACATATACATACACGATCCACCATATCAAACGCAAATAATATCATCGCTCCAAAAGCGAACAGCAGCACGCAAACTCTCCGCAATATAATACTTAATTCTCCACTCTCATCAGCGTCGCAAACACGACAATTTTTTCATCACCAGCGTCATCATATACCTTATATATACCCACCGTCTCATCCTCCTCTATCTCTCTTCGTGCACTATATACGCACGCACTTGCACAAATCGAGGGGGAGCAGGCAGCAACAGCAGCAGTATGTAGAGGCGATCGGCGCGGGGGGCGATGGCCCTGTCTCCCCCTCTCACTCTCTCTCTCTCTTAAAAAAAACATACAACGAGCGAGAAAGAGAGAGAGAGAGTCCATTCATCTCTTCTGCATGCGAGCGCACAAGCGTCGGCTGCGGCTATATGGTTGGTCGTCGCGTCGCGTCGCGCGCGCGCGGTTTCTAATAATAGAAGGCTGCGCGCGGAGCGGCTTTCGGGGGCCTCATCCGCTTTGTACGCACGTGTGTGTGTGTGTATGTGTGCATGCGTATTATAATAATGCGGTGATGGTATATAGGACCGAAAAACGCTGTGCGGCAATGGCGCGCCCTTTTTCACATCCTGGAGGGAAGAGAGAGAGAGAGAGACGCATGGATGTGTGTATATATATATACACCGGACGACGAGGTGGATTTATGGCTTGTTTATTGAATCGAGGTGATCGGTACCGTGTGATACGGAACATAGGTATATATATACAAAGGGCTGAGTATATATATGTAGAGGAATTGGAAGTTTATTGTTATTCAAATTTGTAGTTAAACGCGTGAAGTTGTGATGCGTGGTGGGTGAATAGGGAGAGAGATAGAGATTGTTGGTAGGATAATGGTCGGGTGATAATGGACGGTTAAGAGTTGTTTTATTGACCTGTGCAGGAGGCAAATTGAATATGTTGTGGTACGAGAGGGCTTTTGTCGGAGGCGTATATATATATATCGATTTAAATATTCGAATGCGTACATATTTATTGCTGTATAGGTGCGTAAAATATAAACAATTGTTTTTTTTTCCTTTATTATTTGAGGGTATTAGCGACTTTACATAAATTTACAATATATATTTACATACATAAATTATAGGTCTTTTTTTAACATTTACTAGTAATTCGTATAACAATTATAGTCATATTATATGAGGTGTCTAAGACCTATATCATCAATAAATTTTATTACATTCTTACACTTGTTAATATCATTTAGTAATTGAGATAAGTCTGATCTTAGCTTATGCAGTCTTCTAAGTCTTATTGATGATTAAACGAACTTACCTATGTGAAGTTCAATCATAATTATATGAGGTATTTTAACGTCTTGAAACTGCGCATAATTGTCTTGATCAACAATTGTTAGTTGATGTAGGTGTTCGTAATTACTATCTTGGGGAAATTTAGAGTAGCAGATGAGAATACTCCCATTTGATTTAGCTACTTTGTACCTTATTTCTTTTACGATCGGTTTTTTTTAGTGTTTGTATCTAGTATAGTTGTTTGATGGTATCACTGTTATGTGTATGGATCATAATCTTGTAAGATTTGTTCAAATTATTTATAATTTTTAGAATAAGTATTTGTGGTGATGATTGAAGGTTTATAAATGGAGGTATAATTTTATTAATATGTATTCGTCATTGGATAGTATAATGCGGCTGCTTCTATTGAATTGTCCATACATGCAAAAGATCTGCAATTTTCCGATATATCACCATACCTAGAAATAAAAGATATAAAGAAATAAACCGAAAAATCCAAAATCAATGGAATGCACTATGGACCGATGACAATAACAAATGCTCATTAAAGAAAATTAAACAGAAAATAACGGACAAAAATCCAACATCATGTATGCAAAGGAAGGATCAAGTGCTCATAACGAGATTTCGTATCGGGCATACAAAAATTACTCATTAGCACCTTCTAAAAAAAAGAAAAACCAAATAATTGTGAACATTGCAACTCAAAACTATAGATCCAACGTATATTAATAGAGTGTCCATACTACGATTATATTTCGCTTACTTGTTCGAAGATATTTACATGTAGTACTGCAACTCGTTGCCAGGTGACGCCACATTTCACAGATGGAAAAAGAATGGGGATTCTTGTTCTATGGCTGTATACTATTGTAACTTTGGCCAATAAAACTCTACTATACTATTATAGTATTACTATACTAAAGAATGGGGATATGCGTTTGCTCATCCCCTCTACATATACCCCGCGTTCCCGTTCTTACCCGTTCCTCGTCACTTAGTTCAGAGTGATTTTTATGAATTGGGTCGGGTTTATTTTATTCTAGCTTTTAATCAAGGAAAGAAGGAGGTGGCATTAATATCTTCGAACAAGTATTTCATATAATTATGATTGAATTTCACATACATAGGTAAGTTCGTTTAATCATCAATTATATTTCGCTTACTTGTTCGAAGATATTTACATGTAGATGTTTAGAGTATTGCCGTTTGGTTGATTAATAAAGAAGATCTTTATTGTGTTAAATAAATTAACGTTCTCATGCTTTTTGCCACTGGTCGTGGTGACTCAGTGTTACAACTTCAGTTTTAGATTACTATCAAAGGTTTAACTTTGATTTGTTTAAATCTAAACTAATCTTTGACACATTGCTTATATCCTAGGTATTTGAACGAGAGATAATCAAAATAACAGTATAAAAGTGTGGAAAAAACCTTATCCGTAGTACTTATGTGCTAAAAACTACCTCCGCAAAGTTATGCAGTGGATTTTTGGAAGACTTTGGATCGCTCCGACCATCCTGCTGCATTTTTTATGGTGGCCAGGTTGACTCCTGCAATTGCGGCCTTTGAGGTTGAAGCGTGCCTAGTGCTATGTGCTGAATAGTGTTCTTCTACACCTGCCACTCGCATGACCTCTCTTAGCCAGCGACTGATTGTTTGCGCGCCTACCTTTTGGTATGGTTTTTTAAAGGAGATCCACAGCCTTTCTTCGGATCCTCTAATGTCCCTTGTTCTTTCCATGTAGAACTAAGGGATTTTGCTATACAGAGCGTTGAGTTCCCAAAAAATGGTAAAAATGCGTACGGTTGGTCGGCTCCTGGCTTGGACGTCTTAATTCTGTCAGGTATCCTGATGTCTACACCGTTATTTAGTGTTTTTATACACTCTAGTTTGATCAGTGATAACGACTGTACCCTGAAGGCGGATCCTAACGCCAGTAACATTACCGTCTTCATTGTTAGTTGACGTAGATTAAGGTTTTCCGTGGACCCCCATGACTCGATTTTTTCGAGTACTATGCCTACGTCCCAGGTGTCGCAGACTTAGGTGCAGAAGGTCTTAGCTTGAACACTCCTTTGAAAAAACGTTGCATGTGTGGGCTCTGTGATGTAGCGTTGGCATCAATCAGAACGATGGCAGAGCACATGGTGTTCAGCGTGCCGTATGCAGCTCCTTCATTATATTTTGCGGTCAAGCAGGTCAGCACGGTTTCCTCTCCAGCCGAGAAGGGATCTTGTTTGTTTTTGTGCATAACTCGCACCAGTATTTCAGTGCTGTCATACTGTTTTACCGTAGACTCCGTGATGGACGCAGTAATGATGTCTATCGTATCACTTATCACTCCTTGCTTTTCAAACGCTTTCCTGATAGCACTCCTGCAACCAGGGAAAGGTGCGATGCCAGTGGATGTTTCACATCTCTACAAGGAGAAAGTAGTAAATTAGACGCTGGCTCAAAGGTAATGGCGTTTGAAATAAGTAGATCGGAGAAATCTGGATACCAGGCCTGTGTCGTCCAGAGGGGAACGATTAATATACCTGTCGAGCCCTCAATTTTTATTTTCCTAATTACTTTAGGTATAAGGGAGAAGGGCGGGAAGGTGTACCAGAAACAGTTTATCCAAATAATCGTGAAGGCATTGATAGCCGCCGTGTTGGGGTCCCTATTCTACGAGTAGTATGTTTTGCATTTCGCGTTGATTCTAGATGCGAAAAGGTCTACTGAGGGGCGGCCGAAAGTTTGACAAATTTTTTCAAAAGCGTGGTCTGCTAGCTCCCACTCTGTATCGATGTTAGTTAGCCTGGACCCTTCGTCGGCTACGTTGTCTTTCGATGCAACGTATTCCGCGAATACCCAGATTTTCCTGTCTATACACCACTCCCACAACTCCCTCGCTAGAGTGTTTAAATGCGCGAATTTGGTGCCTCCCATTTCATTAATGTACGCGAGAGCTGTTAAGTTGTCTATCCTTAGAAGAACTTGTATATCGTAGCACTCCGCCGCAAAACACTTTAAAGCTAGATGGGCTGCTTTAATCTCGAGTTCGTTAATATGCAAGTCTTTTTCCTTTTTACTACAAAAACCTTGAGTTTTGTGCCCATTACATACCGCTCCCCAGCCTGATGTTGATGCATCTCAAAATATTTCTAGGTCGTATGAGTCGAATCTAATTTTGTTTTTCGATACGGTTATTTGATACGACCACCATGACAGTTCTTTTATTGCGTCATGCAATAGCTCGACGCGAGCGTTCGTGTTTTCTTTGTGTAATAGCAGAGCTTTCTGCTTTGTACACTCCAGGTTTTTGTAGTATAGCCAACCGTGGACAAGCAGCGACTAAAAGGCCAATCCACAGTCATAGTTTTCGAACTGTGATAATACGCGAGGACTGTAGTAAGTATGGTTTCTATCATACTCTGTATTTTATGTCTTTTTTCATCCGGTAATTCTAATTCCATGTCGATTGAATTAATGACCATGCCTAGAAAAATGCACGCTCTTTTGGGTTCAGTTTCGCTTTTTTTCCAGTTGATTGTGAGGCCTAGATAAGTTAAGAGGTTAATTGTTAGATCAACTGACGCCTCGCATTCGTGTTTGGATTTACCGATTAGCAGAATGTCATTCAAGTACATCACGAGTCTGACTCCTCTCTCTCTTAACCAGTTTGCGACTGGCTTCATTACTTTGGTAAAGACGAGGGGAGCAGATGATAAGCCAGATGCTAGAGCGCGAAATTGAAAAAGTTTTTCTCCGTACTCGAAGCGAAGATACCTCCTGCTTTCAGTATGTATAGGAATTAATAAGTAGGCGTTTTTAAGATCTAGCTTGCCCATAAAATCGTTTTTATCTAATAAATTAATGGCCGTACGGATACCTTCCATCTTAAAGTGTTCCTTTTCAACGAATTCGTTAAACTTTTTTGGGTTAACTATGAATCGTGCTGAACCATCGGGTTTTTGTCGAGTAAAGAAAAAGGAGATAAATTGACCGTCAGGGTGCGTGCATTTTTCAATCGCGCGAGATTTGATGAGCTTACTCATTTCGTATTTCAGAGTTTTTGACTGTATTGAGTTGACAGGTAAATTTTTCGGTTTGTGCCCTTGAAATACCTCCGAGATAACACGTATTTTATATCCCGATATTGTTTCCAGTACGAATCTGTCTGAGTTATCTGTTCCCATCTAGATTTAAAGTGCTTTAAATTGCCGGCTGTGAATACCTGGTCCGTTTCTAGTTCCCCTCTTCGGCTGCTACTGGGAGTACGATCGCTTCCTCGGATTGGTTCTATGGCTGCTGCTGTTGCTGTTCCCTTGACGTCCCGAATTTCTCGAGGACCGTGGCTGGTGTTTGTAGCTCCCCTGTCTCTCTTCGTTTCTGGCGGGGGAGCACATCCAGTTTAAAGCGTCCGATTTTAGTGGGAGTCTAGGTTTTGCTTTCAAGTCCTTCGTAACTTTCTCCAGAGCCCTTTGGTTTTCGATGACGCTTTTGAGATTATCGCGAAATAAAAAGTTTGTGGGCTCGATCTTTGTTAGGGTTTTGACTAGCTTTTCGTCATATTTTCCTAATAAGAAGATTCTCCGGGCTTGCGTCAGTATAAAGAACAGCTCAGATAGGAGCTTTACCGCTTGCAACAGACGTTTCATGAGCGCTTTCCTAGACAACGGGGTCCGGCGGTCGTTGAGGATCATATTCAGGGCTGTGACAACAGAAGATATTGCAGCGCCGGTTAAGTTTTGATAGCCTCTGAAATGCTCGTCCTTGGCTAATTTCTTTGGGCGGATATCGGCTGCGATCTCCTGGTTGAGGGTGTGCCCTTCAAGGTTCACTTGATCTTTTCGAGGAATTATGCTGAGCAACTCCTCTTTTTCCTCCTTAGAGAGAGCGCCTTTTGTTATCCATTCCTTGATGCTGTTAGCCAGATCCTCCCCGATGTCCATTTCTTGAGGCGTTTTTATTTTTAACTTGATTTCGACAAAATCTCGGATATCGGTTTCTCCATCTGACTCGGAATATTCGTCATATTCCTTCTCGGACGGGAGGACCTCCATTTGGCCGTTCTTCGTCCTTCTCCCGGGCTTCTGAAAAAAAACGAATTTATTTCTGTTTTAGAGATCGAAAGTCATCTTTAACGTGAACAAAGAAAAAGAACCGCGAGTCGCGCGGAATTTGTTATAATGAGAAGAGTAGGGAAGTTTCCTTATCTTGCGATTTCTCTGGCTCAAGATTTCCAGTTTCGTCCTGCAAGGCAGCAATTTCTGCAAGCATTTTATTCATCTCTGCCTCTATTTCTTTTAATTTTTGCTCTTTTTGTGCTAACGTTTCCATCTCTACGTGCAACGTCTCCGGCGCCAAGATACGAAGTGACGAGGAACGGGTAAGAACGGGAACGCAGGGTATATGTAGAGGGGATGAGCATACGCATATCCCCATTCTTTTTCCATCTCTGAGATGTGACGTCACCTGGCAACGAGTTGGGTACTACATGTAAATATCTTCGAACAAGTAAGCGAAATATAATCGTAGTATGGACACTATTAATATACGTTGGACCGATAGTTTTGAGTTGCAATGTTCACAATTATTTGGTTTTTCTCTTTTTTAGAAGGTGCTGATGAGTAATTTTTGTATGCCCGATACGAAGTCTCGTTATGAGCACTTGATCCTTCCTTTGCATATATGATGTTGGATTTTTGTTTAATTTTCTTTAATGAGCATTTGTTGCTGTCATCGGTCCATAGTGCATTCCATTGATTTTGGATTTTTCTGTTTATTTCTTTATATCTTTTATTTCAAGGTATGGTGGTATATCGGAAAATTGCAAATCTTTTGCATGTATGGACAATTCAATAGGAGCAGCCGCATTATACTATCCAATGACGAATACATATTAATAAAATTATACCTTCATTCATAAACCTTCAATTATCACTACAAATACTTATTCTAAAAATTATAAATAATTTGAATAAATCTTACAAGATTATGATCCATACACATAACAGTGATACCATCAAACAACTATACTAGATACAAACACTAAAAAACCAATCGTAAAAGAAATAAGGCACAAAGTAGCTAAATCAAATGGGAGAATTCTCATCTGCTACTCTAAATTTCCCCAGGATAGTAATTACGAACACCTACATCAAGTAACAATTGTTGATCAAGACAATTATGCGCAGATTCAAGACGTTTAAATACACGAATAAATAAAAATGGAATGTGCGTATGTGGGTGTGCTCTGTGTAATATGAAGAACCACGCGCATTGAAAATTTTCATAAATCACGCAAAATCCAATCACCCACGCGCACGAACAACGTCGCACACGCAAAACTACTGGACCATCTCTCTTGTTACTTGGAGTTTGTTACGTCTAATCGAGTATACCTCTCTCTCTATATATATATATATATATATATATCCGCTACACATCCCAAAACCTGTGTTCGGCTAAACCACGCATACGTGCGCACTTTACATATAAATCATATCGAGTTACGCAGGCACAGCAGCAGCAAGCTATTCCACAAATCATTGCTAAAACTCCACCTCTCTCTCTCACTCACTCTATACCACTCGTAGTAATATACACAAAGGCCTTTCATTCATCCACCCTCTCTCGTTCACGCGTGCGTTTGTTCCCAAAAAAAAAGTGAACCCACGGTCTCTTAAATGAATTCCCTCATCGTGCAAGTGTAATGTACGCGCGAGCAAATATATACATATATATATATAGGAAAATCCGTGGCTGTATAGTATATACTCCGAAAATACAGACGACGCATTGACTATGAGGGAGTAGGGTCATTAGCTATAGTAATTCGTGAATACCACTGTCGCGAGAGAGAGAGAGAGAGAGAGAGAATCTGCTAAGAGCCTTTGATGCTGATGTCTCTCTTTGCGTCTTGTACGACATATATATGTAGCATATATTACAGTATGTGTGTGTTGACGTTGTTACGCGGCTCGAATAAATATGGAATGGCATATACGGCGCGCGACGCGGTGCGTACGAAGGAATGTCGAGTTGATTTTGCACGCGAGTGTTAGGAACGTCGTATATATATATATATATATATATGTATATACGTGTACGCGTGTTATATGCAGTATAATGTGTCGAGACGATGCGATGGTTGTTTTTGGGGAGGACGCAGACAAACCGCGCGTGCTTGAGATGTTTCGGTAAGTGAGGCGCGCGCACGTGCGCGTCTTATAAGTATATACGTGCGGGTCAAATGGGAAACGATTCGTTTGTGAAGTCGTAAAGTAAGCATTTATATATATATATGTACAAGATAACAGTTGAACG
>JAWWEQ010000010.1:6507920-6536506 GCA_035583055.1 Torymus tubicola
TCGTTTAGATATCTATATTTCTTATTAGTTAATGTTGTTGTTTCATAACCTATTAAATATTTTATAATTGATAATTCGCCAACCGTTGGATAACCGTTGGTCAATACTTTTGTTATTCGTTGGCCCAACGTTGATCAACCGTTGCAGTTAAGCCATTTTAGTTGGGTTATTTTCTACCAGGGAACCAACGACATTCAATTCGAATGGAATAATATGCCCTATTTTATGAACATGAAAAATACATACGAAATAAACTAAGTCATGGTTCGAAAACACATATAACAATAAACTAATTGATTATGTTACAGGTACAGCGGACGTCGATGCCGTGTCCACGGCAACTCTGGTGGTGGTAGTCGACCTGTGTCCGGTAGCTCGATCGCATCCAGCACTTCGTCAAGTGGCTGCAGTCATCATGGCGCTCCACATCATCATCACCATCACCATCATCACCATGGCTCGGCTAATCCGTATTTGGCGTCCGTCGAGTCACTCGCTGATACCTGCGCCAGCTCTCAAGGTGAGTTGTTGTTGTTGTTGGTTGGAAAATAAGAAAATGTAACATGGTTAGGAAGGTAGGTGTGGATTACCGAAATAGTATAGGCATTCTACTATTTTTTAGTTGGGCATGTACTCACATTTTCAGGTAGTAAAATTAATTTTGATGTTTGAAAATGCGATGTGTGCGTGCATGGGGGGAATTAGTAAAAGATTAGTATTTCGGTAATGCATAACTCTTAAGTACCGAAATAATAATTTTTCACGACACTACATTTTGTAAGGAACCTTAACTATAGGGTAGAAGATGGTTATGTTCTGGTTGTTAATTTTGAATTTGTGTATTCGAGAGATTTCAATATATTTCACAGGTTATTTCGTTCAGGGTCGGGAATATGGGAAGAATTCATATATTTATTGTTGCATCTCGATAAAATTCTAATGTAAGCTTCTGTATACCATCTCTTATTTTTAATATTCAATATTTATAAATGATTTTGTACATTTAAAAAGCATAAGTTTTTATTATTTCTTTATAATACTATCGCAGTGTACACTTTAAACTTCTAAAAAAGTCCTTGAACATTTACGTTTCGTAGAGTTTAAATCATCATAATTATTCATAAAAAACCTGGATGATTATTTCAAAGAATTTTTAACAGACATTCACAGAAAAAAATCAGGAAAATTCTATGCTGTCCGGTAATCTATTCATATATATACTATAAACTCAAAATTTTCTCACACTACATAGCAATTTTTCTTATTCTACTTAGTAATTTTTTCCGGTGCACTAACAAAAATTGCTATATGTAACATGGGAAAAAATTTGGTTTACAGTACGTATGGTTTGATACCAGAATACATAGTAATGTTTTTTATATTTTTTCTGTCAGTGTACAATTTTATTCATTGTTTACCCTGATATATAGATCTAATCATATAGCTTCTTACTGTTTGTATACCATGAGTAACACTAGTACAACTTCCTTCACACTGATACATTACCGAACAAACTACTCACTTACTAGACAAGGTTACGAATTCCGGATCACGGATTTTGCTCAAACTTTCAAGTATGTGTTTTAGATGCTAAAATATGAAGAATGCTAGAATATTAGATCCTAAAGCTTTGATAAACTTGAGTTATCGACACGTGTAGTTGTATTTGAATGAAACACTGAAAAAATGCTCTGTTTTATTTGTTTATCCTTATATATATAATTGTAAAAAAAGAAAATAAAACTAGAGATTACAAGTTTTACGTTGCTTTTTTCAGAATTAATAAATATTGAATATATCAAAAGTTATGAAAGTTTAAAGTTAAGCAACAAAAATTGATAAATTGACAGGCTTTATAACTTTATACTTATTTTGATGCATTTGCGTTCCTTAAATTTAAACTTTCATAACTGTTGATATATATTTAATATTTTTTAATTCTGAAAAAACCAACGTAAAACTCGTAATCTCTAGTTTTATTTTCTTTTTTTTTTACAATTATATATAAGGATCTTCTAACTGTCTAATATTTCTTTCAAATACAGCCAAACCTGTCGATAACTCAAGTTTATCAAAGCGTTAGGGTCTAATATTCCAGCATTCTTCATATTTTAGCATCTAAAAACATTACCTCAAGGTTTGAACAAAAAAATCCGTGATTTGGAATCCGTGACCTCTCCTAGTTACACCCCCTCCTTATCACTCAAATTTAGTTCACTTATATATAGATATAATAAATATAATCGCACCACACACAACTTACACATAATCTACCTATACATCCGTTTCAATATTTTTCGCGCTTATTATACAAAGCTCTCTCTCTCTCCTCTCTTCTCACTTCCCTTTCGAAAAAAACCGCATTACATATACATACATACACATACACACACCTGAAACTCTCGAAAATTACATACGCATACACATACACACATACCTCGACCGTATATATAACTTTCGACGCATCCGCAAGCTATACCCATGCACGTTACGAAACCCCACAACACAAACAACATTGCGGCCCACGCCGAAAATTCGCGCGCACGCGTAACCCAAGTATGTGCGTATATACCTATATACATACTTACTCTCTTTTCTTTTCTCTCGCTGTAGTATGTATATATATGGGTTTTACATAAAAGCCGCGTGTATATACACGCGCGTCGTCCATACTTTCACCCGCGCGGTGTGTGCTAACTCTATCCCGTGCTCTACGTTTAAGGGGGTAAAAGGCCACCGTGCGACGACGACGACGACACTTTCGTCTCTATATGTCTATGTATGTGTGTGTGTGTATGTGTGGGTACAATGTAAACATTATACGAGAGAGAGAGAGCGAGAGAGAGAGAAATTTCTTCGCGTACGCTGTAAGTAATTGGCTGGAGAGTAGATTGGCTGGTAGCCAGATCGATGTTCTCCTCTGCACGCCGCATGTTTATCTAATTTCGTGAATGCTCACACACACACACACACATCTATATAAATGCAACGTTGAGGACGTGATTTTGGTTTCGCGACTAATTGGCGGAGGAGAAGCGTTATCTTTATATATATACACGTGCGGTGGTATATAGCGTCGTCAGCAACGACGACGACGACGAGAAGTTACGTAAGTGAGATTTTGCTGCGGGTGAGATTTATTACCGTGCGGTTTGTGTGTGTGTGTGTATACGAAGAAACTGTTTTTTTTTGTTGTTGTTTGAGAAAAAAAAGCTAGTGAACGAGAGGCTGCCGCGTGAGGTTTATTTATTCGGGTGGTAAATCAAGAGCGGGTATATATATATATATATATGTATGAGAGAGTCGATTATGCGAGATACGATTGCTAATTAGAAAGTGATAAATCTGTAACGAGCCGTAGCCGCGCGAGTGTGTAAATACGGAAGTGGGTTGGGGGGAGGTATAGATAAGAGTTTAGTTTCTAATAAGATGATTATGTGTGTGCTCGGTGATTTTTATACGTATTTGCCTATATATAGATATTAACGATCCGGTCGTGTATATATATATGGTACCTGATAAAGAAAAAAAATTGACGTTTTTTTTTTTCGTGTACGTATATGCGCGCACGGTGAGTTTTTGTGTCGATGTTAAGAGAACGCGTCTTTAAAGTAGTTGATGGGTTTTTACATTCGTAAAAAAAAAGGAAAGAAACATCATACTTCGTTATGAACGAGGGAGATACTTAATTTTATATCGAGATGCTGTACACGAAGAGCGCGTATAAGAAAAAAAAAAGGAAAAATGAACGGTAACGTTCCGCGAAGTCGTAAAAATCCAGCCCAATGAGAGAGCCGAGCAAATGAAAGAAAAAAAAACGGAGACAATAACGAATTTACAACGTCGCAACTTTTCACCGACGTGCGGTAGTGGTATAACGACGTGGACGATTCTCGTAAAAAAGCGAAATACTCCCGACGGGATATATATATATGTAATACGTGTGTGTATATATCTGAGAGGGAGAGAAGCTTAAACGGCAATATAACTGTTGAATCGGTCTTGGTGAATCGACAATTTACAGAAGGAAAAATTTTTAGGTCAAAGACTTTTTTATGGTTCTCGCGCGTTCGCGTCAAGTCGCATTTAGATATAAAGGTTTACTGCTTTGTACGTGTACATTATACGCGTGATTTTCAATATATATATATATGTATGTGTATACAAGAAACGAGAGACTCGAAAGTGATGTGATGTCTTTAAAACCAAGTGCAACAGCAGCAGCAGCAGCAGGCGCCTTCGTTCAAGGTGGATTCCTTTTCTATAAAAATGATCGAAGGAATTTCGTCGAGAAGGGAGGGAGAAGGAGATGGAAGGAGAGAATGAAAGAGAGAAAAAAAAACAACAATGATCGTATATTGGTAAAAATTTGGGTCTTAAAAGGACGAAGGAATTTGAGAGAGTTAACTGAATCGTTTATATATAGCTTTGATGTCAATTTAGCTCACGTAGTGCTTGTATGTGTGTATGTGTGTGCGGCCGTGGTTATTTTTAGTAGATGGATGTAGGAAAAAAAATTTCGTTTTATGGCCAATGTTTTATAACTTTACGTCTTTATATATTGAATTTCATGAAAGTTGAGGTGAAGTAATGCGCGACATATATGCGGCGCGCCGCTTAAAATTTACGCGCAAGAATTAATCTTGAAAAAATTATAGATTCGCGTAAAAATCTGTTTTATATAAAAATATTTTTCTTTTATAATTACACCACTCTATATATATAATTTTTTATTAACCACATAGTTTATCACTCTTCTCATTATACATATACTCTCAACACACCAACATCCTTGTATATATCAGCGTAATAAATTCTCAATCGTTGTACAATCACCCTCGTAATTCACACATTCAACCTGTCTCCTCACCCACACTAACTATAAGTAACAAAAAAAAAAGAAGAAGAAAAAGAAGAACAATTCAAACCATTCTTCCTATATACTTTCCAGGCTCAGGTGACAGTGGTGTTGTGACAATATCGGAATCGAGCAACGGTAGTAACGCGAGTAACAACAATATCTCTGGTCCATTATTGCCTAGTGGAACAACAACGGCTAATGGTAAAATTCGTCTCGAAGATGTCGACCGTGCAACAGCGTTACGTCATCTAGATGAACGACGGCCACGGTATTGCGATCCACATCGTAATCCAGTCGAAAGAGTCTTACTCGAGATCCACGATACAGAGGATGTCTATGTTGACCATTTGCGACAGATCATACAGGTATATATATAGAGGGGGACGAGTTTTCCCGGTTTTAGGCTTGTTTCGCCGGATGTTAAAAGAGAGCAAAAGAGATGGGGATGGCAGAGGAGACTGATGGATGGATGGACCGTACGATGAAAAGGTTTTTTTTGTTATAAGGGTGTACACGCGAGGTGTATGTGATTTATAGAGGGGGAAGTGTTGTATGTATGCGTATATCGTTAATGATGGAAGTTTTGTTTGGTGTATGGGTTAATGAGGTATCGAGAGAGAGGCGTGTGAGAAATTAGTTTAAGTGATTATATATGTATAGAGCGAATGGTTTGTTTTCGGGGGAAATTACAATAATTTTGTTTTTTTTTGTATGTTGTAGGGTTATTTAATCTACTGGAGGGACGATCCAGTATCGCCGATCCGGGAGGCCGACTTGAACGGTCTGTTCAGCAATATCGAGGATATTTATGAATTTAATCGGTACGTTATTTTTTTTCTTCTTATATGTATATACACACACACGCTGTGTGTATAAAAAAATTTTTCAACCATACAAGGAAACTTGATATATCTTATCAGAGCATTAATGTGACGTTTTACAGTAACTTCCTCTCGTCCTTGGAGAAATGCGGACTCGATCCGATCGCCGTCGCCAACACCTTTGTAGAACACAATACTGGTTTCAAAGTGTACACGGAGTATTGCACGAATTATCCGAGGTACACAACACACACTTTTATCTTTATCTCCAGGGGAGATATCCCCTGACATATCTTTATTTATCAAAATGATTATTTATTTATTTATTTATTTTTTTTCTTTACTTGACACATCGATATATACTGATATCGAATCTGAAAAATAGATTCTTAATTTTTTTTATTTTGTTTTTCTCGTTTTCATGATTCTAGAACCTTCTCGATAATCACAGACCTGATGAACCAAATCGACATTGACCGGGCATTTCGCAAGCGTCAAGCAGAGCTCGGCCATGCTCTGCCTCTTGGTGCGTACCTCCTTAAGCCCGTACAGCGTATCCTTAGGTATCATTTGTTACTCGAGCATCTTGCTAAGGAATTCGAAGCTGATGAAACTGATGCTGCTGAGGTTGACGACGGTAACGATGTGGATTCCACTACGACACACAAATCGAAAGGTAGCTCTGCGATTGCTGGAGCACTCGAAGCTATGACTGGTATAGCACAACATATAAACGAAATGAAACGTAAGCACGAGCATGCTGTACGCGTGCAGGAGATTCAGTCGTTGTTGTATGGATGGCCGGGACCGGATTTAACCACGTGTGGTGAACTGATAGCAGAAGGAAGTTTTAGGATGAGAGGTGCTAAAGCACCTAGACATGTGTTTCTATTCGACAGAATGCTGCTGCTGACGAAGAAGAAGGAAGATGGATTGTTGGTTTACAAGGCGCACGTTCTGGTAAGTTTGAATGGTGAATAGCGAGAGTCTGTGTTAGCTATAGCGAGAGTTACTTTTAATATCCGCGGCAATTGCACAATTTGAAAGTCATATCGAACAAGTTGTTTTACGTGCAATATCGATAAGTATTGTATATATATATATATATATATATGTATGTGCAGTAAAAAGAAGTATTAAAACGTGAGGCAACAATGTATAAAGAGACTCGTAAAACATTTTATGCCTAGAGACCTTTTAAGGCTCTTTAATACGATCATATTAAAATTTTATTGCAGTGTTCAAACTTAACTTTAATGGAAAGTATTCCCGGAGAGCCGCTCAGCTTCCATGTGATACCCTTTGACAATTCTCAGATTCAGTATAAGCTACAGGTGAGATTCGTTGAGAAAGTGATTGCTTTTTTTTTTATGTACGTTGTGATGTGGATTGTTTATTAATGATAAATATTGGGAAATATTTTTAGGCTAGAAACTTGGAGCAGAAACGCGAGTGGACCTTGCAGATAAAGAGAGTGATTTTAGAAAATTATAATGCTGTTATACCCTCCCATGCACGTCAACTTGTGCTCCAAATCGGTCAGAATAAGTATGAAGGTGAGCGCAGAAAATTTTCAATGTTACGTAAGATTTTAGTTATTAAATAGTTGTTTAATGATTAATTGTACTTTTAATAGATGATGCTCTGCCAGAACGAGGATACAAGAAGTCTTCAGAGTATTTTGATAGTAGAAAGTCTGAAAGGCGAAGATCGGAACACGGTCTCAGGCAGAAACTGAGAAAGGGAAGAAAGAGTGATGTATCCCTAAGCACAGCTGAAGTAAGAGCTCTTTTGTTACGGAATTGCATGCAGTAAAAATTATTTTTTTTTTTTTAATTACTTTTGGAACTAAAAACAATAATGATTTGCCTAGAATTCGCCAATGGTCTCTCGAAAAAACCAGTCGGCAGAGTCCATCAGCCACTTTGGGTCAAGGGACGATAACCTTAATCGGAGCTCCGAAATCCGTGGGTCAAAGATGAAGGTAAACTTAATAGAATACAATATAAACTTGTATACCGACGAAATCATTTAAATTAAATTATTAAAACTGATTATTTTCAAACAACAGGATCGTTTCACGAGTTGGCGAAGGAAATCCGAGCCAGGTTTTCAGTCCTATATAAACCTGAATCCGTCCGACAACGAGGACGAAGCTGCGGACACTACAGCTGACAGCACAACACCAACTCAAGATGTCACAAGCAAGGACATCGAGACGCAAACGGAGCTCAATAACGTACACAGTAACGACGCCTCTGCAGCTTCATCAAAAACCAAAGAAAACGGCGCTGAAGAGTCTAAGAGCACGGAGCTCAAAACTCAACAAAGCGTCGAGGAAATAGTCGGCGACATCCTGATGCAGAATCAAGATTTCCAGAGGCGCATGGATAAACAGCATCAACGCAATCACAGCTTTTTGTACAACAACATCTTGAAGAACAATCATAGATACACTAGCAACCCGGTGGTCGATAGTTCCGAGGACGACGACTCAGATAACGAGGGAAAAGCGAGTAGCAATTGCAGTCCTGGTAACAGTAGCAATAATTTGAACAATAAATCGCCAAGGTCACGTTTCTCACGTAGGGATCAGTGCTTTGTACGCGCGGTTAATGCGTATAACCAGCGTAGTTTTCGCTCGCAGTACGATAGCTTTAGAAACGTCGATACGGATAATACGAAGATACTTCAGAGGCAGAATTCCGTACCAATCGGCAAATCAGCGGCGCGAGAGAAACGATCGCCTCCAGATGGTTACAAGAAGCCAAGTATTATCACTGAGAGCAAGCTCATTAGGACAGCTCTACGGATTAGAGAGCATCGAGACTCTACATCCGAACACGATGAGCCTATTTATGAGACTCCCAATGTCACGAAGAAGGAAGATGTTGTCGTTGATGATAAAGGTAAAGATTTATTTTCTTTAATCCTTAACGACTTTTTTTTATTAGTTTGATAAGTAAAATAATTTTGTTTATGTCAATAGGCAACTCTGGTAACTACGATAATTTGCAACACATGTGGGATGGCTGCTGTTTGGAGGGCGACGAAGAATGCCCAAGCAAAGCTGCCGTCTGGCTCAACAAACTCTGCGAAGGTCTACCCGACCAACCGCAAAAGTGTGGATCGCTTCCACGTAGCTTCCAGATGATGAACCCGGCGGATTTGAATCACGTATCCAAGTCACGTTTCTTACAACGCGATGGTAAATCCATGACTGAGCGTCCTTTCACAATTGCTTCTGACAAACCAGCCGAAATTAACCTAGAAGACATGGAACGATACGCATCGGATTGTCAGGGTTCAACCAGAATAGCCAAGTTCCCGATTACGGGAGGTGGTTCGTCCACCTCTTCGTCCACGTTCTTCTGCTCCCTTGATGATGCGTCATTTACAGATACTGACTCGATGAGCCGGCCGTCGACACTGTCAACGAGCACTCATGTACATCCTGATCATAAGATTTATAGAGCGAATGGATCGATTAGCAAAGGTGAGTTAAGATTTTTTTTTAAATCATAGCTTGCTGATGTTTCTTGGAAGTTATTAAAGATCATGTAAATTTTCAGATTTAAGTGGTATAGTCGGAAGTTTATCAGGTTCAAGTATACGCAACGTTCTCTCGAAAGCTGGCAATCGTCTACAGGGTCTGCGCTCTAGCCATAGCACAGAAACTCTCGAATGCAGTGAAGAGGTTGATCGTGCGAGGTACTTCCGCTCGTTCAGCAAACGCGGCAAGAAATCGTCATCGAAATCCTCGTCCCGAGACGCCGCCTCTGATGCCGAAGAAACAGTGAACTGTGTCGTATCAGGAACTAATGGCACGCAACTACGCATCGAATTACCATACCACAAGCAGGGCAGTCCAAGCCTTGGAGCACGTATTGCACAGGCTGATTACGCAGATCCGGCGGTTCTTTTTGCTGACAGTCGACGAAACTTGAGCAGCTGTACCGAGTGTAATTCGTCAAAAAACGATGAAAACGTAGAGGAAGGCGAGAACGAGGAAGAGGATGAGGTATTTGAAACAGCGGAGGAGGCAGTCGAAGGTGATAGTTTCTATGAGCGTTCTTTCGAGACGATCGAGAATTATGTGGAAGGCCATGCTGAGGAGGCTTTTAGGGATAGTGCAATATTCAGTGACGTTGACGATTCTAGCCTGAAATCTACCGACGCATCGTCCAGGAAGATACCACCGCCTGTGCCCGTGAAACGAAAGATTAGGCGGAGCGTCGGCGTCACCAATGACAAACCAGCAGTCACGCAAAAACCAGCTCATCTCAAGGTGCGTGCAAGAGTTGTCAAGTGCCGGGAACCTAAATTGGCTCCGGCAAAATCAGCTATGGGCAAAGAATTTGACAAAGCAGGAATAAAGGAGGACGATGTTTCCGCGGGGCAAAGTCAAGTCGGCTGGGTAAAGAAGATGGTCGGGCAGTTGCAAGCTCAGGTCGACGTATGACCCGCGTCTACATCCTGTATTTTCTGTTTCTTATTCGAGAACCAGTGAGAAGCTGGCTTTCTCTTCCTTTCGCGCTTAAACTGCGCGGGCTTGGCTAGAAAATTTCACTGAAAATAGACGATAATGTGATAATCTTGTATGACTATGGTTCTATAACGGTCTCTGAGGGAAAGTAATCGCGTTAAAAGAATAGAAGAATGAAAGTACAGAGAAAGAGAGTTAGTATTATATATAAATATCCGATCAGAGCAATTTAGACGACCGTAGTTACAAGGGTTGATAAGTTTAATCGATATAGAGTCAATAGAGAAAAGAAAATAAAGAATTGTTGATACTTCATTGTGTTTATTGTAGATGAAGGAATTTTCAATGGAATGTTCTATCCAAGGTTTACTTTTTATTATAGAGATAGGACTCGACTGTTCTGATTTTTCACTAAACTTTCTCATTACCGTGGAAAGTCTTGGGTTCGCGAGTTCGTTATAGGAAAATCTATGTTTAAAAGAGAATATGTATTTAAGATGGTCGACGTTAATTCGAGACTAGCGAGAGAGAGAAAAGTTAAATTATTTAGCGTGGAGACTGCGATTGGAAACGTTGTTAAAGTTCGCAATATTTTGGAAAAGTGTACTTGTTTGTAGAGAAAAAAAAGAATATTTTGTGATAAAATTTATTTCATTTAACTTCATTTTTAACTTTGTGTCAGCGATGATCTCAATGTAGAAAATTTTGATTCGTTTCTCTGTAAAATTATTTATTTCTTTCACAATTAACAATAACAATTGCGTTTGTGTTTACTCATCTTCATTTGTCAATTACACTTTGTAGGCGTTAATATTTTTTTTATAAAAATATCAAAATTGTTAACGTAAACGAATATAAAATCAATAAAAATAACTTAAGAATTATTAAAAAATATATATATATATTTGTTGCGTCAATAACAAGTGTTTATAAAAGCCATTAAATTATTATTGTTAATTTTGAAATGACCTTTTTCAAAACTATCTACTTAATGTTCGATAGAAGTAATAAATTGAAAAACAATTTTAAATATTTAATCCAGACATATCGTAAAACCGCGCAAGATCAATGTGTTATTATACTACAATGACTATTTAAAAGCTGTTCGTCCCTATAATGTTAAAATACAAGAAGTTTATTATGCGCCAAAAAATTGTTGATTACTGTTGAAAAAATTATTAATTATGAACTCGAGACGTCAGGTCCACCGAGATAAGGCTGAGTTTTTGCTATTAGATTATCTGCGATGGTGCAAGAATATATAATATACATCCAAGAGTGCGCTTTGGAGCTCTAAGTACGAATTTAAATTATTTTGCGAGCCGAGATGAGAAACGAGTGACGGGACAAGTTGGCCATAATGTCGTGCGATACAACTTTTGCATTTTTTACTACTGTAGCTTTAATCCTAATGCAAATGATTTTTTCGAGTCTTTTTGAATCTACTGTTAAACTGTGTTATAGTCTAAACTTGCATAAAGCAAAGTACAAGTATTTTATAATTATCGAGCGCCAGAGAGCAAAAGTAAAATAGGAAGGGCTTTTTTGACGTCGATGGAATCAGTCTTTTTCCGGGATTCACTGGATTTCGAAGCCACAGATCTCCATCCATTTCAAATCGATTTATATGAATTTATGTAGATTTATGTACATTTTTAACGAGAATTTACAGTAAAAAGGCTCGTATCGAGTTATAAATAGTATAATAATTATAATAATAAATGTACCTTTATCGATAATTTAAGAGTTTTTCTTCATTTCTTTACCTTTTACATAAGTATTTGATTGACAATTTTCCTCAGGATATCAGGGTGAAATAAATATAAACTTGATGATTTTAAGAAACAAGTTTTATTACGAGAAGTTTCTCTATGTACAGAAACATCGGCTAGTCGCTTTTACACATGTAAGCAAATGATAATAATTCATTAGATCGCGACGACTTCCTCGATAATACAATAGAATCATGTATAATAAACACGATAATAAATAGATTCAATACTGTCCTATAGTCAATAAATCCCTATACGTTTTTTTTCATCATTTCATTCTCGAGTAAAAAAGACGAACTGTATATATAATAAATGTCGAAGAACAAGAAAATATATTTATATATAAGAACGGGCGAAACAGCCGAAGAACCGAAAGCAGCGACGCTTACGTTGTTATACACATTATGTACAACCGCGCTAGCAATGTTTATTTACCATTCTCTAAAACGCTTTTTTTTTTATTCTTTACCTCCCTCTTTCTTTCTATATTGCGTCTAGACGTCGTTTTTGTTTTGTTTTTTTCTTTCTAAATCTAAGTACTTTGCTAATCTCGACTTTCTATTTTTGTTTTGTTTTTTTTTCCTCCCAATACGCTCTCCCGACTCCTTCTCCTTTTTCTCTCTCAATCTTCTCTCACTCACCGTACCATTGCCATCAAAAATCCGCGAGTCGACTTCATGCTTACAAAGAATAGAACACATCTCTTTGCTACCTCATTATGCGCTCGGACGCTTGTGAGGTGAATTTCGATGGGTGCTTTTCAAATCCTAATCAAGTGCGTTTTCCAATTTTTTTTTCCATATTTTTCCGTTTCCTTCATTGGCGTTAGTTTTTTCTTTTTATAATTATATTATCGAAAAATATTTGGGAAAAATTTGATTCTACAATTTAAGATTGTCGTATAAGTATAACGTAATTTAAAAATAATTTATACGCGAGCTACGATTCGACGATTGAATTAGTTTCATTATTGTTTTTTTTTTGTTTTTGTTTTTTTTTGTTAAGATTTATTATTGAATTATTTTGGAAATGAAATTCAACTCTATCCGAGCGTTTCTAAATATATATTTTTCTCTCTCTTTGCTCTACACGATTTTACCTCATATAGGACTTGGAAAAACAGCTTTTACGTGTTCACGAACAATACGTTGTCTAAGCTCCATTGACGCTGAGGAAACATTTTAAAGCTCTGTTAATTTAATGATTACGCGTTTTCCATTAGATTTGGCTCTTTTCAACACATTTAGAGTGTTTCCACGGCGACACTACATTCGCGATTTGCTGATTTCCAAGTATATCCGGGGCACTTGACTTCCTGCCCAAATAACAAAATATCATTTGGTATGATTGTGCGGAGGCAAAGCCGTTTCATTTTACTCTGTGTTATTATTTTCTCTTGTTTATATTTTGTGGTCGATGCTGACAGGTACTTTTTGATCGCTGTGCTAGTCTTTTCTACTTCACCTATGGGAAACTATCATTTAAAATTTTTCATATTTGTTTATTATCAATTGTTTTTTACCTGCTTAAATTTCCTTTTTTTTTATACATCTCTATTCAATTCTATAACAAACTCTTCTCGCCACAGAGTTTCCATTCGCGTTGTCGAAGCCCATAAACTTTAATTTCGCAATGAAACACATGTAAGGTTTACAGTTGCTTAGTTACACTTTTATTAATGATACTGATTTCATTCATTTAAAATTATATCTTTCTCTGGTTTTACATTACTGGAAAACTAAGAGATCTCTTTATTACGTTTTAACATCATCTTATTGTCCGATGTTTGTCCCTCTCAACCATTCACTGCGAAATCAAAGAGTCATAAAAATCACAAAACGAAACTCAAGAGTTGCACTTTTTCGTCGATATGTCGCCGTGCTACAATAGTACATACACGAAGTAGAGTTTAACAACTCCTCCTCCAGCGGGGAAGACAGATTTCTATAGCGTTTCGGCTCTGACAACAAACTTTGCGTAAAACTCACAACGACTCTTTCGCATTTATACGCGCATTACCCAACAATAAAATTCATCACCACCAATATCCCAAATTTTAACAATTCGCAGTTTTTTATTTTTTTTTTTTTTTATGTATGTTTATATCCGATCATCGAATCGTTGTTAAATCAACCCCCCTCCCTCCCTCCAAGGTGGCCCGTTACACAAACTTCGGTGCTTCGTCGTGTCGTCAAAAAACAATTCAAAGGGTTCGAGGAATGCAAAAGCTTCGATTGCCTCAAAGCTACGTTTACAACGTGTGTACGGCTTAAATGGAGTATTTTTTTCATTTTGCTGAGCGATTTCGTCGATGCAAAGCTCCACGAAATCGGAATTAATACTTACATGCCGCTGTACGTAACGACACAGCAGCCATTTTAAAACAGTCTACTCATTTGCAGTCTGCTGCGATTCATTATTTTCATTATTTTTTTTTTAATAATCTTTGCTCTCCGCGGAAAAATAAAGCTTCATGGCTTGCGCGCAGCTTTCTCTCTTCTTCGTCTTCTTAATCATTCTCTCATTTTGAATTAGTAGCTCGCTTCGTGGCCCGCGAGGATGTAGAGATCAGCGCCTTCGCTCTCGCTCAACGTACCCGTGTGCACTAAATGACTCTCCAGCATGACGACCCTAAAAGATTGCAAAATTGCGTAAGTCAGCAAATGCGATACACTGCCTCATTGTTTCTGACGCACGCCGTTTCAGTTTTACGACTACTTACTTGTCGGAACCTAGTAGTCTGTAAGTTCGACTTGGATCGCTGATTTCTTGCGTAACTTCGCCGTTCTTCAAACTGCGACCTTGCATTCCGTGCTTATGAAAGGCAAGAATGCTGTCCGGCAAAACGACTGCGACAAAATTAATACCATTGTCATGACGAAAATGCAAATCAGTTGTTTTTCAAAACGTCTCTTATGACGCTGTATTATCGTAAACATAATCATTGCAATTGATTTTAATTGATAAAAATTATTATTAATATTTGAAACATGCAAGTGGACAACTCCATTTCATCAATAATATCTTATAATAAGAATTAATATGATAAAAAAAGCAACTTACTGGTCGATTCAATTTGGAAATTAAATTGCAGTTCTGCCATCTGTTTTCTACTTTGTCGCGGCTTTCCACTTAACGTTACTATCTTTACCAAATCTGCAAAAAAAAAAGACATTTATCAGTAAGTAGTTTATTGAAATGTATTCCGTAACGAATTTTTTTTCTGTACTCACTATCATAACAAACAAGAATGGCATCTTTTTCAAGCTGCGCTACACTAACTACTTGAAGAGTTTCTCTTCGTGGAATGACTGTCGCTGAAAGATCAAATAGTAACAATAAGTATCAAATGTGTATTTAATATTTATGCGAATAATTCAAATTGCCAAAGAAAATGGTCATTACCAGAACCGTCCATCTCTTCTAATTCATCGCTATGGAACCAGCTGGCTCCAGAATTCATATTAATTAGGTCAAGTTTCAATTTATTCTGATGGTAAGCTTGTTTGACAGAGACGCAAACCATCGGATACTCCATCTCCGGCGTAATTATCATCTCAAAGACGTTCATCGGCGATGGCAGTGGGCATTCAAAATGCTTCAGCAGCATAAATTTGTTTAACGGGTCATACCACTGCATTAGAAAAATTCCCCCTGGCGTTGCTCCACAAAGATATTTATATCTGGTATAAAATTTGAAATAAATTATGATTTTTTTTTTTCATAAAAACCAAAGATAATTAACAAATTTACTGATAATTTATTTAACATACCCATTATAAGGATTACGTCCTACACAACATTTCATGCAACCTTTTGTATCTGGCACACGAGTTGTAAGCGCAAACTTTCTCGGCACTAATCTCTCGGGTATTTTGTTCATGTGAAGAGAAAACCTATGGGATTGCTTACTTTGCATAGCTAAAAGATCATGCCTATAAAGCTGTGGTGTTTTTCCTGTTCAAAACAAAATCAAACAATTATTTCTCCATAACTCGAAAGAAAAAACCACAACAACAACAACAATAATGAAATATACAACGAAATAAAAGTATTTATTACCTGACAAAGACATCAAGACATCCTTGATAACGTACATCCAAATCGTTCGCCTCGGATACAGCTGATCGATTGCCGTCTCATGCAGCTCGTTCAGATTAAGATTGTAAATGCCCTCCTCAGCGGCAATGAGCAGATGCTGGTCGCGCGTGTCCGGATGAATCCAACTGGCCGTGCAGTGTATTCGCAAGGGACACCCGTTGAATACCTAAACGAGATAAACAAGATCATACTGATTATCTCCTCGACACTATACCGACCGAGAATATCATATATACATATATGTATACACCCGTATCATGCAATATAGCGCAAATTGCTGACCTTTGAAAAGCATGCGCCCATGTGAACTTTTGGCGTTGGTGGAAGCCCATTGCTGATTGGTCTGGGTGGCGTGTGCCTCTTTCTATCCCTCCTACGTGGTGGTATTGGTGGAGTGTCGAAGAGTAGATCCGGTCCCACGCCCTCCTCACCATTATCCGACGTCGTCTCGTTCTCGCCTGCGCAACAAAAGTCCCCGGCGATTAATGTTTTTCGTCGTGGATCAGTTTTTTTCTTTTCTTTTCTTTTTTGTATGTATGTAGGGAGGGAAGTTGTCGATGTAGTTAAAAAAAAAATATGAAGAGTGATATAAAGCAATATTTCTGCCATTCATAATCTTTCGATAAATGCAGGAAAGAGATTTTTTTTTATACGTATTCGTTCGTAAACGTAGCTCGACATTCGATTAGACAAGCGCCATGCTTTTATCGGTAATTTTTATTTTGAAAAATACAAAACCATTGAACATAGAAGAATAGTGGCAATTGTATGTGCAGATTAATCGCTAATGCAAGACAAGTTTGATTTTTTTTTTTATTTCATGGAAAGAATCGCCGTTTCATGGTATAGTAAATCTGAATATATTTATTAAAATTTTGTAGCAGTTGGCAATTGAGTGCGTTATTTTCGAATTTTTTCTCTTTAAATTATGATTATATATCGCAATGTAAAAGTATATAAATATCAGTATATAAAAACTTAATCTAAATAAGGACAAACTGTAACTTTGCACAATTTTTAATAAATGCATATTCCAAATTTACAATAGTCATCAAGCGTTTAGACACAGTACAACATAAAGGCAGTGGGACATACAACAATAAATTTTTTTTTTCTTTTTTAGCAACATACACATATATACTACATGCGGAATTTAGCGGGAGATCGAAAGAATTTACCAATGATCATGCAATTAACAAATAAATTTCCCGTCTCACGTAATACACAGATTTACACAATTTCGTCTTTTTCGGCTATTTCGAACTCCCAAAATTTAACCCCTCGACCGCTAAACCGGCATATCCGCATAGCAATATAAACTTCAGTCTCGAGCTCTTGTACAGTACATCAGCAGCAACAGCAGCAGCAGCAGTAGCAGCAACTACACGCGTGTTAGTAATACACATCCACCTACTCACTTACAATCCTTACAGAGCAATTTAAAACATATCAACCACATTATACACAGCGTCAAAAAAAAGAGACCAGAACAAAAAAAAAAGAAGAAAACAAAAATGTGTGCATGATAAAAATAAAAATAAAAAAACAAAACAATTTTACTCGCGCGCAGGAGAGTGATAGACAGCGACAGAAAGACAGAGAGATAGAGAGAGACAAGCATCCCATCGTCACTCGACTCGCGGTATCGTATGTGTGCTGTTACATATATATATCCATATTATATTAGTACATTACAATCATCATAATAATCATAATCATCCTAATATAATCTCATATATGAATTCAATGATTTTCAACAAGAGCACAGAGAGTAGATTACGCGCTGTATGAATGCATGGCATGCTCGGTGGTTGTGGTGGTGGTGGTGGTGGTGGTGATGATGTTGGTTGTTGTGCTGATGATGGTTGTAGTTTTGTCGATTACCATTCGACTGTGGTGATACATCACGTCTGCCACTGCTATCCGACAATGATCTCTGCCTTTGTCCAACAGCAAGTGCAGCTGCAGTTTCAAGTCCACCAGCATTAGCACCAGTCAGTAGTAGTTGATTAGTTAATCCACCTGCACCACTGCTACTTAAACCACTGCTTGCAGTTTGAATGATAGCTGACGTCGTCGTTGTCGACAGCTCCTCCATTGAGCTATGCAACCGGCGTGGACTTGCTTGTGACCCTGCTGCTGCTGCTGCCGCTGTTGATGGTGACGGATGACGCACAACACACAACAACACACCAGAGATATCGTCGTGCTCACACTTGTATATAGAAGGGGGGGAGAGGGGAGAGCTGCCTGGCTATCTTACATTAACTATATACGTTATGAGGGTACCCCGACGACGCCCTCCTCCTTCTCCTCATTGCACTCATCGTCTCTCGTTTTGTATGTATGTATGTAGGTATAGTACTCGTTCGTTTGGTCGGTAACAGTGAAGAAAGAGAGAGTGAGTGAGTGAGAGAGGGAGGAGCTTGCGTGTTGTATAGAGAGAGAAGGGTCCAGCGAGCTTTGTGGCGAAAGGGATTATTTGCGAAGCCGTATATCTGTATACGACGCCCTTCGTGGTATGTATATAAGAAGGGAAACGTGTTGTGGTCGTTCAAGTTTAAGTGAATGTTGCTGGTAGGTATCTGATTTGTATATATATACCTGCGCATCATTTAAAAACGCGGAGAAAAAGAAATCAGTAATAATTACCAAACTGCTGTCATGTTATACTCGGGAGCCAGACTGGAAAACCTAAACTTTTTATCAAATTTTTGTTTTGTTTATTTTTTACTAAACAAAAAGTTAAGTATAAAGCTTATATAGCTTTTCCAGTCTGACTCCCGGGTTACTTGATAGTTTGGCAATTTTTACCGATTTCGTTAATTCGTTAGAGTAAATAACACTTTTAAAGCACAACAAAGCTCGCTGACCACATCGGACGAGATGCGCTTTAGACCACGGGTAATAGAAGCTTTGAGTCTATGAATCCACCCCCCCCCTTCCCCAGCTGTCTTTCAAACTACGTACACTCTGTCTTTCTCACAATATTCTGTACAGTAAGCTCAACCAAAAAAATAAAAAAAAAAATAAAAAAAAATAAAAAAAAAAAACAACGAGTATATAGTGTAATGTAAGCTTTGTATAAACAAAAAAATGTAAACAGTGAGATAGATAGAGAGATAGATGGATAGAAAGAGAGAAAGTTAGAGTTGTCCCTTGCGGTCGCGCGCGCGCGCGCTCGCGAGATAGAGTGTACCTAATCTAAAAATCAACTTACCACGTGTCGTGGATAAGACATAGAAAATATATATTTATGTATATATGTATGTATAAATATATCCAAATTGCAATTAGCTAACATTCTACAAAGCGCTACGACACTTTTTTTTTATAAATATTTATATTTATATGTATAAGTAAAACGAATGTGTGTAAGCATATGCGTAGATAAATTAGACATCGTACCTGTCGAATTACCGTAGAAGCCACGATGTAACTCGCACTCACTTGATGAAGTCTCGCCAAGAGGTAACGTTGCTCTGTAAGAATAAAACAAAAGAATTCGATGAGTAAAGTTCGGAAGAAGGATGTACCAGATGGATTATTGTTGATTAAAAAAAAAAAGAAAAAAAAAAGACAAATAAACAAAATCAGATATTAGTCAATGGTTTTTTGTGCTCGGTAAAAAGTAATTAGATCAAAAAACACGACAAATTATATATATATATATATAAAGCTACACTCTAAGAAAATGTTCTTATGTGTATATATATTTATAAGCATGTATATATTATTATATAGGTTTCGAGCTTCGTCTGATACATTATCAAGAGTTCGCTTGTGTGTGTTTCTACTTACTGCAGCGAATACAGCTGGTCACAATGCCCGGCAATTGCATTTCCCCTGAACATACGAAAGTTTCGATTTTTAACTCTATTGGTGCATTTTCTTTTTTTTTTTTTATTAGATCTTCTTGCATAGCTTTTGGTTTATTTCAACAGCTATATTTTATGTATTCACATGAGATAACTTTTATAATATAGGATGTTTGATTATTTATATGTACTACCTATACACTATGTTACAAAGTTTTCTTTTCTCAATTTGTTTAAACAAATTAATTTTTCTTTTTCTTTTTTTAATTTCTATGTACACTTTTAGATTAGAATTACATGGGTTTTAAATATTGCGCTTTATACACGTTGTGGTTAAACTGCGATCACACTTTTTGCTATTTTTATATACACAAGTTATTATTATTATTTCTATCCTGTTTCTTCTTCAATTACCGAAGCTCGACAGAATTTTTATTAGAAAATTTGATTTGTTAGGGTAGAATCGCATGTAGAAAAAAAAATGACGTTTACAAGTTAGTCGACACTTTTCATGTTACATTTTGTACATTAGACTCAAAAGCAAAGGCTGAAGCTTCCAGTGCGACAGTGGTGTCAATGAACAAAGTCAACGGTAAATAAAATAAAGCAAATCGACGACCCATGCAATAAAATTAACAATTTGTAAAGTAACAAAACATCATGATTCCATGCTAAAAATATAATACTTTCAGTGCGGTAATGGCAAATTTTATGCAAAATGCAATTTTTTTTACAAATCTAGATATGTTATTGTTTTATACACGCACTGAATGTATTAAATTGTAAGGACGTCGATAAAACCAAAACAAAAACTGTACAAAGAAAAAAAAAAACAAAAAATCCGTTTGTGATAATTTACTTTAAATATATAATAAGCGTGATGCAGCAAAGTGTTAAAGTTAAACTTGCGCGATTGCGAGTGCGAGGGAAAAGGTTACCTGCCGATACCTTAGCAACAACTCCTCATCAATGTACTGCAATAGACTCCTGTTGGGAGAAATGATGAGAATTACAAAATCATTCGAAGAAAAATTAAAGACTGCTAAAAGAGCAGAAATTAAAGATTGAAAAAAAGAAAATCAACAAAACAATAATAATGAGATAAAATAAAATTTTAAAATAGTTAATAATTAATAAATTTCGTTAGATTCAACAAAAAAAAACGGCCAAATACTTACTTTGATTTTGTAACAAAAACATTAATTAAAAATAAGAATGAAACAAATTTTTTTTAACAATGATAAAAAAAAAGAACTAAACCAAAACTATACTGCAAATACTGAAAAAACGAAAAATACTGCAATCAACAAGTAAATCGTCATGCTATTTCAGTGTCATGCAAAAGAGTAATAAGGAATTGTGCAAATTCGAAGAAACGTAGCTTGTCAACAACACGCAGAGCACGTATTAAAAAATCTTTCGTGTATAGAGAAAAATGTATGATTCGTGATTAGATTGTTTTTAATTGTTGTTCTGAGTTATTTTCAAACTTGGCAAAGTTATTTCGAACTCTATTGCCTTTTATCATTACCTGAGGCTCATACGAAAGATCTCCGTGCCAGTTTTGCTTCTGTGTTTGACTTTACTATCTGCGCCAAGGCTACAAAGTTCACAAAGATATGTTTGTCTTGAAACCGACACCGTTACTAGAGTTCAATGAACAGTAAGACGGAAATGGATGATTTTTTGACGTTTATATGCCAAAATTTTAATTTTGTTCTTTTTTTATGAATGAGTGACGAAAATTATGAATGAATGAGAGATGTGAATGAACGAATGAATGAATGATATAAGCATGTGACGCTTAAGCTATCAGCCAGACTCGTAAACGGGAGTATCACAATAATAGAAATTAGAAATAAAAGGCTAAGTGACTTTTATACCATGAAATATGATTTAAAAACATCTCGATGAATTCGTTTGTATTTTAATTATGTAAGAATACTTTTTGATAAAAGAATGTAAAAAAATAAATGAATTGAAGAATATCTTTTTTATGAGTAATTGTTGAAAGAAGAAGTAAAAGTTATTATCGCAACATTTAACGATTTGCAAAAATATATCTGCTTTAGTTTCTATTATGCACACATCATTACTACGCACTACAAATGTAGATTTTAAACTTATAAAATATTCAGCTATCTACAATACTTTTTCAAGAGATAAGATTACGAAATTGATTTCTACAATAAGCTTGTAATCTCACCGTCTACCAAACACTCGCAATTTTATATAACTTTCGAAAGTATATAATTATTGATAATGAATGTTTTTAAAGCATAATTATATGTATCAAATCCATTGCACTTCCATTTCTAATCGCAATTACTGTGACTTCCAGTCCATCTACAGAGTCGTTAAAAGCATAACTACAAGTTTTAATGATATATAGTTTTCGTGAATGATAGTTAAAGCAAAGATAGTCGAACGTTCGAAGCCTCAGCCCTTTCCCAAGAAACAATTCCTGTTTCCGCAATCCCATTTCATCTATTACCGATTATTTATTTTACAATCGAAATTATAAGCTTACTTCTCTTGGCCATCCTCGAAAGCAGATCCAATCCCGCAGTCTGGATGCACATCACAGTTATGAGCAGTCTAGAATGCCGACGTCAATATTATTTTTCAGAATAGTCTATTTATACTAGACGTTGTCGAAACATACAAACTTCTACGAACCTTAACGTTATTCATGATGTCTATAATATCCCATGCTGGGTTATTATCAACCGAAGGCGACGTCGTATCCCTTTGAAGCGTTCCATCATCCAAATTAAATCGATCTATAAGCAAATATTATCAATTGCTTTTTAGAAATATTTTCAGAAACAATTGGTAATTTCAGAACTGAGGTCATTTACCTTCACTGTCTAATTGGGAAATAGGGCTCTTTGGTCTTGCTTTTGCTGTATGCCTGGATGCAATACGCTGTGGTACATTTGGCACAGCACCGTCTTCATCTGGCTCTAACTCAGCAAACATGTGGCTAGGATTTGAAACTTTTTGCAATAATTCTAGTGCAAGTCTCTTACTCATTTCACTTTGGAAGAACGCGTGCTTTAAAATAAGAAACAAAAATTAATATAAATTTCGCAAAAAACTGTAAGAAATTTTATTTGCACTTATATGTACCTGCAATAATTTTTCTGCAGTTGGTCTCTTTTTAGGATTTTTCGTCAGTGCAACTTTAACAAAATTGTGAAACGTCGGACTCCATTTGTCGCGATCTTTTAGTGTTGGAGGTTTAAAACCTGATTTCGACATGAGAAATAGGGCCCTCATGGGATGGAGATCAAACATAGGAGGTTGTAATTCTGCTAATTCTATTGCTGTGATACCTATTGCCCAAATATCGCACAGTTGATTATAACCTCCTTTCCTCTCAACTGCTGCTACCTGTATAAGTTAAACAATTTTGATTAACAAAGAAATGTAGCAATGAAAATGAACAAATAACAAACAATAAATGTTAAATACCTCTGGAGCCATCCAATAAGGAGTTCCAATGAAACTTTTTCTTTTGTTTATGGTTGCTGTTATTTGTGCAGAAACTCCAAAGTCGGCAAGTTTGACATCACCCGCTTCAGTGAGCAAAATATTGGCACCTTTAATATCCCGATGCATTTTGCCCATTCCATGAAGGTAGGCAAGACCAAGCAATGTCTCTCGACACATATATGCTATTTGAATTTCTGATAATGGGCCCGTAACTAAAAATAAGAGCAGAAAAAAAAAACGAAAACCAACATGAAATATTACTTCCTCAATAGCATTAAATCAATGATAATTAACAGTTGACGTACTATGATAAATATCTTGAAGAGATCCACCACCACAATACTCCATACATATCCACAGTCTGTCCCTCCTAAGATAACTCCCATAATAAGCTATGATATTTGGATGCTTGCAGTCCTTCATCATAAGGATTTCTTGCTGTATTATAGCGAAATCATCACCTGTGGCAAACAATTGCAACATTAATTAGCAGAAAAATTCAAACCTCATCGCTATGAATAACACTCCATTATCCGTTCTTGTTTTTTTTCTTTTATTCATAGCAGTGCCTCACTAAACCACTTACCAGGCTCGAGTTTAATGACCTTGATAGCAGCCAAATCATTCGTGGAGAGTCTCTTGGCCTGGGAACAAAGTAAAGAACAATTAGCTTCAACCTCCTTTGCCATACAACACAAAGCCCCCCTCTCTCGCACCCTTTAATCGCTCCAGATTTGAAGCGTTCCCGGTGCAAAAGCCTTCTCACTCAATTAGAGAATATTACTGTCAGAATGCGCACAAATAATACAATAAGAAGTAATATACATGTGGCATTAAAAAAAAAAATCACTATGACAATATGCTCTATAGCCGTACTTCTGCATCTTTGATCAGCTCAACAAACTCTTCCTTCCCCAAATGGACAGAGTCCAAGTTGAAGTCATAGTAATTCCCGACGTCACCTTATACACACACACACACATACGCACACACATACATATACACGCGTGCTAAGGTAAACAACGCACGCGGCCACGCGAGCGCGCCTTAACAAAAGAAATAAGAGACAGAGATATAGCCACGACACGAACCTTCCCTGCACGTTGCATGCTCCGGATGATCTTATCACTAATAGAAAAAAAAAAAGAAGACAAAAAAAACCCCTCGCCTCATACATAAACTATACAGAGTTTTAACACACTCACTTTGTAAACATCGCCATAGGTCCCACTGCCGATCCTCTGATTAAGCACATACTCATACTGAGGGTTGCTCCTGCTGATGTCGCTCGACAGGGCGTTCGCGTTAACCGCCATTGTGCCCGTCCCTCTTCTTCGTCGTCGTCGTCGTCTACGTCTTCTCCACTATCACACCCGTCGTCGTCGTCGTCGTCGCCGTCACTAACACCCGTCCGAGACAGGCAAGAGGACGACGTTCCGTCTCGCTGTGGATCCAGGTCGTCGTCGTCCTCGGTTCCGCTACATCGTTCGCGCGCGCGCCCGCGCGCCACACCACCAACACCGCCACTTCCACCACCACTACACCACTACACACCACTATATATTACACTATTATTATATATTATACTTCCTTATTCATACACACACACACGGAGAGAGAGAGAGAGACACGTATAGGTATATAATGTGCAACGGATCTCTCTATATCTCCTCTTCGGTTTTCTTGCTATATATATACATACGATGGACGAGGAACTGTACTGTATATACTTATATACTGAAGACTATAGAGTGCCTGATAATACAGCAGCAGCAGGCTGCTCTACGCAGTAGTAGCGGCACTATACTCATATATATATATACACGTATATAAGACACATATACTGATGATATACACGCGCGAGCGACGAGGAACGAGAGATATGGTACTTTTATATATATACACGGGTATATAGTATATATATATATATAGTGAGAGACGTTTATTATCGCATCGTCGTAGCCGCTGCTGCTGCCGATGTACTCGTCGTCGTCGTAGACGTCCCACGGGGGCCGTCGCTCCCGAGCAGCGCCGCCGCCATTTTTATATTATCCTCCGTCTCCCTCGCACTTACCAGCAACAACTACTACACTACTATAATACTGGATATATTCACAGTCGACGCAGCGCTGTATGGGCGCGCTGCTGCTGCGCGAGACTCCTGCGTGTGTGCGCTATACGTGCTCTGCGCTCTCTGCTGCTGCTGCTGCTTGCTGCGCTGCTGTTCATGCACACATATATCTATATGTAGTAGTATACTTACATATCGTGTACGTGTATATATGTGTAAGAGAGGGGGGGGGGGGAGGACGGAGAAGACGTTTTTTTTTCTCCTGCGCCGCGAGCAGCAGCGTCGCGACGAGAGAGCGTCGTTGAGAGAACAGGCTGTATAGGTGTGGGCGTACGTATATAGATGTGTGTGTATATAGGTATGAGAGAGAGAGAGAGAGAATATGAATGGTTTGGTAGCGATGCGAGGGTCGCGAGGAGTGTAAGTGTGTACAGGTATATATGTGGTTGTGTGGTGCTGTGCTACTGCTGCTGTTGCTGTTGCTGGTTAGGTGGATGTATATGTATGCATGCGTGCGTATATGAGAAGAGAAAGAGAGGTAAAGAGAGCATATATTGCGGGACGAACTTCAGGCTGCAGGAAGCAAATTTTTGGAGCGCGTGATCGAGCTTTGCGTGCGCAACTAGTTGCGATTATGTTTTTTTTTTTTTAATTATAATTATGAGATGATGGTTATATTTTTCTAAGAGGGGTACTGAAAGTGAACGATAATGCAAAAAAAAAAAGGAATATTGTTATAGGTAAAAACATGAAAAGATGAAAAATGCTACACACGGTTTGCATAACAAATTATATATTTGCATTTTTTTCGACTAAAAGTTTCCTTATTGCCGGTAGGTAGCATCTGCGGTGCGGTTAAAATTTTTGTTTTCCATTAATTTTAAAGTAAGTTGTCATAATTACTTTTGTTCCGTTTCTATAACATTATTGTAAAGGCAGGGTCGTGTGTACTTATATAGGTAAGAAAAAGCCATTAAAACACGTAACTGCACGAAACTTAAATAACATGTTATTAACGTAACATTTTTCACGTATTGACATAATAGTAAAATCATTCTCGAACCTCAAAAAGAACTTGCATATGTATAAGACAGAACACAAACGATCACGTACGATTATATATCTACAAAAATATTTTATTATATATATAAAAATTTTTTACAAAAGGATATTAGAGAAAAAAAAAGTACAATGTCATATACACAATAATTTGAGATTGTCGCTGTGGCGTATTATCGCGAAATATATATATATAGATTACAATCACGCGTTCTCTCGTCGCCTATATAATCGAATGAGAGAGTGTCGCTAAAAAAATATATAATAACTCGATCATTTTTCACCTGGTTCACAAGTGCGATTATCTAAAACATTTTCTAGGTTATCAGTATATGGATATACATCAATGTCACGAATCGTACTCGATCATATATATATATATGTATGTACGATTGATAAATATATATGCTCGCGATAAATTTCGCGTTATTATAGCAACTGTATACACATATTACATTACATGATATTATATCTTTGAGCCACGTTATATATACGTTAAATGAATGCATAAGCTTTAGCCATTTCTTTAAGATTTTTACGATGAACTGTTCCCGTTCCCATACGTGGCAGCTCTTCGACGAATTTCACGCCTCCTCGAAGTTTCTTCGGTTCTCCTAATTTCGATGAGATCGACACGAGGTCTTCTTCCGTCACCTGCAACGTAATTAACCAATTAGCGTAGTATTATACAAAAATCCAACTGACTTTCAACCACATTCCTCGTTATATTTATATACGTTACAAGAAACACTTTATTATTTTTTTTTTTATTTCCAAAAACATGAAATCAAGATCTAGTTTATATCAAAACCTATATACACACCTCTCGCCTTGCTACTATATACTTTCTAGATAACATCTCCTAATACCCACTAAAAATTCTCAAAACCACGCGTTATACACATGCATACTCACGGTCCACCCAACCATATCATAGCATATTATTATTACCAGCTCCGAAACATTCCTACTCCATTGCTCAGTCGAAAAATTACCTCGTCCTCTCTATAGTATATATATATATATAACTCCTCTCTCTCTTATATACTACCATACGTATCTATATATTTATACGAGCGTTATTACCCATCTCATTAATCCAAACGCAGCTGAATTATTACCATCGACACGTTCTGGAACGTGATAAATTTTTTTTTATCTCCCTCGGTCCCAACGCAACTTTTTTTTTCCAGACGAACTCTACACACGCACACACACACGCGCGTACCATGGCGACATTCCATTTACTCCCACATATATATGCTATACTGTATAATATCGAGAACCGCGCTCGACGTGAATGCGCATCGTCGGAATATATATATATATATAAGAGACGACGGTGAGCAGTTGTGGTCATCCATCCGAGTAATAACCGCACCCAATTCCATTTGTGTTTATATAGAGAGGAGGGAAATGATCCGCGCGTGACCGTATTATATGCGCGCAGGGGGATTACTATATAATTTTTTTTTTTACAGCGCGGGCTTTAGTTTCCGAGTTGTAATTAACTGGAGTGTAACGTTTGTTTGGGTAAACGGTGAATAATCAATTGTGATGTGCTTCAATTTTTGTATTAAGTGGTAAGAGATGCGCGTGAGAGTAGTATTAAAATTATGTAAAAGCTTACATAAAGTGGCTCTGAAATTACGTATGTATAAGAAAACGATGATTAAGCCATTATGTTTTATAAATTTCTCTTCGAATTATACTTATGAATAACTTTGTCTTCTAATAAGATTTTTCTCAAGTATAACAGTGTAAGTTTGCAACTACACCTAACAGTCAGTTCACTATACAAATCCCGTATATATAAAACTTCCGTCAACAGTGCACGTCAAAATCCAAATTTTAAATTTTAAATTCTCTTATTTGCACATCTGACCACGCTTTTATATATATATATATAAGCACCCATTTATCATTTCCTCTCCGAACTATTTATATACATCTTCTGCACTATACTTATGTAACAAAATGAAATGCGCACAAGAAATCTTAAACTTTATATTTTGAACTTTTTTTTTTATTAACGTTGATGTGACTTGGTCGGAGGTCACATAAGGAATGCTGTTATACAAAAAATGAATCGCTAACAT
>JAWWEQ010000010.1:6537276-6592255 GCA_035583055.1 Torymus tubicola
TATAGTTAAATTCTACGAAAAATTACAAGAAAAAAAGTCTATGTTAGATATTTCGAAATTTTGCTTCGTTTTTGAACTAAAAATTAATCAAAATTCTGAATTTAGTGATGTAATTTTATCAATATTAACAGATTTTTTTGCTGATTTTAAAAGAAAAAAAAATTTTGACCTCTCGATTCACCTGAGAACTGCCCATATACAAACTATAAATATATCACAATTAAATGGAACCAATTATAACAAACAATAAAAACTTCTAAAAACACTTCCAGGACCTACAAACAATCGACCTCCGTCCCTACCAATACTCAGGCGTGAACATCAGTGGACTGCGTATAGTAAACCCTGACGAACCATTCGTTCGTGATTTCGTCGGTAGCCACTTACAGGACCTCAGTATCCCATCAGTTGATAAACTACGTACCGAGGAAGCTCTTATATTCGACAGTGTGGCTTTATTCGCCCAAGCGTATAAAGATCTCGCGTACAAAAACGTTATGAGACCTGGTAAAGTCTTCCTGTCTACCGATAAGCTTATGAGTGATAATCTCGATGCCTGGCCGGATGGGTTAAGTTTACGGAACTACATTTTGTATGTAAGTGGTTGATATAATAATAAGGAAAAGTAGGAGGAGGGTGCGTAAGCATTTAATATAATCTAGGGTCATATATATAATCTATGTGTTTTTAGAATACGATAAACGGATTGACAGGACCAGTGATGATGGACAGCGACGGTAGTCGAAGACGATTCAAACTAGACATCTTAAATCTACATGTTAATGGTTTGATAAAAGTTGGTACGTGGAATCCAGACGACGGTTTTGACGATTTGACGCTGATGAACGAGTTGAAAACGGAACACTTCAAAGTACTCATTACGATGGTAAGCTATATAGTTTTTATAATCTTAAGTATATAACAATTGCGCTCGATTCACGTGCACTTTATACTGAGATAATGAGAGCGACGCGGTGTCAAGCACGTCTATATCGATCCAATACCACTTTACATACAACGTTCGTAACTTTTCATTCTTATCGATGTATGCCTATGTAGAATCCACCGTACGCGATGAGGGTCAACTACACGAAGAGTTTGGAGGGCAACGATCGCTACGAGGGCTTCGTCGTCGATATTATCAAGGAGCTAAGCGCGATGATCGGGTTCAATTATACATTTTACGTGCAAGAAAACTCGCAGAACGGTATTTGTAATAAAACGCAGAACGGCAAGTGCACGTGCACTGATATGATGGAGAAGATTCTGACTGGAGTAAGTTGGAAATGTATTTTTTGTTAATATTCGGTTTTTTTTTCATTTGAACGAATGATTTTTTGTCAGGGTTTATTATACTTGTAAAATATTTGTATAAGTAATAAACTTTATAGAAAAGTTAATATAAGTGAATAAGGTAACTTTATAGCTATAATGCGATGATATACGTACGTACACATATTTACTTTTAGTCATATTCTCTAAACCTTAATTAGTGAAAAATCCACTACAGATTAGTTAAAATTGCTCCACCGAAACATTAATGAACATATACACTATTTCATTAGTCAATATTTATGAATGTTTTGGTATAGAGCAATTTTAACTAATCTTTAGTGGATTTTTCAGTAATTCAATTTTAGAGAATGGAAGAACTTAATTCAACATAGAAATAGTAAGACTTACCGTACTGCTTTTTAATTTTCTTTTCTTTTTTTTTAGTATGATTATTAATTACCTATACTACTAATGGTTAATAACTTACCTATACTATACTTAAATATTCACCCAATTTTTTCATGTGAGGTTTATCACTTTAACAACTACTTATTATTTTTCACTAAACGTATTTGTGAGAAAATTAACTGTAGATATACGTCACACTAAAGTTTTAAAACAAAAAATATAAGATCTACACTGTAAAAGATAAAAATAAGTAAAAAAATTTTTATATTTAACCCAAAAATCATATTAAATCTCTTTATACACTCTTAATCCAGGAGATGCACATGGCAATCACCGATTTGACCATCACCGAAGAGCGTGAGATGTGCGTGGACTTTTCAACAGCTTTCTGGAACTTGGGAATGAGTATATTGTATCAAAAGCCTAAAAAAGCACCACCGACGATGTTCTCGTTCCTCTCTACCTTTCACTCTCAAGTCTGGGTGAACTTGTTCCTCATCTATGTCTTCATCTCCGTGTTGTTCTATCTGTTAGGTCGTATTAGTCCGGCCGAATGGAACAATCCTTACCCGTGTATCGACGAGCCTGAGGAGCTTGAGAATCAGTTTACTATAGGCAATTCGTTTTGGTTCACCATGGGAGCTATTATGCAGCAAGGTTCAGAAATAGCGCCGATGTGAGTATTAATGGGTTTTTATATTAAATTTTTTTTTTATATAAGACTGTTCTCTTATGTTCAATATTTCTGCTCGTCTGTTACATGGACTACAAAAAAAAACTGTTATGGCAGAGTTTTTCGCCGTTTTTCCCGTAATAAAACTCACCCGTGATATCCTGCAAATTATTGCTTATATGTTATACTATATTCATTACAATCACATCTTCAACGATCATATATGAATAAAACCATAAAAATAAAACCAAATTATTGCAGAGCAAAATCAACAAGAACGCTGGCCGGTTGCTGGTGGTTCTTCTGCCTCATCATGGTATCCTCATATCTTGCCAATCTCGCTGCTTTCCTCACCATTGAAAGCCCCGTAAAAGTTGTGCGAGGCATCGAAGATCTCTACAACCAAACTAAGATTAAATTCGGAGCGAAGAAAGGTGGCTCGACGTTTATGTACTTCAAGAGTTCAAAAAATCCAAAGCATCAAGCTCTTGCCAGGATTATGGAAAGCAAAGAGTGGCAGGATAAGTGGATGGTGTCGTCGAACGGTGATGGTATACACTTGGCAAAAACTAACAACTACGCTTTTCTCATGGAATCCTCGTCTATCGAGTACATCCAGTACAGAGAATGCGACCTTGAACAGGCTGGACCACTTATTGATCAGAAGTCGTATGCTATTGCCTACGCTGAGAGTGAGTTGAGAGCAGCTTGCTTTTTTTTTACCTTGGGTATATAGGAATGTTCGAGGAGATATTGAGGTTTATGTTTTTTTTTTGCTTTTTTTAGATTTCCAGTACCATATGCAGATTAGTAGATCGATATCAATACTCCAGGAGAAGTTAGTCATCAAGGAGCTATACGATAAGTGGTGGAAAGAGAAGGGCGCTGTTTGTTTTGTAAGTATTGCATGCTTAAGACTTTAAAATTTTTCTTCGTTTAGTTTTGAAATTTAAAGAAAAAGTCTTTTCGATACCTTTTAGCTTTCCACCTAAGCTATAGCTGCGTAACAGAGATATATTATTCTCAAAATTCAGTCCTTTTAATCGTTGATATGCAATAGCTGACTAGGAGAGGGTCAGACTTCCGGATCACGGATTTTGCTCAAACTTTGAGATATGTTTTTGATACCAAAATATGATGAAAAATGGAATATTAGACCCTAACGATTCGATAAGCTCGAGTTATCGACATTTTTAGTTGCATTTTAAGGAAACATTGCAAAAATTGCTCGTTTTTATTTGTTTGTCATTTAGTTTAGATAAAGCATACATACAATTGTAAACAATGAAATTAAAACTAGAGAGTGCCAACTTTTTTTTGCATTTTTCAGAATTGAAAAATATTGAATCTATCAATAGTTGTGATAGTTTAAAAGTTAAGCGTTAAAAAAACGCTTATAAATCGATGGAAACTAGAGTATGTCTATTTTAATGTATTCTCATTGTTTAAATTTAAACTATCACAACTTTGGATAGATTCAATATTTTTCAATTCTGAAAAATGCAAAAAAAAGTTGGCACCCTCTAGTTTTAATTTCATTGTTTACATTTGTATGTATGCTTTGTCTAAATTAAATGACAAACAAATATAAAAACGAGCAATTTTTGCAATATTTCCTTAAGATGCAATTAAAAATGTCCATAACTCGAGCTTATCGAATCGTTAGGGTCTAATATTCCATCTTTCATCATATTTTGTTATCCAAAAACATATCTCAAAGTTTGAGCAAAAAAATTCGTATTTAATCGGTGATTGAAGCAAATGATTGGATTAGTTAAAAAAAAAAAAGAAAAAAAAATCGTAATCCGGAGGTCTGATCCTCTCCCAGTGAGTATATAATTTGCCTAAAACCACATTTAAGCTAACGATTGTTTCACTTCCATTAAGGAAAATACTAGTTCAAACACGGGAGACGCTATGAACTTGGACCAGCTGGCCGGTGTGTTCCTCGTCATGGGCGTAGGCATCGCGATCTCCGTAGTACTGTCGATGAGCGAATTCTGCCGGGGAGTCAAGAAAATCGCCGAGAACGAACAGGTAAGTTTTATAAATTCAGACAAATTATTTATACACCTAACATCAGTAATTAATAAATCTCACACTTCAACAAATATCTCGTTCCCTCTGTCTGTTCACAGGCCAGTTTTATGAAGACGTTTAAAACGGAAGTGAAGTACATAACGCAACCTAAAGCAGTGAAACCGGCGACATGCAGAAAGAGACGTTCGGTCTCGAACATGTCCGACGATTATTCATGCGATTATACAATGACGACGCAGGCCTGACGACACTAACTTGGTCTCAACGAGTTTTCATACGTCTCGTATACGCCAGTCTATATAGTGAGATGAACATTTTGTTACGTTTGGTATACGAGTTGTTTTTTTTTACTACTCAAGTGTCGATGCAGTTTATCATTGAATGTGTTTTGTAATTTATAAAGTGTCTTTGTAAGCGAGTACACTTTCATTAAGATATTAAGAGTATCTGAATGGATAAAGTTTATACGTCGATTTTATAAGGATAGCCTTCGGGTGGTTTAATTATATTATCGATTGATTAGTCGAATTTGAAAGCGTATATGAAAAACAAGTTTATCGATTTGGTGCTAACTCTTTTCAATAATTTTTCAATAGCTGCAACAAGAAAATAGATAAATTAGCATTGCATTGAATATAATTTAATGTTGCAGTATAACGTTTTATCTTGTTATAAGTATGTGAAATCTTTTTTTTTACTTTCAACATTAACGAATTGAAAGTGAATAGTTAAAATTTGATAAATAATTAGGTTAAATATAAGAATTCCGGATAGAATAAATATAAGAATTATTGCATGAAATTGTGCAACTATTTTTTTAATACACGCGTTTCTTCCATGCAAAACAATGAATTTCTCATAATGGATATCTAGAGTTATTCTGACGAACAAACCTCGACGATCGAAGACGCGCATAAAACACACGCCAGGCGTGCACTTTAAAACCTAAAAATAAGATGAGCGT
Organism: Torymus tubicola; assembly: GCA_035583055.1. Classification (NCBI taxonomy): domain Eukaryota; kingdom Metazoa; phylum Arthropoda; class Insecta; order Hymenoptera; family Torymidae; genus Torymus; species Torymus tubicola. The sequence goes on from JAWWEQ010000010.1 coordinate 6,542,637, forward strand.
ATGTTCGGTCGTTCGTATGTTCGTTCCTCCATAGATTCTCGCACTACTCTCTTTCTTTCTCTCTCTCTACGTTTGCCATTCTGGCACGGCCAGAATCGCGAACGAGCAAATAAACCGGATCTCTTTAGAGCATTTATGCGAGAAGCAATAAAAACGGTCAAATCGACGGGGCGGCTGCTGAATTTTCCTTCAAAGTCTTACAAGCTTGTTTGCAAAGAGAAATGCGCCTCGTTCGACGACCAACCAAACTGAAATACTCTCGATGATAATAATATTGTACTGTGACTGTATAATAGTAATAATAACAACCAAATAAATTTGTATTTTTAGAAAAAAAATTTTTTTTTATATCTTATTCAAATGTTAATGTTAAATGTACATATATATCAGATATACAAGAGATTAGTTATTTACAGGAGAAAAAAACAATTAACGGTTCATAACTTATTGCACTTTTGTACGCATTCGTAGGACGAAATGATTATTTAATAACATTCCAATTTCCGTAATAATATTAATAATATCGACTAGGATGTATATAAAAATATCCTGCATATGAGTATATATATATTTATAGGAATGCGAGAAAGTAAAATCAGTGCCGAATATATATAAAAAATAAAGATATCTATATGTATAACAGCGAAAAATATCTATTTTCAAATGAATCGCATTGAACAGGTCATAAACCTTTATATACAAACAACCGTAATTTGCGTTTACTTTCCACACATCATTACTCGATGAGAGAATAATTTCAAGAAATATCATTTCAATAACTTTCAACAACGTGTTGCTGTTGAAGAATTTTTTATACTCTCAGAATAACATTATAGAAACCTTGAAAATTCTAATAATACGATTTGAATTAGCTTAATTTACAGGTGTTGACTTTAAACCTTCCTAGTCTAATCACATAGGTAGAAGTACGTTTCTATAACGTTACTCCCATTCTTTGATCCTCAATTGCTCGTACAAACTCACTGACGTAGCATTTCTTCAGCCCATCCATTCGCTCCAATATGGCATACGAAAATCTTCAATCGCACTTCACACCATCATCCGCACTTTCGACGCCCCAGTCGCCGAGATCATCGTCACCCCAGCCATCGACATCAGCATCTGTAGACGTCGGCACCAGATTCGACGTGAACGATGCATTATTGGCCTCTGGAAGTCTCACCTCTTCGACATGAAGAGTTTGTGTCTTTTGAATCACAGGTTCCATATCGGTAAAGAAATCGATCTCCTCTGCTATTTCCGTCATCGACTTGGAATGTTTGATATCGAGCTCCGAAATATCCGAGATCATAGGTTTTCTGTTAGGAAACTTTTTCGCCGTTGCCGCTGAAGATTTTAATGTAAGAGGCGTAACAGTCATCAGCTCCTCCTCGATCATGATCACGTCGGTCGATTCGTCGAGTTTCTCTTTCACCACACTGTCGTTACTATTATCCTCAGCATCATGGGCCTCCCAGTCGGACCAGTTCTCTTCCTCGCTGAAGGTAAAGTTAACTTCCGCGCGGTCTTCACCACCATCAGGCGACGGCCTCTCAGGTAAGTAAAGAGCCGGTATCTGTTCTGGGCCATTTGGCACGTTTAGTGTATTTACAGTTTTGGACGGTGTTGCGAAGGTAACGTGATGATTCTTCTTGTTTCGCTGAGTCTTATTCGGTCGGCCGTCGGTGAAGAGTTTGCCTCGGTTACCACCTATCACCGTTGCTGCACCGAGAATAGGGACTAGGTCTGCCAAAGCACGTAACGTCGTGCTCACCAAAAAGTCATCTGTGTCCTTGATACCAACAAGAAGCTCAGGTAAAACGCGATACTTGAGATCGTCTATCTGAAACGTCCTTATGAAGGCGTTTAGATGCGTCAGTAATACCAGTCTAATTGAAGCGTCGTGAACACAAAACATCTCTAGTAGTTTTGGAACTAGGCTTGTTTGAAACGTTGACACTGAGAATAGCCCAGAGTCATCATCTTTTTCTATAAATGGAAAAAATGTAAATTGAGTAATGAATTCACAGGATCATCTTCATTTAAACAATAATTTTAATCTCACCTTTCGGCTTTAAAATAGAAGGCAGGAGTTTTGTTTGAGCAGTTTGATCTAATAAAACCATTCTAGATAACAATAATTTACCTAGTTGCTCTGCAACTATTTTTTCAGGGAAATTTTGTAGTTGCGTCACTAAATTTCTGTAAAATTAAATCACTTTTAACATCACTTTCAGTTTAAAATAATATTCTATTTGGTTAAATACTTACAAGAAAAACTGTTCTTTTTCAGTTTCATTTTTTAAAGGCAGTTCAGTTAAAAATGCATAAATTTTTATAAAATCATGTGTAAAAAAAGAATGCTGCTTTAAAGAAGAAAGCGTAGTATCTTGTAATTTTTGTTTACAATTTTCCCTGAATTCGGCTAAACCAGGAACATCATCTAAAAGTTAAATAAACTTTTAATAAAACTGCTCGATACCAAATTTAATGCAAAAATAAAAAAAGTGCATACCTTCATCCTTCAATTTCAAAACATCTTCTGCCAAGACAGCAAATGCATATTTGTCAATCACAGATGGATCATTACCAATAGTCTGCATCACCGTATCCTCATCAGGAGATATAGCATTTTCGTAGCGATAAGTTTTGATTTTTCTAAAATATACTGCATTCAGTTCTGAATTTCTACAAAAATATTCTAAACCACCTAGCTTCCAGTAGCCTTCTGATGTTACGTATATTGAACTACTGCAAACATTGTTATGCGAACCTGAAGCATTATCGTGTAAAAACAACAAAGCCCTCAAAATACTGTTTAGGCCAATACAAATTTGCAATGTAGTCTGTGATCCTATAACTTGTACCAAGGGTTTCACTTCTTCGGTGGCTAAATAAAACTTACTACCCTTAGACCAAGAAGATACATATTTCAGTATACAAGGATGCCTATGTAGCATCAAATTCTAAAACAAAACATAGCAAGCATTAAAACATTATTCCCCCAAAAAAATCTCTAAAATATCACTGAAACCTTATACTATACCTTGGCAGCTTTCTCCAAGGGCGACGGTTTGCCAAAACTCGCATCGGAATGCAACGAAGGCTCGCTTATGAAAACTGACAGACTTTGGGGGTTATCCCCGCGTACGCTTGCACTATGGTGCGTCCAGAAGTCAGTAATCTCTACGGCTTTGTCGTCGATCTCTAGGCCGCTCAGGGCACTTTTCTCGTTCCCCATGATGATGTTTAATGGTCTGTCTTTACGTTTGACAGCGGGAAAACGCACACTCGTATACAAACACACCGCCTGCGACTATGTAGTTTAGTGCATTGCCGCTTTCGAGTATATACTACTTCTGGAGGATAGCGTTCAAAGTGCCGAGCGAGAGCGTTTAGTTTTAGTTTTCAGTGTGTTGGCATCAGATTCCTGTACGACCATCATTCATCAACAACTATAGTTGGCACTTGGCATGCTTAAGACGCATACGTGGTGAAGGGGCGGGAAATTTGAAGAAGCTCTAATTAGCTGACTCTTTTGCCTGAAACAGAGTAAAAGAGAAGGGCGAGAGAGAGGATAGAGAGTTAAAAGAAAAGAAGAAGTTAGATATGAAGGTTACAGTTTCTGAGAAATTTCGAGCGAGAACGTTACCAGCCGAAGAGAGAGAGAGATAGCTGCTATGGAGTTACATGCTAATTGCTAAATAGCAGATTAAGCAGAAGCTTACTAATCGAGAACCGTGATATACATGCGTTCGTCACCATACTACGCGGCGTATGCGCGCAACTCCTGCTTAAAAGTTGTTTCACACGATAAATCACGCGTTAATTTTCACTATAGGGATATGGAGGGGATATTAAATTAAATAAAATCATTTAACTAACATGTATTAGAGATGAATAATAGTATCGATATGGTAAGAAAACAGTAATGTATTTTTTTAAATTTAGTATTGTACTTACTCATCAATATTTATAAATTAAGTAGAACTACAGCTTAATTAAGACAGCTTATTATTAAGCCACAAGATATAAAGCAGAGAACGTATTAATTTATTTATTTATGCAAATAATGTTGCATCTGTTAGTATTGTAATATGTATTATGTACCAAATACACATCTATTAGTATCAAACTTTGGTAAGAAATAAATGTATATTATATTCAGTTACTGTCATTATTTACCTACATTGATTCTTGTTCTTTTTTTTTTTTTTTTAGACTTTGGTCTTCTTGTTGAATTTTTGTTAATTCAACATATGAGTAAAAAATAATTAGCTAGAAATTTTTGCATTATAAATAATAGTGACCTCAAATTTTAATGTTATATAAATAAAATGGTTTTTATTTACATATATTTACAGTATAAAATTATAAAATTTATGCTATTACTAATATAGTACTTTAATATTTAAAATAAGATTTCCTAAATTATGTTTTTTGCTTTTTATTTGCAGGTTCTTCTTTATCGTCATCTCCATCCGTTTGAAAAATCTGTTGAGGTTGATTTTTTTTGTAAGCTGGTGTGATCCAGTAAGGATCTTCTTCAGCTATCTTTGCATATTTTAAAATAGCTTCTCTTGGATCTTGATCATCCTCAATTCGTTTACTTAATCCTAAGTTCCTAATAACATATGAACTAAGAGTAGCTCCAGAAGAAGCAACTCTGCCTCCTTGACCAGATGTAATTGGTAAATCTGGTCTCCGACTTTTTACCGGATCTAATCTGTCCTTCTCCAATTGTTTTCTCATAGATTTTGGGCGATCTTGTCTGAATAATGGTAATGCATGGGGTGTAATGATTTGCTGTGTAGACATCATTTCTACCTGTTTTTGTTTGTGCTGTTGCTTTACTACACAGAGCTTGGCACCTCGCAAACTTTTTTTGATATCATAATAGACCTTAACACTACCATTTCCACAGCCCACAAATATTTGATTTAATTTTGGATGCCATAAAGTTTTAATTACATGAGAATTTGTTACTTCAATTTTGTTTACGAGATCAAAGGTCTGTGTACTGTAAAATAGACAATGACCTACATTTTTACCTTTTGCCAATGACTCTCCTGTTATGATCATAGAATCATCAGGACTGAACATGCAGTCTGTTGTATCATATCTTGAAAATAAATCAGAAGCTGTAAAAAGTGGTTGTTTAAAAGATCTTAGATCCCAGAGCTTTAAAGTGTCATCACAACTGCGAGTTGCTAACATATGGCCAAGGTAAGAAAAACTTAAACAAGAAATTTCTGAACCATTATTATGTGCTGTTCTGTTAATTAATGATGGATTGACAAAATTTTTTCTATGATCCCACATTTGTATGGAACCATCAATACATCCACAAGCAACAACAGTTCCATCTCTATTATAAGCACAGCTTGTTGGTACAGTTTTTACACCATTTTGGGCCCTACATTTAATTATAGCTTTATGTGCTTTTGGTTTGTATAATATCCATAGCCTACATGTACTATCTTGAGAACATGTTAGATATTCTTCTTTAATGAATGGATGCCACTTTCCATCATTTAATGAAGCTGTATGACCTTTGGTTCGAGACATATCAGTGATGTATTGATCTCCTTTTATAGTTTCACATTTTTCAAACCCATCTCTGTCTAAAACTTTGGCTTGCGGAGCTCCAGATATCACTAAAATTACATCACCAGTCATTGAATACTGAAGACACTTGATGGGATAGTTTTCACATGGTTGTAGTGTCCTAAAGCTTTTCAAAGATGCATCCATTCCTCCGAAATCCCAAAAGGATAGATCATAATCTACAGAGCCTGATGCAAGACGAGCACCAGAAGGATCTGCTGCTATTGCTGTTACAGCTTTAGTACCATGTGTCATTGAGACCTGATGAGTACATGGTATTCTGCTTGCTAAATCTGTTCCTTCATCTTCATTTTCATCATCATTTTCGTCATCTTCATCATCATCATCTGATGAATCATCTTTACTTTTTGCTTTTTTTGATGTTTTGTTCTTTGAATTTTCACTCTTGTTACTTTCTAGAAATGCTGAAGGTATTGGGGGACCAATAAAATCATCATCTTCATCGTCTTCTTCACTTTCTTCTGATTCTGTATCATTCTTATTGCGAGAAGATGTACTAGCTTTTTCATCAGCAGGTTTGGTACTGACAATAGTTTTCTTAATATTTTCCATCATTTCTTGTACATCGAAAGATCGAGCTTTCTTGCCAAATGTAGACATTCCCATGACTTGTTGTAACCTTTCATTTTCCTCTTCGTCCTCTGCTGTAATCTCAACTATTGACTGTGGATTTTTCTCAGCTGGTTTTCTTCCAAAAGTTCCAAAACCTGATGTACTTTGGGATTCATCTGTTTTTTCATTCTCATTTTCTTTAGTCGTCGTTTCATCAATAGATTTTGTATTTAGTTTAAATGTGATTTTTCCAAATCCTGTGCTTGGCCCAGCTTTATTTTCTGGTTTATCCATGTTTTTAACTAATATCTTATCTCTGTCAATAAAAAAATAAAATTATTCATTATCTATACATAAAAATTATACAAATATTAAATTTTATCATACCTTCTGAGGTTATGCTTGATTCGGCATTAGATTTGTTATTATTACTATTATTACATTAAAAAAGTTTTTATTATTATACGTTTACAAAATAATTCGTTGCCGTAATTTGCCGATACAATCTCAACTGTCTTTAATTAAAAACTTTATTAAATATTGTTACCACTATATAAACAAAGTTTCAACAATGTGTTGCAAAGTGTACGCGTACACTATAAACACACAAACCATTGCCGGCAAAGAGTATTATAGTATTAATAGAACTTGCACAGTTGAACAGTGGTGCCCCCTATAAATACCTTAATTTCCACGAAACGGTTTCAATTTGCCGCCATCGCCATTGTGACACCTGAACGACTGCAATGCAACACGAAACAGCCGAGCACGCGGCGTCGGCGGCGGCGGTGGTGGTAGATTTCTCAACGAGACACGTATTATACGTATGCACTGCAAAATATGCAGAGTGCGTGTTGTTGGCACCCGACGCTATACGAAACTCGAAAGCTAATCGTAAAGTATGTAGAGGGCATGAATTATGCATAATACCAAAAGGAAATCGTCGATTGTGGGACTGTTAAGCTTGCGGTGATTAATCGGTTTATTAGTGACTCAATCGAAAAGAAAATTTTTAAGTGAGGTTGAAATTGTTTAGGTATATAGTATAAAAGTATGATGGATACGAGTGAATAAATTTAGAATGGCTAATGACGTAAACTTAATTGAAATATTGGAATTAAAATTATCAATTGTAATTAAATTATTTATAATAATTTATAATAAATGGGCGTCAAAGTTAAAGATAACAGTGTAAAAGAGTTGTAATCTGTTCTTATTCAAATATTTACACATTTTAATTATAGATAGCATCTAAATAAACTAATAGATATTAAACTAAAATTATTTTTTTTTTTTTTTGTTAAGGGATGAAATCAAAGTATTCAGTTCTGTTTGAAGTGTCATCAATTTGCAAAATAAATATAATATGATCAGTCTGAACATTAAAATACAATGATCACTGTACTTATAATTAAGATAATAAAAATCATTTAAATGAAATATTTTAATATTTTTAAATTTATTTATTTTTGTTTCGGATTTGTTAAACAGTAAAAAATAAAGAAAGAATTACAACAAATTGACCAGAGGAATCATATAATAACATTTATACATGTAATTAAGTATATTAATACTTTAATGGAAGTATAGAAAGTAAACGTATATATTGGGTGTAAAGGATGATTGAGAAAAACGACAGAAAACATGTTGTTTTTTTTTCAGAGTCAAGTTGTAATCAAAACCAAGCGCTTGCATAATCAAGTCCCTCGGTTATGACTGCAACCACGTTTTAATTTACAATTCATTGCTGCTAAAAACAATAATTACACCGCAAGCGTAATGTTTATGCATTATTTTTAGTTTTCTTCTTTCCTCACTTTTTCAAATCGTCCAATACAATGATCATTATACCATATATATTACGACTTCCACAACTCTTCCTCTCGTATATATATCATCTTCTTTATGTCTCCTTCCAACTTGCGTTTCTCTCTCTTTCTCTTCTTCCGGTAATCTCTTTTTGTTCAGCGAATCACGGTGTGCCTGTGTGTATACGTGTGTATCGGTGTCGATTGGCTTTATCTTTAATATTTTTACTTTTTTTGTAAATCAGTGTGAAATATTTTTTTTTTAACTCTCCCTCATACGCTCCCGAACCCTCTATTATAATTTTCTCTTTTCTTTCCCCTCATCTCGGTTCTCCAAGGTTAACAAATGACGAGTCTCTCAGAAAGTTACGCGTTTATACCGTAATATCCTTTTTTTTTTATTATATCTCGCGTTTTATGTCGCGCACTGTGGATGAAGTGCGCGCGGCAATCCTATAAATAAGTAATATATGGAAAATCGTTTCTCGTCGAGAACAACCGAAAACACTTTCTCTATAGCCTTCCGTACACATTTTCTCTTCCTCCTTCGGTCCTATCACTTATTCTTTTTTTTTTTAATTATTATATATTTATATATATGTATATATAAATTAGCGTCGGTGCCCGAATTCTCCAATATCGATATAACATCGTACAAGAGGATATACAAATGGTTTCGAAGGAAAAAACCTGCATTTAACGGCGTGTCTTTCTCTATATAGATTCGTATATAATTGATTTTTTTTCTTTATTTACTTTAAGTCTAAGTAGTAATAATCGATACGACAAAATGATTTTTTTTTCTTTCGATGAAATTATTTTATATACGCTCGCTCTCTTTCATTCTCGCATTTCTCCCTCGTTTTTTTGTTTGCTTAAATCTCTCACTAGTAGTACACGATTCAGATACAACGTTTCCATCTTATTTTTTCTTTGTTAATTATTCTCTTAGTCGACTTCAGCAATTTTCACTTAAGACATGAAAATACCTCGCGAATGTCATTTTTCATAGTTTTTTTTGCTTTATCCCTTTATATCTACACAGTGTCGAACTAAAACTATAGACCCTCTTCTTCCCTTTACTTCCGTAATTCTCTATCCGTACAAATTCCGTCCGAAGACCAGAGATTTCCGCCTCGCAAAACTTGGATGAAACGAAAGAAAAGACAAAACAAGTATAGAGGATTATTCTCGTATTCACCCCTGTTAAATATTTTTTTTTGTATTACTCTGGCATGCATTTAATATTAAATCGTCGCGTAAATGTGAGTTTCGGTAAAAATTAAGAAACGAGCCACGTGCACGGGGACAAAAAAGACTCATGACGGGCTAATTATCATTTTTTTTTGTCTTTTATTCATTCTTTTTTCAGCCCACTTTCTCTCTATCTCTCTCTCTCTTCCACCCTTCCCAAATTCAAGCACATTTTCACAAAAAAAGAATCATCGACGTGTACATTGCGTTTCAGGATACCACCGTAACTCTTCTCTCGCAAACGATGCGAGATTCTCTCTTTCTCTCTCTCTCTCACGCTCACTTTACAAAAGCTTCGAATGCAGGAGGCCGAGAAATAAGGGAGAAAAACGTGTAAGAGCTTTTCTCTTTCTCGCATTCTTCTTTATCTTTCATACAACGCAATACAAACGCAGGAGAACCGTGTACAGATTATATAGCGGCGCCAAAATAAATTGGTCAACGACACGTAATATTAGTCACACATCGACGTTCCCGCGCCACATGCAACGACACAAAGAAAAAGTATAATGTGTAATAATATAGTAATAATCGATTGCTTTGTCTCTCATTCTCTCACTCATTTGGTTCGATTATCGAGCAGAGTTCGATTATGATCAGAGTTTTTCTTTTTCGACGTAATGAAAGAAAAAAAGAAAGTCAAAAATAATAAACGCTCACTCGCCTTATATATTTTTTTTGCTTCGCCACTTTTTTCATTGTGTGTGATCTCGCTCATCTTTTTTTTCACTCCTCTTTATCATTCTCATTTAGCTATCTCAAGAACTCCGCTTTACTATTTTCCATACGTGTTTAATTATTACACTTAGCTCTCTGTGAGAATGAAAACAGTGTTTCGAGTTTCGAGTCAAGGACAGAAAATTTGTTTTAGGCACTTTGGGGGATTGATTCAAGGGTCTGTCTTTCCGCGTTTTTTGTTTTTCTTTTTATATACTCGTTTATTTATTTATCAGGAGCGTGTCGAACAACTCTATCTGTTTCTCGTAATTTACGATCCTTCCCAGAGTCTCATCAACGCGACGGTTGGCTTTATTACGCGATTCCTTGCACAAAGAAACACTATCGCATAGCTGAATAGGTTTGTTTTTTGCAATTACATCCGCCTCAAAAGTCCCCATCTCTCTCACCCCCACTCCTTAACTTTTAAGTTTTTTTTATTATTATTTTACGGACACACAGCGTTCAGTCTTTCGAAGTAAAACAATATCTACAGGACACGTATTGTCAGTCGCAGTAATAATCATTCGTCAGAGTCGACATACGCGCTCTCATTCTCATCAATTACCACTGGACACGTTTATATATCGACTGTTTTAAAATTAAATAAAACAAAAAAAAAAAATAAAAAAAAAAACGATAAAAAAAGTTTGCAGTTCCGGGGAGACTCTTTCTCGTTTCTCTCCGTCACGGTTTTATATACTCGTATTGCATAAATAAATCTCGCTTTCTAATACCAAACAGTGTCAGTAGCCAGTCTTAACGTTAATTAAAAAAAAAGAAAAAAAAAAGAAAAAATTATCGAACGAAAGAAAAAAAAGAACAGACCCCTGCACCGTAGCCCGCACGTGCCTTGGACATACAACTTTCTTTTATCTCTTCGTCGTGGAAAAAAAGACCGTCTCACACAACGCATAAAGCACTAGGCGTAATTAAAACGATTAACCAAGTACCCTTACAATCTCCTACGAAGTATAAGTTTTATCATACGCATTTTTTTTGTTGCCTCATTCGAGCATTCGCGACATACACACACCTTTGTCCGCTGAATGTACACGTGCAAACAAATGTGTAGTAAAACAATTAGGAAAGAAATGATAATTATTGATAGTTTATAATAGTTAATAGTAGCATGAAAAAGAAGGTTTCTCCGCTAACATTTTTTTTTGTTGCCCCTTCCACGCTTTCCCATTCCTCATCCAACCTTCGTATCTCCGAACAATAACACGGTCGTCGAGCAGCGAGTGAACATGCACATACAAGCGCACGCTCGACGACTACGTCGATTGATCTAGCTCGTCACGCAAACACCGCTTGCCAAAACGACATATAGCAGACATAACGAGCGCCTGATGCACATCGACGTACTTATCATATCATTTCGTGTCACAACACTTTTCTCTTTCATATTCCTTCAGTTTCTCTTGAGTTAAGACATATCCAGGTAAATAATAAATTTTTGTTATTTTTTTTACTCTCGTATAAACAAAGTTACATGACAAACGTACCAATGACGTTGGTGTATCTCAAAGACATTCGACTAACACGACATTCGTATCGGTGGTACGTTTAGACTCAAAATTCTCATCGTTTTATATATTTTATTTTTTTTTAAATATATCTCTAACATTGCAGTTCCGCGACGCGACGCGCAGTTTCCTTTTCTCACGTTCCACGTTTTTTTTTATTTACTTATCCTGAAAAAACATTCATATTGGATGTCGCCGAAACGACTGGCAGTAGATTCCATACCACGAGAAAAGAAGAAAAATCGAATCCAGTCTCTTTCCCTGTTGTGTAGTCGCGTCGGTTTTTATTATTATTTTTAAAGGCTGCGAAATAATCGCGTTTCGCCGATTCACAATAAAAACTATGCAACGATGGGATTTTAGTTTAATTAAACGTTTCCTTTTATTAATTATATCAGTTTCGTCTTTATATAATAATAATAGTAATAATAATAATATTAATAGACGATCTAATTAGAACGATAACGGAAAAAATGTACAATTCTTTTTTTCAGATAAGTGGCTTTTATCATAGTTTTTTTCTTTGTTCAGCCTTGGCAATATAGTGAGTCTTATGCTGCACTTTCGATACTTTAAGCATTACACAGCTATAAATGGTGAATAATTCGTAACCTGTGCGAAAGGCGAGGTCAATTGTCGATTTGCGAACGATACTGTAAAGAATTATTTACTATTCTTATTTAAGGACCATACAAAGTAGCGACCACATCACAGATTCGTACTTCAAAGTCGATTCTCACACTTCATTTTTTAAACAAAGCAAAGGACAGTCTTTTGAAGTCATTTGCCATGCCTGTCGTAATGAAAAAAAAAACACTTTAAGCACTTTTTTTCATTTAAATGGTCGCCTTGCGCGTGACGTATCATTGACGAGTCGCTTTGCATCGCTATGTGGCTCTTTCTGAATAAATGTCTCTGGTATCGAGAGTTTGCATGTTTCAAGGTCTAGGCAGGATAAATTTATCGCCCGACTATCGGAGGCGGTTGACTTCGAAATTTCGCGCTGTGCAGAATTATATAGAAACTTTACACTTGTATCATTTTATTTTTAAATCTTACTTCCACCGATATCGAAACTGTTCGACATGACTTTTGTCGGGTCAACTTACTAACACTATAATAGACGAGATGACGCGTGAGGTAGCACTCTAGCGTCATTAGTTTAAAAGACCAAATTTGAAAAGAAATTGCTTTATCGCTTCATAGTCAACTCAATTGCAGCTTTTTTCGCGCCCGATTGAATAAATCGACATGAAGTTCATATTCGTATTCATTTCTCTATCTTTCTGTGAATGCGGTAAGAATAATATCTCGCACCAACCATCACTCTTGCATGCATTAACGTCATAATCGTGAGACGAGGTTCGAAAACCTCGCGTACAATATTATTTTCCAAATCGGGTAATATTTTTCATAGACCAGTCCTTGTTTATATAATATTTTGTCTCAATGATGTGTCGTATTTCAGTAATTGAAGATATATTAGTATTAAACGTTAGATTAAAAGCCTTCAACGACAATGTCTCAGCTTTCCCTCTTTATTCGTTCTGCTGGCTTACTTCCTCTTTGTTGTCGCTTTCTGGTGGGTTAGTAGTGGCTTTGTTACCACTAGATTGATTTCCAGCATTATTATCAGATATCTTATCATTGTGCGAGTCCACTTTATCATTGGAGTCCATCTTCACGTTACCTACAAGGATATTGCAAATCAAGAGTTATAATTTTGAATTGCTAAAAAAGATTTACGCTTTCATTGGAATCGTTTACTTATTAAACCCCCATTTTAAATTGAGAACTAACGATCAAAATTTTTAAAAAGTTTTATTTTTAATATTACTATATATACATATTAAACTTATCATTTACGAACGACGAACTTGAATGAACAGTATTTTATAAATAAACGATTTCACTTCGTGCTAGATTGATATTAAGTCTCACTTTGTCCAGAATAATATTGCTGCTGCATTTTCATGTTACGCTGTTGTTGCTGTTGCTGATGAATGTTAGGCCTGTGTCGGTTCATTTGCGACTGTTGTTGCTGATTGGGCATACAGTTCTGTTGTTGTTGTCCTTGTTGCGAGTTGTTTGGATTTGGGCCCGGTGGAAAGGGCACTACGGGCCGTTGAATGGGCGGTGGGTATCGCTGCTGTGACGGTTGTATACCTCCGCGTGGCGGCATTCCCATCCCCCGTACATTCTGTTGCTGTAAAACCTATAGATGAATTCAAATCTGACTTGTTTTCGCTTTTCGTTGTTTTATTTTTATTCTTTTTTTCATTCTTTTTAGGCTCAAAGAAATCGAAATTGCTTCGCGCTTAATTACATTAGCAATGAAAAAAATATTTTTAAATACGACAAAGTAAAATGGTACATACGTAGTTATTATAGCTGCTTACCAGAGCAGACTGACTGACACCCTGATATTGTTGGAATTTATGGTGCTGAGTCGGACTTGGCTGTGGCTGTTGCGACGACGATTGCTGCTTTCTTGATTTTGGCGAGGCTGTAAATTTTCCTTATGAGATTCTGATTTTAAAAAATTAATACTTTAAAAAAAAAAAAAAAAAAAAAAAAAGTTTTTTATACTGTGGAACACATATCAGTAAGTTCGGTCCATTAACTACAACCGCCCAATGGTTCAGAGTTCCAAATTAATCTTGCATACTTTTAATTAATTTTCCACACGATTATTTTATTAATAAAAAAAGCCATGTGTCTCAGTATGCTGTATTAATAATTAAAAAATTCACGATGAAATAGAGAATCGAACCCGAAACCCTCCGTACCGAAGTCGAGTATCCTAACCATGATGCTACCAATTGCATCGCTTTCCACTATATTTTACCGTTCACTTCCCGCTATGTCGGTATTGCAGAGCCCTTTTCATCCTAACCAATCATGTATATTACCCGTCATAATAGAAGTATTTTTATATCTAAAGAAGACTGCTTACTGGAGCTGAAAACTGAAGCTAGCACGTCCTGCTGATTGCCTGAGGGGCTTTTTAACTGTCGTGGCTGCTCCTGCTGCTGATGCTTGCTGAGAAAAGTTGCGGCGGCATTGGCCGGGCCAGGAAGTCCGCCGGTAGGATTGCGGTACTGCTGGGCAGCGGCTGCCGCGGCAATTTGCAAGCCCGAGCCTGAGAGGAACTGCGAGCTGAAGTTTTGCAAGCCTACGGGGGTTGCGTTACCAGTTGCCAAACTCTGGCTGTGCTGGCCAAACCCCTGCAAACTGTAGTGCGCTCCGGTTTGCTGCGCTGCTCCACCCGGTTGGTAAAACCCCGTTTGCGATCCAGAAAACACATCTAAAAATATATGATTGATAAGATGTATTTTGAAAGATTCCAAGTGATTCAACTGTATCGTAGCAAGCAAGCAAGCACGAAATGTTTAATATTAATACAGGATAGTGCAGGTATAAAAATGACTACTTTACAAAATAAAAAAAAAATTTCTTTAAATAAAATAAAAAGTAAAAATAAAAAAATAAAATTTTCTATGTGAGTAAACGACAAAATAAAAATAAAAAATGCACGCACTAATGTGTATGTTTCAGAAAATAAAAAAATTATAAATATTTGGTTAAGGAAAGGGTAGTCAAGCTTACATAAGCGCATATTAGGTTTACCGGCGGAGGTAGCGCTGTAATAGTTGTTCGCCGATGGTTGAACATTGGGACCTGGTCTTTGCACGAGTTGTGAGTTACCCATGTAGCTGCCACTTACTCCCAAAACTTGGTTTGGATCGTACGGAATGTATGCCAGCTGTAAAAATATTACAAATAAATAATAAGAATCTATTTCATTCGGATTACAAATAAAATACGTGTTATTATAAAATAACGTACTTGATTTGGTTGTGGTGGAGCTGATGGTGCCTGGAAGTGTGGAGCCTTTGTGCCAATGGCACCAATTGGTTGAGAAGACGGCTTCACACTGGCTGACATCAGAGAATTTGACGACGAACTGATAAGTACAGTATTTGGATTGTTACTTAATTGCTGATTCTGTCCGAATGGAGGTGCAGCTGCAGCAGTCTATTAACAAATAACCAAATCGTCAATAAAACTAAAGTACTATTTCAATGACATCACTATTTAAATCACAATGAATCATGACGTACCAGTCGATATTGAGAAAGATTGCTCTGGTAAATATCAGGCGTAGGCGCATTTGGCGCATGAGGAGGCGGTGGCTGTTGCAAATACATATTTTGCTGGTTGAAGGAGCTTTGCAGTGACGCCGCGTACGGCGAGTACTGGGTGAATGGCGATCTGCTCTGGTCGAGCTGGAAAGCGCCATAGAGACCACCTGCCTGAGCGGGTAATTGACCCGAACCTGTGTTGAAGAGGACAGCCGGCGGCGATGGTATCGTCGACATGCTGCCGTATTGCGCTGCTGCGGCCTGAGAGCCCGGATACTGCGCAAATTCCTGGGTGAATAACAAAAATCGCCGGGCGTGTTTATAGCGTGAGCGCACGTCGTCAAATTTAATATAACTTTGTATCATATTACAACTCTTTCTTTTTTTTTGTGAATATAGTTTTACATTTGTTACTTGTGTTAATTGAAGACACAAATTTACAGTGAGGTTAGTATAGTTATTCTATACGTTTCGTAAACTCTTATATTAGTTATACATTTAGGTGCATTGAAGCATTGTAACTTTCTTTTTTATTTCATTAATAAATAACAGCGTTAAAGCAACTTAATATTACCAGAATATGCATTGCTTCATATAAGAAAAATGAACTTTAATCAATTTTAACAGTGCAATTTCCATATTCCAAGTGAATATGAGAAAAATTAAAGATCAACAGCGTGCGCTTTGTTCACGATATAACGACGTACCAACAACAACCACAACTCTACTATCATCAACATATATCCACATACCTGATAATTAATGTGAGACGGCTGTCCTGTAGAATTGAACGGTGGTGGGCTTAGAGGGCCCTGTAGACTCGCTGGTGGATGACCGATTGGACTCTGTCCGGGCCCGATTGGACTGGGCCCGGGTACTGAGGAGCCAGGTTGGGCACCACCGCCAGCCGAGGACTGCTGTTGCGGCTTCACCTGCGGGGGAACCAGCTGCGCATCAGGCAAAGAGTCAGCGTCTTCCCACACGGGACATGATCAACGAATATTTGACAGTTTTTGTTCTTTACCATGTGTCGGCCACTATCTCCAACGTTTGATAATAATAACGTTACTTTTTCGTTCGTTCGTTCATTTATGATTTTTTTTTTTCCTTTTTTTAAAAAAAGAGCGCGAGACGAAGTCGACGAAGAGCGAGTTAGGTCGTGGCGAGAGTGGTGTACACATGGTTAAAGTGAATGATATGTGAGGAGTGTTATTTGATGTGCGATAACATGCAAAAGAACATTTCTTTTTTTTTAAATTGATAACATTTTTGTTTATGATTTGATGACAATGAATGAAAAGTTATCAAAAATGAATGTTTCGACTAAATGATTGAATTAGTTTCAATGATGATTAATTTTCATGATAAAAAAAATTTCACGAAGTCAATTTGATAATGGATATGATAACATAGTACACAACAAATAACTCTCAAATACATAAGAGTACAACAATACTGACGATAGATCTTACCTTGCAAACATTCGTGGAAGTGGTGATCTCATTCTTCATATTGCTCTGGTTGTACTGCTGATGGGCGCTGTAACCATCATCCACGTCATTGCTTTCGAACGCTTGAGGGAAGCTATTGGCCGTGCTGACGACATTGCCATCGACCTCGTGCTCGACTACTGTTGGCATCGGTGGCGCGTTCTCCCACACCTTTTTCACGGACGCGATCTTTAGATTAAGCTCGGCCGTCGAGGGAGAAATTGTACTCTGCCCACCGGTGATGTGCATAGACCTGGGCATGCCCAGACTCTTGCTCTTATCTTCCGTCAACTGCGACAGGTCCGAATCAAACGTGAAGTCCAGCTTCATGTCCGCTGTGTCCTCCTTGTTGTTGAACGACAAGGGCATCTGTATCGGTTCCTGTTGCTGTTGCTGGGCGGGCAGTTTCTCCTTAACGATGTCATTTGGTTTGCTGGAGAAGGCGGCCGCCAGGGCCTGTTGCTGTTGCTGCATCTGCGCGGTGTCGTCTTCGACTTCGTTCGAACGCTTGTTGTCTCTCGACTGTGCCTTCATGTGGTTCGAGTACTTGGACTTGATGGCCATATCGCCGGCTGGGCCGACGTTGCTCTTTGTGTTCTTCGAGTAGTTGGTGTTCTCAAATATGAGAGTTTGTACGGGCGGTGACGAGCTGTCAGGACCAGCACCGCTCTTGTCCTGGCCACCAGCAGCGCTCGGCTCCTTGATTTGACCGAGTTTACCGCCCGTAACTTTGTTGTCACAGTTGGGTGAGTTGCGTTGGCTATTGCCAGTTGAAGCACCGCTTGGCTGTGCCTGATCAACAATCTGGGAACCATCGGATGCAACGGCGCTGTTTGACGCCGATGTCAATCCAGACATGAGTTGAACGTCAGCAGGCACGGCAGCGACAGCTGGTGGAGCCGGAGGCGAGCGGCTTGAGGAGCCACCGGTGAACGGCTTGTCCCAGGCGTTGACGGGCGGTGGAGCCGCCACGCCACCTGATGCGTTCTTGTCGGCGTTTCCTTGTTGACCTGCTGCCTTACCGGAACCAGTCGAGTCGCCTTCTTGTTGCTGCTGTTTCTGCTGTTTAGCCAGACGCTGGAAGCGTGGCGCAAGCTTCTGCCGATTAGCGTTACGTTCGTATTGTTTAGGTGGCGCACCCGCACCAGCCTGTCCAATGGGTTGGCCAAGTGGTGCGTTTTGACCCTGTTGTTGTTGTTGCTGGGACTGCGGACCATTGGTTTTAGACTTGGAACGATCGCGCTCACGGTCCTTATCCCTATCACGACGACTGGGTTTAGAACTCTGTTGCTCTTCTTTCTGTTGCTGTTGTTGCTGACGACTTGATTCTTTAACGTTCTTCTTCGAACGAACTTCCTGGAAGCCATCGGCATCAATCTTATTGTCATCGCCAGCATTAGGGATATCGTCTATACAGTTGCTATCGATGTCGTCGGCAACGTTAGATCCTCTCTTATCTTTCGATTGATTCTTACTGCTGTTGATATCATTCAGCGCTTGGTTAACCAAATTGGGATCATTGAGCTTAATCTCGTCAATCCTGTTGACGGTGGTGTCCTTATTCATCATGGATTTGATGTTATTAATAGGCGCATTATTCGCCGAGCCTTGGCTTCTCGGTCTACCGTTCTGTGCTTGGCTGTTCTGCATGAGCGGCTGTATGTTGTGACGCTGCGAGCCGTCGCGATTACCGCCACGGTCAGCGGCGTTCTGGGCATTACGAGCTTTCTCGGAACCTGGCGCGCGATTCGACTGCGAGTTGGAAGACTTGGAGCCTTTTTCGCCACGCGGTTCACGGTCTCTGTTGCCTCTTGGCTCTCTACCATGGTCTCTCGGTCCATTGCTTCCTACGGCATTGGCGCTTTGACGCTCGCCCCTACCGCCGAAGCCTTTATTGGAACGGTTACCTCCATGGCCACCACCGCCACCGCCTTTTCTTTCATCCATGTGCTCTTCGCTGTTCTCAGAAGTGGTTTCCCAATCCTCGTTGCCAAGATCATTTCCATGCTTATTATTGGTGTTATTGGCGTTACCCATGCCTCTGGCAGCACCACCACCTCTGACTCTTCTACTGCCGCTTCTCGTTCTCTTAGATCTGCCATCCTCCTTCTTAGGAGGCCTGCCACTATTGGCACCGTCATGATTAGCGTTCAGTTGATTCGGCGATTTAGTGTGCCGTCCTGTAATTCCAGCAGTTAAGGCTTGCTGCTTGGCAATGATCTTATCATCGGTGGTTTCGGACTGGTTGACCCCACCGCCTGTTCCGCCACTACCATCGTCGAGCTCGGCGGGAGGGGGCGTTGAGGAGGCATGCTGCTGCTTAGGATCGTCTGATCGCTCCGAGGAAAAGGGGCTCTTGCTGGGGGGCGGGCCGTAACCCTCCATGCGTGCTCCGGCGGCGCCCCCAGAGGGGGCCGGCGCTGCTCCGCGATTGTTGCGAAACCCACCGCGACCGCGGCGTGAGGGCTCCCCCGAAGGCGCGAATCCTTCGCGACTGGGTCGGCCGGTACCTCCTCCGCGTACCTCTCCGTAATCACCGCCACGGTCGCCACGATCGGCACCGCCGCCACCTCCTCGCTCACCCCTTTTTTCGCCTCGTTCACCACGCTCGCTTCGTTCACCTCGGTCACCTCGGTCACCACGTTCACCGCGCTCACCCCGATCTCCACGTTCGCCTCGCTCGCTCCGATCTCCGCGCTCAGCTCGCTCACCGCGCTCAGCTCGCTCACCACGGTCACCGCGATCACCTCTGTCTCCACGGTCACCTCGGTCACCACGCTCACCCCTGGGCTGATTAAATTCTCCTCGACCACCACCACCTTGTTGCTGCTGCTGTTGATCATCTTTCCTGGATACGGCATTGCGGTTGCGCTCTTCCTTTTCACCTTTGGGGACAGATGGCTTGGGAGACCTGGCTGATCTTCTTTCATCCTTGCTGGACTCGGTAGATCCGGAGACAAGCTCGTCGCCGCTGAGTTCAGAATCAGTGCGTTCGTAGTTGCCACCTTTACCAGATCTTGACCGATCCCCCATCGACCTGGGACCAGACCTTCGGCCCCGGCTTGGAGGAGGCTCATTGCCTCCGCGCCAGCGCTGTCCATAGGCGTTGTTATTAAAAGCACCACCGCCACTTCCAGGACCTCCACTAGCAACGTTGCCACCAGCAGGACCACCGCTACCACCACCGGCTCCTCCAGCAGCATTGCCACCGCTTCCCCACTGACGGGAACCGCGAGGTTCACCACCACGTGGACCGCGTGAGCTACTGCTACTTGCGCGGTTACGATCGTTTTTGCCGCGCTTCTCGTCCTTCGGGTCCTTATCCACATCCATGTTGTTGTGTCCGGTGTCGAGGTCACTACTTGCGCGTTTATTACTATCAATGTTCATTTTATCCATGCTTTGCTTGAGATCATTAATCTTCTTGTCATCATCATGCTGAGACTCCATCATCATTCGCTTCTCTTCTTCTTCCTTCTCAAAAGTTGGCGAAACCGCATCGGCCCAGGCGCCTACTTTGGGCGAAGTGTCCGCTCGATTGCTACTTTCGACGGTACGCTCAGACTTTCCACGTCCCCATGCTTCGGCATCTTTCTTCAAATCATTCGATGACGTATCGCTACCCTTCGACTGATTCAAACTATCTTTCTTATCCTGGGAATCCTGGCTGGATCGCTTCAGCTGAGTCATACCGCGTTTGGGCTCCTCCTGATCGAGCTTATCTTTACTTATTGGACCTGGCGGCTGACGTCGATCGCGCGAGGGCGGCGGACCCTCCCGATCCCGATCCCTATCCCTATCCCGGTCGCGATCCCTGATGTCCTCGCGAAAAATATCGCGCTGTTGCTGCTGCTTTTTGTTGTCTTCGTAATCGGAAAAATCATTGGCCCAGGATCCGGTGCCACCACCACTCTCACGCGATTTGTTATGAAAGCTATCATCATCGGCGCCACGTAGCGAGGTGCGAGAATCACGAGAAGCACGGCTGTCTCGCGAATCCGGACGCTGAGGGCGTTCATTTCCGCGCGACTGCTCGTCACTCGGACGCGGTAGATCACCACTACGACGGCCGCCTTCGGCAGGGCGGTCATCGTGAACACGCATGTCGCGACGTTGTTGCTCTTCGCGCCATTCCGGCCCAGAGCTCTCGACACGGCCATGAGGTTGACCGGGCGATACTGCTGGCGGTTGGTCATCAAAAGAGTCCTGTAGAACAGGGCCCTGAATTAATATACATTGTTATATTATTTGATTAATTTATTTTAATACGTTTTCGTTTAAGTAAATGAAAAAAGGTGAAAAAAATAATGCAATTTCATATTGAACTGCAAGACAAATACAAATTTTTCCTTATTTTTTACCCACTTTTATTATTTATCATGGTTTTAATTATTCTATTTTACTATTAATACTGATATTTTTTCATCTTTTTTTAATTCTTAAAATTTTTATTTTCAACATTAAAATGTTTGTCAATAATCGAATAAACAGACAAATCGCCTCCATTCACCTTGGAATAATTGTCATAATCCTTCTTGTCCCTCAAATCTCGATCGCGCATATCTCTGCCATCTCTGGCGTCTCTGGCATCTCTACTTTCAGACTTGTCATCGTATCCACCTCCTCTGCGCTCATTCCTTTCACTGCGCTCGCTATGGTCGGCCCAGCTTCCGCTCTCACGACCACTGCCATGCCTGTCCTCATATTCGTAATCCTTGTAGCGCTCGTTACCACGGCGCGGATAGTCATCATAATAAGGATCAGACTTGCGGGAAGATGGTGGTGGCTCATACCCACCACGTCGATGGCGATCTTCCGAGCGCAGAGGTGGCGGTGCACGAGAACCTGGCCGGCTGCTGCCACTGCTATCGTCATCCAGAGGTCCTGATACGTCAGAATCAGCACGTGCGCGACGAGGAGGTCCTGGTAGTTGGTGGCTTGACTTCATGCTGTTACCTAGATTATCATTTTTTCGTACAAAGGAAGAATAAGGAGGAAAAAGAAAATTGTTATTGGCGAATTTATAATGCAAATGTTTATATTGAGGCAATTGGATAAGGGTTGAGGAAGGTTGACAACTGAATGTACAAAATTTAAAATATATATATATTGATAAAATAAAAAAAAAGTTTAGGATATAAATTTAGGTTTTACTTGTGTTACGATTTGACAATGAGTATGCTTTGAGTTGCGTAAGATCTATTAGAAACAATGTGAATATCTAAGTAAGTGACATACTTAAGGAAATGTTTAAAATACCAAAATAAAACATCATTGCTAATATTACATAAGAAATTTAAATAATTTTAGGTAAAATATACTCCAAAATTATTTATATTTAAAATAAGTTCATTGACAAATGAATAAGGATAAAATTAACAAAAAAAGCAATAATACTACAGTGTTTCATGCAATTATATTTACAATTCTAAACATAATGTATTTCTATTTAAAAATGATTTCAACCTAAACATTCTTCTGAAGTTAATAAGATTGTAAATCCAATAGTTTTCTCAACAAAACTTTTTCAATAGTAATTGATTATGTTAATAAGTATAAAGTTAATGTTACGTTAACAAGAGCCAATAATTGTGTTAGTTAAATTTTGTATGTAGTCAGTGGTCAATCTTCTCAAAATTATGATTAAAATTTAGTACGTTATTTTATATTTTTCTTTTTAAGCAGCCAATTTTCCAATTTAGCAGGGAGAGAGTATGCAAGAATTAAGATCTAAACATTTAGTTACATGAGTGCAAGCCTTAGGAAGTAACTGATGTGCATTAATTAATAACATACTTTTGAGTGTTTCATTCATCCGTGTCAATGCATTTTTTTCAACTGTATACGAACAATCCTTGTGTCGAACTAAACTTAAGGAAACTGTATAAGGTTAATAAAAGTAATAATGATAATAATCCTAAAAATACGAAGCAGCAAATAATCGGAGTGATAAAGTTGCGAGCATAATTGGAGATGTACAAATCCTAAAGTGGAGGAAAAAAAAACAATCGAGGGTTCGTTGTCGAGACGTTCCGCATGTGTGTGCATGTGTATGAGACAAGGAACACTAATATACAAAACAAAAAAAAAGGGTTAATCTAATGAGGTAGTTAGGCAGAGTGTATAGATATACAGACAGACAGGAGAAATAGAGAAAGAGACAGAGGAGAGAGTTAAATCGGCTTAATGACACGTACTCAATGAGTTAGAATGGTTATGGACCCATCGACTTGGGTCGTATTGCTGCGAAAATGAAACTGGCTGCGAGCGTTCGGCGCTGGGTGAGAGTCGGCTATTGGGGGCGCCGCCCCCAGCCACGCCGCCGCCGCTTCTCTCCGCCTGCTGCTTTTGGAATCTCGGTGGCAAATTGCTCTGAAAGTGCCGGGAGAAGGCGGGCTCCCTCATCTCGCGCTCACCGCCGCCGCCGCCACCACCGCCACGAGGTGACGGCTCGGCGGACTGTTGCTGCTGTTGCTGCCGCATGAAAGAGGGACGATCAATCTGGCGGAACTCACTTGTCGATTGCTGACCCGAACCGGGTTTGCTGCCGTCTGCTGCTTGGTCCTTGACGCCACCGGCACCACCACCAACGCCCTCCGACGACGAGGTACGTGAGCGCTCGCGACTCTCGCGGTCACGCTCCCAGTCGGGCACGGGAATGATTGAGGCAGGTGACGTGACGGAACCACTGGGTTTGCCGCTACTTCCACTACCATCGGTTGATTGACCACCACCACTGCCTTGCTGCTGTTCTTCATCTTTCTGCTTGTGCTTCTCCTTGAGCTTGTTCTCTAAGTCTTGGAGCTTCTTGGCCGCGGCTTGCTTAGTCGATTCCTGGAATCGCTTCTCCTCCTCCTCTTTGCGCAGTCTGGCAAGCTCGACGGCCGAGGCAACCTTTTTGCACACTTGCTCACGGCGACGTTGATTCCACAATTCATCCTCGTCGCCAGCTTCGGAGAGAGAGCGCGTTCGAAAATGAATATTGATTTTTCGTTGAAAAATGAAATTTTTACGGAAGAAACACTCGCCAATAATGTTACTGGTGCAAGCAAATATTTTCGGATGTAGAACGCGTGATTACGAAAATTTTTACTATGGCTAACGGGGTTTCGAACATTCAGGAGTTTAGACTAACATATTTTTTTTGTCTTTTTTCATAAAAATCGCATTGAAAATCGAAATAAATGAATGATGTAAAAAAAATTTGTGGGGGTTTAGTTATTAATCGATTAAATAACGACTCAATATTACGTCTTCTTATACATAATGAAATTTATTGCGATATGAAATAATGAGAGATCATTGGGCAATGAATTGATAAATTTTATTTTATTAAAGATATTGTATGGCGGGTGATAGGGAGATATGGCAAAGCTTCAGAGTTCGTGTCTAAACATACCTCTGAGGCCGTGCGAAGGACGAATTGGCTGTTGAGGTGAGTAATTCGACGGGGGCGGTCCAGGCGGTCCACGGAAGTCGCGTGGCGGCATCGGGCCTTGGTTGTTCCAGGAGCGCATCGATTGCATGTCATTTCTTGGCTCGTTGTTTCGGTTGCCTGGGCCACTCATATTGTTCTCTTTCTGCTCGCGCTCACGTTCCTTATCCTCGTGCGCGTGTTTGTCGTCTTGATGGTGATGTTGCTGCTGCTGCTGTTGTTGTTGTTGCTGCTGCTGTTGTTGGTGCTGTTGTTGTTGCTGTTGTTGGTGTTGTTGTTGCATGTGTTGTTGTTGCTGATGGTGTAGCTTTTCCTGTTCCTTTCTAGCATTATCCTCTTTCTTGCTATGGCCTGAGGGCCCATCGTTATCCGCCTCGTCATCGCTGAAGGTCAACTTCTGATTGTAATCAATGTCATCGGAGGCAGTCCAGCCGGCGTCACGCGAGATGTCGTCCATGCGCGACAAATCCTCCTCTTTAATGATTGGCCGAGTCTGCAGTGAAGTCAACTGGTCATCATCGTTTTGTTGCTGCTGTTGCGGTCCACCACCGCGCTCGCCGCGTTGCTGCTGCTGTGGCGGTGGGCGATCACCCGGGTAGTTCAGGCGGGGACGCGGACCACCAGCTGGGAACTGCGACGACGGGAAATTGTTGGTATTGTTACCGCCACTCGGGAAATTATTATTTCCTCGGTACATCTGCTTGTATAGGAAACATTTTGAATGATTATGGGCATTTTTATCGATTTTAGTAGAGAACTTAATTTTTTTAAGTAACATTCTTCAGCAGTTAATATTTAAAAAATATTTGTAAATACCAACGATTCTTGTAGATTTTTATTTTTATCCTACAAAGTCTCGTTTATGGATTTAAAGTGCAAACCTTTAACACTTTTCATTTCCGTTATTTCATTAAAAAAAAAAATTTTATTTTTTTATATTTATTTTATAAAATTAACTACTTCAATTTTTATTCTTATCCAAAATTAATATAAGGGAAAACATAAGAAAATTTTTGGATTGTTATCAAGAGTCAGCTAAAGAACAATAGGTGCTACATTAAAGCGTGCAACTTACGAATGGAGGAATGATTCCTCGATAATGATGCATATTGGGCCCAACTTGGTTATGATCAGCGGGCGGCTGGTTGTTCTGAGGACCGGGGCGTTGGCCTGCCGGGACCGTGGCCGTGCCTGGCGACGGGCCCAAGTTCGATCGTCCGCCAGCGGGAGTATCTGGTTGACCCAAAGGAGGGCCAAGAGGGGGGCCCTGGCCCACCGGAATATTCCCACTTCCGGCCGGTCCTGCTACTGATCCGGCTCCTGCACCGCCTGTTATGCGACTTCCACCTTGAATCCAGCTTCCTTCGGCTACAAACACAGATAAAAAACAAGGCATTTCCGTTATTGACGTATTCTAGTTTCGTTATCGAAGTGCTTTTCTTTTATATTTTCTTGTTGTGAATGAGTTATTTAAGTTTATGTTCAAGTTTTATAATTTTATTTGTTACTTAATTAACATATAAATATTTGCATAATTTAAACATTACCACAGCATATCCTATAGTATATGAAAACAATTCTCTAATTTAATTTTTATGCATGAATGCATAGTTCAAGGCATGAGCCAACATTTAATATGACGTAAATATGCGTCATGTAAATACAATTAGTGTAAGCTTGAAATATGAGTTCTACATAAATAGAATTAGGGTCACGCATTTTTCCGTATTTTTCGTACTGTTACGTTAGAAAATTTTTAAAAACAATAGGGTGATGAAAGTAGTAAAATGTAACTGGATTACTTTAATAAAAGCTGGATAAGAAAAATTAATGATAAGCTAAATACTATTTTACTTACTTTGGGGACGTAGACTTGGCCCAGGACCGTATTGTGCGTTTTCTCGGCTTTGTGGTTGTTGTTGACCTGGCTGTCCACCTCCTAAATAACACAATCAACAAAAAAAATGCTTAGTACATTGAATACAATATCTTTGACACACAACAAAATAAATATAATAAAAAACGTTCAATATATATAGGGTGTAAAAAATCATTTAGTTTTCATAAAATCACAGCAAACAAAACATTTATCAGTCACATAGTAAATTGGCGTGTTATTAGGTTACAGTTATTAATTTAAAATAAATGCAGTTTCAGGCAGTGGGGAATAGATGCATCAATCATAAACCTAGGTAAGCTTAAAAGAAATACGATAATTTAACATAAAAACTAATAGTACACCTTGCTGTGTCTACAACTTAATAAAATAAGGCTTTTATACAGTTTACTACATTTACTAATACTATTAAAATATAAAAAAGAACATTTGCAAAAATAAACATTTTGCAAAAAAAAGAAAGAAAATATTTTCCTTCTTCAAAATATTCTATCTATAAAAAAAAATAAAAATAGAACTGAAAAAAAATTATGTGCAGTACTATTTAACACGAAAAATGTGTTACTGAACTGGGGTGGTACATATGGTGTTCAAATTTCTAGATATCCTACTGATTTCAAATGTGATATCTCCTTTCACAATTTTGAAGATTGAACACCATTATAATGTATATTACAAATATGGAATAAAAAAGATAGAATAATAACAAAAGAATTACAAGGAATATACAAAAAAAAGAACAAGGGGAAAACACTATTGATCAAAGTAGTACGAGACTAAAGTACAAATTATAAAAATTTTATGATGATATAAATATGCATCTAGCACAACTAAGTGGCGGCAAGCACAACAGCCCACCTGAGTGGTTGTGGGAATACGACTGTTGCTGCAGCATCGATTGGTGCTGCGCAGAGCTTGCATTTGCAGCCGTTGAGGAGGTTTGTTGTTGGCCCTGGCTCTGAGTCGAGACCGAGGCAGAGGACTGCCCGCTGAGACTGGGAAATTCGTGTTGGAACTGCGGGGACTGGTGGGCAAGGAAGCTCAGTCCGAGACTGCCTCTTACTCCTCTTCCTGACTCCACGAGCCCCGCGTAACCAATCGCTGCAGCCACAGCATTTAATGTACACACCCATCAGTTAAATTTAGCTAAGACTCATATTGCAAAAGAGCCTTCCTATCTACCTCTTTTCTTTAATGATTTTTATATTCTTAAAATTCTTTAGAAAAATTTTCTAATATACTTTGATTACTATGATGTAAATATTTGTTATTTCCCCCAGTTTTGTATTATAGCTGCCAGTTGTATATACAAGCTTTTCAATTATTTTAATTCACAGAAATACAAAAAAGCCAATTTATTGCATTATATGTACTCCAAGTTGTGTAATGTACATACAATTTACAATAATGCATATTATTTTACAGTTCTACCTTTTGAACCTGAATTGAGCATACAAGCTAGCATGTCTGTTTTAAGGCACTTGTTTTATTATGTTATACAAAGAACTTTCATTCGTATTATAATGCATTAAAATTATTAAACTGCAAAATTTGAAGGGTAATTTCAAGTACTTTTGATATTTAAGGATTTCAGCTAACTGTATGTTACAGGTATTAGATTGCATCTTTTCAACAAGCTGAAAATAGCAAGAGGCAAAAGAGCGTACGTTTGTTTATACACTCAGTATCAAAACTGCCAGACCATTCTCCGCACACAAGATCAAATGTTTATTTTGGTTAAAGTAAAAAAAGTAGCAAACCCAACATACCAGCATCTCCTGGTCTGCTCATGATTGCACTCCATGATGACTTGCTCCCTGTTTCTGATGTATGTGGGGACTGTAAACTGCTCTGTTGCCCTGGCAGTGGTGGATGTTGTGATGAAGGAGTGGGTCCTGTCGTACATTGTGCCGGTGAGTTGGTCTGTAAAAAATTGAAAATAAACATAATTTTTTAATAACGTGCTTAATGTTAATTTTGCAAGTAACCCTGAAATTTAGCTTATTAGTACTTACAGTTGTGTTGTCAGATGGGGTGGTTGTTGTTGCGGTATTAGTTGTAGGTGCTGGTTCCTTGGTTGTGGCCCAACCGCTTCCGCCGCTTGGTACAAGACTGACAGCTGGATCGCTGCTGCTGGTTTCACTTCTCAGACTGGGCAGATTAGCAGGTGGTCGCCTCGCCGAGGGCACCTTTCCCAAGCTTTGCATTCCATGTTTGCGGGGTACTTGACTTTTTGTTTGATGTTGTTCCAAAGATTCTCCCTGTTACATTATTAAATTTACATATTACATCTCATAAACAAACAGTAGCCTGATATTAACTAAATATTTCTAAAATTTTTTTAACTTACCCTACTCGACCTGTACAAACTATTGATGTCTATCGATTGGTACTTTGTCTTTCCTTTCTCCCCCTTCGACACAATCCCCGACAGAGTAGACATGCTGTCTGCAGGCAACCATTTAGTACTACTCAGACCCCTCGAACGAACCCTTTGTCTGAAAGAAAAAAATACAACAAACTGTTAGTACAATAAAATTTAAATCAAAATCTAATATTAATGTCTTAAATCACATGCATCTATATATCATACGCCGAATTACGATCAAAGGGAGTACGAAAAATTTAACCGTCAAAAATTTCAATATTCCATTACTTTTTACGCCGAACAATAAAACAATATCTCCAAAGAAACAAAACATAACCTTCCAATCCGCGAATCAAGTCTAATCACGTTCTCAAACTTATAATACGCATTTACCAACACGCAAAGCACCTCACTTATCCCGTATTCACCTAGCCCGCTTATACTCTTCTCTATAGCACACAATAAAGTCCGCGAAAATCGGCACCTCCGCAACGCAACGTCCTTCTCGTGGTGACGAAAACGCGGGGCCCGATGCGTGCGTGTGTTACACTGTATATTCGCCGCTTGCCCGCGCGCGCGCGCGTGACCTTCACTCTAAACTATCCGCCGCCACGCTCGCGTCCTCTCTCTCGCTCTCTCTCACTCTCGTGCACACACGCTGCCGCCGCCGTCGTCGCAGCCTTTTATACACACTAAACGCGAAAGCCTCTCAACGAGGTATTTCCTTCCTATTTGTCGCAAAAACACATACGCGTAAATACACACACATACACGTATACACTGCAATAAGCTTTAACCAATAACAAAATGAGTGAGTGAGAGAGAACAGGAAGAAAAAAAAGAAGTCTCTCTCTCGCTGTACCCAAGGATTATTAGTTCTCTTTCTCTTTCTCTCTCTCTCGCTCTCTCTCTCTTGCGTCTATCGGTCGTTCTCTCATGTGCGCGGCGCACACACCACTGTGTGGTTCTCGTTTGCGTTCTCTCGCGATAAGCCGCTAGCGCGCGGCTCTTTCGCACCTACGTAGACATCAGAGACGCGCATTACTCATTCGCGAATCATCGTGTGTCGAGCGAGAGCCGATAAACCGCGTGCGTTGGCCGATGTATAAGTAAAAAAACTGCGGTTGTGCGTTTGCTTCGACGAAAAAACAAAGAATTCTCGCAGTACATATACAGGAAAAAAAAGAGGAACTGCCGAAAAAATTATATACGGGATGGCCCAGGAATGATCGATTTATACTTGTGTGTATATATATATATATACACAAATTTACGTGGTTTGCTCTGAGGAGCAAGCTTAATGGACCGAGAGAAAGAGAGAGTGAAAACAGTGTATACGTATATATATACATACACAATTGCATGTATATAAACGTGTACGTATATATATAGAGCACTTGTCAACTACGGCAGCGCGAGAGACGGTAGACATCGTCGTGTTGTGTGCCACGCACTCTCGCGAAAACCTCCATCTCTCTCTCTCTCCTACCCATCCATCTTCTTTATTTCTACGTAAAAAAACAAGGATAAAAGAGATAATCGCATATAGGAAAGGAAAGTAACATCATTCGCATATAAACCATCCTACGTTCCGAGAGAATTCCGTGAGGAAGACGTCTACGTTGTTCGATGTGGGGGCGTCGCGCATCTTTATTTCTCTCATACATACGCATTATACGTATACATGTGTGTATACGTGCGTTCACATATATGTGTATCTGTATACTCGCACACGAAATGTATAAAGCGCCGCGCAAAATGCCGCCGCCGCCGTAGCGGCCAAGGCGAGATAGAGAGAGAGAGAAAGAGTGAGACAGCGAGCGTGCAGGAGAGTTCGCTGCCCGCACTACCACCGTTGCCGCCGCCGCGAGATTCTCTCGCGCTCTCCCGAGAGTGCCGTGCCTATATACACTTTGTGTCCGGCTCTCATATATATGCATACATGGATGTATATGTATATACGCACGCCTATAATACCGCCTTCCTTCTCTCTCTCTCTCTCTCTCTCTTTCTCCGCGCTTCGCCTCTTCCTTCCGTTTCGTGTGCGTATTATATACGCACGCTCGTTCGAGCAGCCGCGCGCAGGCAGCTACTCTCTCGCGCCGTCTCGCTCTATCTCGCGCCTATACTATAGTATATATACGTTCCGCTCTCCCTTTTTCATCTCTCTTTCCTCGTCTCACTCCTATCCAAGGGGAAATGGAGCAAGTGTCGAGAGACGCACTCCGGCTGCTGCCGCCGCCGCCTCCTCCACTGTATATGTTATATACTCTCGAGCATCATCATCATCGTGAACAGTAGCAGCAGCAGCCGAACAAAAAAAAAACGGGAGTTCTGCGAACGCGAGACGCTTGCGCACACGCATGTATATACACACATATATAAACGCGAGATATAAGGGGGGAGAGCAAGCGGGCGGTGCGAGAGAAAAAAAAACGAGCAAAGGGGGAGGAAATTCCTCTCTCGGAAGAATTCAAGAGAGCGCGGTGGCGGCAGCGGCCGTCTCTGCGGCATACAGCGCGGTGCGACGACGACGCCGTCGCCACCACCACCACCACCACCGCCGCCGCCGCCGTACGTATATACGAGAGCTATATAGAAAGAGACGAAGATATACGCGCGCGCGCGCGGGCGAGCGCCAGGCCCTTAGGAGTGAACAAGCGAGACAGAGCACACACCTATATATTATATACCTCTCGCCCTCTCTGTGTGTATACACGTACCTATATACTCTATATACACTCGCTTTTGCCTCGAGCGCGCAATACCTATATATATATATATATATGTATATATGTGCATGTATATACACACACACACCTATATACATGCGTGTACGCGATACGTATAGACGATGTCAAAAGGAGGTGCACGTAAATTTAGGTAGCAAATGCATCGAGAACAACGATGATGTTGCTTAGAAAATACTGAGTAATAATAAAGAAAAGAAAGAAATGACCGATGGAAAATTACGTTGGGTGCGCAGAAGAAGCGTACACGCGGAACGGGGGCAAGGAACGACGACGGCAGCGGTGGCCACCGCCGTCACCATCGCCGCGCGGCGACAAAGGCGTTCGCGGGGGGTCGCGCGTGTGTGTGTGAGAATATATATACACATGCTTATAATCTAGATACGATTTACAATAAAACTCACCTTGGTCCGTCCAAATGGGTTCACGATTCCAGAAAATCGGGCCGTCGACGTCGACCAGACAAGTATGTACGTGTGTGTGCGTGTTGTATATACACAAACACAACCGCCGCTCTCTCTCTCTCTCCCTCACACACGCACACGGAACAGTTTAACAAGAAGGGGAAGCCAGAAAGAGCAAGCGGCACGCGCGCGATAATAGCTTCTTCTTCTTCTACTTCTTCGTCTCTTTTTGTTGTCTTCAGGGCGCGACTCTTGCTATATTGCCGCTAGCTTATACTACTAGCTTTGACGTGTATAATATGTGCGCTCGCGCTCTTGGGAACTTCCTCCTCTCTCTCGAGGAGAGAATAAAAATGCTGCTGCTATACTCTACTACTGCTCTGCGCGTGTATATGTGTGTGTGTGTGTCTTCACCGCAGCGCACGCACTAGCTTCTTCTCTTTCTCACTCACTCGTCGTCGTCGTCGTTTCTCTCCTCCCTTCCGTTTCGTGTGTGTTCACTCTTCTCTCGCCTGCGATGTGTATGTGTGTGTCTCTCTCGCGTAACTATGCGCCAGAGAGAGAAGAAGGAGGGAGAGAGTGTGTATGCTAGACACCGTGTGTGTCCTCGCAAAATTTTCAACCTTCCTCAGCGATCCTATAACGTGTATATATTAACAAAACGGGGACGACGAGAGACTTATCACGAGTGTGTTGTATTAGCGTGGGGTGGTGGTGCACGCGCGCTGTCCTGGTCTTATATACGTCGTCGTGTCTCTCTCTCTCGTATCTACTATATTATAAACCGCACGCGTTCTCTTTACACTTCTCTTTCCGTTTCCGCACGTTTCTTCTTGCACGCACCGCACAAGGAACACTAAACTCTCTCTCTCTCTTTCGGTCGTCGTCACCTCTCCGTGAGCGCAGGACGTCGTCGTCGTCGTCGTCGCCGATCTGTGCGTGCGATGACTCTCTCGCTCCCTCTCGCGCGTATATACTTCTCTCTTTTCTCTCTCTCTCTCTCCTCTCTCTCCCGTACGATTCGTCCAAGATGGCGAATACGCGACGACTCGCTCTCTCGCTCGCTCGCTTACAGCTACCGCCGCCGCTGTTCTGGCTAGTCTTGTGCCAGCATATACGCTCGTTGTGTTTCACCGTGCGAGCGCGCTGATATCAGCGCCACCGATGCTGCTGCTCTGTCTCGTATATACATGATCAGTATAGGTGGCGTGTATATATACACCGCTTTACAGGTATAGCGCTATCTCACTCGGTTATTCGTGGAACAAGAGGATTGCTGTCCTTGTCTACATGCGCAGGAGAGAGAGAGAGAACGCCGCTATAATACAGCGCTCTCTCACTATGCCGCGCGGCGATCAATACAATTACGTCACGCGCAATGAGAGGGTGGTGGTGGTGTGGTATTTGATGATAAAATGCGGTCACAAAGGATGGGTACTCGGCGAGCAAGGATACCGTCATGAGTGAGGGTAATAGACGGACAGAGGCTGTGAAAGAGAGAATGAGGGGCGGGTGGTTGGGATTATCGTGGGTATTGAGGATACGTGGATGGATGTAGGGAAGGATATAGAGAGCTTTGGATTTCTTATAGGTTTTGGAACAAATGCGCAGGATAATGTGACCGTCAGGTTACTCGTGATAGTCATGATGTCAGCCAGCTGGCGGTATTTTCAAATGGCTATAGCGGCAAGCAGTTCATTTATCTGTTTCTATAATTTAAATTTAAATAAATATCTATTCAAAAAGAGGGATGTAGTTAAGAGTTTTTATTAATTTTTATTACATTATTGGGTGTCTTTATAAACACAGAGAAAATTTTTTAGTAAAAAATATGTGTTTAGTAAAAATTATTTACTTTTATTCAGCATGTGAACTCTTTACATTGTCAAACAAATCCTTTATAAACATAGTTATTATGAAGTCAGAAAATTAGCCCTTTAACCGCAAGTGCAACATATGACGCGGTCACCTGAACAGGAGGTCATTCACACCTTATTACCAGAAACCGCAAGTAAACCAATTCCCGTTAAAATCCAACCCTTAAATACACATCTCAATCTATATTTAAATATTAAGCGTTGCCTTGAACAAAAAAGTACGATCGTTATCAGCGTACTATAATTATCAAAAACAACAAAAAAATTATATCTAAAACGTCAAATCCTCTCTCGCTCTCTCTCTCAAGAGAGAAAAAAATATGACGCAAATGCCGACTATATTACGTTCTAAGCGCCTAATAATAAACTGCCTTATATAATTTATTGTTTTTATTATATCGCGCGCACGCTATACTGTTATAAACAATGGGCGCCTCCTCCTCAACACAATTTGTTCTATTTTTCGAAATGCAGTCACACGCAGTCGCACGCATATACGACACTACAGACTGACCGTGACCATTGACCCGTCACTGACCGCGTCGATGTAGGTCGAGCTCGAGCGAGCCCCCGAAAAATGATCATGCGATAGCTCCTCTGTTTCTCTCGTCGCACACCGGCAAGAGAGAATCCTTTTCCCCCCGGAATAACCCCCCCCCCCACTCTTTTCTTCTTCTGCGAAAACTACCCCTATATATTTAGAACATTCCTTAGGTTAACTCTATAAAATACAATTTGTATATAAGTTTATGATTGGATTTTTCTATTAGAGAATTAGGGAAATCATAATATTGCAAAAATAATTATCGTCCTTTAATTACTGCATTCGAGGTTTGTAATTATTAAATCGGGGCAGATATAGTCATATATAGGTATAGTATAATACAACATATATAGAGGCGTCAGGGCAAGATAACGGCAAGTGGAATGTCTTCGAAGTGTGCGTTCGCCTCGAAAATTCCTGGCGCAGACAGTGGGAGACGGACTACGTGAGTCATCAACTCTGCCACCCTTTCTTAATGTATCATTCATCCTCTTAAACCTCAGCAAATGACGCCGATTTTGCCATATTCATGCTTCTTTCAAAAATTCGATATTTAACCATAAACATCTCGGCCTTTAATTAAAACATTTTGCAAACCACCGACATCGCGTTTGGAAACTCGTCGTCTGATTGATTAACGTCGTAATGCTAGAGACACAAGTTTCAAGATGGCGCAAGCGGCCGGCGGCACGCATGCGCGTCAAGCCGTCAACCTATATCTATACCTGCTTGTGTGTGTGTGTGTGTATGCGGTATATTCCGATATTCGTGTCTATACTATAGGTATAGACTCTATAGTCTGCTATAGTGTCAGTGAGTCAGTGTAGTATCTCGTGTACAGTATAGCACCGTGATTACTTCAAAACATTGCGACTGTGTCCACCTGTATCTGGAACTTATATTATTTTTCAAGGCGATAACGACGGTGACACATCACGAAAAATGGTGAGTTTGCATGCGATTTCACGATAATTGCGTACATTTGCGAAGCGGCTCTTTATTTTGACGACTAATCGCGTGTGCTTTTACTTTCAGAGCGTGACACTACACACGGATGTGGGCGACATTAAGATTGAATTGTTCTGCGAGCTGTGCCCGAAAACATGCGAGGTGAGTAATGTTTATTGATTGGCTCTTAATCTTTTTTTGCTCGAGAAAGAGAAGAGGGTAAAAACGAATGAAATGTCGATGAACTGTTTCAATGAAGTTTCATGATGATGAGAGCATAACCTCTTGATATGGTAAACATGTTTATGTTGTTTCAAATGGATCGTATCAGAAGCTAATTAATCCTCAGGCGATTGGTAATCTCGCCTGTTGAAAAAACAAAAATTGATTTACAATGGTTCATTGTCAGCTGTTTTGATTGTCTTTAAGTATGTCAATATTTTCTAGAACTTTCTGGCACTCTGCGGAATGGATTATTACAACAACTGCACTTTTCATCGCAATATCAAAGGATTCATAGTGCAAACTGGAGATCCAACACAGACTGGTAAAGGCGGAACTTCAATTTGGAATAAAAAGTTTGAGGATGAGTTTAAAGAGGAATTGAAACATAATGCTAGAGGGTTAGTCTCTATGGCAAATAATGGACCAAATACTAATGGTAGCCAGTTTTTCATTAGTTATGCTCCGCAACCACATCTGGATTTGAAATATACACTGTTTGGAAGGTAAGATTAGTTAAATATAGACATTTGTTTTATAAAAAATATGTTTATTTATAAAAATTGTTATAAATTTTCAGAGTTATAGATGGCATGGATACACTTGATCAACTAGAAAAATTACCAGTCAATCCTAAAAACTATAAACCACTGACGGAAACTAGGATAAACAGTGTAACAATACATGCAAATCCTCTAGCTGGTTAAGGTAATTTATAAAAAAAAAAGAGTGTATAAACATCTAATCGAGGAAAGAATTATTTTTTACACTCCCTGCGAGAAATCGAACTTTTTGCATGCTGTGTCAAATGAAGCGTGCGAAAATCTCACTTCTCGCACGTTGTGTGAAAAAATAGGGTTCGACACTCGTGTGAGAAGTTGATTTCCTCCTCGTGTAACCTTTTCACCCTTCCTTCGCTTGGGCGGAAATAGTCACGACGAGGAAATAAAATTTTCGCACTAGTATCGAAATGTACTATTATAAAACATTAAAAAAATCTTTGTACATAGAGGTGTAACTGTAAAAAAGTATTAGAATTTATATTATGTATTTTTGTAAATTATATGACAAGGAAAATTTTCTACATCATTTTCAATAAAAATATTTAAAAATATTAATTATTTTCTAAATATTCTTTAAATATTCTGTTCTTATCCGTACAAAAAAAAAATATCATTTTTTCTCATGGAGCCATTTTAACTTTCATTAAAGTTTTATACTAAGGCTGTATATCAAAATAATTTTTTAATAAAAATATATGAACATTCCGTAAACAAGAATATATCTTATTTATAACAATTGTACACCCCAAAACAAACCCCGTGTACAATCAATCATTGTCAAAGTATAAAAAAATCACAGTCACTGTACATATAATGGCATCTTCATAAATTCGTCATTAAAGTCATTCGTTGCAATCTACGATCAACTAACTGACTTGTAAATACCGAGCATTTAACAAAATAAAAAAAATATTGTATAAAAATAACAATGATGAATTAAAAAAAAAAATATTTTTAATTTTACAATTGATGGTAAATATTCAGCAGCCTTTTGTTTTGAGGATCAAATGGGCTTTTCAAATGTACCTCCGCTGGATACATTTTGCCCAATACTTCCACTTCGTATTTACCAGATTCTAGGAACTCATTCGTTATAATTTCACCGTTAGGATGCGTGACGTACCTAAAGAAATTCAAATTTATAAGTAAAAAAATCCAAACAACAACCCATTAGAATTATCACACAAGAAAAGTGTATATACAGATACTTACACGTGTCCAATACTGTAACCAAAAGTGTGAGCGTACTCAGCCCTCCTTAGATAACCGACGATCTCGCCATTTCTGTAAACCGTCTCCAATCCCCACAATGGAATTTGACTGAAAACAAAGTAATTTAAACCAATTTTCCTTTGAGTATATACAATTGAACAACAACTACCATCGTATTCTATTTAGTACTCACTGTTTAACGTGTAATGACACCAGTTTCCTCTTCACACCATTCTTACGTAAATTCTCCACCGCTTCACTACCAAAATACTTGCCATCCTTCCTACAAGTAAAACCCAAGTTTGCTTCGATCGGGTTATCATCTGATCTCAAATCAGCGTTCCACAAGTGATACCCTATACAAATTTAAAACAATTAAAAAATCACTATATATAAAACCACTATATAAACTGCGTTAAACGCGTATAATTTCTACATACCCTTCTCACAACTCAAACTATACAACGCTCTGTACCCAGCTAGCTTCAAATGCCATCTTTTCCCATACTCCATAATCCCTTCGTATACCCTCTCACATGATTGTAATGGAATGTGCAACTCGTATCCTAATTCGCCAACGAAACTAATCCTGAATACACGTACAAGTTTGCCATTAGCTTTCATCAGTTTCGAAGTCGAGAAGGGAAACACTTCGTCGGCTAGGTCCTTGTCAACGATGTTCTGCAGTATTTTCTGACTGTAAAGAAAACAGTTACAGCGTTACGTAAGAACAAAAAAAAACAAGGATTAGAATTTTATTTTGGAGCGATGCGGTATACTCATGTTTACCTGTTAGGACCTTGAAGTGACAGGATTCCCATTTGCGGCGTAGCATCGTGCAAACTCACGTTGAAACCTTTCTCCGCTATTATACGACGGATATGCGCCCACGTGTGGTACGACGATAGACCGCCAGATACTGCGTAATATTATTAGTATTTTTTGTTTTATTTAATTTCAACTGTTTTTTAGTTTAGAATAAAAAAAAATGACTATTGATTTTAATGTATATTTTATTATACCTATATACAGCGCTTTCCCCTTGAAAATAGGATCGACAACACCACTCGATCCTGGCAATATCCACGTGATCGTGCAATCCGCCTCGGTACCACCATGTTTATTCACCATACATGTATACACTGTCTTGTCAATATCAGAATCTGTCTTAGCTGTGAAAATATAATCCGCTGCCTCCTGTACATCCGGACCGCACAGATAGAACTTGCCAAAATACGACATATCAAAGAGCGCAGCATTGTTACGACAAGCGTGGCATTCCTCTTTTATCTACAAAAAATCGTCATATCAAATATACCATTAAACATTGTACAATTTCGAAGGTTATATATAATTTTTTGTTCAGCATAATACGCACGTTTTGGTGGTGAACAGGAAAATCGAACGTATGGTCCTGTTCGAGGATCTCGGCGTATTTGTTGTTCTCGTTTTTAGACGTACCATAGCTACCATAGTAATCGTAGGGGGGTATTGGTACCGTACCTTCTTTCAGATACCAACCTGGTCGCTCCCAACCTTGACGTTCTTCCATAAACGCGCCTTGTTTCAGCAGCAGCTATATATTTATACATTAATTCGGTCGTTAATACAATTTTTTCTTTACAACTTTATGAAGTGAAAATTAATGCGAATTTTGTTTGTACCTCGTGGAACGGACTAGTCTTAAAATTTCGTCCGCTAAGCGGTTGATCGTGCGGAAAAACGATGGAATAGTTCTTCACGTACGTCTCGTGCGTTCTCTCGTTTGCCCATACCATATCCTTCGTTTGTTCGGGTGTAAACCTTGAATTAATAAGTTCATTATTAAGTTAATAATTTACCTACAAACATATCATTATACACGGTGTTCCATTTTAATCTATAGGCCAAATTTTTTCATTTCTAAAACGCATGATACGAAAAAATGTTTCAGACAAAATTGGTTCAGGACAAAGGGGGTCATCTTTTGGGTGAATTATTTTTGACCTTGAACTTCACTTTGAAGGTCATTTGAAGGTCAGAGTGTTTGTTTTAATGGGAACCCCTATTTTTGACACCGTATTCGAAAAGAGCGAGAAA
Source organism: Torymus tubicola (assembly GCA_035583055.1). NCBI lineage: Eukaryota > Metazoa > Arthropoda > Insecta > Hymenoptera > Torymidae > Torymus > Torymus tubicola. Next base: position 6,582,059 of record JAWWEQ010000010.1, read on the forward strand.
TTTGACAACCAAAATGGTATTTTGGGTAACCTTCAGTAGTTTAAATGGTCAAATTAAGGTCAAACTCCAAAAAACCATTAAGAAACTGATTTTTTTCGAACTTTTTAAGACCATTGGACGAATAATATTAGAAAAGCTCTAGGACTAACAATCTTGTTTAAATTAACCTTGAAAGTTAATCTAAAGGTCAAGTTGGTCTTGACCATGTTATAAACCTAATGAAGGTTACCCAATACCATTTTGGATGTAAAATTTCCCGCTCTTTTCGAATCCGGTGTTAAAATAGGAGTTCCCATTAAAAAAAAACACTCTGACCTTCAAATGACCTTCAAACTGAAGTTTAAGGTCAAAAATAATTCACCCAAAAAGATGAACTTTTGTCTGAAACATTTTTTCGTATCATGCGTCTTAGAAATGAAAAAATTTGGCCTATAGATTAAATTGGGACACCGCGTATATAAACAAATTGTATACCTTCGAATATCATGTGAAAACATATGTTGTTTTGGTCTACCATTGATAATCCAATCAGCGATCTGTTCACCACAACCGCCACTGTACATCATACCAGCGCTGTTGTATCCGCACGAGTAGAAGAATCCAGCGCAACGTGGATCTTCACCTGCGTATATAGGTGAAAAAAAAATAGTAATATGTTATAGTTAAGGAATCGTATAATTGAGATAAACATTTGGTTTATTTTATATACATACCCATGATAGCTTTGTGGTCAGGCGTGAAGCTTTCCGGTCCGCATACGGTCGATCTGATACCTGTAGTAGAGAGTTCCGGTACTAGTTCGACCATCGCTTCGAGATGCGCGTTGAAGACGTTCCAGTCTAATTCGTATAGGCCGAACGTAAAGTCTTTAGGGACCTATGAAATAATAAAGGCATGGATTATGTTTCTTCAAAAGATTTTATACATAGTTGGTCTTGTTTTTTTTTAGTTTTGGATTATATTTCATTTTATGGCCACACCGTAGAAATAAATGTAGGGAAAAATTTCCAGGTTTTCTAGTAATTTGGCCATATAAACCAAAAGTACAATTTTCCCCATAAACACGTAGTTTTTTTTACCGCGATTCTATAATGTCAATATTTCGTATCATCTTAAAAAAAAAAAAAAAAAAAAAAACTTAAGTTACACTATATCTGAGTACCAATGATACTTTCATTTCGATAAAATAAACATTTCTTCTCACAATATTCTCATTAATCAAGTTTGTTCCTATACATAAACAATTTGATAACACAAATATATACTCACGCATCTCAATATAATGGGATTGACCTCGTAACCGCCGATACTCAACGACTCGCCTTGTACCTTGAAGTAGATTTTGAAATCGTGATCGCGTATGTTTGGCGCACCGCGTACCTGCTTCATCGGCTCGGTGACAATATAAGCGTGTTTCATTGGTGTAAGTGGTATATCGAGTTTAACCATACGTGCAATACTACGCGACCAAGCGCCTGAAGCGTTTAGTACGCAATTCGTACGGATGACACCGTGGTCGGTTTCTACGCCGGTTATCTGCTTGGATCCAAAGGTTTTCTCGTCGGTGTGGATACGGGTGACCGGACAGTCTTCGAATACCTGGGAGAGGAGAAAAATAAATCGAGCAAACATATAAGCGAAATAGTTTTTTTTCTAAGTTTATCAATATGTTTTTTTCATGAAATCTGTATAAAGAGGAATTATTATGACCGTGAAACTTATAAATAAATAAAGAAATAAAAAAAAAATTGTATAGATATCCAACAAGATGATGGAATATAATTATTGTTAGCGGAATAAATAAAGAATCAATATTATTGTTTTATACAGAATCTGTAATATAAAATCAACAAGTATGTAAACAGTCTAAAATTAGGTGAAAAAAGAAGCTAAGCTATTTTTATTATAGAATAAAATACAGTAAAAATGTGGTCTCTGATGTTTTGAGAAAAGTTGAAATCGCGCAAGTTTAACGTTTATTTCTCTTTTTTTTTCATACCCGCCGATTCAGCAAGTTTAATGCAATACTAAACCCGCTTAGCAAAAAAAGAAAGTAGAAACTTCTTTCTATTTTTGAAGCTGAAACACCGATATAAATGTACACATTCAAGCTAAAAAAAACAACCTATACAAACCATTGCAAAAAAGAAACTTCACTCCTCAAAATTAACATATTTATACATGAACATATATATATTTTTTTTTAAACTATTTTTTCTCTTACAAAAACATATCGCACCAATATATAACTCACCTGTGCGCCTCTACTCTTCGAACACTTGGTCAACGCCGTGACCATCATCGCCGGATCAATAACCCCATCGTTCGGTGAGAAAATCGCCCCAATAAACGATTTCGGATCGAGCAACGGAAACAATTCCTGCGCTTCCGTAGCCGTCAATATCTTCGCACCTAATCCAAACACTTTTCCCATATCAACGAGCCTCCTATACTCATCCATACGTGTATCATTATGTGCAATAAACAATCCACCGTTATTCGTCCAACCAGCATTTTCACCAGTTTCACGTTCCAATTCGGCTAGACATTCGCGTGTACGTCGTAACAAACCAATTTCCGTTTCGCATGGACGTAAACTCCAGGTTATACCAGCTGTATGCCAGGTTGTACCTGAGGTCAGTTTCGAACGTTCCAAGAGGACAGCGCGAACTCCACGTTTTGCTAAGTGGTATAGGGCACTGCAACCCGCTGCACCGCCGCCTATGTCAATGTAACGAAAGAAAAAAATTATGTGATATATATATATATACATACATGAGTGATAATTTGTGTTGATTTTGGAATAAAAATATATAATATGTATCGGGATTTGCGTATATATGATTTGCGTATATATGATTTGCGAATTAATAATATATCTATATAGGTATAGTTCATATAAATTAAAAGATGTAAACAACGTTTTGGATATATACATAATAGAAATTTGATTTTTTCCTGATAGATAATCTTGTCTTATTTATTCACAACATTATATGTATTTCCTAATATAGATACTTCCAATACTCCAACACGCATAATAACGAATATATACATATAACGTTGACTATAAGTATATACCAGTTTCTAATGGTTTAAGTCATAACAAGCGCATACGTATACTTGCCAGTTATTCCACCAAACCATATTAAAACATAACAAACACACACCTCTCTAAACCATATCAAACTCGTTTCTCACGCTTATATATACGCACCACACACCTATATACATTAATCGTTGAATGTCAATGGCGACATTAACAATTTAAAATATATACGATGAGATGTTTACACGTCTCTTTATATACACTTGACATTGAAACCAGTACACACACTACGCTTACCTATGATAACAACCTCAGCGGATTCAGGCAAGGTGATCGGAGACGCCGGCGCCTCAGGTTCCTTCCGGCTTGCCGAGGATGACGTTGTACTACTACTGGTACTTTCAGTCGCCAGTAGTCGTAGTCCTCCATTCCACTTCCTTAACTGCGACAAATAAAGAAAAGAAAAATATAGTATGATCGTTTAATATATACGAAGAATGTCACTTGTATATATATACGCGCGTGAATGGCTTTTAAATGATACCGCGTGTGCTGTTGTGCTGGTGGTGGTGGTGGTTATATGTATGCGCGCAATCGAATGAAGTGTGGATATACGCATATATGCATGGATAATTATAATGCGCGATCGGAAGGTCGTTTGCACTGATCGTGGTTCCGTGGTATATATATAGGTATATGAGTGTTCGAGAGAATTTTCGTTGCTGTGTGTGTATATATATATATATGTAGCTTATCGCGTAGTGCATTGTTGTTAGCGATGAATGTATATATATATCTCCGTTTCGTCATTTGAAACGAAAGTTATAATACATGCTAGGTTCGCTGTGTTGGAGAAATCTTGTTATTGATATGATAACATTATTTTTTGTTCGCGGGCTTTTGTTATATTTTCGTGAAAATTGAATAGCCTATATAGGTTTACTCAAGAATTGTCGCGTCTTTTGTTGACATATTATAATTCAAAGTGGCATACGATAGATGGTCTTGAAAAAAAAACACTTTGATTAGATATAGTATTTCTTTCATAATTTTAAATGTGTGTATAAAATATTTCGCAAAACTATTCATTATCGTTCAATTCAAAATCAATGCCGCGATCTTTTGCTACTCCGTTAACCTTCAACGCTTCGAAAAACCAATTCTATTATACTACTTTTGCACAATTTCTATATCACTGCGAATTAATTACAACGGCCCATACATACACTTAGGTATACACATACAATGTACAACAACAACAACATACCTTAGTCCTGGCAACGCGCAGCATCTCGTCGGTGGCTCGGCCAATGACACCAGCGAGATGAGCGCCGATCGACGACGCGGTTTCTTGATTATTACTCTTCACCGAGGCTCTCGTTGCTCCTGTTCTCGTACTTGTTGATGTTGTTGTTGTTGCTACCGCTTTAGCTGTAGCTGTTACTGCTGCTGGTCCGACGCGCGCAACTCTACTACCCTGGCTCGTCATCGTTTCGCCCTCTTATAACGTCTTATTATCGCCGCGACGCGCGCTCTCCTCTCTCTCTCTCTCTCTCGTTCCTCTCTCTCTATAGCTCTTTCACTCTGCAAACCGATAACCACACATATTATGTATATATATGTATATATATGGAGAGCTGTGATTTTAAAAGCCGCGTGCGGTTTCGCACGACCCGTGGATGCTGTGTGTGGAAGAAGTGTGTGTATATACATTGTTGTCGATGGATATATGTATATATGTATGCGTGTGTAACGTGGAAAGTAGTATATAGTATATTTGCTTGGCAAGAAGAAAGAGAGCATATAGATAAAGCATTTTTTTTTGTGTGTAACGAAGAGGAAAAACATTGCGAGTTTATAATATATGTATATATATGCTTTTTCCGCGTGTTGCCGATGACGGATCATGATGATGCTAGATGTGTACATTATGTTTTTGTTGCCAGTTGTATAGAAATTATACGAGTGTGTATTATGTAGCGCGTTGCGCAAAGTGACAGTGCGCTGTGTGGTAATACAGCGGTGTGTATATAATATGTGTGTGTTTTGTTGTTGTTGTTGTTAGGAGTGTATAGAATTGGGTAAGTGGTTTGGAATGCGCGCGCGTACTGTGTATATAGTTGAGCAGGAATTGATGAATGACGAGATGTAGTTATTTAAATTTTAAATACCGAGAGATATATATACGTACGGACAGTGAAGATTCTAAAGTTGAAGTATGATACGTAAAGAAAGAAAAGCTTACCGATCACCGATGCTCGCCTGCCACATATATATAGTATTTTACATATATTTCAAAGTTCAACGAATTCCCACAATTACCCGCGCGCACGCAGTTTTCCCTAATGTATAATTAATAACGTTTCCAACATCCGATGGTCTATTATTAACTCTTCGCATATATACGCACCGATCATATAATATGTTATAGAATCCAGCATAAACGATGTTTGTACAAATTACGTCCGCGACTATTTCTCCAACGATGCACATATACATGTGCGCTCGGATAATCATGTTTGTTAAAACTCCCGCGTCATAATAAAATCCTCCAAAATAAAATCTAAGCGCAACTATAATGTATATACTATCTGTTGCAGTTCAAAATATAAACGATAACACGCGCGTGCGCTATATACATACTTTTTCCTTCTATGTGCACAGAACGCACTCGAGTTTTATTTTTCCCGGACGGGTACGTATATAACGCATATACACGAGAGATGCATCTGTATATAGGCGTCGCGTTGGATATTCAGCTGATTAAGAAGTTCGTCGTCGCGAGGTCGTCGACATCACTATTGCCGCATGCAAGCGCACGCGCGCTTACATATACCCACACGTATATAGATGTATATACTTGTCATTCAGAAAATAAGTATTATACACGAAGAGAAGTCAGATGGGAGATCTATGTGTATGTATATGTATTCGAGATGACAGATTTGCATTGGCGGTATGCTAAATAGCTATGAGCGAACGTGTGTTGTTGTTATTGCCATTGAGCGAAGAAGAAGCTGATTTGAATAGATCTGACAGGATGAAGGTATGTGAGATATGGGAGTGTTTTTCGAATACCGAATAATTTTTTTTTTTTTTTTTTTGGGATTAATTGAGAGGTGGTTTGGTTTTTAACGCGGTTGTTTTTCAACTGATGTACATATAAAGACTTGTTAGATTCGATTAAGCGAATTGTGTAAGATAGATTAGATCATTTTTTATGCGTATCAACGATAGAAGAAAAACTACGTTAAACGGTCAATTAAGATACATTTATTCTTAGCAATTCATTGCAGGCCATTGTTTTTTTTTCAATCAATAGATTTTTCTATAGTTTTTCTCTCGTTCAATATTATAATAATCGAAATATATAATCATTACAAAACATATAGGTTTTTCGTCATCGCTCGTAATCTCGAACGACCTACGATAACGGATTTCACTTATTATGCGCGTTTATATATATATATATTTTCTTATAATACCCTTAATCAAGCTTGTTAATGTAATCGAAACAATAAAAAAAAAATGTGAAACGGTTAATAACAGCATAATAGCATAGCAACTCAATCGAAATTGATATAATCGCTGTTGCATTAGCGAGCTTACAAATATATATATATCTTTATCTACCGAAGGAAAAAAAAATCTTGAATCTCGTCTATTCCCGGATAAAATTGCAACTACATCACAAAACAGATCCGAGCATTTGATATATATATATATATATATACCGATCATCACAAACATGCATTCGAACTTGTTTGTTTCGCGCGATCGTAATTACGCACGTGCATACTTTTTCACGCATTGACACCGATTTTGCACGCGCGCGCATATGTGTTTGTAAACACATGCGCGTGCGCGTGGTGTACAGCGAAACATATAATATACGCGTAATGCGATTATTTGTAACATTATTGTTGCCGAGGGCTTTTTTGCATAAATATATAAGAATGATAAGACCCTAAAATTAGAATATTATGTACCATCGGAAGTTTGCGCGCTTTTTGTGCGCGTTGGATAAGTTTTTGCGGGGACCGCAGTTGATAGATAATTGGAAGTATATATGACGTATGTGAATTGAAAAATCGGCAAGTGTTTGCTCTAATACAGAAATGACGCACGTTGTATATATACTAAAAAAAAGAACTGATATTTTATCAATGAATGTACGCACGTATATATTTATATATAAATATATATATAAAAATAGCAACGTTTTTCCTTAAGATTTTTACAGATGCATATATAATATATAAGCGGAACATAAACATACGAGTTATTGTTCTTCTTTTTTTACCAATAAATCGATACGTATATAAATTATAATTGGCATGTATATATATTAATACGCATTCCGATAAGAATTTCAATTTCAATTTTCACAACATGTTTTTTAAAACCTACCCCCGTCAACTTAACAACGGTTTTTTTCCCCTTCTCTTGATAACATCCTCGCAAAAACCAATCTCCTTCACTCTCTCTCTCTCTCTTTCTCTCTTCCATTATTATTTATTAAAAAAAAACGCTTTTTTCACAGATAAATATGAAATGAAGTAAGACCATCTATATATATATATATATATATATATATAAAACACACACACATACCTGCTGACGATCATCCACAGCGTCTACATAATTCTTCCTCTCCGCAATATAGTTCTCCCTATATACGTACACGCATATATACGTGCACTGTCCGATAAGCGCAGTTTTTACAACTATATTTCGTAACTATATATATATATATACACCGCGGAGATAATCTAAATCTAAAACCAAAAACAATTTCTAATCAGAACTATAAATATATAACGTGTTATAGCTCCGATATTTATACCACGAACTGTATGTATATATATACGTCAATTAACCATTTTGTTTTTTTTAAATTGTTTTTTCTTTCAACATGTATATACACATATACATATGCTACGCAGCACTATATACGCGGTATACACACACTCTTGTATATCTTACTTATAGGTGTATATATACGATATATATGACCACTGTGTCGCCGGCGCGCGGAGTCAACTAAAAGCAAACCTCGCGCGCGCACGCGTTTGCCCGACTATAATACCGTGTCATGCGGCTTGCGCACGTGCGCGCGTTGTGATCCGTATATACGCAGCAGAGCGCGTGGGGAGATTGGACGGGTATGTATATAGTATATATACGGGTTTCGGTGTCGCCGCAGGCGGTATGTGTGTGTCTGTATATGCATATGTATATATATGTATATATGTATGCGAGGAAAGGAACTGTTGTATGTATGTATGTATGTATGTGGATATATAGCGCAGGCGAATGAAGAAGAAGAAGAAGAAGAGGAGGAGGAGGAAGAAGTTAAGTGTCTTCTTTTGATTTGATTGCAGGGTATAAGCTGCGATGATGATTGGTTTTTGATTTGTCGAAAGTTGAGAGAGAGAGAGAGAGAGATTGCGTTGCGATATATAGTACTCTCTAAAGTTGAATTAGTGAAAATTGCTTCACCATTTCAATTAGTAGAAAAAACTACTAATTTATTAGTAAATATTCACTATTTGATTAATATTTTTCTTTTTAAACTATGCTAATGAAATTAGTAGAAAATACAACGAATTAAATTATTAATAGTTTTAAAAAACTACCGAATGAAATATAGTAAATATGCACTAAGAAAATTAGTAGTTTTTTCCACTAATTGAAATGGTGGAGCAATTTTCACTAATTCAACTTTAGTTGTGCGTAATTCATTTATGTATTTGGATTTTTTTTTCTTCAAAATTTGTTTTATTTTTGTATACATACAATTGTTTCGGAGAAATTGATTATTTCAAAGATGTGAAAAAATGTAACTTGAAGTTTTTTAATGCAGAAAAGATAAGTGCAGAATTACGATCGACAGGTCGGCGATTTACGATATATATGTTACAGTTGGACTAAAATCACTTCAAGTCTGACCTACTTTGCGTCACGCCAACCCTATTTAGTTCATTACAGTGAAAGCTCGAAGGGGTCAGCGTAAAAAACTTTTTGAGTTGTGTATATATGTATATGTACAGCGTAGTGTTACGGAAAAATCGTTCGGTATGTCGGCCGTACAGGTATATATAATTGTAAACCGACAGCGGAGATTTAAACGCGAGAATTCGCTTTGTCGATTGCCGCGGGGACGAAAAAACGTTTTTTATTTTTGCTTTTAACACAAGATAATACGAGACGAAATGAAAAATGTATATATATTTATTATTGTAATTCCTATATTTATTGTTCATAACAACAGCAACAATACATACTGTATATACTGACTTTTTCTCTTATATACCCGGCTTATCGTCCACGCTGTATACACATGATCGCATATACTATATATATATATATATATATATAACAGATCCACTCCTCTCAGCTGCAAACATCACTATGTAGGTATATATATACACTGCAATAATGTATGTGTGTGTATATGTATATAGATACACATAATACAATCGCAGCCGCGCCTCGCGACAAGCCGCGGCCGACGTGCCTGCTGCTACTATACGAAGCACACACCCAAGTATGTATACCCGCAGTATATACATACAACAACCGAAGAGATGAAGAAACACAAAGGATATAAAAAAAAAAGAAAGAACAGCAACTGGCCGGTAAGTATTAACGCGCGCGTCACTGCACAGAGCGCGTACGTATATAAAAAATCAAGCGGAAGGCCTTGAAAAGGCACAGCAGCAGCCGTTGAACCGGCCGCTGCAGTATATATATACAGTCGTTCCAGTGCACTGAGGGAATTAAAAAAAAAAAAAGGGAAGGGGAAGAGGATGCACGCGTTGTGTGATATTTTTAGCCAAGCACGCGCGCATGCCGGGCGATGATGATTGAGAGTGTGTGTAGGTGTCAGAGAGATGCTGTGTATGTGTGTGTGTGTGCGGGATAAAGAGAGAGATTGAACGAAGTGTGGAATGCGGGATTGTAAGTGGTTGTGTGGATTTGTTTATTTTTATTAATTGGGAGAAAGAAAGAGAGAGAGAGAGAGAGTGGTCGCGGCTTTGTTGTACGTGAAGAGAGAGAGAGAGAGAGAGAGATGAGTGCCTGCGAAATGCGTCTGCCGATGGAAACCTGTTATGCGGCCCGCGGTTCGATTTGAGCGACTGGGA